>JAWNLX010000095.1:7260000-8003873 GCA_035042055.1 Drosophila macrothrix
ATTTATTAACGCCGCGAGAATCACACGTACGTGGGGTGGGATGGCGGAGGATGAAGTTGAAGTTCACAGCGCAAAAAATAAACGCGAATTTTAAGTTGACAAACAAAAGGAGCAAAGGTGTTAATTAAGCATAGGCACAATATGAGCACTCCAATTAATAAGTCTAAGTTGTTTTTATTTATTTATTTTTATTATTTTATTTAATTTATTTACTGCTTGTGTTTATCGTTTGTTGCCTCCCCATCATTGTCATTGGTCTTAGCTCAAGTCTCAAGTTTTTATCGCTTTGTGATCTTTCCCTTCGCCGGGACTTACAGTTAATCGACGACTTGTCTTCTTTTTTACTTGTGTTTGGTTTCAGCGAGTCGAACAACTGTCCTTATTTTTGGCACGAGCTTCTCGCTCGGTTTGCCCTCAAGTTAACAATGCCCGTCATCCGGTCAGAGCCATATATTTCTATGATGGCAATTCCGTTTTAAAATTCTTGTTTCGGGAATAACATTTTTGCAATCATTTCGGGTTTGGACATTCAACACAATTTTAGAAAACTCCGACTAAGAATTAAGAAGAGAAAAACAATTTTTTTTTTAAAGACACCTGTAGTTTTAGAAAAATACTTTTTGAACTATGAGTTGAGATACACTATGACGATTTTCTAAATTTCAGTGCTATTTTTTTTGGAGTGTAAACAACATGACTAAATGTGCCCCAGTCTGAAGTGTCTGACTAGGAGATACCCTAAACCCAACGCTTAATATATTCATTTTAAGTATGTATGTAATCGTATTTATCACACAAAAAATACACTGTGAAAAATGGGGTGGATTGAAAAAATCAAACATTTTTACAGTGTGAATGTTATGCATTGACTTTAACAAACCATATACGTCTAGTTCTTACAAAATTCAAGATATTTTCCTATATATATATATATTTTTTTTTTAAATTTGAGATACACTGTATTTATTTGGTAACTCACTTGTAAATAGTTGAAAATTGGCAGAACAAACTCTTAAGATACACTCAAAAATATGATTGTGAATTGATATTTGTGAAAACATATTGATATTCTAATGGTGAAGGCAGAAGAAAATAAAATTAAAAACGTTTAATACTCTGATATTGAAGATATAAGAGCATATTGGTTTTATGCCATGTCAAAGGTTGTCTGCTTAGTGCTAAAGGTTACGAAATCGATAAAATCAAACATCGATAAGCCACAGCCAAATCAAAACTATCGATTGCGGAATCATTTAACACCTTGTCGATTACAAAGATATTTCTTTAACATCAGATACATTTTTTTTAATTTATAGATTAGTTTTTATTTTTCGAATAAAGGTGTCTTATTTGTAAGTAATTGAATACGATGTGTATCCGCTCATTTTTGTGAATATCTAAGATCTTTCCTACAGATTAGATATATATATATATAGAAGTGTTGGTATCAGGGTATCTCCCGTAATTCATTATAGGTCTATATTAGAATTTATTATAAACTGCAAACATTTAATTGGAAAATTGGTAACAAGGTTGAAATGGTGAATAAATAACTAATAATTAACCCTACAGAGATGAACACATTAAAGTACACTCATACATCGTAGTACTGATTTTTTTTTGGAATGAGGATTAATTTTAATATAAACATCCTAAAAATAAATGTAAATATCCTAAATGTATAATAAATAATAAATCTTGAGAAACATATGACAACTTTATTAAAATTGGAAGTATGAAATAAAAGAAAACATAATTTTACTTACCGTTTTCAACTTATTCAACTCTATAAAAAATATAACATTTGAATGAATGGAAATCTTTTTGAGTGTGTACTTATTTATTTACTTAATGTCAACTGATATCTCTCGACACAAAAAATATATGAAGTAAAAAATAAACGTAATTAAAATAAAAAAACAATTCAATATTGAAATTTAAACTAAAAAATGAGATATATATATAAAGTTGTTAGGGATATTTGATTGGTCCAAAATTTGATTTAATTATGAAAATTAGAAATAAAATAAAATATCTCAACTTACAGATAATTGTCAGTTGAATATTAATATTTGATAAAAGCAAATCTGCATAAATAAAGATGATTTCTATAAAGAATGCGTAAGTGGTATTAATGTATGTGTAATTATTAAAATTAATTAAAATTATATAATATTTAAAAATGGCATTTGACAAAATTGCAAAGCTAATTTTATTTTTATCAATTATATCTGGAACTTTAAGTTAGTTCATATCTATGAAAGTCAGAAAGAAAACCTCAGAATCGTCTGTTGTTCTTTATGTTCTTCATGAATCTTTCTTATATTAATATATATATATATGTCTATATACCTGTTTCTTTCTTATATTAATATATATATATATCCATATACCTGTCCATTCCAAATTTAGAGTCCAAAGCTCTAATAGTCTATTTGTTGGGCGATGTTGCTGCTGCTGTGCATGAGGTGCATATAAATATGATTCGGGTGTAAGTTTAGGTAAGCAAAGGCAATGTATATATTATATATATATGTATATATATTTATATATACATGGCTCCCTATGCTGGGCAGCATATTCAAATGCAATTTGATAAGACCGAAAGAAGCGGCAGTGACTAAGACAATTGCCGGTTGAGCGTAATAACAAAACCAAAAAGGACAACAACAGTGTTTTGGCCGAGAGTTGTGAGATGCATTTTGAGAAATCGCTAAGAATAGCTTTTGCATCTGACAAATATGCATGAGTATCTCTACACACACACACACACACACACATACACACAGTATACAGCAGAAACAATAATCACATAAGGCTTTACCTAAAGCAGAGCATCATCAGCAAGAAGAAGCAGAAGTAGTAGAAGAAGAAGAAGAAGCAGCAGCAGCATACAACCCTGTTGCTAAAAAGCCAGCCGACTGCTTGCTTGCTAGCTTGCATGTGGGCTGAAGATTGAGTGTGGTGGAGGTGGAGTTAGAGTTGGAGGTGGAGGTGGGTTCGCTTCATCCATCGTCAGCACACACACACACACACACTTACACATATACTAGACTTGAACATCCTTAGCGCAAATTTCGTTGCAGCGAAAATTTTGAGTTGCTTTATCGCAAGTCACGTATGGAGGATATAGACAAACACACACACACATTCATATATACACACAGCTGCGGTCAAAAAAATAGTATATGTTGGCAAATAGCTAAAAAAAAATACATAAAATATTGTTTAAAAATAGGAACGAAAACAAAATAAAAGTCTTCAAATTTATCACAAATGAGAGCCGGTGAAATTGTGAAAATGTTATCTGAAACAAGCAAGCAATATTGATGATTAGTAAACATTAAACGATTTAAGTATTTATGTTTCACACAAATAAGCTGCTAAAAATAATAGTAGCGGAATAGAAGTGGAGATTCGTCTGGATGTGTCAATAGATATTATGTCTTTTTTATTTATATTTCTACAGAACTCGAAGTACTTTTCAATGTCTCCCAAGGCTGGAAATTTTACGTTTTATTAGCATTAGAAACCATCTTTATAACTGGAGACCATCCCCTTAATCCCATCACCGTGATTCCATTTCTGTAGAGGCATTGTTGGTGTCCTTGGAGTCGGTGTCCTCTTGGAATGTCTAAATCAATGGCATCTCATCAGTAATGTGTGGAAGCATCATTTTATCCGTTTTTATAAAATATAAATTCTGGCTCGAAATTACTCTTTTACAAGCGAAAATCTATCTATCTGGGCGATCGTCTGAGTTACTGTTGAGGCCCTCGGTCCTCATATATAAATTAGTTTTGGATTCGAACGATCACCATTTCTTCAATGTTCCATTTTAGACTTTCAACTTTTTGGTATGGGTTATATTCTTGAACTTCCACCTAATTGTTTATTATCTCTGGGATGTCACATTGAGATCATGATTTTCCAGGAAAGCTTCGATTGAAATTGAATTCTAAATCATTCCCCGATGGGAAACCAATCATTTGTTGTTCAACAAGCTTAAATTCTTCTTAATATTGAAGATTTATAGGAGGTGTCGATTTTCAGCAGTGCAATTTTTGCCACGCCGCATTTGATCACCACAAACTGAGTCAAATGAAGCCTAGCTAAGTCCGCCAAAAACAGAAGAAAAACAATTGGCATAGGTAAAATACAGAAAAAGGATGTGAGGAGATATATCGATAAGTAGAATGCCGCAAGGAGTCGACGTGGATTAAGAAAGGAGCTATAAAAGTATTGAATATTTGCAGCTCTCCTATTATGTTGACCTCAACTGTACATATGTGTATGTATACTTCAGATGAATACCCAGCTAGCAAGCAAGCAAGCAACCAACTCAACTAAACTCAAACGACTGGGCGACCAGCCGACCAAGCAATAATACCAACAAACATATGAACACACACTCACACACACAAAGACAGACAGGCAGACAGACGGACGGACAGTGCGACCATTGTCCAGCAAAGCGAAAATTTATATTTTCGTTCGGCTCGCTCAGCAGTGCAGAGTGTCGTAGTTTCTCTAATATCTGCCAGCTCCTTGCCAGATGCTGCAGGGAATGTCCTTCATACAGCGGCCGATTTGTCGTCCAGATACAAACAGCGCCAACCCCACCTTCCCCATCCCACCATATCGACCAACCCACCAACCAACCATCTATCCACCAATGTCCTGTGTGAAATGGCTTAGTGTGTGTGTGTGTGTGTCTGTCTGTGTGTGTGTGCACAATTACGAATTCGTCGTTGTCCTCAACTAAACTCGATTCGTTTTCACCCAAGCCTCGCTGTCACCGTCGCCCACTATTCTCATCATCATCAACAATCCCCTCACCCCTCCCCCAGCCACACCCCCCGCCACCACCCCAACATATGCGAAGGAAATTTTCGCGTGAATTGAAAGATGAAGGCTCATGGGGCCGGGCGCTGGTCACCAACAAGGGTCCGGGTCCGGGTCCGTGTCCGTGCTCGAGTCCGGTGCCGTCGATTCAAAACCCGCGTGCTCAAATCGACATACAAAAATATACTTGTGTGTGTGTGTGTGGTATGCACGTATGTGTGTGCATGTGTGCGTGTGTGTGTGTGTGTGTATGTGTTTGTTATATATATGTGTGTATGTATAATTTCCAGCACATAACCGGACTCTGTTAGGGAAAGCACTTCTTCTTGCCTTGTCTTCCCAGAAAGCTAAGACGTGCAGAATATGACAAACTATTTCAGATTTAGTCCATCTGCTCAGAGATCTGCCCTTTTGTTATTAATTTAACTAAGTCGGTCGATTGTACAACATTAGTCTATACACTCAGAAATAACGCAATAATTTTAGAAAATTGTCAGACATTTAGCGACACGGATAGTTTATACTATTATTCAGAAAACGTATTTATAAAATGAAACTTTGGATCTTTTTTTTTAAATTTAGGCTCAATTTTTCAAGAAATTGTAAAAAATATTTTTGTTGTTTATTAGTGTTACACAAATTTCTTATTTAAGAGTTCCTGTAATTTAAGTAAATACACTTAAAACATTTTGGATAGTATTTAAAAATTTAAATTATTTAATTGGAAAAAGTTGTTGATGCAAAATTGAGATTTTATTTCTGAGTGTTAGACTAATTTTAATTTAATCAAGTTTTTTATTCGTATCTTTATAAATTGACTTAATATCATTTCTTAAAAACTAAAGGATACATTTTTATTTTCCCGATATTCTTTTTCGTATATATAAAATGTCGTATATTTTAAATCGTTATGGGCGATTTATATTTTAGGATGGTTTTTTAAATCGAGGGTGATTCATTTTCTAAGTGTACAACTTAGAAAAGCTTTGTAACTGCTTAGTTTGTTCGAAACATCTAGGAGAACAGACAAGTTTTGCTAAAGTATAAATAGCTTAACAAATCTGTCTAACGAAGTGAGACTACCCTAGTCCAAAATGTCAATCTAGAAGACACCTGCTACCCTACCTTGAAATTCATTCGCGGTGACTTACATTTTTTAGTAGCTATAAAAGTGCGTAGCTTTACTTCTTCTTTTCAATCAATCAATAATTCGCCATCAATTGTTGTTCCATAGACAGTGTTGGTAGGCGACGTGATTAAATTCCTCTCAATCAGGTAATCGATAATCTATTCCTCAAAATAAATAAGTGAAATACTTGAATTTTTAAGGAGGGAAAATGCACAAAGGGCATCCCTAAGAAATAAAATATGCGTTTTACAAAACCACATCCACATAAGGGTGATAAGGGTAGTGAAAAGTTTATGTATATGACAAACATATTTTTCTTTAGTTATTAATGATATTGATATTTATTGATATCTTTTCCTGTTTATTATTTGAGAATCGAGTCACAAATGAATATAGTAAAGTGAATTTTAATGATTAGAATAAAAACTTAGCTTCAATCAAATAAATTTAGGTATTTATTTACATTGTTTTAATATAATCTAAAATTCCTGATTCTTCCTATTTCTAAAAGCGGTGATCCAAAAATTATATTTGACATTATCATTTGACTAGCGGATTATTATCGATTACAGAAAATAAACTGGATTCGCGTATAAGCACTTAGATCGTCATCGTAAGACAGGTGGACTGACAGACAGATCGGTAATATAGACTCCACTGAGTATTAAGATTAGGAAAAAAAACCTTTATGGGGAGTGCTCTCTTTTGGAGTGTTACATAAACATAAATTTTTTTTATTTAAATATTTTTTTTTTTTTACTTATTTAGTTATTATACTCTGATAAAAAATGTAACATAGTAAATTGATTTTGTGCAATGTCCGTCTTGCTGTCCGTCTGTATCAACGCAACTTTTTCGACACATTTAGAGGTACAGACCTGAAACTTGGAACATATACTAGTCTTTGCCTCTAACATTTTTGCCGGCCACGCCCACTCCCGCTCCCAAAATTCATATCTACTGCAATTTTAAAGGCAAACTTAGACGGTAGATTATTAAGATTCTCTTTCACAAATCGGTACTTCTTGGCTATACCCATCCTGGTATTTCTTATTGCTATCAGAGTATTTCGGAGTCGGTTAGGACCGACTGCAACGTGTTGCATGGTTTTTCGTTATACTTATGGTATATACGTATAATTTACTGCACAAGAAATAATGTTGTTTAAACCTAATTTATAATAAATAGTTAACTTTCAATTATGAATGATTCTAAATAACTAATGCAGAATTAATATATGTATGTAAAAAAATATATGTAAAAAAAATGATTAAAAACTAAATTATTGAAAAGTAAGTAAAAATGGTTAACATCATTTATTTTTGCTCACTTTAAATATAGTTCATTTTGAGTGGCAAGTGTATCTTTGGATTGGTAATACGAATATATATTCCAGCGATGATCAGTTTCCGTATTTGGCACCTGTCGCATTTCAGCATCTAAGCATCTACATAGAGAACTACGCACACGCCCTTTATTTCGATCAGCTTGCATTTGAATGGCTTACGCGCAATGCTGATGAAAATTTGCAGCAATGCGCAAATAACAACAACAGCAACAAAAACAACAACAACAACTTAACGAGAAACAAAAAACACGTTGCAAAATCTTTATAATCCCCTGCTGCACAGCTCTAGGCCTGGTCGTCCTTAGTTAGACGCTACCTGTCCAAGCACCCTACTCCAGTTGCCCGACGCCCAACGACCAACGTCCGAATAAGCCCTGTCCCTTTTTTGGACTCGCCTGCGCCTCTGCCTTGGACTTGTGTGCTAAGCTAAGGCGATTTGAGCAGACGAAAAACCGCAGCACTCGCAAGTTGTTATATTCTGCTCCTCTACTCCTCTCCTCTCTCTTCTATGCTCTGCTCTCCTCTACATCCATTTCCTTACGTTTCGTTTCGTTTCGTAACATTCTATTCCACTCTCGGCTGCCGCTGCTGCTGCTGCTTTTGCTGCTACTGCTGCTGCTATGATTTGCATATCGTAGCTTGCTTTGTTTTAATGCGTCTGTCTCTGGCCACCTCAGCAAGCAGCATCGTTTGCCGATTCCAGCCGATGTCCGAGCTCTTTGTCAGCTACCGTTACCTGAGTGCGTACGTCTGTGTGTGTGTGCGTTAGTGTGTGTGTGTGTTTGCACCGCGTAAGAAGAAGAAGAAGGCAAAACGTGTGCAGGCCGAGGCGAGTCTGCCAGTTGTCCTTCCAATCTAAGCTAAATGCTCCCACTGCCACTCGTTGCCACTCGTTGCCATCGTTGCAGAAAACACACAGAATTTGAAACAATTGAGGAGCCAACGGAGGAACGTTGGGCAGACGCAGCATTTTTGACCACCATCTACTGCTGACCACTGCTGCAACTACATCCACATCCACATCCACATCTACATTCGCATCTACATCCACATCTACATCGACAACATGCTTACGTTTAGTTCTGCCAGCGTTGGTTAGACAGAGAAACCGAGCGAGTATGCGTTAGACAGAGACAGAGACACACAGAGAGAGAGAGTGACAGAGATAGGGATAGAGAGAGAGAGCGAGAGAGAGAGAGAGAGAGAGAGAGAGAGACAGCAGGAGTCGAATCTTTCTCAAAATTCAACTATATGCATAGTGTAAGGCAAGACATGCCTGGTTCGAGTCTGAGCTGAGTCGAGCCACATGCAAATAACGCAAATAACGCAGACAGATGCAGTTTTTCTTCTTATGTATTCTCGCTGCTTTGCTTGCAGCTTTGTTAAGATATTCTTTGCTACCAAGACGAACGTTGCTCTGCTTGCATTGGCCCGAGTGGGTGGGTTGGTTGGTTGATGCCAGCAGGAGCTAGGAGTTAGTAGCTAGCATATATGCAAGTTCAATCAGCTGCTAATTGCACTACGTCCAAGACTCTGTATACAAGTACATAATGGGAATATCTACATCTACATGAGTGTGTGTGTATGTGTATGTTGCTTGGTTGCAAATGCAACTGCAGCATGTGAATACTCACACACCACACACACACACACACACACATATAGATTGCATATCCAGTGCAGCTTGCTAAATGCAGACCCAGCAGACACAGCAGACACGGTCATCTGCTTGAATTTCATTATGACTGCCTTACTTTATCATATATTTCTCGAAATATTATTCTCTATATATTTGATAACTTTACCGTAAACCTTTCTCATTTACTCCAACTGTTCTAATCAAAAGGGAAAAGGATATATTCCTTAACATCTTAGAGTAATCTGCAAACATTTCCGAGTCGTTCATTTATATAATTTTAAAGTTATTTGTCTCTCTAATAACATTTTTGCATGCATTTGTGGTTTGGCTTCTTCATAATAAACATTTTTTATTTTGGTCTGATTGTGCTTTTCTTCAAATCCATATTAGACTAATATTGCAATTAAAAACCCTCAGAAATGTTATACATGTTTTCATAATGGTTTTGTGCAATGTCCGTCATGCGGTATGTCCGTCTGTCCATCTGCAAGTACGCTAGTTTTTTAGATACCCTTAGAGAGGAGGCTAGGAAAGCGGTATAATCGATAATCGCAAATCGATAAAACCACATATCTGCCACAATTTTAAGGATACCGTCGCAAAATTTGGTAGATAGGTTGTTGGCTATGTCCTTCAAATATCGACATATGCCCCATCTCCGCCGCCCCCAAGCCCATCACCCCTGAACATATTAAATATCTATCTTCAGCAGTTTTTTAGTTAGCGCCGTCCAGATTGGTATGTATATTATTGGTAGCCGCCTTTAAAAACCGATAAATCGATAAGTCCGCATATCTCCCACAATTTTTTAGAATAGAGTCACCAAACTTGGAAGGTAACTTCCTGGCAACCTCCTTTAAAGATCGGCATATACATTTTGAGAGCACGCCCACACACGTCGTTCCCAGCCCAGCCCCCAGGTCGGCCCTTGAAATCTAAAATTCGCATATCTTCCTTGACTAAAGTAGACTCAGTAAAATTGTTAAAGTGTTTTACTGGTAACTACCATGTCTACTCCGCCTCCCCAAACCGATACACCTGTTAGTGTAAATCGATAAAACCATATATCTCACACTATTTGAAAGCTTGAGTCACCAAATTTTAAAGGGTATATATATAAAAGTATACATATACCGCAATTTAGCAGTCACAGTTGCCGAAATTAGAAGGATGATTACTACTCCAACACCATTTGCCAAGACGATTTCCGCTGCCAAAATGCACAAAAGCCTATAACTACCGCAATTATAAAGGTAAACTTGGAGGATGGATTACTAGGAACCTACTCTAATATTTTTTTTTTACGCCAAAAATTCACAAAGGCTATATTTTCCCCAATTTGAAAGCCAAACTTGAAGGATAGATAACTTTATTTAGATTACCTCTTTTAAGGATCGGTATTTCTTGGCTACACCCACCACACCCTATATTCTGTGGCACCTGTTATCATATGGTATTATTGGTGTCAGAGTATTTCGCAGTCGATTACGTCCGACTGCAACGTTGTCCCGTTTATAATCACTGTTATTTTTTGTATTCTTATTCCGATTGTTTGTTTTTTTTTTTAGGAGTAATGTGAGGTCTATAAACAGTGGAGTTGAACTGGGAAATAAATAAATAAATAAAAAGTTTATCAATGACAGACTCTAGGCAGACATTGACATTTGTCATTATACTGAATGCTCCCGTTGTTAATACATATTGTGAATTTAATTACTCTCGGTAACCAAAATTTGAACCAAATTTACTGCGAGAATCAATTAGAAAAATGAATCTTATAATATAATAATTATACCTGTTGGTCGGTTATACATTTGAAACTTATGCAAATTATGAATTATTTGAATTTAATTTATTTGTACTGTGTTTCTATACTTTTAATAAATTGATTTTATATTGTATTTTTTTATAGTTTTTTTGAGTCAGTTTTTAGCAGCGGTCTTTCTTTCGCGGACGAGTGTCATGTTCATTAGTTAGTGCCTTGATAATTTAATAAATAAATCGAAATAATGAATGAGCTACTATTATTTAGGTTTATTTATTAAATGATCACCACAACTGATTATAAATGAGAACCGGAGTTGATCTGTTTGTATTATTATTATGTTTTTGTGTATTAAACAAATGTTACTTGTATGCTTACAATTTGCCTGGATATCTTTGTAAAAAATTTGTTTATTACGGGAACAAATATATTGGCCATTTCCTCTTATGAAGCTATATGATATAGTATGTTAAAATTCTGATATAAACCAATTTTCATCGATTTAAGCTTAAAACTGTAGGAGTTCTAGGCAAATAAGACAACAAAATTCTGGCAGATGGCTAGTCCGTCTGTTAGAAAGATATATAGATATATTTATATATATATCATTTAAGTCGCTAGCTCTTACAGAATCAGATCGACTTGGTTGTTCAAGAATATGTATGCTTTATATGATGTTTTTTCTGCATTCGTCATTAAAAATTCGGTATTTTTTGTTTTCAGAAATCTATACTTATAGTTATTAAGAGCAGGAAAACTAATGAAAGCTTATATTCAAAAGTTGAAGTACTTACCTCTTATAGTCTCCGATATTATTGTGCTCATTCAGATGAACAGACAGATACCGATGTGGACAGACAGATGGCCATTGCTAGATCAACTCGGTTCTCGATGCTAATCAATAATATATGTTATTTAATCGGAGATGCTTCCATGCTTCGCTGGTAAATGCATAACTTCATATTACTCTTTATACACATCATTGTGAACACATTTTTAAACGTACTTGGGAAGATAACTACGAAAACTACTGCTCTGGCTATTTAAGAATTAAATAATTCCGCTGTTCCTAATTGAAGTGTTGGTGAGGCTAAAGGGCTGTGGGACTAAAAAGTTGCAGTCGAATTTGGATGATATCTCAGTTTTTCTGACACTAGATGGGATATGAGATCGGAAGTAGGTCAAAGCGTATATGGTAATGTTTTCGCAATTCAGCTTGGCCCTATTTTAGAACGGGGTTAGAAAAAGTATTTAATGTCGAGCATAAATTCCTAAATATTTATTTTTCTTTGTTAACATTCGAAATATGAGCGCAATAACGCCTACGACTTTCTTGTCGAAAGTCTATTGATTTTCTAGTTTCGTAATTATTTTCAATTTAAAATTTTTCAAAGAAAAATGTTTTTTTTATTATTTATTATTATTTATTAATTCCTTTCTGTATTTGGATTGGGTACAGGGTATTTTTGCTCAAGGTAATGTATGTCATAAAGTTCGTTGTGCTGTACAACCATATGATCCACAGTAAATTAACACTTACATTCCATCAGAGGTCCTTTATTATATACTTATTAAATACGCATATATTCAAACAACTTTTTTTTAACTATGAGAAACTTCATAGCACGCATATTTTGTGGGTTTTGTCTTTGCACAACAAATTAGCCATCGATTGTTCTTATGATCCGTTCCGATTATTTACTTATTATTTGAGATACTCTACTTATTATTGTATATGTTTATTATATATAACTACAGTTAGTTTGAGTTCCCAGCAACTCGGGATTATTACCACACCTAATACCCAGATTGTACACAACATTTTAAGAATTGCGACCGCGAAAAGCGCTGCGTCATTTCGATTTTGCCACTTGTCTAAGAACGAGGAGATTCTGAGGGTACTACATCAAATAGGCAAGAAAGAATATGTATGTTGACATTTGCGCAAAAGCATATGTACATCTATTGATTTTAAAGGACAGCGTTTTCTTTCTTTTTTTGTATCATAGCTAACGCCGCTTGCTCTATTCAGACGTTGTTGCTGTTTCATTATACTGCAGTAAAGGAAGAGCAAAATTGTCAACACTGCGGCTGCAGTAGGCTGGTCGACTTGTAGGCTGGTTGGCTGGTTGGGTGTTGGTAAGGGCCAGGCCTGTTCGAGTGTCATGTCCTTTGCCGACTACTTGTAGACAATCAAAGTGCAAGGAAAGAAAGAACAGCGCCGGCGATGTAAAACACAAAAACGCGATTTGGCGCGCATTGAAACTGGTGGGTGAATATGTGAATATGTGCAAGTAAATGCCAGCCACGTGAGAAATTTAAAATGCCGAGAAACGAGAACGTATATCTACACAATATACACTAGGAAAAAATTCGTACTGAAATTTAGAAAATCGGCAATCCGAAAAATATTGGGTTTTTTCTTTCTATTTTTTTTTTTTTTAATATTTTGCATTTCTACAAAATAAAAGAAAACAGTAATACAAATAGCGAAAATTTGTTTTTATATATAAATAATATAAGAATTATTCAATATATAGAAAACAACATTCTGGAAATAAGATAAATTTTTATACATTTTTTAGAAAAGCAGCCTGAAATTAAGAAATGTAAACTCTAGTTTTAGAGGGTCACACTCAGATAAAAATCGCGTTAAAAATTTTTTTTTTCTCTCTATTTTTTTTTAGAAACAATTTCTAAATATTAAAAAACCAATTTGTAGAATTTAGAAATGCTTTCTTAAATCGACAATCCACAATATATTTTGAATATTCATTTTTTTTCAGAAATATTTCCTGTTATTAAACAATTATTATTTCTAAAAAGTATAGATGCCAACCCTAATTTTTAGAAAAATTTATTTCTAAGATACAGAAACGAATGTCGAAAGCCAATGCGATTTTTTGTGAGTGTAGCCAATACAATAACGTGTACGAATATATATGTATGTTGAAAACACACACTTATCTTGAGCTTAAAAAATGCCCACTGACTTAAGCCCGGGATGAGCGTTGCGTTCTGTGCACAGGTACGGGTAGAACAGGAAGCAGGTCAGCAAAGTTGAATTCTATAGCCATTTACACACAGGACAACGATGCATTTTGCCCAAAAGAAGAAGCAGAACAAGAAGAAGGGGATGATGGTAAATCTGTCGGTTTCGGTTGAACGCACACAATCGCGAAATTTTCATCAAAATAGAAAGCAGCATGTCGCGCGGTCAGCATCGTTACCGTTACCGTCGACTGCGTCGACGTCTGCGACAAACGCTGCCGTCTATTGGAGAGGACATGAGGCAAAAGACAAGGACAAGGAGAGCCAAGTCGAGCCAGAACGTGTAGAAGGACTGCGGCGGCTCCCTACATCAATCAGAGTGCAACCCCGCGACAATTCAGCTAAAATCCGCAGTCGCCACCCTGCGGCAAAGCAATAGCAACGCTGACGGTGACGGTGACGGCAACTGCCACAGCCACAGCCACAGCCAAAGCAACACAAATACCCGAACCCTTCGCAATTGCCATGCACTCAGCAAAAAAAAAAATCGCCCTAAAACTAGAACAATTTTTCTTCTTTTTTAAATGAATATATACGAAAACAAATCATTAAATTATAAAACATTTTTTTCTATTTTTTTTTTTATTAGTGAGAAATATATTTGTAACAAGTTTATTAAATATATCAAAGTAAAACCAAATTTTTAGAAAAAATTCTTTATAAATATGAGAAACATGAAATATTTGCTGTCGTAGTTGTAGTTGCAGTTCAGACGTTTATTTAGAATTCATTAATCTAAAACGCAAGGTTGTAACTTTTTTAAACCAGCAACTTTATTTTCTAAATTCAATGCTCGATTTTTCGAAAATTTAAAAACATGTCTAATATACTGCGTTATAAGGAATTTTTACCTTCAATATTATTTTTTACTTATTTTTAAGCATTAGCAGAATTCAAATACATTTCCGAACATTTTTTAATGCATATAAATCTAATTTTCAATTGAATTCGAAAATGGTTCTGCCATTTAAATTCTGTACACTTCACCGAGAGTTCCTACTGAGCTAAAACTCTAACATAGCAGGCGAAAGAGCAATATTTTTTTATATTAATTTTCTTTATTTACGAAAGTTTATTTTTTCAAAAATGAAGCGTTTTTACTCTTCAGCAATATTTTATATTATTGAAAAGTATATCTTTGAAAATTATAAAAAGAAGCGTTCTAAATTTGTTTTTTCTTCGTATATTTAGAAATAATTTTAAAATACTGTAAATTTCCTATAATTGTAAATTGACCAATTTATATTATTTTTCACAATTTTTTTTTTCGTGAGCTTAAAATTTATTATAAGAAAAGATAATTTTTATAGTTTTAAGAGTGATTTTTATTAAAAGGAGATGCTCTAAATTTCAATACAATTTTTTTCTGAGTGTATAGGCATCGCGACTTTCAGCGTATGCGGAGAATTGGCACTGACTGACTGACGGACTGTAGAGTGTGTGCGGATGCAAATGGAACACACATACATACATATATATAGAACATACATATGTGCATGGACACATGCATAGACATGCATGCATATGTATTTGTGTAATGTGCGAAGGTATAACCGTCCCCTGCTCTGTCCCCTTTGCTCTGTCTCCTGTCCCTTATGCCTTGGATGCCAGAGAACAATGCATAGCAGCCCACTTGAGTTTCGAGCAAGTGGCAGACGACGGTGGTGCAGAGTAACCTCCTAGCCAAGTCAACCCATTGCGGCCGAGTGGCGCAATTTTGCGTCAAACTCCATACCAACCCCCCACCAACCTCCACCCTTCCGCCAACCCTTTGGCTCGTGTCATATTGGCACAAAGAAAAAGCTCTCACTGGCTGGTAACGACGACGACTCCTTGCAGCCTTACAGCCCGGCCAGCCTCATGGCTGAAAACGATTCAGTGGTCATGAGGTGACGTCTCTGGTACTGCCAACGGCACTTGCTCCTGTTTACCATGTCCAGCTTAAATCGCAGAGCATTCGCGAGCCCCACGACACAGGACACGGCATGGACACAACATTATTCGTGGCCAGAGCAAAGCAAACTCACCGTCAAATTCACTGCCATTGAGTTTTTGCTTTGGCATTGCTTTAGCTGTGCACCTAACTGGCTAGTAATACTTTACTCGCCCCCCCATATTTCTCATCTAAATGGTTTGTTTCTTTGAACAAGTACTCTTAGAATTTGCGGCGTTGCATCAGCATCTGTCTGGACCTGGACCTCTGCCCCAGACTCCAATCAGAAGTCTCGCCAGTAGTTGCGTGATGATCTGCAATACGCGACCGTCAATAAATATTTGTTTTCAAACGTACACTCAGAAAAAAGTGGCAATATAATTTAGAAAAATCAAAGGCAAACTCACTTTATTATTCAGAAAGTATATTTGTAAAAACCATTGTTTTTACTTTCTTATTTCACAATAAAATTTTCTAAATTATCTTCATTGTTGCTTATATTATCATTAAACAAAACTTTTACATAGCTTATAAATTAAATTTTATATAAAAAAATTTACGACTTTCGGCGATTTGATACGCGGGTTTTAAATCAAAAAACAGATAAAGTCTAATACAAAAATCGTGCTAGTTAATTTGATTAATTGTTTCTGATTTTTATAGAGGAATTTTCCTCACATTTCTTCATTTTAGAAATGCATATTTAAAAGAAAGAACATCTGTGGGATTGTCCATTTGGGGCAAACAATTCCCATTTTTTTTAAATTTTTTCCTATATCTAGAAATTGCTTCTTAAAACAAGAAAAACTTTCTAGGTTTCATTACGACCATTTTATAACTTCGATGAGGAGTGGCAATATTAAAAAAAATCGTTATAAATCTTTATAAATTGGGATCAGCAGAATTATCATTATTAGAATTTGCAGTCCTAGTATCAAGTAGAATAAAGTAAACTTATTAAATCGAACCCGTGACCCTTTTTAAGCAACAACCACCGTTATGACCATCATCACCATCCCCATGGCTGCTGTGTGTGATTCCCAGCGACGTCTCCTGCATGGGTCAAAACTCATATGAGAAATCCCGCCACAACGCGACAATTCATCCCCCTATTTCTTAAAAAGGACCTCGCCATATGCTGAAACCGAAGGGGGTGATGTGAGCATTGGACGCGGACATTGTAGGTGATGCCATATGAGATGCTACTACGCATTTAGTGAGCTGCACGAGCAGCGTTCAAATACGCGATGCCATTAATAGCAATGTGTGTTGTTGTGTGTCCTTTTTCGCATGCCAGTTTTTGTGTAAACTGAACTAGTAAGCTGTGCTGGAGTTGGCTGCTGTGCTGGAATCGGACATTACAGCGAAATGCGACAAATGCTTTTGATTGCATACAAGTCCAATATAGATCTTAGGCACACCAGGTTTTTTTACACATCCCTTTGCAACACAGAGTCAATTAACCTACTGGCATTTCAGTATAAATTTGAATAACCGAAAAGTTATATGATATGGTAGTTCAATATTGACATATTTTGGAAAAAAAAAAATTTAGGCGTTTGATAAAACTTGGGAATTTGAGACGCATATGTGTAAGTTTCTACACTCAAAAAAGAAAAGAATAAAAAACTTGCCACAAAAGGAATATTTACCGGAAAATTATGAAAATGTTCTTGTTTTTACCAATAATTTCTCCTCTCAGCGGTATTGAGTTCGATTCGAAGAAATCTTTTATATATTTTAAAATTTAAATTATTTAGATTTATTAATTATCCTTTTTGCTTGTATATAAAAATATAAAAATAATATTATAATAATATATATATTATAAAAATAATATAAGTAAAAAAGAGGTATGGAATGAATTCTTTCAATAAATTGGTATTAAGAAAAAATTAACATTAACACAACCTTGCTCTTTAGAAGTATACTTTCTAAATAATTACTTGTCACCAAAGATATGACAATTTCTTAAATTTCATGGCTCTATTTCTCTGTGTGTAAATAAAATAATTTATTATTCGACTGATAGTAGAATATGATTTTGTGATTACATCCTGCGGGCTTCAACATACAAATTTATTAACTCACCAATGGCTATACATATATATATATAAATATATATATATATATATATTTATGGAGTGGGAAATGCCTCGTTCTATGCATTACACAAACCAAAATACATTTTGCAAGGCTATACAAATATATCAATAAATTTATTTCACTTTGGTTTGATGACTCTTGTCATATACGTTTTCATTTGAACTTGATGCAAGTAGATCTCTTGAATCAAGCAAAATTTTAATAAATGCTGCGATTTTTCGCTTATATCTTGTAAAAACATACATATGCATATGTAAGCATGTGTAATTATCAAGAAAACACACAAAAGGCTAACAAAAGTTTGGCCTTACTGGCGTTGTGGTCGTTGATAGCTATGTATCATCATCATTGGCTGAGATTGCGACGGTAGTTGGTGGCATATTATGGTGGCTAGTGTTAATGCCATGCGTCCTTTTGCTGCGAGGACAATAACACTTCCGTGCGGAGCATTATCATAAAGGGGTTAAGCCGCTGATTTTCATCGTGTGTGCTCATTTAAGAAGTTACAAGGAACCCACGTCGCGTCGGCTTGAGGCATACAACACAGCATACAACAAACACCACATACACTCAAAAAAAAATCACACTGAATCTTCCTCAATCGCCCTGAAAATTAAACAGTTTTTCTGGTTTTTAGAAATAATTTCTTTATCTTAAAACAAAATTTCTAAAAATATTGTATTATTTTATTTTTAAATATTTTCTATCATTAAGAGATGCCTTTTTATAGAAGTAGAAATTAAAAACTCAGAATTTCGATTTACTGACTCAGCTTCAATATTACAGTTTCAAATTCCCGAAAAATCGTAAGTTTTTCAAAATGTTTGTATATATGAAAAAATATTTGCAACTCCTAATTCAATATTAATAAATTGTTGGTGCCTTGTGCGAATACATTTCAAAAATACCATGAAAATTATAAATATTTTCTCCGAGTTTTAGAAAAACTTACAATTAAGAAATCATAAATCCAAAGTTCAGTGTGATTTGTTTTTTCTGAGTGCAGCAGAGAACACTCCCGCAAGTGCTAAAGGAATCGCGCTGAATTTCACCGCTTTGTTTCTATGCTCTTATGACAAAGATGGCAGCGGCTCATTATACGCCCCGATAAGCGATGTGCCTCCCACGTGAGTCTTTCGCCTCGGGTTACAGCCGGGCTGGGCAGGACAGGGCAGGGCGGCCATGTGCGGGATTGGGATTATGTGGTGGTGGTGTTTGTGGATGTTTAAAGTAGCGCTGTAACATCATTTGAAGGCGCTCGGTTGCCGACTGCCTGCCTGGTTGTCTGCCTGCTTGCGTTATCTTAAACTTCAGCACAGCCAAGTGCGGGAATTGTTTCGCAACTGAAAGTGGTCATGACAGTCTTCCCTTTTAGCCACCCTTTTTTTTTACTTTTTTCCTTTTTTTTGTTTTTTTTTTTAGCGCTTTTGCGCGCAAAAATATTTTGCATTTGGTAAAATTTTGCATGCTTAAACTCAGATGGACGTTGCTATTTGTGTAATTTGAGAAGTGCCCTCCTGCTTAAGTAACCGGGTGCCTGTTTTCGACGCGTTTCCAGCGTGTGTGCATTCGTTCCTTTGTTTTTGTCATGCTTTTTCCACCATTGTTGCGATTGCGAATACAAGGCCTGATCCTAATTTAACACGTTCGGATAACCTTGAAGCGTTTCTTATTTCGCGGCGCGACGTGAACGGGTTAACACAAACAAACAAGCCAGCCATGCCAGCCAAGCCAGCCAGCGAAGCCAGCCATTCTCTCACACACACACAAGGGGGAGAGAGCTCGCCCAGTGAACCCCACTGCTGAGGATTCAATTATACGCTGCCGGCGAACTAGCTGGAGAATGGCAGAGCATGGTTTTGACCTCGAATGCCGCGACGTCTCTCATTCTCACTCTCCCTCTCTTGTTGCACGCTGCTCGGTGATGACTTTGTACTGGCATGAAACGCCTCATTGTGATTCTTATGGCTTCACGGGGATTTTGCATTTCAATAAACTTTCCGAAACGACGGGGCGCACCTATAAGGTCTAAAGGAAATGTTATAAAACGTGGATAGCGAAGCGAAACCACGTGAAGTATTGCCGATGTAGACGCTTCGTCGTTAGAAATCAATCGATTCATAGACAGATGAGCTCAGCCCTACAGATAAATATTTCCAGATACTCACTAGTCTTAACCGGACAAATATCAATGTTAAGTTGACTCAAGCGGTAATTGTATAAAGTTTAATTACTTATTGAAAGTTTTATTATTCTGTAATACAGCTCACAAAAAAAACAAATTAGATAAAATAAAAGTAATGGTCACTTTTTGAACATGATAAAATAGCTCTTTTGCTACAAATAACCTTGAAAAGTGAGCTCTGCTGTTGATCCTGATCATATATATATATATAACATATATACAATTATTCTCTAAGGGGTCAAAGATGCTTGATTCTACTGTTGAAAACCTTAGTACAACTTCATTAACATATTTAATGGGATCACGGTTCTTAAAAGAAAACCAAAAGTTGCTTCAATTTCTTTTGTATATATATATTTGTATCTGATGTTTTTGGTTTAAGATCTATTGCAAAATAATCTTGTGACACAATTTAATCATTCGATTTATTGAATGTAAAACTCTTTGAAATTGCGAAATGTTTTATCCAGTATGATTCACTATTTCATAGGAATTGAATTTTGTGACAATTTTGTTGAAATGTATTCTGGCTGTAAATCTAGCAATAACTCTGCTGTTAAGTTTAACGAGGTACATTTTACGACACCTAAAGTCATTTTATGTACACAAAAGGGCGAAGGGATTTCTACAGATTCTCATTTAACTAGGCATGTTCATGTGGCTCAAGGTCACAAATTGACCATCTAAATTGATTATAGAAAAAACGCGTCCGCTTTACTTATTTATTAACTTAATTTCGACTATTATCAGTCAACACAAAAAAAAAAAGAAAAACAAATTAGTTAATTAAAACTGAAGTTAATATTTATTCTTTTTAAATTTAAATTAAAATAATATAAAATATAATTAAATATATATAAATTTTATTAAGATATATAATATAAAATTCAGGTGGTTAATTGCAAATTTGGTGAAATACACAATAAAGCCAAAAATAACAAAAAAAATCTATGAATTACTTAACCGCAAGCTACATATGCATGCAAAATTGTTATTGCCGAAAAAATAGCTTTAAAATCGGGTTCTCAATGATAGAAATAGAAGACTGTCTAAATTGATTACATAATTGATCTATTAATAAAGTGTATTACGTACCAAGACCAAGGACAACAGCAAAAACACATCAATGGTTATTGCTTGGAAAGCGAAGCGCTCCATTAACTGCAGTTAAGGTCACTCTCGAAATATACTTGTATACACTATATATGTACATGCATATATGTACATAAATATATACGTACGTACTTTTCTTGCAAATTGCAGAATAGTTCCGTAGGTCAATTCATAAGAGAAGAGTGATGAATAGAACACGGTGACTGACTGAAGCATGCGCAAACACCCACGAGCTAGTTGCAGCTGCGCAGGTAAACGGCCAGCTCGGAGATAAGAAAACATAGGGCGGATTAAGGATGGGTGCGATTTTCCACTTTGTCGCAGCTTGAAAAAACAACAAACTGACGCCTGTTCCGATTCCAATAAATCACGAACCGCAGGACATCCGAATAAGTGTGTGTGCGTGGGTGTGTGTGCTTGTCTTTGCCCATTTCTGGAATACATGTGCATCTATGTATGGATATACACTGTACATAGACTCAGAAAAATATCGCACTGAATTTTAAAAAATTGCTTTAGAATATTATTTGAATATTTATCTTGTTTTTGAAATCATTTCTAACAATAAGAAAAATAATTTTAAAAAATTAGAAAGGATCTTTTAAAATCGAAATTTCCAACAATATTGTATAAGGAAATGCATTTCTAAAAAGGAGAAATATAAGCACTTCTTTTTGTGCGAAATTAATTCGAAACAAGAAAAAAGCAATGCAATTTACTGGCTCAGTTAGGGTGTAAATTCCTAAAGTAACTCAAATGCTTGTATATGTGAAATCAAAAATGCATATGTTTAATAATAATAAGGGGGACAAAAGTAGTTGTAGAATTCCTTCCTACACATACGAAAAACAATTCTGAAAATAAGACATATAAATTTTAGTGTTCCAAATTGTAGAAAACAAATAAAAAAAAACTACGGTTTTTAGAAATATTCTTTCTGAACAATAAGGTGAGTTACCCACCCTTGGCGCCAAAAATATGCCGAATTTCACAAATTCAAAGCGATTTTATTTCTGAGTGTACATAAATACATAAAATCATATAATTATAGAATATTCTAGTTGACACAAACTCAAGTTAATTATTTATTCTAAAATCACTTGAACTGACTTTACTAGAACAAGTAAGCTATATACTGTAATATCAACTGAAAACAGATGGAAATGCCCTTGCAGGGGTGGATACGGGGCAGTCACTTGGTGGGACACAGATCGACCTTTGAAAATGAGTGTTAATAAAAACCTTTCAAATTTGATTACTAAAGATCGAAACTTCGCTATGTATAGTGGCCAATAATAATTTGCGGGAAATATATCGATTTATAGTTCAAGGGTATGTCGACGTGTTATTGATTTTCCAGAACAAGTAAGCATCAAAGTTGCAAGACTTCAAGATAATTAGACATTTGTGGGTTCAGATAGACGCATTTAATATTTTAGAGAAATATTTTAAGGTCAAACAAATTTGTCAGTCCGATGCGAGTGAGTTTGGCGGGAAAATGCTAGAAAAGCAGAAAAACTGATATATTCACAACAAATATATATTTAATATCAATCCGTCTGAAATATATATTCACAAGCCGTTCATCAAGAAAGTAGAAAATAACAACTCACCAACTTACACACTTTGTAGAAGCATATAGATAGACAGATATAGGCTATTTAGACTTTTTAATGCTGCTCAAGAATATATGTACGAGTATATACAGAAATACTTTACGTTATTCAATGCGTAACACAATCCGTGGCAAAATAAAAATATCCTCTGCAAGGTAGGTACACAAATTGACGTCTAACAAGCAAAAACGAGTTTTTTCTCCTCACTTCCTGCTGCGTCAGCAATTTTGAACAACCTTTTGCGAAGGTTCATACTTATTAAGGTTGTGCAAAGGTGTCCCGTTGTCTCGTGCTGCGCAACGGTTTTAACGGCAATTCCTGGAAAACGTCTTCTTCTTTGAATAGGTGTTTTTCTATCGTTTCGCGTTATTTACGATTAGTTCGGGTCTGGGTGATGCAGAAGTATTCTTGTTGTTGTTGACATAGTTTACTTATTGAAACTACTTTGCCCAGAAAGAGGCAGAAAGACGGGCATCGCCATATTGACTCGGCTAATGATGCTGGTCAGGAATATAAATATACTTTACGAGGTTGGAGATGTATTTGCAAAACAAAATTTGTGCTAAAGTGAATAAAAGTTAGTTAGTAAGTTACATACCCTTGTAGACCGGAGTTAATCTGCTCACTTTTAGTACGAAGCTCGAAAAATTATTATGTTTTCTTCTCTTCACGATTGACCTTATATTCCGCATTTATATTGTACGAGAAAGGGTTACGTTCCTATAAATATTTCGGTTCGATAACTGATACTTCTTCTTCAATCAATCAATATGATAAATCGATTAGGTTTATTTGGTGACGGAAGCAAAAAGATGAACATATTTCAAGTTTCATTAAGAGAGGGGCTCTTCTCTTATAAGCAAATAATAATATATAAATATATATATATATAATGGAATCGAAGAAGTCTCTATCAATGCGATAAACGTTTCACGATAAAATTATACTACCCTTTGCAATAATGGTATATAAATTTACAATATTATCATGCACAACAATTTATTTATATAAAACGATAAAAATTTGACAAAAATTTGAAAATTCACTCTATATGAAATTCTATGATTGAAAAAATGTACGTTTATAAAAATCAAATAAATACCCAGAACTATGAATTTCACAACTTTTAGGTTTTGAAATTCTCCTTTAGAAAAATATGTTTTTTCTAGCTATACGATTTATAAGCTTAATCTTTCACATAACTAGTTTTTAAAGGTCGAGCTACGTTTTAATTTATTATTTATTATTTATTATTAATTAATTGTTATTAAGTTGTTAAAATTAACAAATAAGTCTTTCTAATTATACGATTTTTTTAATGTTCACATTGTAAGCCGCTTTTTATAATATTCAAGACGAGCTTGTTTTCTGATTATTCTTTAAGAGACGTATCTAATAAATCTACATCGACATTCATTTTTAGCCGACTCGCTTAATATCACCGGAAACATTGCTGAGAAAACGGCGCGGGAATTCATACGAAATGGCGACGTTGTTGGCGAGTATGCTCATTGGAGCTGGCCATCCCGCTATGGTTGTATCTGGAGTTGCGCGACACGAGACGGTTATTAATGACCAAAACAATGTACCATATCCATATTTAGAAAGAGAAGTAGACGCTGTTGAAGATAAACAAGAGAATGGAGAACAAAGTGTGTACAAGCTGCGTCCTCTACCAGATTTGCATAGTCACCTAGAGGAAGAAATGGCTGAGGTACACCGACACAGAGCCGAAGAACGGACCAAATTGGAAGAGGAGCTTTTACGTAAGCATATGGCGGTATGTCAAATTTAAACTTTAGTTTTTTTAAAAATCACATGTATTTTATTTCTATATAATTATATTTGTGGTTAATTGTATTCTCCAAAAGGTCCTGGAACTTCAAGCTTTCGATCGTTTTTCTTATTTATTTTTTTGATTTTTTGTTACATCTTTTTTATAATTGGTGATTGCATTCTTTTGCATATTGCATATTCTACAAAAGGACCTAGAATTTTTAACTGTTGATCGGTATTTATATATTTTTTTAAATTATTTACACCAAACAACATTATTAATTAGTAATTCAATTGATCTAGAGAACCTACAACTTTTAGCTGTCGATAGTTTTTTATTAATTTATTTTGTTACAATCCTCTCTACGATATGATTGGTAATTATATTGCCCAAAAGGACTTAGAACTTCAAGCTGTCGATCGTTACCACTACCGCCGCTCGCACGCATGGGTTGTCATAATAAATAACGCGCCTTGGAGTATAAAACCGCGAATTACATACACAGATGTGAATGGGGATGTTGTGGAGGCGCCACCAACCGGTATATTCATAGAGCCCTCAACGGGATTCATTTGTGAGACAAACTGCAAGCAGTACATTTTGATCGATAGTGTGTGGACCGAATACAACTATTACGTGAACAAACAGACCTACGAGCGAGTCAGGGATATACGCTGGGACTTACGCGACACAAATGATTGGGAGCACATGCTGCCTGGAGAACCGCCAGAGATGCGCGTTTACAAACAGTCTTCCGATGAGAATATAACCGACGGCGATCGCGATGTGGATGAAGAGAAGCATTTGGATGCAATTTGCAACTGGGTGCGCAGGCTGCACATTGGCTACGCGGACTACGAGCAACGATTTCCGAGCTCCGGCAAAAGGGTGCAATACAAGGGAGTCGTCCACGAACGTTATTCGCCGTATTCGCAACGCGATGGCAAAGAAATGCAATTGACCCTGTATAATGATGATTTATGCACCGATCCGAAAGTTCGCTACGAATATTATAAGAACCGATTTGACTTAATGGAAGAGCTGAGGTATACCTATGAGAATGACAAATACGAAGAGTATTTCGCCAAAGGCCGTAATGACAGCTTGAAATGTTAGTATAACCTTGTATGATAATGCACAAATAATATGGATCACATTTTATTTTAGATTTTGAATATTTCTCGGACACATCGCTACCCAGGAAATTGAATTTTTGTGCAAGTTACAGATTGGACTCATTAAAATCAATCGATTTGAGCCCAGGTCTGATAGTATTAAGTTATGAGAACCACGCGGACAGATGCTTGTATAAGGAATTTCAATTTAAGCTATCTGGTGGAAATCTCATAGTAAGTCAAATAAAGCATGTCTCCATCTATGTGTTTTTCACCAAATGTTGCTTTTAGAAAACTGTCGAAAAATTTGACAAAGCTGATGAGGATGATATAGTAGCAAATGATATTGCCAGTCGCACCTTCCTGTTTCAACAAAACAAAATCGTTCTACAATTCCATTACACATTTGGAGCACTTACTGCAACGACAGTCGAGTTTACAAAACCTCCCAAGCCAGATTATGGCAAAGAACTGGTTTACGACGAGAAGCTAACTAAAATATACAGGGTATTTATATAATCGTACATGAATGTTGTTTCTATGTATTCTTATCTATATTCTTCAGGCCAATCCCTTAGATCCCATACGTTCTAATCTGGAATTATATAAATTGTTACTGGAGCAACTTCAGTCAGAGGACCGCATAAGAAAACAATTTGAAAAAATCCAGGATGATATCAACAATATTTTTGATCAGCGAAAAGTTGAGAAAATGGAACCTAAACTGAAGTTCAACTTATTCGATCCACTTCGCAATGGAACTGCCCGAGCACTTCGAATGCAACAGGTTTGTTCTCCATTCAAATGATTAACTTTTTACTTATCCAAAAGATTTTGATTGCAGCATGAGGAAGAACAAGAGTCTAAGCGAGAAATTGCCAGTAAGCCGGCGGACTTTTTGGCTCCATATTTGATTCCATTCAAAAATCAGGGGGTACTAACTCAAACTCAATCCGTTGAAGCCTACAATGCTTGCCTAAATGATTTGAAAACCCGATTTGTCACCTTACTCAATAATCTACAACGACAATATGAAGATGTAAGAAAACCTTTTATCCACAGCTGTAAATATACATCTCATACATCTCGTATTAAATCAACAGCTAACCAGCGAGGCGAAGTCCTTGAATCGTTTCCTAAACAAGTTTGAGGTTCAGTTTAACAACTTTGACTATAATCGCCTGGTACAACAGGCTAAGGACCTGGAACTCAGGAAACGTATGGTCCAGCAGCGTTTGACTTTGACCCATGAGGAATCTCAGAAAAAGTATGAATGGGTTAAGGCTTCGTTGCAAAAAGATCCGCGATTAAACTTGAAAACTGAAGATAAATCATCTGATGACAAAATGTAATTTTAATTTCAATAAACACAAACACAAAAATTGAAAAATGTAACACATTAAATTCTGTAACTCTTTCCCTAATCACTAATTAGCCAGACATTTTCAGCCATCTTAATGAATGAGACAATCCAACTGGTAAGAGAAAAGATAACCAAGTCTACGACTAGCCAAATGTGTCTTAGTCATATAAACTCGGAAATTATTTAAGCAAGTAATATCGATAGATGAGAATAGACTTAGAATACTCATCGATCTCTTGTCGAGACAGTGTAGCCTAAGAAAAAAAAATCGCTATGAAATGTAGTAAATAGTTCTAAAATGAAATAATTCATTTTACATAGACTTGCAGACTGGAGTTACACTGCTGGCATCTAAGTTTTGGTTCGGTGTTTGAAACAAAATAAGATTTCAAATATACATATGTATATGTACCTACATATTGTCCGACCAGAGACACCTCCTTCACGACAGAATTATAAGACCGTCTACAAGGGTAACAATAAATGAAGCGTTCCTTTTGGCAACACATGACGATACAAAAGGAAACAACCCTTTTGGCTAGATTGCAAATTTTTCAAAACGACTGCTGTGCTTTCCATGGTCTGCTGCGGACATTGAGAGGGTTTTTAGCGAAAAGAGCTTGGTCAAAAACCCAAACTTAGAAGTAGGTAAGCAGAAACCGCGAAGCAGTTATTGAAAGGCACAAAAAACGACGACAGTTTGCTTGATACTTGACATTATAAAGTAGGTTTTCGAATAAAAACCTTTTTAATAAAGTTTATTTTTGCAAAATTATTTAGTTTCTTAAGTTTTTTTCCAAGAAGATATTTTTGCAACGCTTTCCTAAAATAAAAATCGAAGTGCTTCGATTGAATTTAATGGCGAAATTGTTAGCAGACATGTTTTAGTTAGTAATAAAAATATCTAGACATTTTAAACATATCTGCAACAATTTTAGTACTAATTGTTAGCATTGGTCTGCTTCATATTTAATGTTATATTTTTAAATGACTTTCATTTTTCTTTATGTATTTTATGATTTTTTATATAAGCACCGAAAGAAAAAAAAATATTTATATGTTAAAAAAAAAATGTGTATATATATATATATATAACCTAGGGCCTAACGAAGAACTAGCCAAGGCAAGACCGCGAATAAACAAACCGTCGTCGAAATGTGGACGCGATTTAAAATTGTGAACGGTATGAAATACTTGAACATTCTGGCGGGGGTTGAAGAAAATATATTTAAGTGGATTCTAAAATGAGAATGCCAATTTCATGGTCTTGCATCACAACAGCAACGCGCAGCAACGTCGCAAAGGCATATCTGAGTGTTTGGGAAAATTCGTTTCAAAAAGTGACCGTCTGAAAATTGGACAAAGTGGCTGCCGCGCGCGGGCGTGTGTGGGTTCAAGGCATACAATAAGGCATACAAACATTGCCGGAGGCAGTAACAACAACATCACATATATAGACCCACACACACATGTACACACACACACATACTCTCAAGCACATCACATAAGCACATGTGTGAGCAGGCCTGTCCGCCTGTCTGTCCATTTTTGGCGCTATACCCAAACCACCCACACACCACCCAGCACAATCCACCGTCTACCGCCCTCATCGCATGGACAGCGTCGTCTGCGTCGTCCCACGCACACACTTTCGAGCGAACTTACTTACATATACGATGATGCCCGTGTCCCGTGTCCGTCCATCCCCCAATGGCGGCGGCGTCTAAATTGCGTTTGTCCCTTGAAAGAATCGTCCTAAGATGAAAGTGCTGTCCATTGTCCGCCAACTGTCCGTTAGCATCGCTGAAAATTTGTTCGTGGCATGAACACATGTGGCGTAATTTCGTCGCAGATTTTTGTTCGCTAACTGGACAAGGATATTGTATACACTGCGCACTTTTTCTTTAGCTACTGTCGCAATTTACCTAAAGAATAAGTAAAATCGTTTTCTGTTTTATTAATTGATTTGATTTAATTTATAATTAATTTTAAAAATCATCAAAATTAAGATATATTTTTTTTCCACACACTTGATGTTTGTACTATTTATTTGTTTAATGTGGTCTACAAAAATCAAACACTTTTCAAAAAGTTTTGTGTAAATTGTGTAAATCTAATCGTTTTTTTTTTTTGATTTGTTAATTGATTTGATTTAAATAAAATTTATTTTTATATATTCTGAATATACAGGAAAATATTATTTTTGTTAACATATAATTAATTTATTTAATCATTAAAAAAGTTAAAAAATAAACAGGAACTAAAAATTCAACTTACAAATTAAATAATATAACTTTAAAAGTATTAAATTAAATTAAATTAGAAAACATTTAATATGGCCAATAACCAGACCATAGTTTTTAAAAATAATTTTAAAAATTAAAATTAAATATCTAAAAATCAAATTACAAATTAAATGCTATAACTTTTAAATTTATTGATCTAAACTTAAAAAAGAGAATAAAATAAAGATTTTTAAATAAAAATATAAAATGAAAATAAATTTTATTTTGGTAATAAATATTACTTTTAACTTTCAATTATTTTCGGTAAATAAATGAATATATAATCTTCAACGCTAATGGGAAGAATTTGGGAAACCCAGAAAGAAACAAATAGATTAAAAAATTGAAAGCGTTGGTAGATTTGTAAAAGATAAATTGAAACGTGAAAAATGCAAAATAAATAAGAGTAATATAAGTGTAAATAATATTATATATTTATGTTATTATAAATAATTGCGCAAAAATATTTTTTTTGTATAGATTTTTGGTTAATTTTAAAATTTGTGTTTCAGTGTTATTCGAAACATTTGCTTCACGCGAACCCCAAAGCGACAGATTTCTGCTTCCTTTGGCGAGCCGTGGGCCACAGTGAGGCCTTTGTCGTTGCTGCTGCCACGGTCCGGGTCCTGGGGCCGGGGGCCAAGTCCGGGTCCGGGTGTAGTGTCCAGTCCGTGTAGGTACAGTTGTGCAAATACACTTCTAGCGGGCAGCATCGCGGCCCAAGAATTTGTATTTTATCAGCATCGTGCGCGTCGCGTAGTCAAGGACTCCCAATATTTACGCGAAAGACACACACGCTCACACATGCTCATGTGTGTATATATAAGTATATATATATATGTACATATATATTTATATATATGTATATATGTGTACGTGTGTAGAAGCAAATGGGATATGTAAGTTGGCAGGGTTGGGGGATGATGGGAAGGTGTGGGTTGGGTTCGGGGTGGGTGGGGTGTCGCGGCCTGGAGTGTTAGATATGGGTGTGTCCGTGTTTTCGTGTGTGTGGGCCGTGGTGGGGTGTGTGGAGGGGGTTGTGGGAGTGGGGTGGACAAGCAAGGTTGAGGGTTATTGTACGATCCTTTCATTTTAGTCCTAAATGTCCTTCTTCCAATATTTCAAACGTGCTTCGTGACGCGTCCGTTTTGTAGAATGAGCGGCCTCGAAGTCGGCCCTTTGTGGACACGGACTTTGTCACCAACGTCGACGTCGTCGTCGTCGTCGTCGCAGCTCGCGCTGCTTGCTGCTGCTGCTGCTGTTTGTGTTCTTGTTATTGTTTGTTGCTGCCACTGCCACTACCGTTGCCGTTGCTGCTGACGTGTTGTCCTCGCGTCACGGCGCGCAGTTTAGCGGTGGACAGACGAGAGAGCTCACGAGGGCTTACGGTCGCTATGTCCTTTTGTGGGCGGACATGCGCCGCTGGGGGAGGTGGAGATGGAGGTGGATGCGAGCTCGGCACAACTTTTATCACGGCGCATTTATTTTTCTATTCCACTTATAATATATGCCAGAAACAGGATACACATTCACATGGGCATATATTGGATATTTATTTTGTATTCGAACGCTCCGTCCAGGACATCGAGCGTGTCAGAAGCATTGGCGGTCTCCTTCTACGGTAGACGCTGGACGTTGGCTTGAGGGTTAGGGGTTATCCTGCGTCTATATATATATGTGTGTGTATGTGTGTGTGTATAATACTATGAATGTGTTTGTAAGTATTGGTTTTTCACTTGATTCGGGCACTGAAAAATTGCGAAAATTCTTTTGGGTGATTCGCTCGACGTAGACGGATGTACACACATAATCACACATGAGCACATCTATGTATATCTATGAGTGTATAAATGTATATACATTTATTGTACTACGCTTCAAAAGTCAATAATTGGCTAATTATTAAAATAATACAATTTTAGAATATAATAATGATATTCGAATTTTAAACTATTGACAAAATTTCACAGATATTCCATTATTTTTAATATAGTTTATTTTGTGAAGAGTCGTATCATTATATATGGATATGTTTCACAATTTCCGGAAGTAAGTGAAGAAGTGCAAGTACACAGCTGTTTATTAATTTAATGTCAACTATTAGCAGTCGGATTAGAAAAATACAAAAATTAAACTAAATTACAAATAAAGTGCAATATTTAAATTTGAAAAAAAAAAATCAGGAAATGTTTGTATTTATTGTACTTGTAACCAAAGATTTTGATGCAATCGGTTTAAGACTTTCGTATCAAACATTAAAATATATTCCATTGAAAAAAAATTACGTTTTCCTTAAATAATCAGTCAGTTGATCAGGGATGACATAATTTCGATAAGAAATCTAGTATTTATTATTCTTACTACATTAATGAAATGTCAACATATTTTTTTAATATAGCCATATTTTTGAATATTTATCTGTATGTGTGTGAAAATTAATGCATACTCTAATGAAATGAGGCTATTAAATGGTTTTGCAAGAAAATTGCTGCATAAAAATATGCATTCATAAGGAGAACAATTTATTCTTCACTCTGAAGCTTGGCACAGAAAATCGAATGGTTTTGGGGTGCATAACTGCACCTGGAACTGGATCAACTGTTTTTTTAAATGATAAAAATAATATTTTGAGTTACTGTTTGAGAGCAAGTGCCCTTGAACTGAGTCTCAATACGAAAGCATTCTTGATCCCACAAAATATCGACTCAAGACATTCGACATCTTTTATAGTTTAATTAGTTAATCAAACTTAAATTCTAGTGTGCACAGTTGGTATTGATTGATTAATTAATTGATTTGAATATGATAAAATATGTGATAATGACACCAAAAACTAGATAAAAAAAAAACATAAACATAACATAAATAACCATATGCAACTTATTGTTATAATTTCCTAGTCCTATTTAAGTTAGTAAAATGAAGTATGTAACAGGCAGAAGGGAGCGTCTCCGACCCAACAAAATATATTGGCATCAACAGCCGATCTCATGTCTGTGTGTACATAGACACTTTAAATTTGGAATATAAATTCTTGTATATACCAACATAAGTTATTGTATCAGGTTTTTTATTTTTATCGAAAATTCCTCCAGTTTCGCGAATGTCGATTTATATAAAAATTCCATTGATATATACCTTTACCAACTGTAAAAATTGCATCAATCGGTATTCTCCTATTAAACTCATTACGATCATCAGAGAAAAGAGAAGATCTCTCGACTAATTTCTAATTTTAAAAAATGTTAACATACATATAAAAGAATTTAAAGAAACTTTACAATTCAAACATTTTTCTAAGCTCCGAATTGATAAAGTGCTATATTTTATACGGTTCATATTCCCCTAAGGTATTCTTGACTAACATATTCAGTTATATTTATGAAACTATTCTTTTGGGGTTCCGTTTGTTCAGCGTCAGTTGGAACGGATAATTTATAGTTGAACTATCTGACAATAGCTGAGTTGTTCTATAAACAACTTTTGTGTTTTCTGAAATAGTTGACGCAAAAGCAATCGGTCAATAAAATAATTCTTTTGGTATTTTCAGAATTAATTTGTATCGCTGCTTTTTTATCGAATTTAAATATACAGAGATGATATTTATAATATAAATAACGTGTATCGATACTGTAATTGAATTGAATTCTGTCATAGACTTCTCTGTACTGATTCTTGATGTGTTAATGGGCAAGTTACTGGCTTGGATTTGGCCACTAAAGTGGAAACGTACCTGTTTAATAAAATGTTTATTATACCAAACTGTAATCGCCATCAAATACTGCTGCTTAAATGTTGACTCACCTCTTGACGCCTCTTTCGCGTTCAAACTCTCTGTTTATTGCCCTAATTGCCACCGTCTTGACAAATTGAGCTGGTAACTGCTTATCTGTGCACAGTTGATATGTTGATGATGTGTTTACTGCAGCTTAAAGTTCCTTTTACGACTCGTTTTATTTATATCTCAGTACATAGCCTGACCGGGGGTCTGTCCTGGCGTCAATAAATTTTTATGAGCCATGATGCGGTTGTTCTTGAAGCTACTCAAGCTGCCATCCAAACATACTGATTTCAATGTTTTATGGCCCATTCGTTTCGCTGGACATTCGCCATTCGCAATTCACCATTCGCCATTCATTTCTATGTATGTCATTCACGTAACATTCCCGTTCGCTCACCAACAAATTACTTTTTAATTTGTCCAACATTTCCTGGCATCCTTTTTTCTGCTTCCAAATCGAACTATCGCTTAGTACTCAAATGAATGTCTTTAAAGTGAATGTATGCAAATATATTTATTTTGTCATATGTTTGGTCCTTTCAACATAATGACTTTTATCGGCTTTTTTTTGCTTATATTCCATATACCATATGCTTAAATAACCATTATTATTTATAATTTATTTAAAGATTTATTACTTGTTTTTCTTGATATTCAAATTTATTAAAATAAATATATTTCTCACTAGGTTGAGGTTATTTTTATTTTTTTTATTTCTTATAAACTCCAATATATTTCTAAGGTCGTCAAGGATGCAAATTCACAACGTCCGTCTAGATCTCAGCCTGAACACGAATCCTGGCGGTATTCAAAATATTTATTTATATATACAAAAAATAGACTTGATATACTTAAATGTCCCACACAAAAAACATATGCAGCCAGATGCGCATTCTAACGACTATCGAGGAGGAAACAAAGGAAGTTATCGAAAGAAGAACGCTCAAGTCACGAGCGACCGATTGGGAGATACCCTTTAAGAACCCTAGTACAAATACCTTAATACTTGCCTTACAAGCACAGTGAGTGTGTATTGTCAAAGAAATTCAATAACCATTGTCCTAAATTATTTAAATTATTGATGTGATTTAAATATAAGAATAATTCAACTAAATTTTGCATAATTTATTTTGAAAAGCTTCAGAGTATACAATAATTGAAAAATCGACTAGCGTACTTTCATAGACTGTCTGGTAAATATGTGTATATTCATTAACGTGACGCACAAGTGCCCAGTGCAAATCGTCAGAAATATGAAAAAATTTAGAAAACGAAATGGCGGGCAAATGCCAATATCGCCAGTTTTCCATCAAATGGATCAGGACATACTCCTCTCCCATATTAGGAAAACACTACTAAGCAGCCGAACCATCGAATTAGAAGCACTTTGCTGAAGCAAAGTCCGCTGGATCCAAAACAGCATACAGAGTAGACAGTTCCACGGACACTGCACTTTTCCAGCTGCGGCTTCGCTGAGGTGTACGCGATAGTGTGAATTCAACCTGAAACGTAACTATCGGATATATACGGATATATACATCCTATCCGATAGTCAAGCAGCAAACGCTATAATGGGGACGAAGGTAACATCAAAAGTGGATCATGAGATACGATCCAAGCTTGACCAACGCGGGACACACAATAAGATTACCCGAAGATGGGTCCAGGGTTACAATGATATAGCGGGGAACAAAACGGCTGATGAGCCAGAATGGGGGCAGAGAGGCCCCTAACAGGGTCAGAACCGTTTTGTGGCGTAGGAAGGCAAACAATATGACTGCAACTTAAAAATGAAGAAAGACAGAGCGGACAACGGAGCTGGGCAGAGACACCAGGACTTCGACCAGCCAGATGTCTTCTAGGTGGCTATAATCAAAAACGATTTAAGCAAGTAATTACCATGGGGAAGAGCAGGCTCATAAAACTCACCTATCCTCAATACACATCCTAGCAGAGTGTGTTGCCTTAAGTAGAAGAAGATGAAGCATCCTACGGATGCATGCTATGAGTCTCAAAGACATAGAAGTTCTCAAGACAGTATAGATTCTCGCATTCGTGCAGAAGCTAGTGTGGGTGGAGGAGCTATAAGCTCTGTAGGGAGCACAATAGATCAGGTAGGTCGCAGTGCCGGCATCCCAATAATAATAAGATATATTCATATATTTTGTTAATTCTCCAGAGGACTCTTCAAATATTTCGTCTAGTTTTCTTAGTATATGTATGTTTTGGCTAGTATAACTTTACGTTTACCAACTTAACCTTATTTTAATGCGTTTATTATATTCCGATTCCGTTAAAAATGATTATAATATATTTATTGAAAACTATGTATCAGGCAGAAGGAAGTATCTTCGACCTCATAAACTATATGTTTTCTCGAACTTTGCATATTCCTCAGTCAAATAGTAATTCTATTATGTCCAATTTTTAAAGAATGTTGAAAGATTGCTAAAAGTTTTACATATCCAATTTAATGTCTAACCTAACCTAGCATATATGTAAGAGCATGTTTTCCAATTCATGTAGAACTATCTTAAACGTTATGATTTCCATTGTTTATTATTTGCTGACCTCTTTTTATAATTGAATTATGTTTTTCTTTGCCTGCAGCCAGTTTTTTGGTCCTCCGATATATTTGGAGTCCCAAATAGTATAAAAAAGCAAAAATCACTTAACCTGCACATTTTGCTTTTTTAGTTTATTGGCACTGATTTATTAGTGATTAGATTATATTCTAGAAGTTGGTATTAGCGCATTCGGGCTCTATGGCCAATTTCAGATATTGGCAATGTCAAATTGCTTTACAATATTATTCCAGGATCATTGGTGGCAGAATAATGAGTTATACAATTTTAACAAGCACTTCTTGTTATTTTTCTTGATGAAATTCCAGCAGTTATTATGAGATATTGCGCATACCTTAATTATATTGCTTTTATTCTATCTGTGGCTTATTGTATATTTGCATTTGATTGTATAAAATATATTTATGATGGCTATATAAACATTTTTGTATTTTTCCAAATCTTATTACGGTAATCAGTTACGTATTGTTATCTTGATTGAGGTGGACTGATGTCTCCAATGGTCTGCTTTCTTCGGCGTGCCTAAAATATCCGTTTTCTTTTTTTACCCTAAACCCAAAAAAATTGATCAGATAAAAACAAGGGTAAAATCAACTTGTCCAAAAGTATGTAACTTCTAGAATAAAGCATATCCGACTAATAAGGTATATATATATTCCAGATCAGGATAAACCGACGTGTCGATTTCGCCATGTTTGTCTGTCTCTCTCTCTGCGGCTGTATGAACAAATGGAGTATTTTAAGAGCTTAGGATTTCAAATTTGGAATATAAGTCGTATACCACATTTGGGATACGATCTTGACGGGGCAAATAATAACAGGTCCGCTATTTCAATTAGTAAAAAAAAGTTTCTCTTTTAATCAACAAGACCCGGATTTCGCTAATCTATTAAAATCATAAATTAAAATCAATAAATATTCTTCTTACATTGAAGCGAACACAAGCTGTTAACAATATTATAAGTGCCAGAATGAACAAATTCTATATGATGAATCACAATGTTGCTCTAACTAAAAGTCTAATAACTCATACTACAATTAAAGAACTCTTGTACATAACAACATTCGCACCTAGATGCATGTACAAATAGGGGTTTTTATTCACATATTGCTAGTTCTCATATATTTTCATATGTGCACACATCATATGATATAACTACATACAGATATAAATAAATACATATTTACATTATGGACACACGTTCAGACATATGTAAGAATATTCTTACGCACTTATGCATTTGCTTGTCTTAGTAGCATCTTGCAGTCTCATGTCCAGTGTGCAAGGTTTCATTTTCTTGGCCACTCTCAAGAATAAATACTTGGGGGCAGTGTCAGAAACAAAAAGAATCATTTGAAAATTTGTATCTACGGACAAGTACCGAGCAGAGAATGGAGTTCTTTTAATACGAAAATACATATTTTGATATGTATACTTATGCTGCACGCACGTCTGCATTTATGTATATGTATATAGATTTAAGATATACATATGTGTGTATGTATAAGTAAATGCATGTACACAACTGCATATACAAATGCATCCGATTCGGACAAAAGCACGATTCCTTAAAATTCCTTTATGTGAAGATGCAAGTAGACATTCTGAAATTCACATACAAAATGCATATTTGGCTTAGCTTTGACGAATACGTTGCGCCCATGAATGCGTCTCCTTTGTCACTGTCTGCGCTGCGTTATCATATTCAACAACTGAAAGTTTTCCAAAATCAACAGCATATCAGTAAGTCTAAAATGCCAAAATGGCATCGGCCAGATGGCATGGCACCAAAACGACGGCTTCGCTGCCCTTTGGCATTGTTATCTTATTGTTGCAGCGACTTCAGCTCCCGCTTCGTTCTGGCCACATATATTAAACACTTGTTTGGTCCCAGCCAGGATTATAAGGCAACAGACGGTTAATTTACTTAACGATTGGCTGTGCATCATTTATTACTAACTCATTGACTGATTTAAAAGCTTTATCTTATTCTTGAATCAAAATCATATAGTTTAATTTATTACAACTTATCATTTTATTGTTACTCGACACAAGTGAAGCTCATTTTAATTTCGTCATTAAATTAATCATATTTCAATTACTTGCCTATTTTTTGTTTAGCTGAAATGAAAGATTCGATCGTAAAATTAGTTCCTGCATGAAAAACCAATATATCAGCTCAAAATCCCAAATTACTAATTCTGTTATACTTCGTTTATGTCATTTGATATTTCATCGTAGCCAATAATATCGGTCATATTAATTAATGTCTCATAGACAACAACAACTTCATAATTGCCTGCTTTTTATATACTTCATATTAATTAAATCACCTCAATTATCCGTTTGCTTAGTATTTAACATATAAAACAGTAATTGTAAAAACATCAATTTGCAGGGAATGGCGAATAGATTTTGCCATACTTTGAAATTTTTAATAAATTCTCGTAAATCATTTTAAAACGTTTTATTTGAGTATACCACAAACTCTGGAAGGATTACCAAAACAAAAATGATAAAATTCAGAAACCTTTATCGAGTTTATAAGCAAAGCAAAATCATTTTAAAGAGCGAGAAGAGAATTCGGACCTAAGAGAGAATTCGATTCTCCATTTCTCATTGAAGTCGTGCATAGCTATAGTTCAGATAATACAGCATGTCAGTTTAAAATTTTACAAACGGTTAAGAAATTTTCATTTATTTGTGGTTCTTTTGTGCAGTTCTGAATTATCACCTGTTTTCTTAAAAAAAATTGAGACTTCAACAAAATTTAAAAAGATTATAATGTATTAAGTGGTAGTATTAGCTTAAAAACTATCTTATTTTATTTCCTCAAATAGCCAAAATGTCAATGAAAATTATGCAGCCACTTTTTAGTCGATTTGCTTAACATCTATTGTCTGCGTAGTGCTGTTGCATAACATTAAAAGTAATTTGTGGCAATGAAATTTTCTTATTTTTGAGATTTCCCATCAACTGCTTATCGGGACATTGAAAAATCGACCCTAAGTCGCACTTTCTTTGCCCGATAGTTCTGCAACTATCCATTAGGTTTAGGTAGTAGTCGGCACAAAAAATAACTTCAGATGGGAGATTTGGATTTTGACGAAGGACTCAAAATAACTTGGGGTTGTTGGTGGAATTTGGTGGTGGAATTTGTCAACGGTATCATGTATCACAAGGACTTCTGAAGAGAAATTAGAATAAAACCACTTTGTCAAATTTTAACTTTTAAAAGGTTGATGACCAGGAGCATACCGCGATAATTAAGCAATTTGAATCTACTTTAACACGCCTGAAAAAAGTTTGCGAAAAACAAACCAGGTAATGAAGCTCGAGGCAAATCAGACAGCAACCAAATAGCGACTTATACTATATGACAAGTGTTTGAAGCAAGGATGCAAAACTCTTCAAATTTGAATTCGCTGTGATGTATATTTATAACTTAAAGTCCGTACTTATGGGGAACAATAACAAAATATAAAAATAGAATACAATGCACTTGCGACAACGTGGATTGACTAAAGCCAAGAGTGATTTTATTTGAGAGCTGCTTACGTTTTTAAATACCTAAATTCAGGGGAGAAAGTATTGTACCATCATAATTAATTTAAGTACATAAGTACTAAATAACCTATATTGTTATTATACATTTATTGGTTTGCTAAAAAAATAGCTACCTATTCTCTTTGTTTTACGAAATCTAATTTTTAGCACACATTTTTACGCAAACCAAAGGAGGCGAGAGGAAAATAAAAACAGAAATAATTAAATAATTAATTAATGTATATTAATATAAATTGACCACGTTGACTAATTTATACCTTTTACATTTTAGGGTTTCTTATCGTGGCATGGTTAACGTTATGAAGTGTTTATTTACTTATTTAATGTCAATTAATATCAGTCAAAATTGAATACAAAAATAAAATTAAATAAAATGTGTATACATTTTAAATTTAAATAAAAAAATTTTAAAACAAGTGATAAAAATGCAAAATTGATTCAACAATTCTTGAAATGATTAGATAAACCCCAAAACCGAAGAAAAAAGTTAGGATTACTTAAGGTGGTCCATCACAAATGTATGCTACCCTTTAGACAAGAATTTTAAAATGTAGTTCTTAACCAATTTCCAACCGCAGTCCCTGCTTGGGTACAACAAATTTACCAAGCTCAAACAGATGTATGGAAATACAGAAATACAGATGCAGAAATAAAATGTTGACTGGTCTATTGTAATTGCAATTGTATCATCTACGATGCTCTCAACGAACACATATGAGCAAATTTGAGATACTAAATAATAATTTTTAAATACGATACTTCTCTGCACATTGTCAAAGTGAATTTTAAGCAAGTTGATTAACAAAAAATTCAATTCACTTGATTAGCCTTCACAGAAATCATTTGTCTACTTTGTCCACGTTCAAAAGAAATTTTTGGAGAACACTAAGTGAGTATAAAATGTGCTTTATTCGTTTGCTTACAACGATTAAAAATGTATGCATTTTTTTGGTATATTGTTTTTTTCATACTTTTTAAGTTGCTTATATTATTTTCAATTAAAAGATTTTTTTTGGCTATAAATGGTCTTCAATTTTCATGAAATATTTATGTTTCTTAAGCGGAATACAATTTTATGTGATTGTGGCAACTCTATTGTGACATTCAAAAAATTGTCAATACTATTTTCAGCAAGCTAGCATTTGTTCGTTTGCTTCTTTTTTTTTTTTTGTAGATGTTGGGATTATTTTGTCATGGTTAGAATTTGTATGATTGGACTACATCACCATATATCTGTCGAAAAAAGAGTACCCGTAAGAACAACTTATTTGTTCACTTGAATATCTCACATACAACAAATACGAGTGTTATTATCCACTTCAAATTTAGCACAGAGTTATTTGCATACGACTAATATATAAACTAGCCCATATGGAAAAACTCGTATGGCTTTTTGTGATTGTAATTGTAATGATAAATATTTCTTTAATTTAGATGTGTGCCACTTGCCACCGGTCTAAAAGGGAATGAAAACTTGGGCGTGCAGAAATAGTTTTTCTTTCTTTTTACTTCTTTTCAACTTTTCACTTTTGTGATGTTTTTTAGTATTTTTATATTCTTTTAACAAAAGTTCAAAGCCCAATTGAACGAAATCGAAAGTACTTTCACTTTGTGAACACACTACAGACTTACGTATTAAGGATATTTGAGAGAGTTCATGCAACACACACACACATATACACAAACTCACACACACACAGACATAGATTCAAACATACTTAAGAGTGCATGTGGAGCAATAAAAATGTTGGACTTAAATTATTGCTTCGAATTGAGCCAAAAGTGAGCAGCGTCGACCTCAATGCCAGGGATAAACGGGATACGGGGCACGGCGACATGGGGCATGGGGTATAGGGTATGGGGCATGGTGGATCTCCCATACCCATAACTTCTTAGTGTATGTGTGGGTTTTTATGCTGTTGTAAGAATAATGTGATTCCTGTCCTTGAATCATAAAACCAATTTTTTCCACTTCTTTTCTGTCTATTTGTAAACATTTCTTTTTATTTTTTTGTTTGCACTTTTCGAGCAGACTTTGTCTACATAAAAATATATATTGCATACCGTGTTCTGTGTGTGTGTATGTGTGTGTGTGTGTGTGTACTGTGTGTGCTCCTTAGTCCGTTGGTCTACTCAAAGCCAGACTGGTGTCGAGGTCGAGGTCGGTGGGGGTAGGGATTGAGGGTTGGAGTTGGGGGCTCAGACTGGTCACTGGCAGCAGCAGCATTGGCGCTGGAGCTGCGATTGTCGTTTTTTTTTTTTAGGTTACTCAGCGCTAAAGGAATGAAAGTGGCCCTGCATGCTGACTTACTTGCACATACACACACACACACATATGTACATAAATACATACGTATGATATGCATGTGTATGTATGCACAAGTAAATCCATACTGAGCAATATTGTTATTGGGTGGAGAGAAGGCGTCAAACTTTTATGTTTGTTTTTATATTCAATTCACAAGTACTGGCTTACTTCTTCACACAGACACATACACACACACACACACACACATATATATGCAGTTGATGAAAGTATTTATCTGTTGCTTACCGTTGTATTCTTTTAAAATATATTCGGATTATTTAATACATAATCGACACTAATCCATGAACTTTTTCGAGGCTGTCTGACGAATGTTTACGAACTTCCTTTATTAGGTATTGTATGTGTGTGTGTGTGTGTATGTGTGTCCTTCACCCACATTAAGCATACATGCACACACATACATCCACAAATACATGTATTCATACATACATACATGCTTATTAAATTTTTTATGTGTTCCCATCACACTTGTGCGCGTTTTATTTTATGTAGTAAGTATATACACACATACATACACACACACTTACACACATTTGTATGCATGTATGTCTGTCGGCTGTAAGTGAATGTGTGTGTGTTTGTGTGTGTGTGTGTGGAAGGATGCGATGGCACATTCAGAGTTTTTATTTCATTTCTTTTTGTGAACTAAATAACATTAAAGGCATTGGGCTAGGTCAGTGTCAGAGACTACTTAATGATATTTTTTCTTTGCTTTATTTTCATGGGGTCAAACTTTGCGGACAGTCAATACAGAAATTAAGGGATTATACTTTAATGTATTGAATAGTTTGCTGTGACTTTTCTCATAGCTCAACAAACACGAGTTCAATGTCGATGATGATGATAAGCGAAATGATGAATGAAACAACAACGATTCCAACTATCTCCAAAATCGATATATTACGTATTTATTAAATTCATAGAACTTCCTTTGAATTATTTGTATTGATATTTGTCTTATTACCCTAACCCGTGATTTTCCATCTAGAGCGAGAAGTTTCTCTAAAGAAGGAGGAAAACACAATGAATGTTAAAACGATATCTGAGACGTTAAATATAACACATTTGAAATAAATGTATTTATAGAGCATTACTTGTGCACTAATAAGTAGTAAAACAGCCAAAATTAATTTAGATTGATGCTGATTCAAACAATTACCAATATTTGTTTCATAAACTCATACCCCATGCGGGAACTATGAAAATAATTAATAATCGCAAATCAATAAGACCACATAAAAAAATTTCAATGCTTGAGTTATTAAATTTGGTTAGTATCTTAATGACTGCATCCTTTATATATCAGTTACTGTTTTTGAGCTATGCTATCAAATTTTCAAGGTACATACCCCATTTAAAGTTAGATAAAACCAATTTTTAGCAATGCCCACTCCCGCCTGCAAAAACCGATTTATCTGATGGAGTAAATTGATAGACCAAAATATTACACACAATTTAAAAACTTAAGTTACCAAATTTCAAAGGTGTTACTCGTAACACACTTAAAAAAAATTTATCATGCCCATCCCGCTCCAAAAAATTTAGTTACCAAATTTGGAGAGACCACTGGGAATCTCCAATCAAAAATTGGAGACACCAAATTTAAAAGGCACATTAATGATTACTCAGAGGTCGTGCCACCCCCACTCTTACCAGAAGCCACCTGGGCTTCTAAGGTATTAGACTAGTATTAGAATATTATGAAATGTTCTCAGTTATCTCTTTTAAACGGGTGCTAGGTATATATATAAGTTGCGGTCGTGAGAACGTCAAACGATGAAAGTCAGGGTTAACAGTTAGTATTGCGAATTAGCATACCGCCAAACTGCGACAGTAACTGAATACTCAATACTCTGCGCAGATCTTGCAAAAATAGCTACACTTCGGCTGGAGCAACACTTTACGATCGTACACTCAGAAAAAAAATCGACCAGAAAAACATTTTTTTAATTATGGCTTGCCTTAAATTTACAATTCCAACAAAATGGTGCCTTTTTTGAATTCCTGATAATTAAAATAAAATCCGTTCTGAAATTAGGAAAATCAATTTGTTCTCTCAAATGCTAATGCTAATGCTATACTCTAATAGCTGTTGCCAACTTTAGAATCTCGGGTTCGAGTCCCACTAAGTGTTCCCAAGTTAAATATATGAATTTTAACAACTTTGTTAAATGTTTGTGTATGTGAAATCATTAAATCAAATAAAATAATAGCTGATAATATATAAGGATTTTTCTCCTCCTATCAGACATAGTTTTTCGTAATTTTAGAATCCCGCCTGAAGTTAAGAATAATAACATTTAGCAAGCACCGGTTTTTAGAAAGCCTCAACCTATAATTTTCGACTTTTACTTTCTGAATAATAACCCTGGAATAACTCCTGCTTAGGAGCCCCTGGCGCCAGAAGTATGGCGAGTCTCTAAAACTAAATCCGATTTTTTTTCTGAGTGTAGATGAATGTGGACCAGCGAGTGCCGTTACGCCTCACGTTTTCCAGCAGCAAATTAAGAAACAGGTTGGTTTTATTTTTTTAGTGAAATTTGATATTTTTTCGCTTCCTAAAGCTATCGGGTCACAAAAGGGTAATTAGAACACGCTTGATTTGATACTGGTGCTCCTGTTGCTACACCCTAGCATGGGCCTTACACGATTGCTGAGTGGATATAGCCAGGCTTGTATGTTTCCCTTTAAACTAGTGCTTCAGCTTTAAGCATATATTAATAATTATTCCTATGGGCTTTACCACAAATAAAAAGACATTTATTTTGTAAATAAATAATCAAAGTGCATGCAGGCCTACAAAGAGTATTTAATCTTCGGCGAGCTATTCTTTTATGCCATAGGTCTCTTATCCATGCCCAAGTTTAACGCGATGTTACTCTGTTTAGGATGCAAGAAAAAAAGAGCAAAAGATGGGCAACGGCAACTAAATAAAAAGGCAAGACAAATAACAAGCATTTTTATTTTAATACCAACACTTAATATAAACTTGATGGAGCTACAAAATCACGCTCCATTTACTCAAGCTCCAGCCACAGCTATACTGCTATACAGCTATAGCTATAGCTGTTGCAATAGCTGCTACAAGGGTGAAGACAGTGTTGGGGGCACATATCAGACAAAACGACAGCACCAGTTAGGAGGAGAGCACACTCCGACTCCGACACAGACTCGGACTCGTACTCGTAGTCGGACTCATGCACTTGTTGATTTTTATTAAATGTTGTAATAAAATAACAGTTAAGTTGTAACTTTGAGTGGAGCACAGCATAAAATAGCCCGCATCCCAACCACTTGCAAAAGCAGGCGCCGTTGCAGCAGCATAGAAAGAGAAATACAAATAAAAATGTGAAAGAGAACTTTGTCGCGGGTATGATACTCGGCACACACACACACACACATGCACACACATATATATATATATATATAGGAGCACACATATGCGTGTGTGTGTGTGTGTGCATGTGTAGTAAACGTTCATGAATGAAATCTAGAATAAATATTTTATTCTCTGCCTTTAAGCATTGATTTTTTTCCTGTGTTCTTCGCTTCTGTCTGAAAAGAGTGTTTTCCGTGACTCTGTCACCGCTTGAACTTGTCCTGCCATAGTCTCAGTCCAGTCTCAGTCTCAGTCTCAGACTCAGTATGAGTCTCAGTTCTAGTGTCCGTCTCCGTCTCCGTCTCCGTCTGCGTCTCTCCATCTGCCGTCTCCAGTCTGTGGCCCAGTCTTGGATGAGTCGCACAAAGAAAACGTAAACACGTCGTATAAGCACCAGGCAAATGGAAAACATAAAAGAAAAAGAATAAAATAAAAATAAAAATAAAGCTACCTCGGTACTCTGTGTATTCTGTGGAAGTGGATCAACGCGCATAAATTATTATGCCCTTCCGTATATTTGTTTGTATTTTTATGGGCCACTTGTTGGACTAGGTTAAGCCCAATAAGATGCCCAGACGTCTACATAGTTTTCTGTTTCGGCTTCTTGTGTTTTTTTTCCTCTCGACAAAAATAAAAGTTAACGCTCACAGCGACAATCAATATTTGTATGTATCGAAATCATCAACCTACAAATATTGGTCATTTTCGGTTTCCATTATATCAAAATGGTTTAAGTCAATAGAACCGATTTTTTTTTTTTAACAAATTCTAAAAACGCGAAGCACTTGTAGTAAAATAATAAGCATAAAATTAAATGTTAATCAAGTACTTGTCTTCGCAGAAAATACGCATTTTCAATTCATATCCACAAAGTTTAGATTTTTTCTTTGTCTGATTCATGCCACAAATGTTGGACCATTTTACATTTAAACCACCCCAGAAAACTCGTAAATATTTCTTATTATATTCATTTTTATTTAAATATTGAAGACTATTTTTAATTTAATTTAATTGTTTTCCCAATTTTTATATTTTTCTGTGTAAGCTGATATTAGTAATTAAATACCTATTGTAAAATGGTGCAACTTCAGCTGTTAGCTTTTGGCTGTTAGTCTTTAGATGTTAGCTTTAACCTGTTCCTGGTAATTAAGAATAGTAGTCGACACTCGCATATTTCTATGTACATAATCAAATTGACAGCTTAATCTGCAAACGTGGAAAAATAAGTAATTTTATTGAATTACAGATTCGATTCTCCAATCAAGTTCTACAACCAGTTAAGCTAATGTGACGATGTGATTACACACTGGACTGGGGTTCGCAATTTAATAGAGGACTGTGAAATGGATATCGTTGTACAACCTGGCAAATGCATCACCTATCATCGTAATGTCGATGGAGAGAGAATTTGCAGGCTTCAAATGAGTAGTGTTATCAAAATCGGTGGCCAGACCAGGACTACAGAACCTACTCTGGTCAAGATAATGCTTCAATGAACACGCAGAACACGTCCTTCGTCCTTTATATTGTCCCTTGACAATACAGTCGCACCAAATGAGACTGAGGTGGAATTTCGACAGCTCAGTCTCTGTATTTGCTGGCGCTGTTTTGTGATTTAAACTTGAGAACATGCCCAGCTTAAGTTGTCCGTATCAGCCGCCTTTAACTTAACGGCCAACCATTTTTAACACACACACACATACGTATACATATACATACATGTATTGCCACTACATATGTGACAGAACGTATGTATCCCGTATGTTTCCTTGTTGCTGCCCTGGCCAGGCCTGCCCTGGCCCGGACTCCGCTGGACGTTGAGAAGAGCACTCTTTGCCATTTCCAGGGCCGTCTTTGACTTTGTCTGCCTTAACTAAAACTGGAGGCAAAAGCAACGGCAAGAGCAGTAGATGTCGCATAAGCAATTTCTGGACTACCTCCTTCCCCCACACATACATACACAATCGCACACACACACCGGGCAACAACTTGGCAGCCCACTCGCCGATTTGAATGGTCGGTCGAATGAGACCAGTAGCCTTTTGATGTGTTCCACGGGCAAAATGAACGAGTGTGTGTGTGTGTGTATGTGTGTGTGAGTGTGAGCAGAAACTGCAGGAGCGGAGTGTAGGGAGTAAGGAGTAGGGAACGGCTGAAAAGGCGTGCAGGGCTGAATATTTCCGCCGATTGCTTCGCAAATGCAGAATAGCAGCAGTGGCCACCATTCCTTTTGGTCATCGTCATCGTCATCGTCATCTTGTCCTCGTCATCTCCTGGTCGTTAGATTCGTCGTGCTGCGAATTGGATAGGGGTGATTCATGTGTGCAGGCAGGCAGCCAGGCAGGCAGGCAGGCAGTCAGGCAGTGGCATTTAACGTTGATGCCAAAACCAACGTATTCTCGAGCTCGAGCTAGAGAGAGTTGAGCACCAATATAGGCAACATCCAGCGATGCCACAGTCAGAGTCAGAGTCAGAGTCAGAGCCTTTGCCTTGGCAACGAAGCAAAAGGACCAAGCGCTTGTCGCCAATCTCCTGTAACCCCCCACCCCAGTATGTCTCTCCGCAGTCCCTATACCAAAATCTAACACTAACCCTGTCCCATCCCCACCAACAACGCCCATGTCCGCCTTGGGTGACGTCGCCCTCGTTTGAGGCAGCTGCAGCAGTTCGTTGCCATACAAGAGCTCCACTTCCACTTCGGTTGCGTGTCCATCATGCTGCTGCTGTTGCTGCTGCTGCCGCCTTTGCTGGCATCGCATCCATCGCCCAACCACCTGACACCAAAAGCAAGTCGATCGATAATTTCCATAGTTGACCACTGCTGTGTATGCGAATTTAGAGATGCGAACACATTTACACACACATACACACATCATATCATATGTACAATATATGTATATATGTATATACGTGTATGTTTATGTGAGCTCGGACATCGCACAGGACGCAAGTAGAAGAAGAAGAAGAAGAAGAAGAAGGAGCAGCAGCAGCAGCAGCAGCAAAAGGACGAACAGCATGCAGCAAGAAGGAAACCCAACGACGACGACGAAGGCGACCAACAAGAACCTCCTCCAGTTGCTGTGTGCAAAATGTTGTTTGCATACGGCTTGCGATTGCTTGCTACATCGCCGACTGATGCTGGATGGGGGTTGAGTATGGGAAGGAGTGAGCTGCTGGTCGGAGTAGAGTATGAGGCTCGGGGTAGCTGTCCAGTGGTCCAGTGCGGCATGTAATGGATATGAAGAAGAGGAGGCTATGTGGGCTACGTACTAACCGGCTTGGTCACGTTTCGTTGCGTCGGCATCGTCGTCGTTGCTATTGCCCATCACCGTGGCTAAAGTTGAAGTTGAGGCAGTGGCTGTGGAAGTGGCAGTGGCTGTGGCAGAAGTAGAGGTTGTGTGGCAGCAACAGCAACAGCAGCGACTGAGGTACTAGCGCAAGTCGACGAGTTGGAGGCTGCGAAAATTCGAATTTTCAAGTTGAAACGGCCAGCTTGGCTTGGCTTGGCTTGGCCCTAAGCGTATGCGTAATAGAGTGGGTGGCTAAATTAATACACAAACATATATGCAGTCGAAGGGAACGGGAACGGGAACGGGAATAGGAACGGGTGCGAGTGCGGTGCGGGTGCGGGTGCGGGACTGGGAATGGTCACGAGGAATAAAAGACGTAGAAGGTTTTGCAGCATTAACAAATATATATACACGGCTGTATATAAGTTGAATAGTTGGCTATTTTACGAATGCCGCCAAGAACGTACAACGAGTGAACAGGCCTTAGAATTTCACTAACCCCTTCCTTCCACTTTGCCCCTATTTCCCCGTCTCCGTATTTTAAGCCCACACAGCTTGCGTAAATTTTGGGTATTGAGCATTTGCATATAAATTTATGTATACTATACTATTCGTACTCGTATAAAATAGTGGACTAGTGGCAAAAGTCCATTTGGCATTACATTTTAATGTCGAGAAATTCAAATTTTTAATTACCATTGAATATATATGAGCATAGGAAAGAAAGAAAGCAGAAAACCTACGCACATCCAAAGTTCAATATTCATTTTGATAATATTGACATTGATATGTATACATAAGAATTAAACATAAAGATAAATGCCACTACATTGCAGTCCAGAGTCCACCTACTCACATATAATAAGAGTTTCCTGAAGTAGTAATAGTATCTGAGAAATAGCTTAACTGTAAACAGACAGACGGTCCTCTTTTTCTACAATTTTAATTTATCTTCAACATCTTTTCTCGGGAATAACATATTCTTAACCAATTCACACTAACTCTTTATTATATTTGGTCTCATATGTTTTTGTCTAAGTTTCCCCAGTCCACGCAAAAAATGTTGGACCAATTTTGCAATTTGGATAACCAGAAATTGTATAAATGTTTTTATATTTTATTTAAACTTAAGTACCCTAAATAAGTACGTTTTTTTTATTTAGTTAAATTTATCTGAATATTTTGTATGTTTCTCTGTCTACTGATATTAGTTGACATTAAATAAAGTGAAAACATTGCAGTCGGAGGTGACCGACTGTGAAATACTCTGTTCCCATAAGTAATAACATCTGATAACAGATATCACAGAACAGGGTATAATCAAGAATTTGCGATCTTTGAAGGGGATCCTAGTAATCTTCCCAACAGGCTTGTCTTTAAAATGACGTTAGATATTAGCTTTTTTGCATTTTGGAGGAGGTAGTGGAAGTGACTGAAAAATATATTGGAGGACTTTCCTTGTACTCTCCAAGTTTGGTATCGTTAGATATTGAGATATCGGCATAACTATAGCTCTTAAGCAGGCTTTTCAGTTTATGGTGGCAAGAGTGGGCGTGGTCAACAATTTTTTTGAAGTAGGTTACTAGCATTATACCTTTGGAGTTTGCTGACTCTTGTTTAAAAAATCTGAAAGATATGAAGATATTATCTATGAAAAAGCTATCTTCCAAGTTTGGTGGTTTTAAAGATTTACACTTTCCGAAATATCGCTTTTGGCGATTATGGGCGCAGATGTGCGCGTGGCCATACATTTTTTATATCGATACTTACAGACGATTACCGGTAGTATACCTTCCAATACTGTAGGAGATATGTAGCTTTATCCACATTCAATTATCGATTTGATCAATTTCCTAGTGTCCTAGTGACCGTAGTACCCCAATATTGAAATTTTGACGCGGCAAAAGACTAGAATATGTTCCAGGATTCAAGATTCTAGCCTCAAATAATACCTAATTAATCATTAAAATTCAATAGAATGCCTACAAATTATTCAAAAATTAAACTAGCCTTCCCAAACTAAAAATAGAAGTCTCTATGTTTATTTATTTTCTTGTGTAGAATACTTTAAGAAAGGTTTGTTGTAATAGCATTTTAAAAACTTGCCAGTTTAGTAAAAGGCAAAATAATGCTAAATTTGGCATTTTCTATATTCCCTATACGTCCAAACCAGATGTGTTCCATATATCGTTGAAAAGATACATTTAAAAGCCATTAGACTTAACTTTTTTCTGAAGTAGTCAGTTAAAAAGTTACATGTGAAATAAATTTATTTTATTGCAATATTTGTCATTTTACAAAAAAGCCTCAACAGGTTTTAGGCCCCAATATCGATTTTCATTTAATTTTCGTTTTAATTCTCTGAAACTCTAGGTCGAAGAGCATATTTTTTTTGCTTCACATTAGTTTACAATATTATATATATATATACAAATTTAGGTAAAATCACAATTGATCCAGTTAGATACTATAATCATAGAGAAAAACTTTGCGAAAATTCAGATGTATACTTCAACATTCATTGAAGATTGTACGATTGTTTTTAAATGGAGTATCCTTCAGTCTTCATGTTCAGAGTTGGCATGTCAGCGATAAAAATATTAAATATTAATATTCAACATATTTTTCTGGAACCATCGACTTTTGCTTGAAAATTTATATTTCATCCATTTGAAATTATCTACTTGGTAAAAAATTATCAAAATTTCTGGGATTTATATATATATATCCACTTTTTTTTTATTTGACTGCAAAATATTTTTTCAATATTTGCAATTTGAAATAAAAAAGTGTAGTAAAAGTGTAGTGTGTAAAAGTGTAGTTAAATTATAAAAATAAGTACATTGCCCGATTTTCACAAAAGCATATAGAAATCCAAAGTTGTCTACATCCAAAATTTCTACATGAGTCTGTTACTCTAACAGTCAAGCGACGAAAAAATTTTCAAGCCCCAAAATTTCTCATAACATATTTTGTGACAAAAATTATTATACTATTTTTTTTTTTTATATGAAATTATTTTTAAATTTGACACATAGCAAAATTGTATTTTTGGGCACAAAAAAACCAAAAGATTATATTATTAAATTGTCATCTGTCGATATCATGAGTCCTGATTGGTTTTTGATGAGCCACTGACGTCTAAGTACGTGTTGAAATACAAGTGATGTAGAATGTAGAATTCAGCTGAAATGGTTTGAGGCTGCATAGACTTTGGTTTTTTCACAGGATCAACGTATCGATTGGACAATTCATGGATGAGTTTTCTGTAAGAAATGATTTGTGCTGGTTGTCGTCTCAATACTTATGGCACCACAGGTACTCACCGGATTATTCACAATGTATATTTCTAAAAATCAGTGTTTTTCTCTTATTTTCGGGGTAATTTTTTCTAAAATTAAAAAAAAAAATTAGTCTAATTTTCAGGGTGTTTTTCCACATGTGTACATACAAAATAAAACAAAGCAACTTCTTCCTTATCTTTTTTGTTGCGTTACTATTAATAAACATTAGTACTTTAAGATTTCACAAATAAAAACCTTTCAGATAGTTTTATAAATTCAGATAATTTTTTTGGGAAAAACTTACGATCTTACAGTGACTGCAACCCCAGATCCGTGAGTTGAGTGACTTCCCAGTGAGCCTTTAGTGCCGACAGCAGCTAAACTCTAATATAAAAGTCAAGCCAGTAAATGTCATTACTTGTTTCTGAATTATAATTTTCAAAGAAGATTTTTTTTTATAAAATTGTGGGTTTGCATTCTTCTTTTAGAAAATATTTTGAATAAATAAAAAAAAAAATCGGATTCACGATTTATGGAAACCTTTATAATTTGAAAAAAATTCTTTTCTTATATTTAGAAATTATTTCTAAGTACAATAAAAAATTTGGAGTTTTCAGAGCGATTTTCTAAAATTCATGGCAATTTTTCACAGTTCTATTGGATGTAAAAAATGTGTCTAAATCAAACTACTATTTCAAGTAGTTCTCATTGAGAAAATCCGTTGTGACTGTATTCCAATAACGAATCTTCCCTTCGATTGATAAAAATAACGTTGACTCTTTTTTTGCTAAGGCCAAAGATATACATATATACAATTGTCACCTTCCGGTCACTGACACTTGTCGGGCTAATTATGTGTCGAATATAAGAATTGAGTTCCTTAAGTTATATTTACGAGAATTATTTAAACAGCTTTGACATTGACCTTTATTGTGATAGGAGGCATGAAATCAAACACCGCATAAGTGTTACTCAGGCCGTTAGAGTGTCACACGTACTTATGTGTCCTTAAGTACATGTGCCACTTATTTATGCATCCTATTTATGCATATACTCAATAAAGTAAACAACTCCAGACCCACATATAAGCCGATGCACATATGTACGTCTAAACAGCCATACATGTGTGTGTGAGTAGCCAAATGTGCCCTTTGACTAGACATTATAATGTGTATTATTTCATTATAATAATAATTATGTCTGTACATAGCACTTACACGCATATGTATTGCGAAATGTGTATGTGTATGTGTATATTGGTTGGCTTGTCTGGCTTATAAGTACACTCAGTCAAACACTCATACATGCGCATTTCACAAATTAGGGCAACATCAACCTATTACCTATTTAATTATAATGAGCTGCGTCCGATTGCGGCTGCAGCTCTGCATGTGCATATGTAGGTATGTATTTATGCATGCATGTATGTATGTGGGTATGGTATGTACATAGCATATAAGCAAGTTAGCGCCTATGTATTGAGGATTGAGATTGGGAATGACAATAAGCACCCATTTGAATACACAAATTAGTGTACTTGTATGTCATTGTGAGATGTATATATGTGAAAGTATATACACAATTGCAGCCTTGAACTTGAACAGATATATGATTATTTGTGTACATATTTACTCCTCGACTTAGGCGACTATGTATATATATACATGTGTATCAAGATGAAGTGCATTGTACTTATATGTTTTATATGTATTCCGTTGTTTCCAGCAACGATTATTGAACTCAAAATTGTGTGAACAACAATGTAGCCACAACTGCCTGTCCGTACATACACCAAAAGATTAAAAAAAAAGGAAAAGATGTATTTTTTAGCGAAAATCATTTTTATAGTGCTTAAAGTATTTTCAACTCGATAAGGTACGAGTATATGTATAATAAATTAATGCGCAGCTTTAGTTTTTTTTTTTTACTTTTCCGTAAGAGTCTGCAACACTTTTAAATGCAAAGTTTGCCAATAAAACTAGAATATGTTTAGCTGACGTGACTTTTATTATTTGTTTTTTATACCTATGCCAAAAATGTATAGCTTTTTATTCACTTGTCGCTCAACTGCAGGAAAAATTAAACACAAACAAATATATGAAAGTGCTGTTTGGTATGTTGTTTTTGTCATGCAATAAATTTGCAATGTTTTAATTATTCTGTGTCAAAAATATAATGACATTTCCAATTTATAGATTTTTGTGCTGTCATTTATTTGGAACAAAAACACATAAATCTCAAAATTCGACAATATAACAATGAAATATTTAAAAGCTGTGTTCTGGCTATATCGGAGTTGAGCTCACTTGATTACAGCATTATTATTGATTTTGTTATAATTTAAACAGGTATTTAAAATATTTTAAAATTACAATTACAAATCAGTCAAGTGCAGCACTTCTCACGTGTTTAAATTTGTTATGAATTATTATTACATAAGAATATTATTCAAGTATCTAAATTTGTTAAGGGACACATGGTTCCATATGGAATATGCGAATATAGGATCTTTGGATAAGTACATGCATGATGAGGAGCACCGAGTGTACACAGTGATGGATGCCCTTAACTGGATGAATCAGGCTGTGGAGGTGCGTATTCCTTAAAATTACTGACTTAACTAGCTCTTTGTTACGCTCAAAAAAATCATCTATATTGCAAATTAGAAATGTATTACCTAATGATGCGAAACATATCTAAATCATAGTATTAAATATATTTTTTAAAACAAGTAACCGACTGCAAAATCCTCCGATACCGATCTTTGAAAGACATTCAACCTTCCAAACTTTGATTTAAAACTACTCTAGATATTATGTGCTTTCTGTGGGAAAGGGCGTGCCTGATACAAAATTTGGAAGTAGCTCGCTAGTAATATACCTTCCAAGTTTTGTAGCCTTAGCTTCTAAATTGCAACGGTTAAAAGCTTTTTGGAATTATGGGGGCGGGAGTGGGCAAAAAAATCTTAAAGGATGTTCTTGATAATCTATCTTCCTTTGGTAACTGTAGCTCTTAAATTGCGGGAGCTGTAGGCTTTTGGTGACTCTAGCTTTCAAATTGTGTGAAATATATGTTTTAATCGATTAACACTATCAGGTATACCGGTTTTGGGAGGCGGAGAGGGCATAAACATACAATTTTACTACTGATCTTTCAAGGGTAACATACTTTCAAAAAGCTAACAAATGGTGAGCCGAACTTCCTGAGTGTGGGCGTGGTTCGAAAATGTATATGCCGATCTTTGAAAGAGGTTACCAAGTTTGGTGACACTATTCTTACAATTGTGGGAGATATGCGCTTTTATCATATTACACTTTCCGAAATATCGGCTTTGGAGATTATGGGCGCAAGTGTGTGCGTGGCCACAATATTGTTTTATCGATCAAAATTGACGGCTCTAACTCGAAAGCCGCCAACAACCTATCAAAACAAAGACCAAGACATACAGACAGACGGGTAGCATGACGGACATTCTACGAAATCAATATACTCTGGATACCTTTGAAATATACATTTTTTTATACCTTTATTCTTGATTGAACATTGTTGGTATTCTGATACATTTAAGAGAATGCCGGTGCTTGAAGTGGCCATTGTAGTTACTGAGTAAGTTAAGGCTAATCAATTAAAGTTAAAATTTACAACAATTGAGAACGTTGCAATTATCAGTAAAAACTAATAAATGTTTTGGATTTTAGAAATAATTTCGAAATATACGAAAAAAAAATTTTTTAATTAGAAAGTCCTTTTCCAGAAATGTTTATATTAAGGCACAAATTTCCAAAAAGTGGAAACAAAAAATTTGAAAATAATGAAAAAAAATACATTAGCTATTCTCGATTTCCGGAAAATTTGGATATCATTTTTTAATATTAGAAAAATCTTCTCTAGAATTAAGAAAGGAAAACTCTTGTTTCAATAAAGACAACTTTTTAGAAATACACTTTATTTTTAATGAAGTGAGCTAATTTTTAAATTTCAGCCGATTTTTTAAATTTCAAGGCGATTTTATTTTTTGAATATATAGACGGACAGAAATAGTGACGGACATTGCACAAGACCAATATACTCGACATGAGAGTATCTAATCTAATACCTTCAGTTATAGAGTAAACAAATTATTTGATTATAGACTTTGAAAATATTAAGATACACGAGGTATGCTTTATAATCAAGAAAATGCAATGTTATAAATTTATAAATATATGTATGTATATATAATTATATTCATTCTTGTAATATCTCGAGAAAAAATTGATTTAACCATTGAAAACAACGATGAACTAATTTTATAATTTTGAAAATTTAGTTTGATTAACTAAATTATTATTTGTCACAACTTTTGGGTGTTGAATATGCTTTCATCAGATGATTGTTATCTCGTGTAAAACAAAAGAGCCTTTTAACTGGATTCATTTATAACGCAATAAAATAAGCGTACTTGTTTTATTTGTAGTAAAAAAAGATAGTTTTTATTAGAACAATCAGTATTACATAAGTCTGCTTAAGTATTCTATACAAAAAAATACTCACCTTCAACCGATAGTTTCGCTCTGAGCTATATAATATATTAGTGTAATGTAATGGGCAATGCCTTTAATTGGGGTTTTAAGTACATATTTATAGAAGCATAAAGAAGTAAGAATAATCTAGTCGAGAGAGCTCGAACTCAATCCAACTTCTTTCCTATCATAAGTCTTACACGTCTTAGATATATAAAATAGCATGCTAAATAAGAATACCCTAGTGAAGAAAGCTCGAATAATATATATTCCCTTTATAAAACATAAGCATGTATGCAAGGTTCTTTTTATAACCGTCATAGATACTGACGAATAAAGAAATACAAGGCTCATCTTTTTATTGACAGCATTTTCGCATACATGCGTTTATATAAGTACACACGTACTTAAAATAAATACTCATTTAAATACCCCCAGAAATCTTGTAAGTATTTCTGATTTATTAAATTTAAACATTAAATTTTATCGTTAATTTAATTTATTTGCTTTTATACTTTTTCTATTTTTCTGTGTCGACTGATATAAGTCGACTATAAATAAATAAATAAATACACATGCATACATACCTTCACATGTATGTACATATTTGCGCTGACTTAGATTATCATGCTGTGCAAAAATTCATCAATGTGTCTTATATTATTAAGAAGGCCATACCTTTAAGATTTTGGCTTTATTGCTATCGGAAATCGATATAAATCGATTGATTTCACTGATTGTTGTATAAACAAACAAATGTGGTGGCCAGATTAGTTGAAATATGAATTTCCCAAAATGATGAGGTTTAAAAAATATAAATTATGATTTTAATGTAGCTAATAGGCTATTCAGCTCGTTAAAAATGTATTTTTAAATTATTTTTACATCGATTTTAGGATACGTTAGATGCATTGATTAATGAATAAACTTATTCTGACTTTGGCATTAGATAACTTATGTTTCAAATATAAATGCTCTAGGCCTTATAGTCTAAGTGGCTTATTTTGCTTCTTCGAATAAAGTTAAAAATAAATAAATAATAGTCGAAAATTTAAAAAAATATATAAATATATTTCTAAATATTATAAAATAATAATAGCTTTTGTTGAATCCATTTGGGTACCTAGACGATGCGAAATATATTACTAGCCTTGTAAGAAGTTGGAGTACATAAAAATATAGCAAGATTTTGCATTAACATTGACTTGATTGACTTTCGTTTACACATAAAAACCCAACAGTAGAATTTGCCTATTTACCAAATTTAAAACTCGATACATACATACTGAAAAGAAGAAGATGAAGAAGTACGTACGTACAGTATGTATAAGCGTATGTATACACAGATTCGGATTCTACACACACACACACACATGTCTATGGTCTATCCATCTGTATATTGGGCTCTATACATATATGCACATATTAATATATATATATGTGTGTGTGAAATCAGTAGATGGCAAGGCATGTGTGCGTGTGCATATACATATATATATAAATATATATATATTTATATATGTGTGTGTGTGGGTGTATGTGTTTGTTTTCGAGAAAGCGTCTAATTCTCTAAAATGTGAAATTTTACAATCGCCTAGCGCACATCTTTACCTCCATCTGCCAGGCGCTCCCACGACGCCGTATCAACTCGAGAGATGTTGCCATAGCCCGGACAAAGCCACCCACCCACTCTCACCTCATTCCCCCAAAAAAGCGTAACCATCAAGTCGTCTGTCCGTCTCAGTCCCGGGCAACGTTGCGCGTTGCTTGACCAGAGCCCACATCCACATCCACACACACACACACCAACACGCACACATTCACACCCACACTCATACCACTTCAATCCGTGGCAACTACCCACAGCGAGTCCGGCGGTCCCCAATCGCGCCGAACTCCCACTCACGTACTATTTGCGGCATCGTCCGCTATGTGGCACACACACACCGAGGCACATTTGCACACACACACACACACACACACGCATACACAGACACACACACACTCGCACCGTTCACACGTTTACACACTAACTCACTCTTATCCTTTTCACATGTCGCAAGTAGTATGCAAACAACATTTTGCAGAAACACAGCTTCGTTCCTTGGTCTTCGTTTTATCTTCATGGCAGACCCTTACTTATTGTGGGGACTGACCAGTCAGTCCACTGTTGTTGCCATCGCCATCACACCCAGTGCCGTTATATGGGATGTGCAAGTAGATGTAGATGTGGATGTGGATGTGGATGTGGATGCTACTGCTTTCGAAGCATGATTCAGCTTTAGCCTCAGCATCAGCATCAGCTTCAGCTTCAGTTTCAGCTATGGCAACGGCAACGGCTTCGTGTGTGTCGCCGGTGCTTCTAAGAGTAAATGCTTAGTATGTTCTATGTGTGTGTGTGTGTGTGTGTGTGGGTCTCTATATGTGTATGTGTGTGTTAGTTGTTGGTAGGGTGATTCCGTACATTTGCTTGTGTGTTTGTAGATGTCCGCTTCAAAATTCGCATACACAGCAGTGGTCAAGCTATGGAAATTATCGATCGACTTGCCTCCAGCGCCAGGTGGTTGGGTGCCTTGATGGAAACGTGGTGGTGGCGACAACGACGACGATGGCAGAAGCAATCTGCGCTGGGCCGCAAGTTGCTGCTTCTGCTGCTGCTGCTGCTGCTGCTGCTATGCCTGTGCCATGTGTGTGGATCCATCGTCGTCGCCGTCGTCGTCCAAGGCGAGCGAGGCAAAGGGATTCGTTCGTTTTCAAGCTAAATGGCAAGAACGTTGACGGCAGCGGCAGCAGCAGCATCGCCAGCTAAGAGATGCCCAAAAAGAAATTACGGACATTTACATTATGTGTCCATATGTGACTACCTAGTACGGGCCGGGCTAGCAACTACTACGACTACGGGGCCAAGTGTGCATATGTGTGTGCTTCCATGTACACCAGCATACAGTCAAATATACGTGAGACCGACGTCTGCTGCCGATGTGTTGTTCTCTTGTCCAGGCGTCAAGGCGTCCTCGCGTCCAGCTGTCCAGTTGTCCGGTTGTCCAAACGTCGCATGTTCGCCCGTTTTGAACGGTCTAGGCACTGAACTCTGAACGGAGGTCTCCACATCTACAACTACAACTACAACTACATCTACATCAAAGTAAAAAGACCAACGGGAACGGGAGCTCTTTCGTGGATGGAACGCTGGGAGCCATAACAACAAGGCAGACGAAAGAAACGAATGACTAACGAAGGAAATTGCTGATATTGTATGGAGCAAAAGTTGGGCATGTCTGTCCCTGGCAAGGGCGCGCTTTAGTTTTGACAGCACCTAGAATATCTCACAACCACACCACACCACACATGTGTATGTGTGTGTGTGTGTGTTTGTAAATATCTGGAATACATAGCGAGCAAGCAGAATTCAACTCACATTTAAATAGGCGCGGATATTGCAAAGCCATCGTTTTTGAGCTGTGTCCGGCATCTTAGTTCCTTGCTACGATTGTCCTTTTCTTCAGAAACCACCTATTCAAGTCTTCTTCCACATCGATGCGCAAGCAATTATGAATCTATAATGAATCATATGCAAAACGCCGTTTAATGTTTAGTCCAAGAAAACAGATTCACTTGCCATATGGAGTACAGGTGTATACAAACATATTAAAGGACTATTTGACTACGTCAAAATGCCCCCTTTGCATGTTTAAAGTGAGATTTAACGTGTAATGACACCAAATCATCTTATCAATATTTGATTGTTGCTGATAATATTCTCCAAAGATAGAGCTAATTAAAATTTATTTTGTGAGTTATGGCTAATTATATTTATAGCTCTTTCCCGATTAAAACATTGTTATTTGTTTTAAGTTTGGTCTACTAAAATTAATACTTGTACCCAAATGGTGAGACATGTACAGGAATGCGATATTAAAGTATCAATGAAAGTAAAACAAAAGTGTACCGTATATCGGTGTCACTTTTATTCTCTGATATGCTGTCTGCATAAGCGAAACTTTTTTCAACACCACTTAAGCTAGACCCTTGAAACTTAAAATATTTGTTCGCTTATCTGTGCATCGGACAAAGTGACTTTAAATATCAATAATACAATCTTAAATGCTACATCCACTCACGCCACCAAAATTTACGGTTTACCTAAGAGACAAAATCAATAAAATCTTTATATATCTGGTCACAGAGAGGGTAGTCAATTTCTTGGACATTATTGTAGAAAAAATATCATATAAAGTAGTAAACTTTTTGGGCTTCACCCACCCGTCCTTGAGCTAGAGATATAAGACTTGGAAAATAGATTACTGAAATGATTGGTTAGATTTCTTGGCCAAGATTAAAAATTCCAAATGTCAAAAACCTATATCTTAAATTGATCTTATCAAACTTGGATAGTTTCTTGGATTTCTTGTCCATGCTCATCACACCACAAATCAATCGGGAAAGCCTAAATATCCCGTAATATTAAATTAAAAGGACACATTAATGGTTATTCAATGGTCATGACACACATACACTGACAGCCACTGGAGCTACCCTTAATATTAGAAATCGCATACAAAGCAGCGAAATTTACATTAAATTAACTCATATTTTATTCATATGTAATCGAAATGTTTGATTTTTGTTGATTGTTGGTCTCAAATAATAATAATATTTCTCGTCTTTCATTCCGAAAGACATTATTTAAAAAGCAAAATATACTTGAACTTTTAAAGCAAATATGGATCAAAACGTTCCAGCAATGATTTAATTTTTTTTACAAAAGTTTGTCACAAAACATAAAAGGTTTATATATGTAAGTGTGTTTTATGTATTGCATGCAAGTACAAATTTGCGCGCTATTTTCACTAAACAATCTTAATATAACTTAAGAAAGTTATTTTTGAGGTGGGCTTGATTTATAAAACATCGTTAATTATTCTTTTGAAGAGGAAACAAGAGTATCTGAAACAAGTACCTTTAGAAAAATACTATAAACACTGCAAGCTGCTACTAGCTCATAAGGAAGTTCAATATTAAGATTAGGGCCGCTCTAAGTTAAAAAAAAAAACAAATATGAACACAATAAATCAAATAAAATCACGCAGTCTGCAAGCTGTGTATTTTAATCAATCTTTGTGCTTCTTTTCTCCACAATGTGTGGAGCGTATAATGTATATAAAATGTAAAATATAAAACATACAATTAAATTGTGATACCTAGAACAATGAGGCAACCATTTGTTTCGGCAATCCGGACAAGGACAAACTTCATCTGCGGTTTCCAAGAATTTGTATACCAAATTTAAAGTCCCCAGCTTTACAATATCTGATGAGTGCATTAATACAGATAGATGGACAGACACACAGACTGACGGAGGGACTTTGCTGAATTTTATAAGCTCGCCATACTTCTTACGCCATGCGTTTCTTAGTTTATTATTTAGAAAATACATTTCTACAATTGAAAGTTGTACCTTTCTAAAAACCAATTTTAGCATTTCTTAATTTCAGGATGCATTTTTCGAAAATTTAGAAAAACTATTTCTAATTTCCAGGAATTTTAATTTTAAATGTATATACAAATAATTATCAAATTTTATTTTTCTTCTTCTTATATTTATTATTAATTATTAGTATAATTTAAGATTTCACAAATACACAGAATTTACATAGTTTACAAATTCATATAACCTAATCTAAAACAACACATGAACTACGCAGATGCTAAGCTAGATAGAGCTAATTTCTTTAAGAATCTGGAGTTGAATATCTACTTTTCAGAAAAGCATTTCTTAAATTAGAAAATATTTGTAAAAAAAAAAAATACCAAAAAAAATATATTTTTTGAGATTGTTAATATATGTCGAGCCTTTCTAATATTAAGAACAATATTTTCTTATATTTAGAAATTATTTCTAAGAGCGGAAAAAACACTTTCTAATTTTCAGGGCGATTTTAACTTAAATTTCCGATGATTTGTTTTTCTGAGTGTACGTAATGCAGTCAGAGAAGAAAAGGTAAAAACCATAACACGCATGATTATTGTGTTTGATCCGGGTATGTTGGTAAACAAACAATTGTTTCATACATATATGATGGAAACTGGCTAGTTGATCACTTCAAACCATAACTAACCATAACCCTTAGTTTTATAAATTATATATGGTTTCGCTGACCTGTTCAGCGTCATTGGCTGGAAGTTGGTCCGATCCGGTTTCACTTACACTGCGGATGACAGATGTTGAATAGCCAACATTTTTTTATGCAGCAATCGTTCGCATAGTCGTTGCCAAAGGTGTTGCACTTAAATCGCAGCCGCAAAAAATTCACTTTTCAAGAGTTTGCACAGAAACAAGAGTGACCAAAAAAAGGATGAAAAAAACCAAAAAATATCAAGAAAGGATAGGTGGCCGTGAGTAACGGCATTTTTGAGTAAGCACGCATCAAAATTGCACCATATGGAAATTTAGCTGGCAACTGCCGTGATATTGTTGACGCCAATGAAGGAAAAAAACTGCAACCGTATGCGAAGGTCAATCAAGTGACTCTTTTTTACTGCCTTTCGCCAATGCGCCGAAATTGCGGTAAAGCAAAAACTGCGCTCGTCACACAGCTCACAGCTCACAGCTCACTAAGCGCTTGGAGCCACGGCCACGAAAAAAATCGCCGGACGTCGCCTCGTTCGGGCCGCGATATTTAAGGGGATTAGGCAGTCAGTTGGAAACCGCTTGTTTGCCAGTGGCATGCAGCTTGATGCAGTTGCCCGTTTTTTCTGTTGCCGCAACATCATACTGTCTGCCACTGACTCGGTGCCTCAATACACTCGGAAAAAATCGCCCAACTTTGAAATAATTTCTATATATAAGAAAACACTTTTCTTAATATTTGAAATATCTGAAAAGTACAAATGCAAGACCTGATTCTAATCAAAAAATCATTAGTGAAATGCGGAAAGTAAAAAGAAGTGGATTTCAGAAATTTAAGTTTTGTACAAAAAGGTGAGAAGGTCTTAGCGCCAAAAGAATGTCGAATTTCAAAAATATAGGACAATTTTTTTGTGAGTGTACTGTCTGCCACTGCCTCAGCGCCTCAATAGTTCTTCGCGTGCAATGCGAGGAGCCAAGTGGCACCGCATTGTGTATGTGAGTGTGGATGTGGCCTTTCGACCGTCATGTGATACTGTCGCCGATTAGGCTTGTATGGACGTGCAAAGTGCTTGTGATGGGTGTTTCAAATGTTTGTTGGTTTTTGACGCGGCCCAGCCGCAAAAACGGCATTTTTTGTGCACTGAATATTTAAATGCAGTGCTTCGCCCATCCTTGCCTAGCTCTGGACATGTTTCTATTTCCCACAGCCCAACAGTTTAGCGGGACAACATTGTTTCATAAGAGCCTGGCTCGGCAACAAGTGCACAACAAGTTTGCACAAACCAAAAATTACACTTTACAACCACAAAACTTTGCAGTTAAGTGTAATAATTATACTACACAGCAGAAGTTTTTGTGCAAGCTAAAAAGTCTAATTTTCTGATGCTGTCTGTTGCCTTAATAACCGAAAATTAATATAAACACGAAAGAATTAACTTGTACCACGTGCAACAATGTACATATATTCCAAATTATTACTGCTTATCTTTCAGATCAGCCGGCAATTTTTTTTACCAGAAGATCTTAATCAATCTTCTTAGATAAGAGTTGTGCTTAGAATATTTTGGAGATGCATTTTCTACGTCAAACTAATAATCGGTTGGCAATTGAGTTGGTCTGAGCAATGTATAATATATTAAATAAACCTAACTTATTTGCTTAAATTAATAATAATTACATCATTTCATATAATTATATAATTTAGATGTGAGCAGACTGTGACAAACAAAGAAGTCTGCTGAACTAATTTTTTAAACAAAGAAATGAATTTATTTAAATTATAAATCAAACACAGCTGACTGAACCTACGCTGTGAAATGTCCCAGAGGATGAATTCGGCCGGATTTAAAAATTTCGGAGTATTGATCTGGAGCTAGCAAATAATAAATTTAAATAATAAAAAGAGTTCACCAAAAATATCCAATGAAATATTATCAAAATACTTTGATTTTCGATTCGAAGAAACGTTATCACATTTAATAATTTATTCGTATATCTATAAAATGCGTCTAAGCAGCAAATATTATTTCCTTATTTCACGGCAATTCAAATTATCGGGGATTTGCTTAGTTTCTGAACGCAAACAATGCTGCTTTTTACTGCTTCAGCTTGGCTACTTAAATGTTTTAAACTCAAGCTCAAAACGTACAATTCCAGCAAGTGATATGAGAAAGTTAGGATCAGCCAGGATTATCTCTCTAGATTATTGTTTGGAATGACAGCATTGGTATTTTTCATTAATTCGTACATGACTGCAATTATAGCGGCGCCAGCTTCCTTGTACCTAATAAATAAGTTATAAGTATAAAGGTCTAATGATTGCAGTAAACATGAAATATCTTGCCAAACACGATTTATCACAAATGTGTGTCTTATTATTACAAAAGTCTTTAATTTTAATTATTTTAATCAATTAATGTTTATTGTGAGTCTACAAAAATTACAGTTGCTGGCAAACTGGAAGCGGAACTGTAAAGCGCACATTTTTTTCACTTTAGTTTCATAAATAATCTTGCCAAAATTATTATCACATATGATGGGAAAATATTAGTGAGAAACGTGTATTTTAAAATATGATACCTTAGGAGAGGCAAATAAATTTAATTTCGAAATAGAAACGCTAGTATTGCCAGATATGTTGGAACCATTTGATATTCATTGACTTCATCAGAAAATGGGGTCTGTGATGTTTTGCGTTTGCTACGAGAATTGGAATAGGTTAAATGGTTGGGATATAGAAACCTCCACTCGAGGATTCAGTTGAGTAACGTTTAAACAAAAGAAGACATTCAAATTTATTAGATAATTTACTGTACACGTTTACAAATTGAGGCTCCAATTTAAAAAAAAGACTATTTTCAAAAATAAATTGTGATTTATTTAAAAGAAAATGCATTGGAAATTTTGATCTGATTATAATCGCAAAGGTTTCAGTTTTAGGATAGGTGTATTTATTGCAAGAAAGTGCAAATATTTTGCACAACTTTATTAAAAAAATTTTGTAATCTATTTTCAACTGGTTCTATGTTAAACGATTATGTATTGTGGAATGAGTTTTCCGAATTCAACAAAATCATTTCTAGACTCATCAATAGGATTTTTGCAATTTCGGAGGGTTTTGTAATAGTGTTGTAGAGGGTATTCTAATATATATTTTTGTATTACTGAAGGCCACACTTATACATGTTGAAAACGGCCGAATTTTACCCTTAAAATTAATCTATAATTATCGGGCTCTTGAATGAACAACTTTTGTTAATATATTATGCCACTCAATAGTATTTTTCACTTCTTCACTAGCTCCTTCGTTTTGTATTAATTTCAATTGGAAAATGTAGATGTATGTTGATGTAATATGGTCAGTTCATGTGAAACTTATAGGAGTGGGCAATTCTGAGCCAATAAAATATAATCTACAGCTTAGTCGATATAGGCATGTTTGTCTAATTGTCTGTTTCCTTGCAAACTTGGCTGTAGGTAAGATATGGTATATAATTGCCATTGGAACAATCCATTTTGTTGTTCCTCTTCAAATTCAATTAATCGAATTGTTTTTAAATTTTTAAACATTGTTGAGCCTATGGTATCATAAAAAAATAAAACATTATTGCAGATCTTAAAATAATAATAATTTAAATCGAAGAAAAACATATCCCAGTAAGAGAGTCACTGTACCCAGCCCGAACATATAGAGCCTCTTATTTATTTTTGATTATTATTTTTAATCTTGTAGGAATTTTTGCTGCTTGCTCTAAATTTAAATGTGCAACATCTGTATGAGTACATAACATTTTATATTTGTATATATAATGTAGTGTTATGTTCAATAGTAGTTAGTTTATTAAAAATGCAAAGTTTAATTTTTGTGTTCTGGGTCAAAAAAACTTTGTGTGTATGAATCCATACACAAAATCAGTGAAGCAATCCAAATATCTAAAAATAATATTCTAATATTCTAATAATCTAATACATATATATATATATATATATATATATATATATATATAATTCGATTAAGGGCACTCATGTTTATGGAGCTGCAAACTGTAATTGAAACGCGACCTGGTTTACACATTACACATTACACCATCGGAAAAGGATCTGCAATCTTACGAGCTGGGCTGTATAAAAATGCTACGGCATCTAAAATTCTATTTGATTGTTTTAACGATCAAAGCCAGTTTTAACATAGCAAAATTAAATGGGGCAAAAAACACATGTTTCTGATGAGAAAAAATTCAATATCGATGGTCCAAACGGTTTAAATTATTACTCACACGATTTAAAGAAATCTCAGAGATTTTTTGCTACTCGAAGCTGTGCGGTGCTTCACTCATGATCTGTGCTGCATTCAGTCATCACAACAGAACCCTGATTTGTAAAATTTCAGACCGTATGAGCTCGGAGAGTTATATAAATCTGTTGAATGCAGTTTTGGTGAACTTTATGGAGCATCAACCAGACCCATATGCCGTATTCCAGCAGGTTAATGCTCCAATACATGTGTCGCTGGCCCAAATCCCATACCTGAGTTCTAACAAGTAAGAGTAATGTGATCAAGTGAGCTCGACTACGATTTACCCTGAACCTAGTTGTTAAATATTTTCAGTTTTATTGCAAAATTTTCATTTAAAAGTTTTGCACCAAAATGTGAGCAGGTCATATTTACATACATATATACGTACACGCAATCGTAACGGGATAACGGGGCTCTGCAGAATACACACAAAAAGATATTGACGCTCGCGTTGATTACCATGTCATCTCTTTCTCACACATGCGCTCGCATATTTATGCACACAGAAAATGCTTGCGGCTGCTGATGGAAATGAGATCAATATGACAATATGGCAGTTGATCAATAACGCAAATGCATATATTTCATTAATTAGAAGATTCTGCCTTTAAAATTGTAGCATTTATTGCTATCGGAAATTTTAATGTATCGATAATCGAGAAACGTAGGCAGTTATCGAAAAATAAAGCAAACTTGATCTGCGCCTGGTATACGAGAACCTATATTCTAAATTTGAAGTCTCTAGCTCTTCTAGTCTCTGAGATCTGCGTCTTCATACAGACGGATGGACAGACGGACATGGCTATATCGACTCGGCTGTTGACCCTGATCAAGAATATATATACTTATGAGGTCGGAGTTGCTTCCTTCTGCCTGTTACATACAATTGCACAAAACCATTATACGCTTTTTACCTATATTTAATGGGTTCTGGGTATAAAAAATTGTTGAATCGATGTCAAAACGAATTTTTTTTGTTACAACCAAATCCAGGCTGGACACATTATTAATTTGTTAGTTTCATGTAGTTTTTACATATTATATTATTTTATTAGCACTGTCTTTAATCGAATTTCGCACCTTAACCTGACTTTAAAAAAAAATAACAAAAAATGTTATGTTAATTTTACAAATTTAATTCCATTTTAATTTGACGTATATTTAAAACAGCTAACTTTTGTGGAACAAAAAAAAATTTAATAACAATTTTAATAATTAAGTGCCTTTAATTTCGCGGAGTGTATATGTATATACAAAAACATTTTTAAAAATCCAAATCAAACTCTTATATTCTTCAAGATATGATTTAATAAAAACACTTGTTTTGTATAAGATACGTATTTTAATATAAATTAATTTTGTATGTCTGTACCTAATAAAATCTTAAAGATCGGTGTGTTTATTCAGACTGACCAGACATGCCTATTTTGACTCGACTTTTGGTTCTCGTAAGTAATTTTTAAATACACAAAATATTCTATAACAAGTAAGAACACTGCAGTCGGACGTAACCGTTTGCGGAATATTCTGATATCAGTGGCATACCATCTAACAGCAGATAACATCTAGAAGGTTCTTTACTTTCTTGCCGGAGTAAAAAAATTAATTGGGTTACTACTGCTCAAAGACTATGAGAGATGTGGACTTGGGCGAATTGTTGGCCGAGAAATTTTGTATACCAATCGGAAAGTATTATTCTGACTGATTACGATTTTTGGGAATGGAGTGACCGAAAGCAGCTCTCATAAAGTCTCCTTATCCCTATTAAAAATATGTACACAATTTTATGATACTCTTGTTCTGAAAATATATTTTGTTTTTGTGAAAGGTTCGTTATGCTGCCCATGGGTCTGTTCCGTATGAGAGTAACTTTCAGACATGTAACTTGTAATAGACATTTTTGTGTGCCCGCGTCAAAATATTTGTTAAAATAAGAGTGATACTTCAACAAGAAGGCTAGGAAACTCGATAATTGCACAACGATAAGACCACTCCCATAATTTGAAGACAAAATTCAAACTAAGGTAGATTGCTGTTAACGTCCTTCAAAGATCGACATATAAAATTGTCGACATCACCTGTAGGCACTCCGAGTCAAGTTTACCTTGTGTGTAATTTCTCAAAATGAAGCCCACCTAAGGATTGTTTGTTTGTTGCTGAAATGGTAAAAATACATGTTTTCAAAATTAGCTCTGCCTGATTCCTCGCAATTTAAAAATATTATATGTACCTACATTAGATGCTGATGTCCTGTGTGTGTGCTGAGGACAGGACTGACTTGTATAATTACCGGACCGAATCCACGCCAGTTACCTGTTGTCCAGCGGGATTAGCTTCGGCATCAATCGCTGCCACGTGTGAGCTGTAAAATTTATGTCAAATTTTACTACTACACTGTGGCATTTTGATTACACTACTAACCCTATTTCAGAAAAGTTAAATTTAACTAAACATAATATTGTAGCAAGGGTAAAAGTGGACTCACAGCTCTTTGTGCACAGCATCCTCCTTTCAGGACATTCGTGGGCTTAACGAACCATTGCCAATCTGTTGACCACTACCACAGTTACAGTTTTATGTGCTGACCAAATTTGTACATACACACACGCACAAACACACACACACACGCACACACATACCTGCATAAATACTTAGCTGTACATGCATACTAGCCCCATACATACCTATATATATATATGTACATAGTTACATATTTTATTTTATACATTTATACAAAATAACAATACTCACACACACATACATACATGCTGTTTACATACATGTATGCCATAACATATACATACATACACACATACATACTCATACATAGGTATATTTAATGAAAATTCGGGTAGTGTTCGCTCGTATGTGTGTCACAGTGTGTTTGACCATATACCTAAATGTTTGTATATGTATGCGCATAATATATTTGTAATAACATTTTCCAAACCCAGTCGTAAGCATTTTTCAGACATTTCATCCCTTTTCTGTATACTTTCACCTCTCGCGTTTTCGTCCATCCTCCAAAAACCGCATCTATCACAAATTGTAGATGTTGGCAAATGGTGTAGTCCGTTTTGAGCCGGTCCACTCCTGTCCCCGTCCTGTCCGGTACAGTCCGGTCCGGTCCGGGCCGGTCCGGTTAAGTTCGGTCCCGGTGCCGGTCCCGGTCCGGTTTTGGGTCGGCCTGACAGGCCTAACGACACGGTTGATGGTCCAGCGACACAGTAACGCGCATACACAAATCGCACCGCCTCTAAGCAATTATTAAACGAGTCGGTGGCACGTTAAATTCTGTCCACTTTGGAGTTGGAGTTGGAGGGGGAGTTGGCCGAGAACCATCTGTGCACTAGTGCTGAAATAGACATCGCAAGTTTGTATAACAACAACAAGTAAAAGGGTTTGTTTTTAATGCCACCTCCGCACACGAACCGCAATGTGGGACCGTTTCGGACATACTTATGCCTATTTCTATATATATATATATATATATACATTATATATATATATATATATATATATATATATATATATGTATATATTATGCGAATGTATTTGTATTTGTGTATATAAGTCCTGTCCATCTATGTGTGTAACTATTATAAATGACGGCAAATCATAAATTCCAACACAGGCCCTAAAACGGATTTTAGAATGTAGAAACTCTTATACTCATAGTAGGTTTTATTTTTCCACTCATAGCGCCAGTTAAAATTGTAAATAAACATTACAACGCGGACGCGAGTCTGGCATATCGAGGCTACAACGATATACATCAAAAAATCGATTAAACATAACGAATATATATTTAAGTATAAGTGTATATTAAAATATATCGACCATATTAACACATATTAAACGCAAAAATATTGTATATGGAGTTCGTAGTAAGATTTCAACCTGAATTCATTTAAATCTAATTTCCGAAAACGTAACAAATATTTTATATTCCACAACATTAGATCCTGATTCATGTCCTCCCCAAAAACAATTATGCAATTCTCACCCACAAATCCTTCGGACTAAAAGTGAAAGATTACCGGTAACCTCCTCAAAGCAAAATTTTCCGGTTGTGAAAAGTTATATATCTGATCATTTTAGGGATATTTCAAATAAACTATAATTACTCCCATAGTTGCAGTGCTAATATACTTAAATAGTAATTTTTTTATTCTTCCACATATTAAAATTTTTAGGTTTATCGAGTCTACTCGAGTTTGGTTATGGTATTCTAAAAAAAAAAAAACAAAATAAAATTAATGCATAACCGGTATTTAGCAGTAATTTATCTTGCAGTTTGCCACCACTGAAAAAGCACACGGATTATAAGATAATAAGCCCTTTTCTCATGGAACATTTATTGCGAGTGAGACACGGCCCGTAACGGAATCGCTGTCCAACTACAAAGAATTCATTGACGCCATGCCGAACGTTGATGAAATCAGCTGCAGTGGTCACTACTCGTATGTATATAAGAATGACCTCTGCTCTTTCTTTTGTTGACTATCCCAAGGTAGTCCTATATTCTATTGTAAAAGGTAGAATTTACCCCAAGAATAAGGGTTACTGTCACATCACAACAACAACGTCAATGTGACGCGCGCGACAGCACAAGAATGTGTGTTTTTATTTTATATCTGAACATTGTCATTTGTTTGACCAAACAACACTTCACACACCACCAAAAAAAAAAAATACAAATTTTAAATGTTGACATTAAATTGATGTGACAATTTTGTAACTCAAACGTTAATTTATTCAATAGTTTATGAATTTTAATTTTATGTAGAGCGATTCTCTTGATGTCCTTGTAAATAATTGGGTATCCGTTTTCTCTCTGCTAGTTGTTGGGAAATGATTTTGTGTCACTATCTGAGATTTTACACATCTGTAATAATATCCTTGAGATGCAAGTGAGTTCTTAAAAAATCTAAAATTCCATAAAAAAAATCAAAGCTTGACTTAAAATATATCATACCCTTGCAGAGGGTATTAAAATTATGTCACGACATCTCGTATCCCATAAGGGATAAATTCTTTTTCAGAATATCACTAGTCGTCTATCTGTATGTTTCTATGCGAGCTAGTCCCTCAATTTTAAAGCTCTCTTGATGGAACTTGGAATAAATGCGATAAATCAGATAAATAAATCAGTCAAAAAATGAGTTCTTGTATGAAAAACTTAATTGTTGACATATAGATGTATGTGTATGGTGAATATTTTTAGCAATTTATCAAAAATAATCTATTTCGCTCGATATGAATATTACAGTAGTAAATTCACACAAATTTATTATGTATACCCTTTTTACGGATTATGGTCTATGGTGTAAAAATGCCATAATGAAAAAGGTCCACAAAAAGCCTTTGATGTTGGCAAATACAAAGAAGTTGCAGTGCAATGCACAGTATTACTATAAAAAGAAATACAAAAACAAAACCACAATTTCGCCGAAAGACAAAAAAGCTATTTTTTTCACAAGATGCTTGTTTCCATTTCCATGTCGATAGATGAAATAGTATGTGTGTTTGTGTGCATGTTTGTAAAACTTTTGTGTGCAAACATCGGACTAAAAAGTCTTTGTCTATTCTCAAATTGTGAAAATTTGAGCTGCAACCAGAGGATATTAGACTAGCCTACATTTTAATAAGTATATATGTATTTACAAATACAATCACACAAACAGATGTACATTAGGGTAGAGCTAAATATATATATTTTTTTCAGTTGCATTCCTCTGAATAATTAATCGATGTACATTAGGGTGAAGTGAAAAATGTTTTTTTTTTTATTTGCTTTTTTTGTGCTATTATCGATGCCTTAGAAGTATTACAACAGTTCAGTTTTAAGTAAAAAATACTTCAGTACAGAGCGACAATAAAAGTTTATTTTAAATTATATATATCTATAGGAATATATATATATTATTAGTTATATATATATGTAAAAATAAAAAATTCCAACTTTTTATAAATTAACGCAAATCTAAGTTAAGTTATATCTAATTGGTATCTTGAAAATCTGACCTTTGTTGATAAAAATGAGATATGTTCGTCAAAAGTGGTATTTTCTGTCTTGTTTTTCCTTACATTTTTTTTTTAAATGCATCTCCTTTCCAAACTTTTAAAACAATCAAAATAATCTTTCCTTCTATAGTTGTTATTTTTTCATCTCAATAAAATTACTTTTGGTTATTAAACAGGAGCGTTCATCAACAACAACAGCAAAACTGTGACATTGTAATAGATTTGATTTTATCAACAAGTTTAAAGATCTTAATTTTCTAAAGCTGAAGTTTGTAGCTTTCTAAAAACCGTTTTATGTACTTCTGTAATATTTTTAAATATATTATTTTTATTAATTATTTATTAATTGACTTTTTTATTTTGATCTGCTATTAAAAGCTATTAAACAAATATATTTTACGATTCCACATAAAAAAAAAACATTTTAGATACCTTATGAAGTCAAATATAAAATCATTGAAAAAATAAATTTTACGATGATTTGAATTAGGAAACGTTTTTTAAAGAGGCAAACTCAAAAACTGCAGTTCAGTGAGCCAACTTCATCACCTTTAAAAAAAAAAAATATTTCGTAAAAATGGAAAACATTTGTGCACCATATTTTGTGATTTACAATATATATTGTAAGTCGACAATGAAGCAATTATCGGTCGATATTTGAGTACATGAATGAAAAACTTTTTTGCTGATTAAGAAGCCATGCCATGCTCTCTAGTATCAAGTTTTTGCACTTTTAAAAACATCGGACTGAATTATCTCATAATTAGTATTATTTTTTTGTTATCCACAATTTCCTTACTAGACTTACTAAAGAAAGGGATTGTAATCTTAGACATTTTTTATTGCCTTACATATCTACGTCAATCATTTGAATGTATTTTAACTCTGCACACAGGATACCTCCTAAATGACGTGATCTCTTTTGCTTCACACTACTGAATGACTCTCTTTTCCATCGTTCGAACTGACGTCACAAGTAGTTATAAGTATTAATTGTGCATGCGTGTCGTCATTGCCATGAGCTATGAGGCTGCTCATCACAGCTGTGCACAGGCATGAAAACATTACCTTTGTGGTGTGGAAATACATACATACATTTGAGAATCGTTTCTCCTCGCGGATGATTAACATAATTATTCCCATCAAAAATGGGTAGGAAGGGTATAATGTAGTTTTGCCAAAGCGTGTAACAGGTAGATGGAAGTATCTCCGACACCTTTAACTTAATTTCTGATCAGCATCAAAAGCCGAGTCTGACGAGTATTAAATTCAAGCGCAGCTGAAATTTGTTTTACTTGAACGATAACTCGCTCCGTTCTGCGGCTATCAACAAAAATAGATTAACGACATAACGTTGATCAACTGTTCAAATTTCTGCAATATCATTTAGGCTTATGAATAAGTGAAGACTTGGGTTCAGCATATATCTTAGTTGAACTCTCTTGAGGAGAGTATTCCTATTTGTTTCCTTTTTATTATAGCTAAGAGTCATTGCAAATACAGTAGGTCAAGTTTGTTCGTATTCAGTCATGGAATATGTTTGTACGTATAATAAAAGGGCGTACTCAGGGGGAGACAATAACATAGCAAAGAAACATACTACTAATAGAAAGAAAATCGGATATATAAAACTCGATTTGAGATGCGCTTACAATAAATTTAGAGAACTATTAATTATTTGTTTATAAAAAATCAAAGAAATAAAATTCTGCACCCCATCCTCTTTAAGCTGAGCACGCCCTTGGCATATATACATACATACATGCATACATACATATAATTTTAAGGCCAATTTATTCTCGATTGCATCTCGATCGCGTTTCAATAATTGGCTACAAGGATACATATTCCAGTTTGAGCAAAGCTCTTCTTCTTTTTCTTTTTCATTTTGAGTGGTTTTTGTTTTCTAGCATGCAGCAATTACAATCAGATTAGTTGCATGTGTCCTGGGCTACTTCGACGCTAACATAAAATCGCAATAAAACTGCGTCATTGCGTTCCATCGCTCATTAGCGTTTCGTAAAAATAAATATTTTATTAACATTTCAATCACTTTTTTTTATTATATGTAATTCTTTATATTCTTGATTATATTTGTGATTCAGAAAAAAAACTCAATAAGCCATGTGCTTCAATTCAATGCTTACTTCAAACTAGGTTTTCGATCCGCTTCTCTATACATTTCATATGATAAATCAAACACAACAAATATCCAAAATAATTTCTTACAAACCATATATTATTAATTTGGCACTCAAGAAATATGGATGTCAACAAAAAGTATAACCAAAACGTGCTGAAAGCGATTGCCAATCTGCAGGAACGACGATCCCTCCCCATTCCTGTGCAGACTATCATTCAGCAGGTCATATTTCAGATGCGCCGTAAAACAATGCTAGAGCCAGTCATAGGCAAAATTTTAAAGTCGTTGAAAAGCTTGACTGAACTCGGCATCTTGACACGCAGTCGCAGCTCCGAGTACGGGTTCCACAAGTTACCCATTGCGAGCACGATTAATAAGAGTACTGTAAGTTTTACCTAGAAGCATCTTTTAAAACTGAATAATTATCCTGTTATACAGAAACGTAGGCTCACCAACCATTTGACAAAAAGAAAACAACGCATTTCATCGCGCAGCTCATTTGGATCTAAACGTTCCCAATATGATGAAACTCTCCCGGTCATTCCGATATTTTTCGCAACATACTCGGATCAGGTTTCGGAACAATCCACCGAGCTGACTTTGGAGGATTCTGCAGGAGCTGTTGAACTAAATACTACTCTGATGAATAGTGTGGAGTTGGAACCGAAGAATAATCCTATTTTGGATGAATAACTGATGGATGATGGACCGATCGCCTTAGAGGACTATGATTTTCATGGTCCCAGTCCTCTAATTGGCCGCTAATTGCCACAATTTGATTAAAAAGTTTTAGCATTAATTTAATTCCAATTCAATTTACAATTCGTAAGTTCAAGAAAAATTTAAAAATATATGAAAAGAAATAACAGGAGTTACATACAATAAAATAACGCAACTCTAGATCTCAAAGTGAAAAGAAATATTGGTCAATCATATTGACATCACTGTCTCAGAATTGTTGACGTTCCGAGGAATGATCACTGTACACTTAATTTTGTATCGTTATTGTTTTCAGCTCTATTTTCAAAACTATGCGACTGCCCTTCTATGATACAGTAACAATCATTTTTATAAGGTTAGTGTTACCACCGAGTTATGGCATGAAACTTCATGTAAAACGTAGCGCTTTTTTTGGTTTTGTTTTTAACTTTGCTTTTAGTGGAAAGCTTCAAACATTTTAAATGCGCCAATTTGTAGATTTCTGTATTATTCATGTTTTTTTTTTTGCAATCTCATCCTCAATTTTTACTCTATCCTCTCCTCTCACTACTTGTTTTGTTATTAAAAATCCAAGAGTTAGTATTCCACAACTTGTATCTTCCTTCGTTGTAGCGTACTACAAATTCAAAGAAATATAATATATACCATTATATTAAAATAGACAGTTCGACAAGAAATCAAAGAAATCAAAATAAAGTGCAAAAGTACGATCAAATATTTTAATATTTCTGAGCATTAATGCTAATATATTAATTATCTTTGAAAGCTCACAGCTGATCAGATAAATATTGGTAAGCTAAGAAATGCGCTTAAAAGGTTTGACAAACAAAAAAGTTGCATGCAAGTGTACAGAATTTGCCAAATCTCCGTTTGATAAACCACTTAAACTATTAATAATAATACCAATAATAATTAAAATGGTAAGGCAAATCTTTCTGGATAAAAAATTAGATCTTTTTCTATAAAGTTAAATCAGCATCAGCTTCCAATATGTTTAGCAGTCAGACTAAACTTTTTTGGCAAGATATCTAGAGCAATTGCCAGACTTCTCTCATTTTGCCAAAAAAATCTTCATCATCAGATGAAAGGAAGAATCGACTGAAGATTGAGAGTCAGTATAAGAGTAGTGCCAACAACTAAATTCTCTAACTTCAGACCAGAATTTAGGTTAGCCTGACAACAATTGCGAAACAATGACAATTTTAATCATTTATTTGCAATCTCATACGGAAAAAAAGTTAAATAATAAATTTATTTTAATTAGTTGAATGTTTATTTTAATTTATAAATAATTTTATATATGAGCAGACGGATTTTTATTTACTTTCTTCAGAATGAATTTCGGATTTTATATAAATAAATAAATATAAATAAATATGCATTAGCTTAATATTAGTTGTGTGAAATACAAAATTACTAAAAGCGACTTAAGATGGTATTTTGTGCGTTGCTTTCTGAATTTTTAATGATATTCTATTTTTAAACAAACCTAAGGTTGAGACCTTGATTAATAACAATACAATTTTTTATTTATTTTTATTTTTTTGCATTTGGTATAAAAATAATAAGAAAACAAGAGAGAACGTTGCAGTCAGGAGTAACCGCCTGGGAAATACTTTGATGCCATAAGTTATTCCAGCAGATAACAAGTAAAAAAGAACAGGATGGGTGTTGCCAAGAAGTACTGTCCAAGTTTGCCTTTTAAATTGCATAGTAACGTTCCGTTAACGAAGTTGGTTAATGGGACTTTGAAGGCAGGAGGCCAACATTTTTTGAAGTCTGATCTTAGCAATCTACCTTCCAAGTTTGGTAACTGTAGCTCTTAAATTGTGGGAGATATAGGCTTTTATAGTTTTTGTGGGGTGATCTGGTCTAAAATTTGTTTCTGAGTTTTTGTGGATATACTAGTAACATACTTTTAAAATTTGGTGACTCTAGCTAGGTATAGGCGTGGTCTAAAAATGTATATTGCGATCCTTGAAGGAGGTTACCAGCAAGTTACCTTCCAAGTTTGGTTACTCTATCTTAAAAATTGTGGGTGATATGCGGGTTTATCGATTAACACTTTCCGGAATATCGGCATTGGCGATTATGGGCGCAGGTGTAGGCGTTACCATAAAAATTTGTTATCGGTTTTTAAAGGCGGCTACCAGTAACATACCTATCTACGGATCTAACTCAAAAATTGCAGAATATATAGCCATTTAAAATTTTTAGAGCGTCGTGCGTGGGTGAGGCAGAGGTGGACAAGGTCGATCTTTGAATGACATCGCCAACAACCTATGACTGCAACCATAAAATAGATAAAAGATATGTGACTTTATCGATTTGCGAATGTCGATTTTATCGATTGGTGGATGTAGCACTCCAATTTTTACACTTTGTCTGACGCGGGCACAGACCAGTATATGCTCCAAGTTTCAAGTCTCTATCTCTAAGGATGTCGAAAAAAGTTGCGCTCAAACAGACAGACAGACAGCATGATGGACACTGCACAAAACTAATATACTATGATACCTTGGGTATTATAATACATTATGCCTTAATAACTGACCACAGAACTGTTAGCACTTTCTTCTCACCCTCCACAACTTTTATTTATTTTTGGTCTGAATAGGATTTTTGTGTAATACCCATACATTTTTTATATTCTATGACTTTATTTATTTAATTTTAAATTAGCATTTATTTATTCATTTGTAATTTTATTTAGATTAATTTGCAACTGTAAATTTTCATATTTTAAGATACTTTTTTTTCTTAAAGAAAATAAAACGAAAAATAAAATATATTGTCCAAATTAGGGGCCTTTAGCAATTGACGTATATTTCTGACTTAAAAAATAAAAGTTAAAATTTAATATCGAAAGCAAACATTTGTCTCGATTCCATGATTGAAACTAAACCAATAGCTTATATAACAAACTCAGTTAATATATTCTCGAAACCAATCTTGAATAATGCATCAAAATTCTTATCAAAATAATTTCTAATAATAGGAAGTGTTCTTATTACGAACTTTTTTAATTAGTTAACAACTGCAAAAGCTGTTTTCATTGTTGTCAACAAATTTTGCAATAAAAATAGAAACATGAATCTTTTCAGGCGTATTTTAATAGTTTCTTTTATTTTTTTGGTCACCTACATTTTGGACCTTGTAATTATAATTACTGACTAAACATGCATATTTAAATAGACTCAGATTTCAAGGTAACAAATATTTACATTATATATAAGAGTACATACATATACATATATTATACATTCGGCGATCCGTTACGATCATGCGGGTTACGAGGCGTCAATATTGACAGCGGCGGTATGCCAATACTGTGGATATGCCCAGGGGTTTGCTTTTAAGTAATTTTATCCTCACCCAGAATGCCACGAAGATGTCCACGAGCAAAACGAGGCACACATGCAATGCGGACGGGACGCATGCATAGAAAGCTCGGTTGGAAGGCCGGATGGACGACATGAATGCATGGAAGCATTGTCAGTCGCGCAATCATCGTAATAATTCGCCTCAACTTCAACATCAACTTCAACTGGAGCCGAGAAGCCAAGCGGAAATTACCAACACGCGATATTTAATTTTAACAAAAGGTGAACCAATCATTCGTCTGCTGTGGCTGCTGTTGCGATTGGACATTGGACACTGGACATTGGACGTTGGACGTGGCTCAATGCATACAATTCCTCAGTGGAAGCTTCTGGGCACATTTTGCAGTGCGAACCCTTGTAGACCCGCTCACATCTGAATTTAAATATTTACAAAAACCAGTAAGAGTCGCTATAGTAGGCAAGCCGAACAATACATACCCTTGTCGCCCGGAGTTAATCGGCTGACATCTAATTCTTTGTCCGGAGTTTGAAATAATATTATATATCTGAACATTTTGAACCAAATTCAATTATAGGCTTCCAGTGTCAGGTCTTGCTGTGAACTCAATATTCACAATTAAAAACAAAAATGCTTAATTTTACACAAATATTAAAAAATACAATTTTATTTGACTCAAATATTTGTGTTATGATTGTAAATTGTATCAGAAAATGTGGCATGTATTTCTATCTTGATCGCATACTCATATCACAAATTGTGACAACAAAAAAGGTTCTTGTTCTCAGATTAATTTCAGTCTTCTAAAATAACTAAACTTGCTTGATGGAGGTCATAGACATACAGTAACACTTAAATTTCATTGTTAGACCGATTGATTCCAATGACGGATATATGTTGGTCCAATCCGGTCACCTCCGACTTATGTACAGCATGCAATTAAAGTAAGGATACTCACCAAGCTTCAAAGTTTCATTAAATTATAACGAGTTTTAAGCACTAAGCTGAAAGAGTTTTACTGATTTAAAAAAATTACGATTTAAAAAAAATTACGTATTGGCTATATCGAGTCGGCTTGTTATATATATATATATATATATATATATATCTTTTGGCGTCGGAAACGTCTCCTGCAATGCGTTAAAAACGTCACGATGAAATTAATATACCATATCTAAGGGTATAAAAAGAACGAGTTACTAACTTAATCACGACAAAGTTAATATACTTCTTGTAGAACAGAGTCCATCTGGTCACAATAAATATTTCCTATTATAATCTTAATTTAATCTATCCCGACTTCAACTCAAAAATATAATTTAGATAGCAGCCAACCCAAACGGATTGTAATCTCTAATGTAAGTAATGTAATCTTCTTTTTTTTACTTGAAATATATACATTCGATTTATAACTGAAGTCTGGGATATGAGAAAGTGTGTTCAGTTTACATTTTAACAATGAATCAATAAATATCTGATCTAAACCGTTTATCTGCCAGCGGCATCTTGTTAACAAAAACGCTTCCTTAACTTCAACTTCTCTGCTGCCGAAGTAATGAGAACGCAAACAGAGCCGAATTGTATAAGGACTAAAACTAGTCCACAAATTTAAAACAATAAATATAAATGTTAAATTAAATTTAAAATTAAAATCAAAGTTACCAATAATTCGATTTAAATTTGAAAGTCAATTATGTTATATGAAATCTGTGGGTATGTAAATATAAAATGGTGCAACATTTATTTATTATTACTGGAAAAAAAAGTGTATATATAATAGATCAGCAATTGATTGGTTGAATTATTTTTTTTCAAGGCGAACACCAACGAACTGCTGACTCGCTTTTTAACCACGGATCACATTGCTATATGCATGGTACCCAAGACACAGATCCGTCCGAGCTAACCAATTGAACCTAAACTGAGATGTGAGCCCATTTTCTTAAATAAGAGGGGCCCCAGAGCAATATTGAATCTTCGAGATATTCCTGGAAAAGCTAAACAAAAAACTGTGTGAAATTTAACACCAACCGCGAACCTGATGTCAAAATAAACAGACAGCACATGAAAAAATAATAATGTATAAAATATATTACTTGAATTTCCTGTAGAAACCAGCATATGAAATATTTTTAACGCCGATGCAACTGTGCTTTACTATTAGTCACGACAAGTTGGAAATATTATTCACCAGTGGAACAACCTGAAGAAGGGAAAAAAATGCAAAAAAAAAAAAGTGTCTCACTTTGTTCCGTTGTCTGAATGTAAAACGAGCAATTTGAAAATACATTTTATCATTTTTGTCAGGACATAACTTGAAAATGATAAGAAATACAGCTAAACGCAAGTTTTTAAAATATAATTGTTATGTTGATGACAACATGGATTACTGAATAAACAAATTTGTTAAAATAACAAAATATGGAATTTAATATCCAAATATTCCGTCGGCCTAGATTTAAATAATAATAATAATAAAAGGGAGCTCCTAGTATAATGTTTTAAATTTGCTACGGACTTTTCCCTTCTAATTTGGAGAATTGTCAAAATAAGGTTCAGCTTCTCAGACAGGATAGCGGTTTACAGTGACATTTTCGACTATTAAAAAATTAATTATAAATAATCAATTGGACATTAAAATTATTTTTAAAAAATTAATAAATTCCTTTGTATCGTGCTATCCAAAGTGTTTGATTATTTTGAGCAAGCCCTATCTTTGCTCCATTGTGATAACTTTTCAAGTGGTTAGAAGACTCATTAAGCGAACAATGCATTTATATTAATATGAATATATTGTTAGTTTTAGAAATATTGCATTTATATATGTGCCAATCTATTATTAATTTCAGAAAGATACAAATATGACAAAGTTAATCTGAGTAAGAGTAAAATAATTGTAGGTGGCCATGTCCATTTCTTAAAACAAACATATAAGAGTTTGGTAGATGTTTAGGTGTTCGTATTTGGGATCACTGTAAGGTGTTGATGTATATAAAAAGGATGTGCATAGCAGGCAGCTGGCGAACGTTAGCAGGGATCTGTTAGAGTTGCCAGACTATGCAGAGGGAAAAATTTTGTGTTCGGGAAGTACGAAAGATTTTTTCAGCAGAAGCGTTTGTGAAGCAGCTCAACATTTAACCGTAAGTAAATAAAGTAATTTTAATACTGTTAAACAAGAATATAATAAAATAAAAAAAACTCATACACAATTAGAGTTTCGTATCAATCAGTCTCTCGTTCGCAGACTCGGCTTAATCAGACTTCACATGTAATATTTAACACTTCCCGTAGAAAATCTTAACGACAGATAAATACGAATCAATAGCGACGACTTGGGTTAAAGTATTTTAACTTTGAGTCGACTATTGATGATGATCAAAAATGTACAAAATTAAAATACCCACTCAAATTTAAAAATATTTAATGTAACGCCAAATATATATTTGTAAATTGTTTAGTTCGCATAATGTAAAATACACTCGATTCTCAATAGTAGTTAGTTATTTATTTGTATATTAATTACAAACACATATGCTTTTTCTTTTTTACAACAAAAATAAAACAAATGTATAAAATTAGTTTACAATTATTCCAAAGAATTTTGACTATTCAATACCAACTAGATGCTAGAACATTTGACTTAAAAAGATTTATTGCATTTGGTTTTTTTTACACAATCAACGTTGCTTGTTTAATGACATTAATATTAATTAGAAGTAGAAATTTGTTTCATAATAATTATTGCTTAGATACAATTTGAAAACTAGAAATTGTTGCAACTGTTATCGTTAATTAAAATCTACGTTAGTAGGAAGTCGGTCTAATAAATTAAATATATGTAAAATTGTCATCATTATTATTATCTACACCATTTAATTTGACTATTGCTCGGCATCGCTGGGAATTGATGTGCTCGATGATGTGCTGTTCTTGTCGGGACTCTGGGATCTGCTGTTCGCCGGACTGGAGACCTTGGAGGTACACCATCGCACGGACAAATCCTCCGGTTCGCTGTCGTCGAAGCTCTCCTTCGAGGACTCGCTGTGCACCGATGCATGACTGAAGGACCTCTTCAAGTCATGCGTCCCCTCGTCGAGTGTGCGCTGGGGCAGCAGCAGCTCCGCCGTGGGATGCATCGAAGCAGCCGCCGCAGCAAACGCAAAGAAATTCAGGCTGGCACTGAACATCTTGCACCAATCGAGGAGTGCGCCTCCCTGGCCGTCGAGATCTGTCGCTGGTGCAGTTGCAAATGTCGCTTGTTGCAACATGCCAGCCGCGTTATCTTCAGTCAGCTGCAAGGATTGACCCGTGACATCTGGAGTGGGCGTGGCCGTGGGCGTGAGCGTAATAGGGCAATCATTATTGTTGCTATCGTTAACGTATTGGGTTTGAGTTGAGTTTGCTGGAATTTGTTGTTGTTTAGCTGGATCCCTGGCCCAGTTTTTCACACTTAGCAACGGACAATTGAATTGCTTGGATTCCTCGAATGCGGCTGGTGGTGTTTGCGTCTCACTGTATTTGGGACGATTATGTATGCCCGGAGACAACTTCGAGTTGAAGAGGGCTAACAGATTGAGTTGCTGCACCATGTTGTTTGTGGAGTAGCAGCCCATCACGGGTGAAACGGCATCGGTGTCGTCTCCGGTGCCTGTGGCGGTGCCAGTGACAACCTCTGACGGATGCAGGCCATTATTATTATGCTTGATCTTATTGAACTCCACCAAAGCCAACTTCTCCAGAAGGGCTTCATTGTGGGATGCATAGAACTGTGAGCTGCCAAAGGCGGCCAATTCCTCATAATTGCCAATGGGCATTGTGGCAAATTTCGGTGGCAGCAACTGCAATTCGAATTTGGCGCGCTTCTCGGGCGGACTGGCCAGGCCGGGCATGTTGTCGGTGCCCAGCTGCCGGCACATGAAACGCAATTTTTGCTCATTTTTACACCAACCGCGAAGCGTCGATTCCGGCACCCCAATGTCCCGTGAGACACTGGCCTTGGTTTCGCCATTGTGGATGCGTTGAATGGCCCGCACTTTGTCATTGGGCGTTAGATTTCGCAGTGGTCGCTTGCCACGCGTACTCATCCGAATATTCATGTGCTGATACGCTGAGATATCCATTTCAACGTTCAAATTCAAATTGTCAACGATCAGCGAGAGTTAAAGGCGCGTTTGTCGATTTTTCACGAATTAAGCGTGTACTGCGGCAACTGTGTTGTTCACTCCTCGGATTAACAGAAGGATGTGATTCGAATTTGGCAAACGTTGTCCTATGGCGGCAGCAAATGCCTGTTCCAAAGCGAGTTCAAGGCAACTGCGGCGAAGAGCGAGACATGAACATAGGCGGCAAATAACTGGCTCTCACAACTCAACTCTTCTCTCTCTTTCTCTGTCTCTCTCTCTCTCTCACTCTCTCTCTCTGTCTCTCTGAGACGTGCTCTCTGAGAGGGTATAAGAAAAATAAGAACAATTCAAGAGCAGTCAGTTCACCACCACAACAACTTGTTACTCTTGTCAACTTGAATTCGCTTCGCGCAAACTCTGTGCTGAATTGAAGTTAATGGGAACAGAATTGACAGGCACACATCTTAAGCAATGAGACTCTTGATTTGTGTACGGTTTCCTATACAGCTCTGTCTCTCTCAGCATATATTTTCTTAAGAGCCCAGCTTCTGTAGTCCATTTGGTTTCATATTCCTTTATCTCCACTCTCCTTTTCCACCTCACCTTTCGCACTTCAAAAATATGCACACACATATTTGCATACCTGATGTATATGTGCTTACATATGTTTGGCTGAATGTGCATATACAAATGTATTTACAGGATTTGGCACTATGTTCCGATTTCATATTTCTTAACTTATTATAAATAGTCATACTTATAGGTATGCAACCTATAAAATATCAAAACTATGAAATTATTTCAGTTAAGCCACCGACAATTGTATCTATTGATTAAAATGTATGAAAAAAAAAATTAAAAATATTATTTTATCAATGTGACTATATAAAGTTACGACGAAACTATACGATGGGTAGGGGCAGAATATCTCCTGGCAGCCCAATCTCGACTAAAGCAATTTTAAAAAGAATTTTACAGTTATTTGTTCATATTTTCGCGGCTTTTGGCAGCTGTTCTGAGCAATGTTATCGATTGTCAAAAACAGTGCTGTAAAGGAACTGCATAGTGTAGGTACATTAAAACAGCTGAGGAATGCCGTGCAGTTTAAGAACTAGCAAATTCTTTTGGCCCGTATGACAACAAGTTTTTTAATCAAATTTCGCATATAGTTTTACACGCTTGTAAAGGGTATATTAATTTTGTTATTCGTAAAATTTGTAGGATCAGAAGGGGACATCTTTGAGTACATAAGTTAAGTCAAGAAACACAAAACGTAAACAAATTTTGTTTAAAAATTTGCCAAGACATAATAATATTTCGGACTCCGGCTTGAAATTTGGACCTACAAGTTTTTCTATAACACTTGACTTGACACGAGTGAAATGGTTGTTAACTGTTCGAGCGGAATCCATGATTCAAGATTTACAGCGCTGCATTTTTTTGTTTATTGAAAGTCCGTTCAAAAATTTTTTATTTTTTATTTATTATTTTTATTTTAATCTATTGGTTTGTGGGCTGGTAATTCTTTTGACTGTGTTAAAAACTGAGCAGGGTTTGTGCAATTAACTTGAATTAAGCATATTTTCTCGACAAGTGTGAGAATTCAAACTGTTCTTATATTGCATACTTTTTCTTAGATGAGGTATGTTCAACAAGTATGGGTATTAAAAATCAAAAAAGCGTCAAGGGTGCAAAGTGTATTTATCAAAAGTGCGATGTTAATAATGCAGAAAAATTATAAAAATAGTTCTATAGTGTTAATTTAAATTTAAGCTTCGATTAATATAAAGATTTTCTTTTTTTTTCTCTTATAAATATATGTATATATATATATATATATATTTATATATAAGTTAACATCCATTATTACAAATAACACAAACAAACACTACGAAAACCCAAAGCCAATGCACCCGAACAAATGCCATAAATCACGCGCGCCCCGTCAGCCTATTTTTCAGCAACGCGGGACTAAAACAGAAATATGCCAATGCACCCGAACAAATACCATAAATCACGCGCGACCTGTCAGCCTATTTTTCAGCAACGCGGGATTAAAACAGAAATATGATGAGTCCATCATCACGCATGAACAAGCACCCCTTCAGCAGGTAGACGGGAAGACCATCATGAGACGCATAACGGACACCATGAGCGACAAAGTTGCAGCAATCAAAGCGTCGGCGACAAAGTCGCAATCATCAGCAGCTGCGGTCCGAGGTTTAGTTATGATAAGTTACAGTTTATAAATTCAGTCTTAATAAAACATTCAAACGAAACAAACTGGTTTTTTTTATTAAAAACCAGAAGGACTCGATTAATTTATATATATATCTATAATCTAATAATTATATTTAAATAGATATACACATAATTGTCTCTAGAGTTTTAGGTTTGCCAGAAATAAATTCCCAGTTAAATGTTTTAAACATTGATGGGGAATAATGAAGATGAAAACTTAGAAGATTATAATGTTCGTCTAATTAAATTACCAACTGTAATTTCAACTGAGAACTTAGAAAATATTATTAGATCTCTAAATTTAAGGCAGAAGATATCTATCTTATTCATTTGGTGTTATTTCTGCCATAGTGTTCGGAGATCTACGGCAGCCATCATCTGTAATTGATTGTTGGATCTTTGAATCCAACTCAAATGATCCATATGGTGCAATTTTAACTTCAACTTTGTGGTACCTTTTCAAATATTTTTAGCTCTCAGATATTATGCGACAGCGCGATTATTTGCTTCTAAATTAAATTCCATTCCAACTGATCAGTTTTTTATACCACTAATTATTTTTATTAAAGCTACTCATTTAAATAGGGAATAGGAGAATATTAAAAGCCGTTCCTAGATCGATCATCTGCATCTCTTCTGTAAAAACCATCATCAGAATATATGATCGCGGTCATGTAGATAATGTGGATGGATTAGTTAATGGGGCTTTAGGCATACTAATGTAAATAGATTTCAATGCATCCAACACTCCAAACACTTTGCTCGCTCATTATGTACAAATTAATGCTTTGCTTTATTAAGACTTTATTTACTTAAAATTACTTCGAATGAACCGAACACAAAATGAGTTTTCAATGCTTTATTACTCGAAGCACATCTCGCCCCTTCGTTGGTATGATTAGAATTAACTTATAAAATGAATATCGACAGCTTCGTAACCTTGAGGGACCAGTCCTCTGTCGCGGTTGATCCCGATAAGCGCAGCATAAGCACTTCCTGAGCGCCTGCGCCTGCCAAGTGGATATTGTGCAACAAAGCGGAAGGGGATAGTTTATGGTTAACTTACACATTTCTGAAGAAGTAATGAGTAATGGTGTTCCAGTTGTTTGTGGTAATATAACTCAAATATATTTGGCATCTGGGTTCAGGGTATGTTGAAGTCGAGCTCACTTAAGGTGAGAGATCAAACTAACTCAATTCATCCATTCTCTTGCGTAACTCCCAAACTGATTGAAATCTAGATCCCTCAATACTGTATATGCATTGGTAAAAAATTTTGTCACATGACTTATTTTGGTGGACTATCAATAATATGATAATCCATAAATTATTATTTGGATATTTTGTACAAGTACAAGTTTACCAAAACGCTATTAAATACGTCAGCGATTACGGTCACGATGACTCTCTCAAAGTTGGGCGAAAAACAAAAGAAAACACGACTAGAACAAGTAAGAATGCTGTAGTCACGAGTGAGCTCGACCAGCTGCTAAATATATCTATTAAATTAAATTATTATTCTTGAAATTGCTTGTCCAGTTGATTAATAATATGCTTATACATTTTATGTATTAATTAGAAGCCTTTTTAAATTGTGCATTTTGATGCTATCAACTTTTATACAGACGGACGAACAGACGGACATGGCCATATCCATACATAGATATCTCGGCTGTTAGTCCTGATCAAGAATATATATTGACTTTATGGGGACGGAGATGATTCCTTCTTTTCACCCATTTTCAATGGGTTCATGGTATTAAAATGTAATCAAAATGTGAAAAAATACTTCTAAGTGTACGAACACATATACAGTCTGACAGTGCGATCGAATGAAAAGCGTTAAATTTTGTCAGCCTGGCAGCTTAATACAAGTTAGGTGTAGATCCCACAAATTTATTGTAGCCCTCCAAATCGGATAGATTCGACTTGTCAAATTGGACCCAGGTATCAGTATTATCATAAAAATACAACCACCAAATATAATATCTCGCGGTTCAAAATATCATTTAAAGTTCCGTAAGCTTTTAAAAATTGTGGACGATTATGTTTATAAAATAATTAAATGAAAACTGATTTATTTTATTTTAAATTAGTTTATTAATTGTTTGTTATAATTTTTAACATTGACAGAAAACTTTTTTTTAAGATAGGTTCAAGCACAGTTTACAGATCCACGAAAAATTTCGAGATCAAAATTAAAATATATTTCGCTTGTGGAACTTAAGAACTAAACGGTATGCTGCGGGGAAAAAATTTAATGCATTAACTTTGACATGAAGATTACAAAAGAATAAAATTCATTCATAGTATACTATTTACATTTCGATGCACTTACCTATGGTGGTTTGCCGACAACCGCCGTAAAAATATATCTACGCTCATTATTTTGAAACAATCGAACAGAATCCACACAGGTAACAGTGATTTAACATTGTGGATTTAAGTTTACCGGTCTATAGGCTGGCCGTCAAAATTCTGCACCGAAATATTAAGCGACCTGTATTATTATATGGAGTTTTTCATTATCGATAACATTCTTTGATAAAAATAAACAATGCATTATCTTTTAGAGACTCAATCTCAACAAGAGAGAATGTTGCAGTCAGGCGTAACCGACTGCGCAATGCTTTTGTACTAATAAGTAATAAAATCGAAGAGAAGAGATGGCGAAGAACAGGGTGGAAACCAAGAAATGCCAATCTTTCGAGGTTTCTTCCCAAAAAAAAAAGGTTGGAGGAGCAATTTACATTCATACCTTTGGTAACTTTAACTTTCTAATTCCTGGAGGACGTAGCACCTTAAATAATATGCCTCATGTTTAAAAGGCTCTAGCTTCATTGATATATGTATACTTATGTTACATTTGCTGTCCATCAAGTGTGAAGTAAAAATTCTGTTCATTTTTCGAATTTATTACACAAAAAATGTCGATCTGGCCTACTGAACAATGGCCAGATGCTGCTAAAGTAGATTTTAGGTAATCGTTAGTTCCTCTTCCTTCTCGGTATTCTGATATCCAGCTGGGCCAAATCTTTATATCTAGATTTCAATTTAAGGTGAATCGTCAAAAGCGAAAAGTAGTTTGTGGCATTTCTCGAGACTGACTCTGTCAACTCCGGTGTAGAAAGGATATAAGCTGTTTTACAGACTCTGTTAACTCCAAAGTGTAAATGCTCTTCTAGTAATTAGCTTTAATTAGCTTGCTATTGGGAAAAAATGTTAATAACACAAGCCTGTGTATTTTGGAGTCGTTTGTTTATTAATTATTGAATAAGCTTTACAAATAATGGCGCTTAGCATAAATATATTAGCCTTTTGTCATTTGGTGACTTTTTTCTTTGGAGTCGAAATTAAGTTGTAACAAACTATGTATAATTTTGCAAATGTGGATTTAGGTGTAGCTTTGGTAATATATATATATATATATATATATATATATAGTGACATATCCAGATCACGCAGATCTCTCATGTCCACACTCACGCTTATCATACAGCATGCCAACAGCTGCAGTTGCAGCGGCTGCAGCTGCGGCTGCCACAATAATAAATAAACAGCCCAGCCACTTGAAATTGGATCGCCAAGATAAGATAAACATAAACAAGGAATGCAAAAGAGACCCTCTATAAACAGACCATGAGATAGAAGCAAGTGCAAGGTTTCCTTATAGATTAAACCACTAGCATAAGCAGAGTTATTTTGTACTCGAAGCCGAGAAGACGTGTTTTTTTGTTTAATAAAGAATTATATTATTCCTAAAAAAACAGTTGTCGAATTGTTTTCAATTGGCGGAGCCGGTACAGCACTCTCCAAAAACGTAATTGGCGCAGCCGGTAGGATAACAGATTAACTTTGTGAAACGTCGTTTTATTCCATTCAGGAAAACGTACTAGTGTTTCGCGAAACTGTTATCCGCACAAGGACCCCGTGATCCTTGAAAACCTTTTTTCTAAAAAGTGAACAAAACAAAAAAAAAAAAAAGAATTAAATCTTCAACAAAACGATGTCAGAAGCATTAAACCAGGCACTCGGGCAAATCCGCCAAGCACCCATCTTCGGTGGAGAAATGGACGATCTGGGCAACTTTATCGAACGGATTGATCTCATCATGCGACTCTACCCAACCAGTGATGCGCGCCAAATCCTCATACTGTACAGCGCAATCCAGATGCAGTTGTATGGCGACGCGATGAGAACATCATTCAGACACTCACCGGGAGACTAGGCAACACTACGGAGCATCCTCATCTCCACTTACAAAACTCAAACACCTTGTGAGGAACTCCTCAGAAGAGTGTACAACACATATTATGGAGGAAGTATTCGTAAGTTCCTCGAAGAACTCGAGCACAAATCACATGTAATAACTAATCAATTAGCACTAGAAAATAACCTAGAAAATAAAACATTATATACTAATGCATTAAATAATACAGTTAGGGACGTCATAAATAAAAGACTACCGGACAGATTATATATGCAGTTAGCAAGATAAGTCATATCCACAACTGACAAACTGAAAGCGGTAGCCCAAGAATTAGGGTTGTACGAGGACCGCATTCCTGAAAAAATAAATAATAAATATTACAGTAAAAATTATAATCAGAACCCAAGAACTATCAAAATTTTAACCCCAATTACAATCAGAATTTTAGGAGTCAACAAAATTTTAATAGGAATCAGTATCCCCAAAATGAACCAATGGTTAACGAACCATTGCATAATGAATTTCAGCAAAAATTAAATCGGGGCAGAATACACAACCCTATGAATTACCAATCAAATAATAATAATAATAGACCACCTAACCAACCCATAAAAAGACAACGACCCAGTAACAGTGGTCAATCAAAAATGGAAAATGGAGGCAAATTTTCATCAAACAGCCTCGGAAAGGAATCCAAAAGCCCATTCATAAACATAATTTTGAATAACATACGAATGCGATGCCTAATAGACACAGGGTCATCAGTAAATTTAATGAATAAAAATTTCCTTAACTACGAAACCTCCACAGAAAATATTACTTGTCACACCATATGTGGGGAAGTACAATTAAATACTAGCATATCTTTAGCCCCTAGCAAGCTTTGTCCTACAGATCAGAAGTTTTACATACATAATTTTTCAAAAAATTTTGACATCCTCTTAGGCCGAACGTTCCTTAAGGATTGTAAAAGCGAGATCAATTACGAGGATGAGTTTGTTCGACTTAATAATTTCCAATTTTTATTTAAGTATAATAACGAAAATAAGAAAAAAGAATATGTTAACGAAAATAAGAAAAAAGAATATGAAAACGAAACTAAAGAAGAAGAATATGAAGACCCACCACTAATACAAGATATACATACAGCATACGCATTGGAAAATGAATTAGTGGAAAGTAACCAATTTAGATTAGAACATCTAAATAAAGAAGAAAATCCAAGTTAACAAGAGTTTTGTTCGAATTTAACGATATTCAGTATAATGAGAGTGACAATTTGACTTTCACAAATACTGTAAAGCACGTTATCAATACAAAGAATGAGGACCCTTGTTATCGAAAACCTTATAAATATCCACAAAGCTATGACCAAGAAGTTGAAAAGCAAATGAAAGAAATGATGCACCAAGGCATTATACGACCATCTAATTCACCTTATTGTTCTCCTATCTGGGTCGTACAAAAAAAAGAAGATGCATCCGGCGAGAGAAAATATAGAATTGTCGTCGACTATCGCGGCCTTAACGAAAAAACAATTAGCGATAAGTTTCCTATACCTGTAATGGATGAAATACTGGACAAACTCGGAAAATGTCAATATTTCACCATAATCGATTTAGCCCAAGGATTTCACCAAATTCAGATGGACGAACAATCAATCGCGAAAACAGCATTCTCAACCAAAGCGGGACATTTCGAATACACACGAATGCCATTTGGCTTGAAAAATGCACCAGCAACCTTTCAACGGTGCATGAATAATCTTCTGGGAGACTTAATTCACAAACATTCTCTAGTCTAGTTTACATGGATGACATAATAGTGTATTCCACTTCATTGGAAGAACACATATTAGCATTAAAGAAAGTCTTTGGAAAGCTCAGAGAAGCAAATCTAAAACTACAACTAGTAAAGTGTGAATTCATGAAAAAAGAAACTGAATTTCTAGGACACATAATAACAGCAGAAGGAATAAAACCTAATCCAATCAACATAAAAGCCGTTAAGGAATTTCCAATTCCTAAGACTCCCAAAGAAATCAAAAGATTCCTCGGATTATGCGGATTTTACAGGAAGTTCATCCCAGATTTCGCCAAAGTTGCGAAGCCAATGACCATAAAGCTAAAAAAAAGGATCAAAAGTAAATGAAAAAGATGAAACATACATAGAAGCCTTCGAGAAATTAAAGTTACTCTTAGTATCCGACCCAATATTGGTATATCCGGATTTCAAGAAAAAATTCTCACTTACTACAGACGCAAGTAATTATGCATTAGGAGCAGTATTATCACAGGATCACAAACCAATATGTTATGCTAGCAGAACTTTGAACGAGCACGAGATAAATTACTCAGCAATAGAAAAAGAATTATTAGCAATAATATGGGCAACCAAAAATTTCAGATCATATTTATTTGGTAGAAATTTTGAAATACTTAGCGATCACAAACCTCTCATATGGCTAAATAACATAAAAGAGCCAAACATGAAGTTACAAAGGTGGAAAATAAGACTCAACGAATTCGATTATGAAATAAAATACATACCAGGCAAAGAAAACTATGTAGCTGATGCACTTTCACGAATTAAAACTGAAGAAAATAACATAGAAGAAAATTTAATGGGGAATGCTCAAGATAGCATAGTAGCAACAATGCATAGCGCAAACGAGGATAATCAAAATTGTATTCCTATCACAGAAAAACCATTGAATAATTTTAATCATCAAATAGAATTTATAAAAGCAAATACCGAAGAAATAAAGAAAATTAGCTATTTTCACAAAACTAAGATTATAATAACTTACATAGAAATGACACCGGAAAAAGCAGAAGAGATCATAAAAGAATATCTTTGTGCAAAACCCAGCATTATATACTTCCCACATGAAGGTGACTACACAATATTCCAAAAAGCTTATTTAGAAATAATACAAAGAGATTGTCCGATAAAAATTATGAGAACCACAAAAAAATTAAGAGATATCCAAACTTATACAGAATTGAAACAGACCATATTAAACGACAATACAAAACTTTTACATCCAGGAATAGAAAAAACTATAGTAACGTTTAAAGAAAAATATTATTTCCCGGATTACCAAAAACTAATACAAAACATAATTAAAGAATGCCAAATCTGTAATACGTCAAAAGTGGAACACAGGGACACAAAATTTCGTTATGAAATAACACCTGAGATTTTCAACCCTAGAGAAAAATACGTTATAGATTTTTATATGATCAATAATAAGCAATTTTTATCATGCATAGACGTATACTCAAAATATGCTACATTAATAGAAATACAGGTAAACGAACTAAACAAAGTCATAGAAGCAGTCAATCATGGCATACAAGTAATGGACAGCATGACAGAAATATCACAACAGAACACAAAATTAAGTTTATTAATGTTTAACTTACAACAATTCACTGAATACATCGAAGATATCGAATTAGGGATGCAACTATCCAGATTGGGAATTTTTAACCCAAAACTACTAAAACATGATCATTTGTTAAATGTTGATTCAGAAAAATAACAAGTTAACAGAGATTGGCATTGTGCTGCAAGAGGAAATATATGTTATTTTACTCTTGGCAAGTTTACCAAAATCATATGAAAATTTGGTTGTAGCATTGGAATCACGTGATGAATTACCAAAGTTTAGTACTTTGATGGTTAAATTGATCGAAGAGTGTGATAGACGCAAGAACGAAGCACATATAGAGAGTGTGAACGAAAATAATGCACAGGCATTTTTAAGCAAAGCACACTGTACCAAAGAGAGTGCAAAAAAGACAGACAAAGTAGGCAAGAACCGAAACAAAAAAATGTTACAAATTGCGATAAAATTGGCCACATTTCTGCAGAATGTATAAATGAATGAATCGTCAACAATAAAACCTACAAACGTTCTTTATGAGCCACAATTACAATGTAACTTTATTTCGGTGAGCAGAGCAGTAAAAGGAGGCTGCACTGTAAACTTTAAAAACAATCGTGCGTGTGTATGTGACGAAAACGGTAAAATTCTGATTATTGCGAATCATAGAAGCAACTTATTTCTGTGTGAAATAACCAAAACAATAAATGCAGTGTTCCTAAGTGGAAATGGCAAAAGTGGCAGTGAGGACATTATAAAATGGCATAAGAGATATGGACATCTGAACATGCAAAGCCTCAAGGAGTTAAATAATATGAAATTGGTGCGTGGAGTGAACTTCAACAGCACAAGCGAATTTGACTGTAAGATATGCCTACAGAGTAAGTGTCGCGCGAAGCCATTTAATATGTCGGTCAGCAAAAGTGAGGATGTGCTAAACCTTATACATAGTGATGTTTGCGGCCCTATAAACATATGTTCAAACGGAGGATCACGTTACTTTGATACAATGATTGATGATAAATCGCGATATGTTCACGTATATTTTATCAAAAATAAATCAGAAGTTCTAAATGTGTTTAAGAACTATAAGAACATGGTGGAATGCCAAACGGGCAAACGGATCAAAGTACTTCGCAGTGACAATGGCAGAGAATATGTAAACAACGAGTTTGACATACATATTTCTGAAACAAAATGGGATTGTCCGTCAATTGAGCGTGCCTCACACACCCCAGCAAAATGGAGTTGCAGAAAGGATGAATCGTACCCTCGTGGAGATGGCGCGATGTATGCTGCTAGAAGCCAAACTTAAAGAAAGTTTCTGGGCAGAAGCTGTACATACGGCAGCTTATCTACGGAATAGATCGCCTACAAAAGCTGTGCTCCAGAGTACGCCATATAAGTTATGGACAGGGCGGAAGCCATCAGTTGGCCACCTTCGTACATTTGGGTGCTTGGCGATAGCGTTGGACAAGACACAGAATCGGAAATTTAGACCGAAGGGTATAGAGTACATACTGGTTGGATATGCAGATCAAGCTAAAGCATATCGCCTCTACAACAGCGCCAGTGGTGAAATGATCGTAAGCCGTGATGTCAACAACAGAATCAAGTGTAGTTGATATACCCATGTTAGCCGATTTTAATTGCAGCAAGGTAATTACAGAAGTGTAGTCCAATAGAATCAGCAGCAGAGCCAGCAGCAGGGCCAGCAGCAGAGCCAGCAGCAAAGGCACCGGCGAAGATAACGGTAACACCGATACCAATAAAAGAGAAATCAGCAAGAAAAGTAACCGACTTGAATGAACCAGTGGGCACGGATGGCGAAGACCAGACGACGAGAGGCACAAGCTGAATCTTCTGAGCAGTGATGACGTCATAACACCAGAAACTGTGGAAGAAGCATTGGAAAGTCCACAGGCGATCGAATGGCAAAAGGCCATGGCACAAGAATTCGGAGCACTGAAAGTGAATGGAACTTGGGAACCAGCCGAATTGCCATCCAATCATAAGGCGATTGGATGCAGATGGGTCTTCGCACTAAAACGTGACAAAAATGGCACCATAGAACGATACAAGGCTAGACTAGTAGCAAAGGGCTGCAGCCAGAAACACGGAGTGAACTACGACGAAACATTTTCGCCAGTAGTGCGATATGCGACGATAAGGATGGTGTTGGCCATAGCAGCTGGAGGATGTTTTCATGAAGCAACCCCGTATGTTTGAAGAACAAGGAGTGTCTGTCTGTTCTTAAACTTCGAAAGTCCTTATATGGGCTAAAACAGTCTGGACGGATGTGGAGCGAAAAGCTGAACGAGATGATGACAAAAATTGGTTTTTCGGCCTGTCCAAGCGAGCTGTGTGTATATACTAGGCATACACAAAACAACATAAATATAATCGCAGTATATGTGGATGATATGATGATATGTTCATCAGATGTTGGTGAGTTGGCCAGTATAAAAGAAAGTATATCTCGAATTTTCCAGGTGGTTGACAAGGGCCCTATACATAATTTCCTTGGTATGGAAATCAATAGGAAGGGCATAATAGGGGCGATAACTATCACCCAGCAGCAGCATGTGTTGCAGCTGCTTCAGAAGTTTGGCATGGAAGCGTGTCGGCCAGCATCAGTACCGTTGGCGTCCGGTTATACCACCAAATGTGAGAGCCAACAATGCAAAACGGTCAACCAGGCAGAGTACCAGTCACTGATCGGATCATTAATGTATCTGGCAGTTACATCCAGACCTGACATTTTACATTCTGTATGTAAGCTGTCTCAACGGAATACGGATCCCCACCAAGAGCACTGGGCAGCAGCAAAACAAGTGCTGCGATATCTGAGGACGACGTCTTCAATGGGCATAACATATGCGAAAACTGGAAATCCCATCAAAGGCTACGTTGATGCGGACTGGGGTGGAGATAACACGGACCGAAAGTCGTACACTGGATACGCATTCATTCTTGGCGGTAGCGCATTCTCATGGGAAAGCAAGAAGCAGTCGTCAGTAGCACTAAGTAGTACTGAAGCCGAATATATGGGAATATCGGAAGCAACTAAAGAAGCTGTTTATATTCTGAAATTATGTAACGAAATGAACATAACATAATGAAATGAATGAATGATACAGAAATATGAAAAGTATTGTAATTCATGGCGATAATTTGAGCGCTATGAACTTAGTAAAAAATCCAGTTTACCATGCAAGAAGCAAGCATATAGATATTCGTTATCACTTCGTGCGAGAAGTTTTTAATAAGCTTGTGATTCAGCTGGAATATTGTCCAACGAGTCAAATGATGGCAGATATCTTAACTAAGAATTTGAGCAAGTCAAAACATGAAAATTGTAATAGATTGCTTGGTCTCAAATTAATTGTCAATAATGTGTATTGAGGGGGAGTGTTGAAAATATGTAAAAGATCAATACAACATTCCGATTACTAATGTGAATAACAGAAAATATCGATACTGCGCTCGATACCTTAACTTAAGAATACATTGAATAAAAGTTCTTCTTAGTCTAACCGCCAAACCTAGTGCATCACTTTTTGCCGCTTTAAAAACCCAACAGTTTTCAATTGGCGCAGCCGGTACAGCACTCTCCAAAAACGTAATTATATATATGTTCATAAAATAAATCAAATTCAAATTATTTTTTTAATGCAATACTGCATTGTGCAAGCTTGATAATTTATTTCATAAAAGTTCTTAATGAATAATTGATATTATTTTATACAAAGACATTATGGAAGTTGACTACTTGTTGATGTTAGATCAACTTCTTTTCTTCTCTTTCCTGTATTGTTCAATCTACTAACGCCTTTTTCTAGACAGACTATGACTGCTCCCGGATTATTCTGTATCCTTCCTTTTTTCGTTTATCTAGTTCGCTTTGAAATATCGAAGGGAAACCCATCTTTGCGACAGAAGCTTCCAAGCAGCTCTATAAATAATGACGGGGCTCTTTTGAGTGGGTCAAAACAGCTGATGAAACTATGCGGACCAAATTTCTATCATCAATAAATTCTTGTGCCGATAATATAACAGAAACGCACTATTCATGTCATAGATACAGTGAAAAATAATGAGACAGAGATATATCACCAATGTCAAACTCTACACCATAGTAAAAGAGAAGTTATGAGAGATTTTTGTAATATACCAAGTCATAGATCATTATATTGGGAGGACTAATTGGTGGGAAATGTAATGGAGTAGTCCAAACCCATAAGGGGAGATTATACCATAATTATCTTCTGGGAATTAGGAGAATGGGAGTTCGACATCCCTGGAACCATTCCCAATGAAATGCCGAATCATTGTAGATATAATCATTATCTTTGTATGGACCCGGAAAAACAAAGGGTTTATTACTGGGAAACTATTGTCCTCGGATCATAAGTTCTATTTTTAGTATTGCCACGGGAGGAGAATTTTCTCTGAGACAAGAGAGGGATTTGAAAAATTCTGCTACAGGGATGTATATTATCCCCAAGCAGTTACTCATCCCAGATATGATATTTCTCAACCTCTTACTAATATAACTGAACCGGCTTATTTAGCACCTATTCCCTTATTCCAAGGCATAGGTATTCATGTCAGACCTATTCCTGAATTATGTAGTGGTCCTCAAGAATATATCCCCCGGAACCTTCAACTATCATTAACTAGACATAGTAACCAAAGATATTCTAGACAATTTCCATGTATTCTTGATGTATAAGCTCATATTTTTTCTGCACCTACCTTTTAACAAAAAAAAAAATATATATATAGATATACTCTTAGTAAAACAGAGCAAAAAACGATAATTCTCTCCTTACTTTTTAACTCATGCTTGAACTACACGTACTCTGCTTATGAATTAGCTTATTCTACAACTTCTTAACTCAGCTTATTGCTAATCAGTTTTTTAAAGTTAATTCTTGTCATAAGCAGCATGTCAGAAGAGGCCTTTTAACGACCAATAGCATAAGATTTCGGTAATAATGTCGAGATATTAATGCTATCGAGGAATTGGAATACAATTTTACAGCTCCACGCTCTAGCATGCAACTAAATATTCTATACGCCCTCAGAAGCTTCTATAAACATACCGCCGTCTTTCAACGAGACACGATTTATTGGCATTTTACTGATCTTGCAACTTGTCCCTCTTCAATTGGTCAAATCATAACACGCCTAATGTAACCATTGAGTGACTTGGGCATGCTAGGCTTCCCTCGGCTTATATATAAATCCATAACATTCAACCAACACAGTAGTTGAAAACTAGAACACAACCAAAAATATTAAGTTATGTTATTTCATGGCGATTCTGCTAGGAGCAGTATACAATAAAATACAAAATATTAATTGTGCTACTAATGTAATAGTTTCATAAGTATTTTTTTGTTCGCTTATTTTACTAATGAAAATTAAAGACAAAAAAGCAAGTGTCAATATTAATGAAGTAATTGAAACTTCCAATACAACGAATGTGGCCAGTAATAGTCTCCTAATAATAATTACTGTTAGCCTATTAATCAATTTTATACTGTTTTAGATGTACAATAAGCATCTTGAAAATGACTACAAGGAATTTAGGATATTAGATTTAATAAACAGATTAAAAATTTGTAAGCAAAATTTTGACAAGTCACACAAATCATTAATTAACAGAACTCCGTTGTCAGTAACGTTTAATAAACGCGTAAACATTGTAATAAAATAATATAATGGAGCATTACGCTTGGATAGGAATGGCATCCATTAGCACAAAAGTGACATATTATTGAAAGCCATTAGTAATTATAGAATCAAAAAATATATATATTAAAATATATATATATTAAAAAAATATATATTAAAAAAAATATATATTATAAACAAATATAACTTAAAAACAACGATGCCAAATGAAATAGAAAAAGACTACACGTCTACACGTTACTAGATACCCCCAGTGAACATAATTTTCAGACACCAAATTGTTCAATTGCAAATACTACAATGGACACTAAAGAATTTTTAAAATTAGCCACATCGGTTTAAATCGAATCCGACGGACATTCCCAAAATTTACAAGCTTTTATAGATTCATTGACTCTCGTTGAAGCAGAAAACCATATAAGCATTGCCGTACAATTAATAAAAACTGAACTGAAAGGCACAGCTAGAAACTTAATAGGAAACGAAAAAAAAAAAAATTACTATTTACATTCAATCTCAACAACAGCTTTATTTATTTAACAGCTTTATTTCAACTGAAACTCCATTAAACAATACTATATCAACATTTTTAATTGATGCAGGAGCAGACATTTCGGCTTTTAAAGAAAAATATATTTAAAATAATGTTCAAGAATAAAATTCAAATACTTCGTTAAGCAAAAAAATTAAAACAATAACAAAAGCATGTAAAACTTGCAAAGAAAGCAAGTACGATAGACACCCACAAAAAGGAGAATTACAACCATCCAACTTGTCCCGGTCAAATTATTCATATTGACTTAAATACTACAGAGAGAAATATTGTTCTCACTGCCTTAGATAAATTCTCCAAGTACGCACAGATAAAACTTATAAATTCAAAAATAGTTATAGACAACGAAAGAGCTCTAAATTCCGTATCCATCAAATTTCTATTGGAAAACCAATTAAAGGCAGCAGTCCACACGACACCACCATACCATTCAACCAGCAACGGACGAGTTGAAAGATTTCATTCAAAATTAAGCGAAACAAAATAACCAAAATTAACCGAAGGATAACGGAATATCGGAATTTTGAAGACTTAATATTTAAATCCACAAACTAATGAAATAATAAAAGAAAACATAGATAATAAGAATTGTCAAAATGAAATAGCCACAATATTAAAATATAAAATACAAATAAAATAGAAGAACTAAACAATCTAATATACGCTATTCAGAAATACAATTAATTCAATAATTTTGTCAGAAATAGAAAAATTACAAATCTAAAAGAAAAAATACACTTTTTATAAATTCTGAAGAATTGTTAGAATTTCCAAAAATTAGAATTGCCACAAATGGCAATTCAATATTATTAATATTCCATTAATATCAAATGAAAATTTTACTACGTTATTACTAAAACCAAGAATAAGAGATATCAAAATAAATTGAGTTACAATTCAAAAACATACTTAAAAGCATAAAAGTATATATAGAGGAACTGAGCTAATAGATAAGCTACGAGACTTGCAGAACACTCGCTCTAAAAAGCAAAATAGCTGACTGCCAACTCAAAAATATTCAACACTTACCCGACCATGAAGAACTGTTCACTGAAAGCATCGTGCTTAACAACTTCAAAGACACAATGAAAATCGACGAAGAGTCAATGAACCTAAGCGGAACATTCCTTATACAGTTCGAAAACTCTACAGTAAGTGTAGGATAAGATCTATAAGTGTCAAAGGTGATGACATTTGCGGAAGCAACACAGAAGTCAAAAAAGTACTGTCGCTACAAATGCTAAAAGAAATAAACATCAATAATACAAGAGATCTAAAAACACTTATGTGGTAGCAGCACAACCACGACATCTATAAATTTTGCATTCTCAGCCACACTCGTCATTTTAATAACTGCCAAACACGATTTTACATCGGTGCGAGGACGTCCGCGCTTAAAGGGGGAGAAATTAAGAAGTATTGCTACAAAGAACTAATGCTAAACTATATCAAATGTCATATGAAACTTCGCCTCGCCGGTATACTTCACCAATGCTGGACTTAGTCGCAATTACCCAGAACCAACTATTGCCTTACCACAGTATTTCACCAACGCTGGATGCAGCCGAAAATATCTAAGAAGACGACTCGCGCACCTTGTCAACACATTCCACTAGAGGGCCACGGTGGGACCCAGACGACACCCGACATTGTAAATAACGCCGATCTAGAGTAAATGTTCAACAGCAAGACCGACAACGAAGCGGTTACCCAACTTCATTTTATTCATTTTTGTAAATCATTTCTAATCTTACCAGCGAAGGGCGAGTTGCTCTTCGGTTAAATAAAGCATTTGTAAAGTCATTTTGCGATCTATTCTATTATATGAAGCAATCTTAAAACAAATAAGTTCTACATAGCAAGGGAATAACACACGTTCGGTACAATTCGAAGCAACCCTGACAAAATCACTCAACTCACCACTGATTAAGGAATTCATTTATGCACACAAATATACATATTTACAGATCGAAGACAAATTTCGAGAGCGATATTGCAATATATTTTACTTGTGGGACCTAAAAACTAAAAGGTCTGCTGGGAGGAAGAAATGTAATGAACTAATTTTCTCGCATTTACGGCCGTAATGAGTACACTTTCTTCTTGAAGATTCAAAAAGATTAAAATTCATTCACGGTATACAATTTCCATTTCGATGCACTTATCGCTTCTATGGTGGTTTGCCGATAACCGTCGTCAAAATATATTGACGCTCAATCCACACAGGTAACAGTGATTTAACATTGTCGGCACCCAATGGGATACGAAAGAAAGTAACGAACACTGCTCAAAAACACCTATCTTACACGATTGGATTCCCAACTGGACAGAGGGAAGTCAACAACCTTAAGGAAAGGAAAACGACATCTATACTTTGCCAAGCGACGGAAGCAAAGGTCTTCTCCTCAAACGAAGTGACCAATCAACCGCTGTCAGTGCAGTTAGCAAAAAAGGATTTAAGAAATCTTGATCCTGAAATTGACAATTGCTGGTTATACGGAAACTCAGCAACCAAATAACAATTTAACTAATCGATCCCGTCGCCGAACACCATCTGTGGATATATTCGATTTTGTACCTCATTAGCTCACCTGACGATTTACAGAACTATATAATTCCGAAGTGTGTTTTGTACTAAATTTCGATACGTCTTTACCTATCCTAGACATTTAAAATAACATTAAACACATAATAATAAATAAATAAAACTTCAATAACAAACACTTTCCTTTCTTTATACTTTATAATACTTTTAAAGTTTTCAAGGGTTTCTTCCTGATTCTTCCCGCTTTTATTTTGAACCTCGTTTGGCATTTACAATTGGAGAATGCGGTAATTAATTAAGTTTAAACCAAAATGAAATCCCAATAAAAAAAAAAACTTAGAAAGTCAGCTGATCCTAGTTAGGAAAACTTACTAAAAGTTTTTAATAAAAAAATACCATAATCGAACTAAACTCATCCTTTTCACAATTAACACTAACAGTGAATACTGACAATGTCAATCATATATATATATATATATAAATATATATATATATCATTACATAATTTCCATCTTATAGATAAAATCCTAGAATATTACAAATGTGTTATAATAAACTTAGGTTTACCTCGGGAAAGGTCTGATATAACCAAAGAAAAAAAATATTTAGAGTTTATGTCTGATAAATCTGAGTATAGGTATATTTGTTATGGAATATACTGAAATACTTATATACGGAAGTGAACATCTTTACAACAAAGTGCAGTTCTGCAAGATTCAAATCCAAATCTCGAAGGCTCTCTCAATTCAAATTCATAACTTCTCTTTGGCTTATAAACTTTGGCATCGAAACATAAGAATATCATATTGTATTTTAATTCAAACCCTACGTAAAGTCTAACGGCAGAATAAAAAACAATTGTTTTAATATTAACTAACCACGGCTTGTTAATTTGAACACAATGAAATCACAGAGTCCAAACTTCAGATTTTACCTCTAACGTACAATTGGGTTATTTTAATAGAAAACACAATTTACAGCATTTCAATAATAAATACACCTTGAGCCGACTCTTCAATTACAACATATGAAGGACGATACAACTATTAATTCACGGAGGAAATTACACTTACAAAGATTTGCTACCGCATTAAGACTGACAGATAATGGGACCATTACTTTACAAAGGAAAATGAGAAACTAGGATCCTAGGATGCGGTCTGTTGATGTGGTAAATTTTACCTTGTCAAAATGTTCCTAAAATGACTCCTGTGGTATTCAACCCAGTATTAATAACTACAGTGGTAAAAAAAGATATACGAACAAAATTACGAATAACTCGAGGGAATCCAGAAAACCAATCCGGTCGTTAAGCACAACCAATTTTTACAAATACGAAAGAGGAATGTATAACGGCTACTAAAAAGATTATTTTATAAATCTTTAAAATAAAATGTATATATAAATAAAATAATAAAATTTACGAAAAATAATTTTAAAAATTTAATGTGAAAATTTAATCTTTCAAATCGAAGTGCAAAGCTCGATCGAAGTCCTAAGATCGTCAAGCGTTTTCCCTCCAAATTTTTCTTCTTTGATCAAGGATGACATATTTTCTAGCAGTCATTTGTAGTGTAAACCTAAATCGACTTTGTTGATATTAAAAAAAATCAGCTGATTCTGTTAAGAGAAAACGGACATGCGCAATGAATAATCCTGATTATTTGCAATAGCGGTTAGCATTACTGTAATACTTCTGTTACTCTACTTCTGGCGAAATGTTAAAAAAAAAAAAACTACAAAACATTTGGTCACACTATTGCAAACAAAACAAATTTCTGACGATTGCATATTGTACGCAAAATTGATTCGGCTTTCAAAAATTAATTAATTTTTGTAAGTTAAAATCATGTTTGCATTGCAACCATATTTATGAAAAGTTATATTATGCTGATGCACGGCACTGTTGGTGTAATTATTAATTTGGACATATCCTACTCGCTCCTCGTAAGGAAAAGGCAAACTGTGGGAATATATTTTCTTGGTGTCTGTAAGGGCAATCATATTTCCCTTTACTAAACGGTTAATTATCTATGTTCGCTAGCACCGTAGAATCCGTTGTGGAATTTGAGATGAAATATCTATGAGTAATCCTTTGGTAAACAAAACGTTTACCAAAGTATTGGACTTTTCCTCAATACAAAAGCTATCTAATTGTACACATGTGTTTGGATTTTATATTAATAAGTCATGTTTTTTTGTTGAACTTTATTTATACGTCCAGCCTGAATGCAATTAATTTGGAAATCGAAATAGATTTTAATAAAGAGATTGTAGTAAAAATATTTTATGTAGCTAAATTGTAAAAAATTTTCCTAATTATTTAGAACCTCTTGTGCTCCTTGACCTTAATGAAATATCTTGAACATTTTCATAATTCTTATCGCAGCTCTTAAAATATCCATCATATTTGCTAACATCTCTTACAACTCCAGAAGTTGACACCATCGCTGGTAAAGCTCTTAAAAAACCATGTAACCCGGACGGAATAGGAGGCGTTGGTGGCACTGAAAATCCAATTCGATTATACAAAAATGGCATTATTCCGGTAATATTTGTGTGGTGAGTTAGCACTGCCTCCAAATCAGACTCTTGAGCGTGCATTAAAAATAAACTATAGGCACTGGTTGGAATCATTCCAAAATGGTCAAACGAATCTACATACGACTCTGTATCTCTTTTGTAAATTTCCAGAAAATCTCCCAACAATTTAGCCACCATTGCCGAACGAGCTTTGCTTACGTTTTGCGTGTTGCGAAACAATATTGGGGGTTTTACCCCCCCACCGTACTTATTTAAAAACTTGAGTATAATCTTTTCGTGACTGTCTTTGGGTTCTTGGGTCAATCGTCGTAGAACTGACTCTAAATATAAACAAAATGTCTGCCGTGCTTGAAAATGAGTTAATGTCGAACCATTTCCAATTTTCTTTAGCATCTGCTTGCGAAGCCTTCGTCCTTCTTCTTCGCACTTCTCAACAATTTGCTTCTTTAGAAATGGAATCTCCGAGTCCGTTTCCAAGGCTCTCTCGTACTGCCTTATACGATTTTCTTGACAATTATCGTCTTTAATGCATCGCGAGCCCGGGCTGTATAAATTTGAATGCAACATTTGGTTGTAATTGTGTTGCGTGACTAACGTTTGGAATGTTTGACCTTGGACAGTTGGTGTTGATATTGGGATTCCATTTGCTGAGTCTAAAAAGTGTCCGTATCGCTGCATTGAATCGTCCGTGGGAAAGACGCGAACAAAACCTCCACGCCTGGTGTATTGCAATCGAGCACTACGCAATATGCGCTGATCTTCTTGTGTCAATGGAGCTAAACCCAAACTCTTCTTTTTTATTTTTGTCGATCGATGTGTAGATGTGTTCGATTCTGTTGTATCTGTTTGTCTTTGGCAGCTAGAGCTACGAAGTCGTGTGGTTTTACTATCGTAATGAGATCTCATTTCCGGACTTAGTGCGGGGATACCAACACAGGTAAGCAAATCTGTGACAAGACATGCCTTTACTTTAGTGTCCAGTGGACTGTCTACACCCATTGAAGGCGACAGGTTAACTTCGAGTAACCATGGCTTAAGCGTATTATCAATTAGTATATCGAAACCATAAAGCTCAAAGCAGTTGTTAACGTTAGGTACGAACATTCTGCACGCGGAAATAATTGTTTGCGCACATGCAAGGACAGCCTTAATTATAACATCTTCGATGTTTAGCATTAGTAAATGAGTGTCGCATCCCTGAATTTTCAGATGTCTTAAGAGGGCTGACAGCGTCCATTTATGACCTACATCCTCATCGTGGGCATCCGATGATCTTATATAATCAGAATGATATTTGTTGATGCTATAGTTACAAAGGTGCATACAAGGATTCCATAAATTATCGGCGTTTCTGTCGTACCTAACAGTTGCCAGTCTGACGATACCCTCCTCGTACAGATAAATGATAAGTGGATCAAAAGATGTGACCAATACATACACTCTCAAATCGCACTTATGACCATCAATACAAAGTGGGTCAACGATATATTTGGATACTAAAACTTGCTCATCCTGTGGTATCTGGTCTGGCTGCAAACAAAGTTGTTTTTATTAAATCACTAAAATTATTTGAACAAATCAAAATCAATTTTACCGAGTTCACAATAAAAATACCACGTCCTCTGCTAGATGCTGCCGGTTTAACAATCCAAGGTCCACGATGTTTATTATGGGCAAATATTAAGTCTCGCGATTCTAGCGGAAGAATAAAAGACTGTGGCACAATGTCAAAATGTTTCATTCCCCGCAGGTGTTGCATTCGTTCAATATTCTTGTAAAGTCGATCCTTTCGTGTCAGTTCATAAGACCTAAACAAAGAAAACATTGAATTGTATTGTTTATTTGAATTATAAGCTACTCATAGAATTAACCATTCAATGGGTTGGAGTACTAGCCTTGTAGATAAACATAAATTCAATTTTTATGGAGATTACACTACACCCAAACCAAGGAATGTGTATAAATTAACTATATAAATACATACATTCACTATAATCCAGAAAATAATAATTTACTTGACGTCTGCAAGAACATCGAAAGCAAAAAATCTTTATATCTATATCTATATATATATATATATATTTATCCGTATATATTCGCTTCTTTATTGATCAAAATAATGACAAACTTATAGGAAAATAGATTTAAGATAACCTGATGTTGTATTTTTATAGCAGATGGATGCATGCTCTAAAGGTAAATACATTTATTCCTTATATGAACAACTTTTGTGCGCTAGCATTCAGCAAATTAAATAACCTGATAAATGAATTACAATTCGTCAAGACTTATCAACAAAGCTAAAATCTATCATTATTTTATATTGATCAATCTATTAAAATGTTATTAGCCAATGAAAGCTTGGTGAAATTTCAAGAAAAGCTTTATTTGTGGAGTTTTTGTGCTTTTAATTTTGCCGAGAAAATTACTAATTTTAATATATTAATCAGCTGTCGCTGAAGAATCCCTCATTAAAATCTATGATGAGAGTTATGCATTAATTGTTTTTATTTACTTACCGCGGAAAATGGTTAACTCGTTGATACAGCGATAAGTTCCGTAATGTATCAAGTTTCATATGAACACCAGTCCATAGCAAGTTAAAGTTTGATTCACCCTGAACTTCAGTTAATCCGTGAACATTAAAAATTTTTCTTAACAATTTGGTTTCAGTTTGGATAAATTTATATGTTATTTGCAACTGATGTGCCGGCATATTTATTCCGCATTCGTTGTCTTCCTCGCTTGACGCCTCCTCTTGATCTTCTTCACTAGTATTTATTCCTAAATTTGACTGAGACGCAGTAATGGAATCATGTCCACTTTCCTTTGCTAAATTATCTTCAATTTCTACCATCAAGAGATTATTATTCTTCTGATGCTTTGCTCTTGACTTTGATTCACTTTGACTTTGATATTGCATTTCATCGCCATCACTTGATACTTCTTCACATGAAGAAAATGAATCATGCGATTTCGTTGCAAAATTATCAACATTATTGAACTTTGTCAGCTTGTTAACAGACACGTATAGTTTCCCTTGAGTTGGATTATTTTGTGGAGTTTTGCCAATTGTTGGTGATTGATCTCCTTTAGGGTCCATCTCGTTTGGAGTGGAGCATGCTTGACCATCCCCCTTTTTATGATCCACTTGTACGTGCGTTGTTTCTAATAGCATTTTTCTTGTCTTTGGATTAAGTATGTTAGTGCGGAAAACTAATACTGCTTCACGAGAACCAAGTTTTCCACTTGTAACCCAGTCATCCAGATTTAAGTACTTGTCGCTATAATTAAATGTTAAATGATAGTGTTAACTAAAAGTTTATGGCCAAATTTAAATGTGTATCCAAAATGTAATATTTGTTTTTATGAAGGGGTGTGTTGTATATCACTTATGGTAGTTTATTTTGCTCAGCATCAGCAAAAGGACCTACTTCGTTTCAAGACTAAAACTCTTCATGAGACTTATTATTATTAAACAAAGAATATTTCCTGACTTCTCCAGTGCATTTAACAATATATCCTACACGACGAAGGAGCTCATGGAAATGAACTCATTAAATTAAATGGGACTAGCGATCAATTCAAATGAAGACAAGTTGGTAAGAAGTAAAATTATCGGTAAAAGTTGCATAGTTATGTTTTTAATTCAATGTTAATTTCCCCAATCCTTGCAATAAATGTTGGAACATTTTAAAATTTAATAGCCCCAGTTTTAATATATCCTTTATTTGTTATTAAATAATTGTTTCTCATTTTAAATTTTAATTTAAATTTATTATAATTTATTCAGATTTAATTTTACATTATTTAATTTGTCTTTTTATTCTTTCTATTTTTAATCCACATTAAATTTTTAATTTGGCATATGGACAGATTGACGGAGTGTGCACGAACCCAATTTACTTTTCAACCTTCTGTAACAGTTGTAAAACCATCGCGAGTGTTTTTAAATTGAAATTAGAAATGAAAGTAAATTACAAAGCATGAAAACAAATGTTTGACTACCTAGTTTTGCAAAACTGCACTTAACAAGATACGAAATGCCTTCTACACCTTTCCTATATTTGCAGAGCCTTTCCTATTTTCCATATTCATTTCTAAGGACTGGATGGAAATAAACAAGTATGGAAATAAATGAAGCAAAAAGAACAACAATAACTTACGATGAATTTATGTGCGCATCACACAATGAAGAAGCAGGCATGGCAATTTCTGGAATATTGAAAAATAAAATTATTTTTTTGTAGATTTAAACACTTCTTATTGAAGACTTTTAGACTTTGTTCTGCATTGCTGTGAAGTAAAATATAAAGTATTTATTCAAGTAGAACTAACTTAAAACTGGGAAATTACGTACTAAATTTGGTTATACTGGGCATTGTGGAGACCACTTCACTTTAGTGACGATTCTGCTATATCTGATAGCCCAATCTTATCGAGCTAGTTACCGATATAAAAGTATTGCTTAATGTAGAAAAGGTGCATGCTTGTACTTTTTTAAACAGCTCGAAATTCGTCTGGCTCATGGGACATAAGTGAGTTGATTGGAGCTGAAGGGACAGTTCAGGTTTTATTGTGTTTATGTTTAAATGCAGGATAATTAGTGTCTCAAATATGCGTCGAATTTTACCTCAATCACTATAATCCGTGACGCGTTCAAAAGATATAAATGAGATATTTGTACAATTTGTATCGCCATTCAGTTCAAATTGTTATCAGTAGTTGAGATAGCTTTCTGAAATGTTAAAAGCCGAAAAATATTTGTTATTGCATATTTTTGTGAAAACCGCTTGTTATAGATTCGGCATAATTGAAACCTTACAGTTTCTAAACCAAACCGGTACAGACATGTTCTATATATCGTTTAAAAAAAAAACTTATCGTATACGGGTTACAATAGCAGTGTTTTTCTGAACCAACTAATGGAATCATGGGCTTATTTTGCAAAATGTGCAGAATGCCGAAAGACAATTACATTAAATTGGATTGCAATATATGAATAATATAGCATGGATAAGATTTTTTCTATCTGTTTTCTTTCTTTCTATACCCTATACCCATAAAATAGGTTTTAATCAACTTACACAAGAGTATAGAACGGGCAGAAGGACATATCTCCGACCCCATTAAATATATATATTCGCTATGATAAATATCCGTACCCGTCTGTCTCCTTTATGAACTGGCTGAACTCAAGTTTATTGTTATTCCATCGATTACTTCTTCCGTTCTTGTAAAATCGATTAATCTCAATTACTGGTATCAACAAAAGTCACAATTTTAGAGATATAGCTTTCTATCTTAATTAGGCAAATACTTTGATCGAATTAAAAATGACAACAATTTACAAACCGATGCGGTCAATTCGACATACATAGAAATGGGGATATGGCTATATCGACTCAGCTCGTCGTAATTTGTCCGATACAATTAAAATTTGTATATAGATTTTATAATTGAAAATTCCTTCGTTTACTACTACTACTACTTACTATTGTTTCACTCATAATATATTCACACTAAATCATTCATTTTTATATTAATCAAAAGATGTTATTTAAGAAATAATATTTATGGCATAACTTTTACCAATAACAGTGCCTCGAACGAAATCTTCGCTCTGTCTTGAGGCGATGATGTTCCGTCTTGGGTCCTATAAGTTGATCTTTGAAGGATGTCACCAGCAATATGCGTTCCAAGATTATAGAGTTTTTGTGGTTTGCGTTTTCAGATATATCGATTTGGAGGCGGGAATGCACTTGACCTTAAACTATTTTTTACATTAATTATCTTCTAATTAATTTATCTTTTAAATTGGAATATATTTTCCAAGATTCAAGACTCTATATCTAAGTTCTACAGGTACTACATTTGTATTGCAATTGTAATTGTATATTTTAATCTTTATTTATTTAATCAATAATTTTTGTATACATTATATTTGTATTTGTCTACGACAGTGATTCCTTCATCATTCGATTAGATTAAGGCAGTAATATAGTGGATCTACCCGTTAGAACGTCTGAACTTCACAATTGATTATAATTTAAATTTAATTTTTCAATTAAACAGGTGTCTGTTGGGTCCAGAGTGAAACATTATTCGAGTGCATTTAACATCTTGGAGATAAGCGAGACCTTCAGTTGCGACGTCTTGTTGTGAAACAAATAATCAAAAACAGTTGCGCGATAATCTTTGGTATGTTGGGCTAGAAAACAAAAATTCCTCCGTGCTTTATCTTTGGGTGGTTGGGGTAGGTTTCATTCGCATTTTCTTATATTTTACTCACACACCAGCAGCGTCCAGCAGTAAAGTTCCATCTTCCTTAAGAGCATACACAATATGCGGAAGTTTCTTTTAAGGTCGCAACGAATATTTCCATAAAACATCCAAATTTCGATAGTTCCGCATCCAGGAGAAGTTTTACATTGTTGGCTTAAGATTAACTTAAAATATCCATTTCACAATTTAAAAACTAAGGACAGAAGTGATTATACATAGTTAAATGACAATTTGACAGCCATTTAATAGTAACGTGTTTCCCCACTGATACTTAGCTGTTAATTAATAGTGTCAGAGTCGAGTCAATGGATTTTTATTGTGTATCGGCACTATTATATAACAGCTAGAAAACCCATATTGAGCCAGCTGAACATTTTTAACGCGAACACAATCTAAAAAAGAAAACTATGCCCTTAATGAGTCCAACGTTCTGTCCTTGTAATAATTAATTTGTGAAAGTTAGTTAGATTTAAAACTAAAATTAGCCTAAAGATACTTAATATACATATATATTTAGAAAATGTTTGTCAAGGCTATATCTGTATTCGTATACCCTTGCAAAGCGCATCTTAATTTTGTCATGAAAGTAGTTGTTGGTTGAATCTCAATGAAACTGTCTTTTTCATACAGGAGAGGGCAGCTAAGACAAGATCACTAGATCTTGTATTAACTTAATTTTTAACGCCGATCAGGAATAAGGCATAAAGGCTGAGTTGGTCAGCCAAGACCGTTAATTTTATATATAAAATATGTACCATAACATATAACAGTTGCTTTTTACTCGATAAACAATTAGACAAAGTGTAATCTATTTTTAACATCTAAATAAAGAATGGTATCTTTAAGGAAAACACTAACAAGAGCACAAATATATTAAATTACATAGTAGAAAAATAGATTCAAGTTTATTTTGGAGTTATAGATTACATGAGGGATATAAAATACATGGCTGCTGTTATGAAAATTAAACTGAAGTGGTAATCATTTCAGATAGTGTATTTATAAATATTACAATGAATAATAGTATTTATAACTGTATGTACATTAGAGAAGAGATACATCTTTTTATACATTTTACAATTAATACAAGTTTGATTTCATATCATAAGAAGCTTAAAAAATAATTATTTCTAAGCCCCAGTTTGGTTCCGTGGACACAGTATTTCTTTGTCCTCCAGTACTAGTATCAGTCGGACCAAAATAATAATTGCTATCCATGATTAAACTAAAAGTTCCTGTTGTTGCGAAACACATCGTGATTCTGCTGTCCAGTTGATTCTCCACTGTCAAAATGTCCGTAGTCATATTGATTGTACTGCTGTGAGTCCTGCTGCTGTCCATTGCGGAAGTATTCCATATGATTGATGTTACTGCTACCTCCGTTATTGGTGCGAACCACATTTGCAGTGAAGTAATTAGTATTAGTTTCATTGTTATGCGTGCCACTTAATAAATTAGAGTTTGGGAATTCATTGTAGTTTGAGGCAAAAGCAGCACGATTATTATTATAATTTAAGTTCTGCGATTGCCGACATGGCTGCTCAAACATTGTTATGTGTGAATCAAAACGATTATTGGTGATATTTCCTTGGGAAATCGCCTCATTTGGTGAACCAATTCTATTTTTATTCGTCGTTGTTGTTGTTGCATCCTGGAGTTTCTGTTGCTCAAGATGCGAATAGACTCGAACTATTTGCTGGAGCTGTGCTTGGTTAATTTTAGTTTTTCCCTGTGAGATCAGCGATGAAGCTAGCTTTGCAGCAAGTTCAGTTTTATCGAGGCGATCTGCGTTTTTCAACGAGAATTTTGTATTTAGTCTATTGCTCGAGGATTTATGCAGGGACTCATCAAAAATATTGTTGGGCTCTGTTGTGTTGCTGGCTTTTGCTTGTTCTGCCTGTATTTTAGTTGCATATTTAAGTAATTGTTCTGTGTCGTTAATTGCCATTTTCAAAGCGCGTTCTTGAGGAGGCTCTAAGATTTTCGAAATTACTAGACCTGTAAACTTTTCTTTTGCCGTTTCCAAGATAGCGCAATTCTCATTTGTGAGCAGTAAAATGTTTGCCTTATTCGGATGCAACTTAAATGTTTGCAGTGCCTTAGCCAATAATTCCGTGATACTGGGCCCCAAACTTCCCAAATGATCCTCCAATGCAGTTAAAAGGCGAAGTACGTGGATTACATTTACGTCTTCAGTGATTTCTTTGGGTTTAGGTTTAGCAATATTTTCGCAGTCATTTTCATTTGTCTCATTCGGACTAACGTGGTCCGATGGATTATCAGAAATGTGAACATGATATTTTGGGTTGGATAATTCAGAGTTGGTCATTGACAAACATAACCTTTCGCGGCACTTCATTTTGATGTTCTCAACATCTTGATTGTAGAGTTCCTCTAAGCGAGCATTGAAAAACGAAATCCATTCATTTTGAAAATTGTAAGTTCGATGGTTTATGCCTGCGGCAATGAGCTCATCCCTGCGCCTCTTCCAAAATTTTTGCCACTCCTCATTATAGAGAGGATGTTTTTCGGGATCGGATTTATATAAATCAAATGATGCATTCAATTCCCGCACACTCTGATCGACCATGTGTCGATAGGCCTGCCAAATATCACCATCTTTTAATGGGGACAACGATCTACGATCCATGTCCCATTGGGATATGCTTAATTGGTTCGTCGATCGCCTTCGCTTTCTCTCAGAAGAGTTCGATCTTGATCGACTACGTTTCAAATTTCTCGACGCTTGTCGATGTCGATGCATGGGTTGAGTAGTCTGCCTCGTGTCCCTTAAGAACATGTCAACCATTCGCTTATGCGTCTCATCATCAACGGTATCAGCGACGACTCTTGGCTGGTGATTGGGATTGGGATAATACGCTTTGGGATTTTGATTCGGAACTAAATTAATATGGCTGTTAAATGTAGTTACGACATTTGTCGTTTTGTCGTTTGTCATGTTAGCGTTGCACTTGCTAGCATTCGCAATCAAGATATCCACATCCTTTGAATCGACAACATGGGTAAATGAGGGACCAACCACCTCGGATGCATGTCTGCGATGAAAAACTGTTGAAACAATGCTTTGTCGATTTTTGCTAAAAGAGTTTTCATAGCAAAGGTAGGACTTTTCTCGGCCATGATGTTTTTCAATTGCCATCGCCAGCTTTTCTAATATTGGCGATAACACTTTGAAGACCATATCCCCCGGAATATGTGCAATATATTGTCTATAATGGCGCATAGCGGTTGGGAAATGTTTTTCGCAATACTTTAGACGGTGATTGTAGCCAATCAGATGGTTTTGCATTGAGATCTCATCGGTAGTAATGTCACATAAGCTGCACTGGAATCTTGGTGCTTTATCTTTCATAAATTTGACAATTTTGATAACGTACTCAACTCCCAAAAGTCCCAGGATTTCGCAAACATTTGATGGCGACTCAAATGTGGAACCCTGAGCTACGGCTGCGGACAAGGTTGGAAGATAGTTGGAACGATTTCTGTTATCCTTCTTCTCCGTTTCAGAGCTGCTGCTCGGTGTAATTGTGTCATTTTTATGACGTTTGTCTTCATTTTGGAAGCAAATATCGACTTTTTTGAAAGGCTCTGATGCAGCTACTACGATATCAGTATCAATATCATTGTTTTTGTGTTCATCATTGCTCTGACTTACTTTCTCCGGATTTTCCACAGTTATCAATTTCGATAGTGGAACACAAGCAATTTTTGTTGGATTTGGCTTTACCAAGGCGAGTGGATTTACTACCACATTTATTTGAGCTGAAGATTTTAAAGTTGGTTTTTTTACAGGGTCTTCGAACATTTCTTCTTCAACGATAGAAATATCACTCTGATCCGATATTTTATCTAAATCAATTGATTCGAAAATCTCGCTTTGCTCCACTTCATTTTCATATTCTTTGGTTGGCTTTGAATTATTGCAAGCAGATTGAAGTAAAATATCTTTAGATTTCTGCAATATATTTTTCGTAGTCTGATCTAATTCAAAATCTGGTTTTTCCTTATCGTTATCGCATTTAGCTAACGGTGTTTTTTTATCAATAGGTAATTTTGATTTTGTCACCGAAACCAGTTTCTTAGAAGAAATAATATTGGTAACGACGGCGTTCTCATTACAATCTGTTTTGACCACATTAAGGAGAGTGGATTTAGCAGCAGTTACTTTTTTAGATACTGGTTTTGTTAATGTTAATGGCTTGGTAGGTGCTGCTTTAGTTTGAGTCTTATTTGGCTGAATAGTGGGCAATGGTTTTTTCTTTAAATCACCGACGATTTCTGTTAGTTTTTCTCTGTCTTTTGTATCCACACTTGGAGTATTTGTTTGTTTTTGCAAAGGTTTGGTAATTTTTGTTGCAATTTTATTGCCAGTTTCCTTTGGCAAATATATTTGCGTCACCGATTCCATCTTACAAAAATGTTTCTTTCCAGAAAGATGCTGCATCAGATTTTTATCGCCATATTGAAACACATCGCAAACTTTACATAAATACTTTTTTTTAATTTGGTCTTCAGAAATAGCCATCGCTTCCCATTTGCTTGTGATGCCAACTCTAAATTTCAGTTTCATGACCTCTTTTAATGACAATGTTGGTAGTAATGCTGAAAACTCAGTTCTATCAAACATTTCTTTATTTTTTTTATTTTTGGTGGCCATTTTCGACATTAAGCGGTACGTAGCATAAAATAAACTATTCTTACTTCTGCATATGGTCGGCTGATTCACATTATATTTGTTCACATAAATTGCAATATTCGATTTTTATTGTGGCTTTTGTATTGCTATAAAATTGAAGGAAAAAATACTTTTATAAAACAAATAAAGCAATTAATAAAGAAAGCACACACAACTTCTCTGTCTCGAAATGCCACAAGCAAATTAAATGGACTTATTCAATTCGAGTTAGAGAAAAATTTAAGCAAAGGCGTCCATATACATATTATTATCATAAAAGCACTTTTACTAGAGATTCTACATCATCTCCGGCCCTATAATGTATAAATTCTTGATCACCAAAAAGACTCACGTCGATATACGTGCCTCCAATTTCGGTGGATCGAGGGTAGGCAAGGTGAAATATATTTGACCATTATCAAATTTGGTCTTGGATAAGAGCTAAAATGATTGCAGATAATCACAGGAATCCTTAAAATGATTCAATATATTTTATATACTTATGATGTAAGATATGTTATATTTTAAATTTGGTTTTCTAGCTCTTACAGACGGACAGAACCGGCTGTTGACGATGATCAAAAATTATATTTATACAGCTGCGAAAAAATAACAATACCACTCTCACAAGAAATTTTTTCAATGGTGTATTTATTACATTCCCAAGCTTAATGAACTCATGAATATGATTTTAAAAGAAGGCTCTTAAAAAAAAGACAGAAGAAAAATAATATTATTCACCGTTTTCCACCTATTTAACAAAAAATTTATGAAAAATTAAATAAATGAACGAAAAATAAAAACAGCACCACTTTTAAAATGTGCTCTAATAATTATGAAAATGAGAAATAAATAAAAACTTATTTACTTACAGCTACATTTTATATTTGCGTGACTTATATTGCCATTGAGTTAATTTTTTCCCGCATTTTCTTTGTAGATCAACCAACTTATATATGCAATATATATGGAATATATTTTTCCACGAATAATTTGGAGTGGTGCTATTATTATTTTTTTCGCTTCATTTTGCTAATTTTCCCTTCCAATTAAAATATGTCAATATTTCAATATATATATATATATAATATGTAAAAGTGGTGCTATTTTTTCGCAGCTTTATATAAAAGCACCTCCGACCTAGAAAGTACACATATGTATATCTGCATAAGCATAACTACTTTTAATTTTTATTTTTAATTTATTTAATGACGACTAAAATCAGTGGTCACAGAAAATAACAAAAATATAAAAATAAATAACATTAATTTCAATGTATTATTATTATAAAAATAAAAAATTATATACAATTTCTGCAAAATTTCAAGTTGGCGTAAACAATAAAAAATTAACTTAATTAGGGATAAAAATGGGCGTGGCAAACATTGAATTGCTGTAAAGCGAGACACCGCATTAAATTGCCTCAATCTGGAGGAAAATCATTTAATTTTTTAATTTTAATTTAATTATTTAATTTAAATGTTATATCAGCTATATTAATTTGAATTTTAAATTTAATTTGAAAATTTATATTTTTATCCGTTTTTTTTTAATTTGTGAACAGTTTTTAGTCCACATTAAGTAAATAAATAAAATGTAGTTTGCTTCTTAACGAAAATTATTCGAAATGAAATATTCGTGCCTTATCAGGAAAAAAAAATATCGATCGTTTTATTTTCTCATTTAGAAAAATGCAAGATGCAATCTACTGTTTCGAATGTTAGTGGAATTGTGGTATTGAGATTTGAAACGAATTTCAGGCATTCTAAAAACAATCAGCCAGTAGGTAGAGGTCCAATATAAAAAAGTGACACATCCTAAGAGAATAAAAAACATGCTGCGAAAAGCGCAAATTAAGCCTGAACCTAAATAAATTTTAAATTTTTTAAATCATTTGCCATCATCATCATATTCTCTTATGATTTAATAACATTAAAACTAATGATAGCACATCTAGTTTTATAATCATTTAGCTCCAGAAAGAAAGCTGAGACAACTTCACTATGATTAATTTGACCGGCCCCATTTGTATACATTTTAAAACTCAATTTATTTTTTTGTTAACTATATATATATATAATATATAATTTAAAAATTATGAACATTTTATCTCAAAATAAGCTATTTATATATTTACAAACAATCTAAACTGTAAATACTCACTAAATGATGATCGTCTTAATATCATTTCAGTTGGTAAAAGGCTATTCCATGTTTTACCAATTATGCTATGTTATCGAAAGTTTCGATCGAAAACCCATTCGAATGTAGCCCTACTGAAAGGTTTCCAGCACAGAACAGGTGGAAATCCTGGACTGATTTTTTCACCAAAGATAGATGCTGATGCAAATATGTAGCAGATAGATATACATATGTAATGTACTTGATTTGGCCGAAGATGCTTTATGCCTGTTACAATCATTTGCACTCATTTAGCACTTGCATAGAAATATATTTCATACACACACCGTTCTCAAAATATATTCGTTATAGGAAATTGCATAGTTACACAAAAAAAAAAAAAAACAAATGTATGTTGAATATTAATTACGATAAACTATTTAACAATGTTGCTATGCATCATAAAAAAATTTTTTAAGCGCCGGTTGAGAACGCACTTAGCATGATGTCATACAAAACGCATTGATTTTTCCTGTTTACACGTACTGACATATATGTGATGTGTGTAAATGGGGTACATCTAAGTTAAAGTGCACATGTTAGAGTTGAAACAGTTATGTTTTCAATTGGATTAACAGCGACTACAATAGGAATTTATGTAGCAACTTACCAATGTTTTTGTTGTAATATATGTTAACCTTCTGCTACTAGCAGACTCCAACCACTGTATACGGTCCAATAAGGCAGTTAATGTTCCTAAGGTGAAGTTCCTAAGAATGAAAATGCAATATACATTTGTATATATATATCCATATATATATGCCTGTTTAGACATGTGTGCATTAGAAACATACCTTACATATATTAAATACGTAGAAAATTGTTTCCTCTCTATTTGCGTTGTAACTGTTAAAAATGTATGCAAAACAGCTCAACTTAGAATTCAATTTCCAAAGAAATTTGCAATAACTTAAATTTGCTATGTGCACTAGGACGAAGACAGACTGAAAATTTCGATGACAACGACAGAATAGAGCTGGGCTATTAGCAGCAACACAAACAATAGTTTCAATAGTTTTTCGCCATTCATTCATTATCGATGTTTTCCTTAAATATATCGATAAGTTTTTGCTCTGAAATGCGTAGTACCAAGCGGAATTTGAATGTTTTTTTAAAACGCATTATCTGTGAATTAAATTATTGAAGTTACACAAAATATTTGATATTAAACATATATTAATACATTTATTAAATAATTTTTTAATATGTAATATTGTAAATATTAATAACACAATTATAAACTTATTTAATTCAAAATATATTTTGTATATTGAATTTCTAGACTATAATTCGGTGATGCTATCTTGTCGTTCTTTAAATGAACGAAAACCAGGGACGCATAGCGTGCAACCGGTCTGGTTGAAGATAAGTTCAAACGAACTTAGTTTAGCGATGCCGAACTAAACACTAGGGCGCATCATAAAAAAAATGAGCGTAGAACAAAAATCGTTGTTTGTGAATATTAACATATTATTTTTTGCAAAAAGTCGCGAGCTAGCAAAAACTTCACGCGCCGAATTTGCCGTTGAAGGTGTCGTTAAAGCAGGAAGCTTGCTAAATCAATTGATAGATAAATTCAACTTGAGTTCAATAAGTCAAAACTTGATTCTAGCTCACAACGAAACCTACATTGAAGATCTAAACACTGAGATTCGATTACAACAAGGAGACGAGATTGCCGTAATTCCACCAATAAGTGGCGGATAACAACCAAAAATGGATCACATTCAATTAGTTAACAGCCAAATTGATATCAATCACATTCATAACCTGTTGATCGACGAGAGTTGCGGCGCTTCTTCGGTTTTTGTGGGAACAACACGTGACAATTTCGATGGGAAAAAAGTAAGATTATTATTTTTGATTAGGTTTATTTGTGAAATTGATTTATGTTTTAAATTGTAAATGTGGACATTACTAGATAAACATTTATGAACATATTTATTTCAGTTTATCGAGTTATTATTTGTGGAACTGGTTTATACTTCCAAATTGTAAACATAAACATATTTATGTATTTCAATAGGTTATATCATTGGAATACGAATCGTATGAGAAAATGGCCCTCAAGGAGATGAGTAAAATCTGCTCTGAGCTGCGAGCTCGTTGGCCCGATCTTAAACATATTGCTATATACCATCGTCTCGGAACAGTTCCCGTCAAGGAAGCAAGCGTTGTTATTGCCACTTCTGCGCCACATCGCGCAGCCGCCTTGGAATCCGTTTCTTTTGCCGTAGAGCAACTGAAATCACGCGTCCCCATCTGGAAAAAGGAGATATATGAAAACGACACAATTGGAGAGTGGAAGGAAAACATGGAGTGCCCCTGGCCCCGTAAGAACTTATAAAATTCTACCATGTATACAAATAGTGAAATAATTACAACAACAACAAAAAGTGGATAGCGTTTTAACTTTTTTCTTTCAATGTACAACAGAATATTCTAAAGCATCTTTGAGGACATTCGATTTCTCCTCTTGCAAAATTGATCAGACAATAGAAAATATTCCCGATAAATTAGTACAAATCCGCGTCAATGACAGCGATTTGAATAAGCGTGTCAAATGTTTCTTGAAACGAAAACGAGATGAAATAAATCTGCACAATATAAATGATTTCAAGCAGCAGTCAAGCCAAATCCCTTGCGAAGAAACCACAACGTTTTCATGTGCCCGTACTCAAAGTTTTCTTGTAAAACAACAGCAATCAAGTGGACACCTAAAAGGTAAATCTGTAAAATAATAAATAATAATGCTAATAAATAATAAACGTGTCTAATTATATACTAAATAGTTCGACGTGCGAATAACTGCTGTGGGCCACAAGTGCGGCCGAACTATTCACTCCAATTAAATAAGCTAATGACACCGCATTCCGATTGTGACGATTTAGTTGAAGACAAACTGGGAAATTCACGTCTTCGAAATATAGAAGATTACATGTGCGTTAGCCCCGATGATGACAATATTTTAAATCGCATTAAGAATATAGAAGATAGAATTTTATTACTAGAATCCACATCTCCAGAATATAAACATTTTGTGAGTACTACTAATGTTTTTAAAATATAATTATTTCTAATAAGATGTTGAATTTATTTTATAGGTACAATTTGGCACGGATTCGGAGAAAACTTGTCTTAAAAAGCCAAAAAAAGAAGTTTATTTGACGGATAGGATAAATGAGTTTTTAACTAAGATTAAAAGGGAAATTGAACAGTAAATCATATTAATTTACAAAAGTTATTTAGTTTTAGAAAAATTATAAAATTATTTGATTATTTTGTTAATGTGGATTAAAAACAGTCTGCAGTTTATATAAAAAATTTAATAAATACAAATTTAAATTGAAACAAAATAAGATATGGAAATAATAAATAAATTTTGAAGTATTCAGTTGTAAAATGGTGCAATGTTTATTGCAACAATTGGGGAAACCCAGAAGCAGCCCACTCGCACAAAACTGAGAAGTGTTGACAGTTGATTAAGAAGAAGCCTGCTGGAGGACGATGTCAAATGGAGATTGGATAGACTAAGCAGACGGAGAATTTTTATTGGTCAGCTGAGAACACCATTGACGTCATTAATATTTTTTCATTGATATTGCCAATCGTATAAGATATATGGGGTATGTTGCAACAAAAATCCATAAACATCAATTTTGAACAATTAAGATACTCATCTTGGAGATGAGTATGATAAAGATGAGCGGTGTACTAGAGGATAAGTATCACATCATCAGTGTACGTAAATATGAAAGGATTGACGGGATGTCAATAATAAAAAGGGTACAAAAATAAGTTCCCAACGTGACCACCTTGGGGTACCCGAAGTAACGTGAACCCTTTTCGAGGGAGTCTACTGAAGTGACACTATTGGAATAAGTCGATATCCAGGGCACAAAATATGTGGGTAATCCTAAACAAGCTTGTAAAGCAGAAGGTCAAGGTTGAGTGAATCGAATGCTTTACTGAAGTCTGTGTAAATGACATCAGTTTGCATCGTTCAAGCAATTTGGTAGGGATAAATCGTTTCTTAATGAACTCATATTGGGTTGGTTAAAACTTGTCAAACTTCACACCATTTTGTGAAAAGAAATAATAAATGATTCCTTCCAAACAGATTGAAAGACTGCAGAGGATTAGATTGAAAAGCTTCAGCAATGGATGAGGTAAAAAGTACTCCGTGTTGTGAAGCCCAGGAGAGAAGATAGAACGTAGAAAGCAAACTTGTCGATTTGCGTTTTGAATTAAGAGAATTATAGAAATGCGTAAGATCCCGAGTAAACTTTCGCTTACAAAGAGCATTAACAATTTTGAAGAAGAGTTTGACTTCGCTGTAGACAAGGCAATACAAGGGCAAGGGTCTTCAAAGTCTAATCTACCTACCTAGTAATCTTTCTGAAATATCGGCTGTGGCGATTATGAGCGCAGGAGGGGTATGGCCATGCAATTTTTATATCGATTCTTAAAGGCGGCTACCAATAATATTCTTACCAAATTTGATGGGTCTAACTAAAAAACTGTGGAAGATATAGCCACTTCAAATTTTCAGGGGCGGGAGACTTGTGGGCTGCGGAGGTGGGCGTGGTATATGACAATTTTTGAAGGACATCGCCAACAACCTACCAAACAAATTTGGTGACTGAAACGTTAAAATTTTGGGAGATATGTGGTCTTATCTATTTGCGATTGTCGATCTTATCGATTTTCTAGCCCCTGGCGGACTTAGCACTCCAATTTAAACATTTTGCTATATATAGACATATATATGTATATACTACGTCTAGTATTTGGTTGAATAACCCTCATTAGAAATAAATAAAATATAAGCCATGTTCCTCCATTTCTTCATTGATCAATTTACATGTTCTTTTTTAGTCAAAAAGCTTTTTGCATTGTTTTTTTGTTCTCGTGTGGGGTATATCGTATATTTTGACTAATTTGACGGAGTTCAAAGGAATCGGAGGTTATATGAATGGAGCTATGAAAATCGACACGGCTAGTGATACAGGCCAAGATAATATATATATAGATATATATATATATATATGTTAGTGTATATGTCTTATGGGGTCGTCGGGTACGAAATTATGTAGACTGTCCGTTAGAGTTGAGACAATATGTTATAGTGTTTGCAGATGGGAGAAGAGAATAGATTTCAGTATTTAAATATAGTATATTTATTTCAACATTTTATACTATTTTCAATTGCGTATTTAAATGCGTAAATTCAGTACAAAATTCAAAAGTCATCCACATAATCCTAAGGACTTTGGTTGGCTAAGCACAACATGTTACATATATAAATGCCAAGCAGCGTGATTAACCCTCCTTAACATGAATTTCTTAAGATTATATGTTAAAATATTTAGGTGAAAATATCTGATCTGGCTGTAAAAGTGCCTTAGGCCAAAGTGGGAAATTGAATTTCATCATCGACTTTGAGTGTTTTCAATCCCGAACGATGTTTCTCTCCGAATTTATTATAGGAAGTCATCTTTTCAAATCCATTGTTGTTGTTGGACACCGTTTCCTGGCGATGATGGTGATCACCGCGAGCCGGAGGACCACGCATCCCTTTGCGGAATCCCGATTTGCGACCATCATTGAAATTGAATTGGATATCGACAATGCGCTGCAGACGACCAACACGCTGCGGATACATTGAGGCGTCGAACTCGAGTTCTTCGTCATCATCTTCAATGCCAATGCCCTTCTTTTTGCTCAATACGATCATCTTTTTCCATTCGGAGTTATCTACACCTTCACCGGCTTTTCGCAGATTGTAATTGGGCTTAGCACGCTGATCCTTAAGCGCCTTCCATTCATCCAGAGTCATCTGCTTTGCCTCCTCATCTTCCACCAAATTATTTGTAGCTTCACCAGATTGCTCATTATTCGCAGACTCTTCTTTGTCTGTTCCAGGAACGGTGGTGCCCTCAGCCTTATGGTCCTCGATGTCCTGCTTGGCAGAGCCCCAGTTGTGTGCGCCAGCGCCATCACGTTTATCGATTGGCTTAATTCCTGCAAAAGCAAAAAAGGAAAAAGTTTATCAATGAGTCAATTCTAAACCAAACCATTTTGTATTTGTTTGTGTCGACTGTCATTAGTCGACATTAATTAAATAATAAAATAAAAACATTTTACATTATTCTGAAATAGCGCCGTGCTCGAGATGTATTTTCGATATTTTTTCTGCAACTTTTGTCATGAAAAGATCAATTCCGACTCTTATACATATTCTAAATAATAACGTTCACATTTCCCGAAAATCAAGCAACATTATTATTCAATTACAGGAGTGGATTGTAACTGAGACTTCTTTTTTCGAATTTTTTGTATTCGAAGACCCTAAAAGTTATTTATATGAAATTAACTCTAATAAAAAAAAAATATATAAAAAAAATATTCAGCTTTTTCAATTTTGCATTCCAAAACCTATTTTCAGACCCAATAATGAAAAATTCAATTCAGTCATCGAAAATAAAAACTCCATTAAAAAAAAAACAAGAAATATTTCGCAGCGGAATCTGTAAACTTGGCTTAAATTAATAAATGTAAATATTCATTTTGTATTACAATTGTCTTGTGCACAGTCTAATCCCGACAATTATTTTTTTGTCAGCAAATGAAAGCCAGCCAAATATTTTGTAAACAAAGCATAAGTGTTTTCCTAATTTTAAAACGACCTTTTGGTATTTTTTAGGTAATTCTTTGGCTCTCAAGTTTGACGGTCATCATGCAAGTTGGTTCCCTTTTCGAGTGTTATTCGTGCTTGAACGTTCTCATAATCGCCAAAGATGTGCACAAAAAAGGGTACGAAAACGTGTTTCTCTCATAAGAAACGAAGCCTATGCCGAGTGAACAGTCTAAATGCTTTTACAACACTTTCCTAAGTACCGAAATCCATGCATAAAATCAAAGTTCTTCTTTGTGTAATGTATAAGAAAAATAATAACATTTAAGATACTATTAAAATAAACATTCTGCAACAACTTCAAATATCTTAGAAAACTGAAATCTTTCAATAATGCACTAAATATACAAAATATATACTAAATATTTATTTATTTACCTGTTTTATCAGAGCCAGATTGCCGGTCAAATTCCCGTTTTCCGAATTTTTCGTTGGCCCGAAAACGTGCTGGGAACTTGTTGTCACGATCTTTATATTGGCGTTGTGGAAGTTCAGTGTTGTATTCGGGTGCAAAGGAAGAATTATTCTGTGTCACATTAACGCGATTATTTCGTGGGCGCATTTCTTTGATGGTATTCGAAGCGCCATTTCGCTTTGGTGCGGAATTTGCAATTGCTGTTTTGGTCTGAGCATTGTTTTTATTCTTATTATTGCTAACTGGGTTCGACTTGTTTTCCTTTTCGCTCTTTTTTACGCTCTGATCCGTTTTCTTTTTTTCGGGAAGAATTGGTGCACCACCTGCTGCGTCATCGTCCATAAATAATAGTTCATAGCGATTATTGGCCGAACTCTCCATTTTGTCAAAGAAATAAAATGAGAAACGTTGCCTTGAAGATGACAATCTTACAGAAAGATTAAATTTTCCTAGCACACTTCACTCGAATCTGCCCAGCAACCAGTTCTCGAACTGGGTTTATTGAGCGGACTTCAGCAACGAGCATGTGCGTCAAGTTATCATCGGATTTTTCTTATCGACAAATATCGGAGCTAAGTTTCGTCGACAATTAATAATCGAAGCCGACTAACTGTTGCTTATATTCCAACAAATGTGCTATGTTTGTAAATTCTAATTGCAATGAATTGAATAGTTGAAGAATTAAATACAATTTGGTCTCCATCGACTATTAATAATTAATTTATTTATGACGCAAATTTACGTTATATATTTTGAAATCACATTGAATTTTCTACAACAATTTATTTTAAATGAAGTTCTATATTAAAATTGTGTCTGGATTCACACAGAAACTTTTGAAGCATATCCAGGGGATATTTCCATTTGATTTTATTGCATGTAGTATTTTTGCCATGTATTCAATATCGATTTCTGTCTTCTTTTGGATTGTAACAGATTAAGAACGTCAAAAATAAAGTCAATTTATCACTTATTATTTTGCGCAATAATTTTAACAGCTGTGATAAATGTTGCCGGTGCTTCAGATCGTTGGAAAAATCCCATACGTTCCATATATGCCCATTACGGTTACTAGCTATTTCCACGTTCCAAAAACGAAACTCAATGTGGTGAGTTCGTCAGTGTTTCTCCGACAACAATTTCTAAAACAGTCCATGGTGTAATTATAAAAGGTGAGTCCAAAATTCAAAATGGACAAGGTTACCAATCGACCACAAAGAGACAGACAGCATTAGCGAATTCTTTGTTACCAAAACTTATTCGTAATATATAAGAGGCCTCCCAACTAGGGTATTATGGCTGTAAAATACACAAAGCCATGATCAGTAATTGAAAAAATTGCCATGATATACCAGCGTTCAAGACAACCAGCTCAAATAAAGTCTTAAGGCCCAGGAGTTCGAACTAAGAAAATAATGTTTATATTCATTAAGCATTTGATATAGTTACAATTAAGATTCATACTCAGGAACCAAGGGAACTTCCTTGGGGTACCTGGCAAATGACTTGAACAGTCTTGGAGCAAATCCCTTAAAGTAGACTTTCTGTATTCTAAGAGTTAAGTGGATTGAGATCCAAAGGATTAAGTTATTTCGAAAACCAAAAAATTAATTTGGTTAATTAAAACAATCGATTGAACCTTTGTGTATCGATACATAAGCAGCTGTGTTTTGGCCATACATAGAAGCCGTTCTTTCTCCGTACATTTGTTATTTCGTTTACTTTCTGCATTTAGCTCCAATTTAAGCATTAAGCCTGAGCAGGACCACAACCACAGTGCATCAGCCTTAGATTCGGTTCGATCGTTACAAATCATCGTGCATCGCTAGACATCCTAAGCAAACGTTTTAATAACAAGCGTATTGTGTATCAATCGCATATCAAGGAGATTATTTCGAGAGTTTTCGGATAAGGTCAACTCGCATATGCGCTCACTGGAATCATTGGGGAACTCGCAGGAAATTGCTGGATGTATGGTTATTCACATGCTGATATAAAAGCTGGATATTTGGACTTAAGCATCGATGGACGAAATATCCTCAGCTCCTCTAAAAAAAATAAACAGTCAAAACTCCAACACCAGTAAAAGAGCCGTTGTAGCATTCCAAACTAATAATTCACCTTAATTTTGCAACTGTGCCGGTCACGCATTTTGTAAATTTGTCTCCCTATTTGCGACATAAGGAGGTTCAGAAGATGGCTCTTTGCGCCAGAGTGCCAATACATCGGCTAACTCGGCGCTCGTATACTCTCGTCACATCTAGCATAGCTTTAGTGTCTGGTTTTTGTGGCACTAGTATTCCCACTGAAGGTGGAAAAGGTGGAGATTTACTATTATGAATAGTCAGCACGCCTTCGCTTTTTGCTGTGTGTTAGGCAGATCAGGCTCGTACGTGGACTGCCACTGTTGCAAGAGAATTGCCATAGCTGGGTAGTCACAGGTAGTGGTCAATGTCTGCGACAAACTTCGTCGTTGACATCGAAGTGCGTATTATATGCTGGAGCTGGATTTCCACCTGGAGTTTTTGACGAGGCACCCACACTCGCCCCAGAGCCTACCGATGAGGAGTTAGCTGATGGCAAAGCTGCGAAGAAATCCGACGGTTCAAATGCATCAAATCCCAAAGAAGCGCTTTTGAACAATTGCGAGCACTTTACAGCCCAAATGCGGCGTGTAATAATTCTCGACCGTTAGTTTCAATTTCAGAAAATCCTGGGGATCTAAGTGTTTGGCGACTCTCCAGCAGAAGCAGACCTAGCAAGGCTGAACTACAACCGTTCGTGAGGCGGACCGTCAACAGATGTGCCTGCTGCCTGTTAAGGATTCTGTTGACATAGTCTTCTAACGAGGCGAGTATGCTGGTACGCTTTCGCACCCTGCGACGATAATAAGAATAGCTTATTGTTAGTTGCAATTACATATACACACTCCGCTAAGTCAAGTTTGAGCTGCAGCAGCCAGCGTTTACAGCGCTCCCATTGTACAGCGCTCCCATTGTACAGTGCTCCCATTGTACAGCGCTCCCATTGTACAGCGCGCGCTCTCTCTCTCTCTCTGGATCAAGGGCGTTTGCTGATCCGGCGGCTGCTGCAGCTATTCATTCGTTTCGCATAACTTTCACTTATCGTGAAAGATCGTTTTTATTTTTTGCTCTTGTTGTGATAAGGTTTAACGGTGATTTCAAACCTTCATATGAACAAAACCAAGTGTTGTGAATAAAAGGCAAACCGTTGCCCTCAATATATAATACTATTAAACATTACAATGTTCCTGAATTACCTTTAATTCAAAATAAAGCTATCAAAAAACGTCAACACTGTTAAATACTTTAATTCTTAACTTTGCATTCTATAGACACATTAATAATTTCATATTTACATATTTTATTTACACAAAATCATATGTAAATCATAAGGGAACTTAGGCTTTTAATTCCCATTTATTTATGCTTTATAATATAATATCAAAGTTTCAAAAACATTTAACATGATTAACTTAGGATTCATTTTGATGTTGAAATTGCTTCCGTATTTTCAACATCAATTCGTGCAATAACTAGTTTTTCAATAGAGCTTTCTCCGTAATGGGTACCATGATGATCAACTATATGCTTTGCCACGTTTGCTGAATTCAGTTGTACAAAATTGCATAAGGTGCATCGAAAAATATGAATAATCCCTCGATTCCAGTTGTATGAATAGATTGTTAAAGCACCTCTATCACAGCATTTTTTTGACCGCATTTGGTGAGTCATTATATCCTGGCAGTACGGTCTTTTCAGTTTGCAATATTTACAGCAATAAGCGTATTCACCCGTATGTGACGAAAAGTGGTTGTAGAAATTCGTAAAAACATCCGTTACGCGAGTATCGCAAAACGGACAGTTGACCATAAATTTGACAGTCTCAAGACTATCTATATCTCCACTATTTAGCTCGTCAAGCGGCATCATACATGAGATGGTATTACGCATACGTGTTAGAGTCTCTTCGCTCAAGCGAGAAACATAGGATTCCGTCCTATGCATATGTATAAAATGCCTTGTGAGATTCCACGGCTTAGAATTGCATAGAATACAAATCTTTGTGTTTTGTTCAAACATTTTTGAGTCGTTGTTGCACACCCAGACACTATCAATTTTGTTTCTTTTAGGTGGTTGTCGATAATTCACACTCTCAGCCGAATACTGATTATTTGATTTAACTAAAACGACATCTAGGAGTTCAGCACTTTTTTCTTGGAGTCCCTCGGAATTATTTGTTATTTGCTCCACATTCGACGGCGTCAGTTTTTTTAATAACACAACTGGGTTCATATCTAGTTGATGTCCCAGACTTCTACTTGGCAATTCTTTATCAATCGTGAAAATATCCGTTGTTGGATGAGATATTTCTGTTGTGCTTTCCATATTACAAGCAGCGTCATCATCCTCATTTTCCGAACTGTCCAAATCTATTTGAATAACTTGATCCTTGAAGAGCTCATGAAGCCATCCTGGCAAAGGCTGTAAAAAGAGCGATATATTTATGAATTGTAGTCGAAATTAATACTTTTATACGCACCTTATTTTGCCGCAGTAGTTTTTTATATTGCATTTTGAGGATTCTGTCAATTTGCTCAGCCATTTTTCTTTTTAACCTAAAAAAAAAAAACAAAAATAAAATATTGCAAAGAATTTTATAAAAAGGAAACAATATGAAACGAAGCCTTTTAGATTCTTTTAATTAACCTCGTATTTACTTTATTTTCCGATTTGTTTTTAATATAAGAAATCACAAAAAACAGTGCTTACGCTGGCAGGTAGATATCAGATATTGAACGAGCCAGATTGCGTTAGTCGAGAGTGCTCGACTAATCATATGTACTGTGGCAAATACAATGGCAAAGTCAAATCAACTTATTAGTTCTGCGCGCGAAAATAGGGACATCAGCATCATAGTCTCAAGGAATGCACGTATTTATGTCTCTCTGCTCGGCTTGAGAAACAGATGAATGCATCTTGAGAAACATATCCCTACATTTTACCCGATTTACTACTAACAAAATCAAGGCTGCTTGTTTTATGCCAGGACAGTACAAACTTTTCACACTAGCATGTTACGCCTAATATTCATTCTTAGCGTACTTCAATCTCGCTGGTGCGGAATATAAATATTCTTATTGTACCATTTAATTACGGAATTTTTAAACTTTTTAATAAAATTGGAGAGGCAACATTTCCTGCCCAGCGCTTAATGAAACCCATGAGAGCTAAGGCTCGATTTCCAGCAAAAGAAATATGCTTGTAAAATGTAAGCTTGGGCTCTAAAAGAATTTCCATTCATTTACTTTACCACAATGAGGAATAATAAATTTACACACATTCAAGGGCGTGGTAGCAATATAGCTGAATTTTCGCACACATTCATAACCCATTAGACCCATGAGAAAAATGCGTACCTGTTCCCACCCATTCGCGCAGGCTCATAAAAGGCTGGGATTTTCATTTACCCGCGATGTTGTCGCAGGAATGTCAACTGAAATAATGATCTGTGCTGCTGGACACGCCTGTAAAGTTTTCGACTCAGACTCAGAAAAAACCTGAATCACTTTTTTGGCGATTTGCCGCCTCAATTGTATTGTCTGCTTAGTGATTATATGTAGTTATTTAAATGTAAATATACCTTGCGTTTGATTCAATCCATTTAATGATTTGTTTGAATTTAATGTTGTTCTCTCCATTTTCTATTATATATTCAATAAATAAAATATATTTACTGAGATATGTTAGTTTGACCATTTCGTCACTATCCATATTGCCTGTAAAACAAAGTAATAAGGAAATTAGAATATTTTATCTATTGTTAGTTAGCCACTTTTTACATTTATGAAAACTACTATATGTATAAAATTGTTGCTATATATTTTATTATTATTTTTGAACAAGCCGAGCTAACAAAACCTAAAACTAAATTATATATGTATATTCAATTACACTACACGAGGAATGTTAACAAGATTAGAATTCTTAAAAAATTCAAACCTTCCATTTTCGTTTTTTCAACAATTTTTTAATGGTTGTGCTAAAGAAAAGCTTTAAGACCGGAGATAGTCATTTATGTAAATAAACATCGATGTATCGAAATTAGAGCTTAACGACGTATTAAGATCCCTTGATTTGGTCAGCTCAATTCATCGGTGTTTTCCAAACAAAATACCATCACTTTTGAAAATTAAATTAAAATACCCGCGAAAAGTTCGAAGAGACTTATCCACAATATTCGATATTTTGTTATTATATTTTTTATAATAATTAATATTTAAGTACAAAATTCATCATCATAACACCTTTTGAACCATTGTTCGCGAATTGTGAAAGAGGACAGAATTAAAAGCAACGATTATGTTTTACGATTTGACATTGAGTTCTTGTTTTTGATCCGTTTTGCCATTTAGAATGTAGTTTGCCTAAAAATAATTGAGTCTTTATATTTACTTGTCCAAATGAAAACATAAAAAAATTAAAATAAATGAATTAAGTCTCAATTTTCAATTTGAAGAATTGATTCGTTTGTTGTCACAACAAATGCAGTCAGCATTAATAACAAGCAAAGTAGCTATGATTAAATAAAAACAAAAATTAACCGATTTTACAATACGCGACAAAAAATTTCCGCAAAAGGGTTCTTCACTTTTGATCTCTTTAGGTTCTGGAACTAGTTTCAATGAGCGGAGCAACGAGTATGTTTCGTGTTTTATGTTTCTGATTCGAAATCTTCAAATATTAAAGACCATAATATATATAAGTAGCGTTTGATTTTCAATTATTTTCTAAAAACAAAATTAATAGTAAATTCTAAGTAGCTTGAAATATCGCACAATAACATTTGATTTGATGTTAAAGCATAGTTGTCACGCAAACTTATTTCATTTGACTATATATCGATATATATGTACAAATATCGTTATTAATTTCGCAGCCCTGCCGGAATGTGCATCGAACATTTCTAATCGAAATAACAATAGTCGTGGAAGCATAATATAGTAAGTAGAGCATGTATTTATACACACATACATTTTTTGTGTGCAGTTAACAGATAAGTCAATTTCACCATGTTGTGTACATATGTATGTATATGTGTGTGTGTCGGAAAACTGCAAGAGTAAAGAGCAAAAGAAACTGCATACTTTCTGCTTAGCCAGCAAAACACTCACTTGTTGTTGCGCTTATATTTCCACTTCACATTTGGTGTAAAAGCAGTTCGAAAGTAATATTTTAGTTAGCCTGTTTCTTTCGAGCAAATCGAATGTTTTCTTAGCGTTGCCAAGGTGTCCATATACATATTATATACATGTACATATGTCAAGAAAATGTTTTGACAAAAAAAGAAGACATTCTATCCATTTATTTTGCACAAATGAGTGCTAATTTTATGACGTATTTTTTTCTTCGTATTCATCAATTTAGCGTTCTTAAGACAACGTTCAGTGATTTGAATAATTTGGAAAAAACGAAAGCCAAAAGTTTTGACAATTTAGGCTGTTAAGCACGTGTTGTGACAACTACTGCAAATGGTTTCTCAAATATTTTTTTAGCTGATCCCGTTAAAATTAAGCGTTTACGTTTTTTACAGCTGTTTGACAATAGCCTCGACACATTGCAGGGTTGCACGCAAGAATTCGCTGCTCTCCGTAATCAAGCCCTGTTTTCAGATTCAAGTGCACTTTTTTCTTGGCGATTATAATTATTTTTCTCCCGTATTTTTCTTTTTCCATTTCGATGCTCTTTCCTCTTTCATTTGGACTTACAGTGGTTTCCCGGTAGACGTTTTTGGAGTTTTTCACACAATACTGTCTTGGCTTCTGTTTTGGAGCAAGTGGTCTGTCGATCTTTGAATGAGATTACCAGCAAGATTGGTGACTCTGTCTTTAAAATTATGGAAGATAAGCGGTTTTATCGAATTACACTACGAAATATCGGATTTGACGGCTCTAGCTCAAAAACTCAATTTTTTTAGGCTTGAAGGCGGCGCAAATGGGCGTGGCATATGTCGATCTTTGAAGGACATTACCAACAACCTACTAACCAAATTTTGTGACTAGCCTGAAAATTGTGAGAGATCTCTGTCCTTATCGATTTGCGATTTATTTGTACAGTTTGTCTAACCCGGTCACTGAATAGTAAATATTCAGAGTTTCAATTCTCTATCTGTAAGAGTTTCGAAAAAAGTTGCCTTCATACAGACGGACATTGAACAAAACCAATATACTATGATACCTTCGGTTTTATAATCGGTATAAAATGATTTATTTGTAAAAAAAAAAAAAAAAATGTACGTAAAAAAGACAACTAGACGCATATGTAACAGATACAAACGCTACTACAGTCCTTTTTTTTTTGCAAGTATTAGGTTAGGTTTGGCGGTGGCCGAATCGTGTGAGCATGAGTCAGAAGGAAAACATGCCATTTGATTTGATAAGTGACTTTGTAGGACGGTGCATCTTTTCCTAGGAAGTGCAAGACCGAAACAGAGAAAATGTTCCGGAGATTCTATATTCTCTTCGTCTCTGCAGCTTTTGCAGAAATCATTGTAAGGTGCTCGAAGCCTATTGGAATGAGTTTCCACTAACCAGTGGCCGGTTATTGCACGAATTATTACAGATAAATTTGTGCGACTTAGACTACAGTTCCTTCTGCAAGTATTACGGCATAAAAAAAAAAATTTTATTTGCAATTGAAAAATTTGTAATTTTTTTTTCAATTTCGCAAATTCTTAATTCTTTTGTAACGATACTATTTAATATGGCAAGTTCGTTAATTGTGTGATCTATAAAGACGACCTAATCTCACTCACTTGCCTTGTGGAAAATGCATAGCAGTATACAATTTTTATATTGTTATTTTTCTGTTATCTTTTTATGCTCAGATACCGCTGCTATAAGAAATATTATATTTTTGTTTATTGTTATTAATTATTATTTTATAAAATATTAATCTTTATTTTAGATAAATGAGACGACTGTGTAAACCAATCAACAATAAACAATGAAAACGCGGTTTAATTCTTACGATATTATATGTGGTGTTGCCGAGCTTCAAAGGTACGTTAAATAGGTTGATTTAACTTGATTTTACATCTTAAATTTATCCAGTCTGCAGAAATTTCTTTAAATTGCGACCTGTGCGTTAAATTAAGCAGACAACTTTTCGTTGAACTCTTTAGAAAGTTGGAAAAAACAAACAGCTGAACCGACAATTACTTTGTGAAAATATATATTTTTGGGTATTTCGCTATAAGTTAAAGATTTCTTTGCGAAGTATATATTTTTCATCAGATCGGATGGACAATCCGTCTGTAATAGCACGCGAAACTATAAATACTTGATATATTGATTTTAAGTCATAGGCATATCAACCTTCTTTCGACTGATTGAAATCTCTTCGATTTCTGATAACAATAAATATCACATTTTTAAAGATAACTTTTAATCAACTATCAAATATCAACAATTCGAGTAACAACAAGATCGAGTAGAAAACAGTTGTATATCTACAAACCACCTGAAATGGAGTTATAAAACAAATGTTTTTTTTTTCACAATTTCTAACAAAACTAGAGAGAAAGTTGCATTCGGGCGCAATCGACTGAGAAATACTCTGATACCAATAAGTCATACCATCTGATATCAGGTGCCTCAGAACACGGTTGGTGTAGTCAAGAAATACCGGTCTTTGCAAGAGGTTCCTAGTAATTTATCTTCTAACTTTGATTTTTGTGAATTTTGGCGGTGGTAGTGGAAGAGGCCGAAGAAAATATTGGAGGAGTCTCATAGTAATCTTCCTTCCAAGTTTGGTAACTGTAGCGCTAAGGGAGCGATTTGTGAAGGGTGTTACTTTTCACGGTGTTTCACTGGAAACTAGAGTACAACGAAGTTCGACTGCAAAGTTTTAATTTCTTCACAAGAGTTAATTTATGCAAATGAATTTAATGCATAACTAATTCTTTATAACTTTAATTATAGGCTTGTCGGCTTACGCGTAAACCAAATATATGACATTGACAACAAGACGTATCTATTCCGACTTCATGGAAGTGGAGCATCGGAAAAGGCGACATTGTTAATTGAATCTGGCACTCGATTTCACACAACTGCCTTTGAGTGGCCCAAAAATGTAGCGCCGTCGGGCTTTAGCATGAAGCTAAGAAAGCATTTGAAAAATAAGCGACTTCAGCATGTACGTCAACTGGGTGCGGACAGGATTGTTGATTTTCAGTTTGGCACTGGAGAAGCTGCTTATCATGTTCTGTTGGAGCTGTATGATCGTGGAAACGTCATTTTAACTGATTATGAGCAAACCATACTTTACATCCTGCGACCGCACACTGAAGGAGAAAGTGTTCGCTTTGCCATGCGTGAAAAATACCCAATTGACCGAGCAAAAGAGGGAAACTGTGAACCCATGTTTGAAGACCTACTGCGTAAAATAACAGAGAATTCGAAAGGTGGTGAAAGTTTGAGGAGTATTTTAATGCCAATGTTAGACTGTGGACCAGCTGTAATTGAACACGTCCTTGTCGAACACGGAATAGAAAATTGCATTGTGAATTCTTCTCCTGATGCTGACGAACCAACGAAAGAAGAAATGACGAAGACACAAAATCCGAAAAAAAATAAGCGAAATCAAAAAACTTGTAAAACTAAGTTATTTGACACAGTGACCGATATGCCAAAACTAATTATGGCAATAAAGGTTTGTATTAATTAAATTTTACTTACTTTACTTTGAGCTAATGTTACCAAATATTAAAGGTAGATTATAAGGAACCTGCTCCTAAGGCTGGTGAGACTATTTCTGATCATACATTAATAGTTGTACCCTAATACCGAAGGAATTCAGGATATATTGGTTTTGTGCAGTGTCCGATATTATGTCTGTCCGTCCGTCCGTCCGTCTGTATGAACGCAACAACAACCTTGGCGCTGTCCTTCAAAAACCTGCATATGCTACGCTCTCCGCCGCCCCCAGGCCCCCGCACTTTCGATATGGATACTACTAGTAGCTGCATTTGATAATCGATAAAAGTTGTATAGCCACGTTCACACCTTCGACCATAATCGCCAAAGTTGGTTTTTCTGATTTTCTACAAAACCGCATATCTCCCACAATTTTGAAGATAGTCACCCCACGTAGAAGGTGACTTACTGGTAACCTCATTCAATGATCGGCATACACATTTTCAGAGCACGCACACACCCGTCGCCCCCAGGAACATCGACCTGCAAATCTGAAATGCGCATATTTTCCACAATTTGTAGACTAGAGTCGCCAAAGGTTGAAGGTATGTTACCGGTAACGGCCCTAGGAGATCGATTACAAAATTTGATGGCCACACCCACTCCGCCTCCCCAAAACGATACACCTGTTAGTGTAAGTCGACAACAAAATTCGCAAATGCCAAAATTGTCCCAAATTTAAGAGCTACAGTTACCAAACTTAGAAGGAAGGTAAATAGGAAACTCTTCCAACATTTTTTTGGTCCACTCCCACTTCGCCCACTCCCCCCAAAATTCACAAAAGTCTATATCCAAGTGAATTTTAAAAGCAAACTTGGACGGTGGATTGCTAAAAATCACCTTCAAAGATCGGATTTTCTTGGCTACACTCACCTTTTTCATTGCTACCTGTTATAAGCTGGTATTGCTTATGGTATACAAGTATTTCGCAGCAGCGTTCTCTCCTGTTTTTTAATGGTTGAGTGAATTAAATTTTTTTATTCATGCAACAATTTGGACTCTGAAAACTCTCAATTTCTGAAGTTTTCTTTTGCAGAATGGTAAACTCAAATCATATTCAAGTATTCAATACTCTTATTAGTGGTAGATGCTGGGTTTCTTGTAATTATATTATATTTTCAATCGGTATGAAACCCTTTTTTTGTTTTTTGCCCAATTGGACTCCAAGTTATCTTCAAAAACATTTGTAAAGAGTTTTTAGAAACATTTTACTTATTGGTTAAATTTTACAATTAAAGTTCACATACTAAATACATTAGAGGGCGGCTGTCGAATCTTTGCGGATATCCGAATACTTTAAACTGAGTTTTCCAATCATATTTCATACTCATATATCCAAGAAGATAAACGGCAGAAGGCATTAACATTAAATACAATATTATATATATATTATATTATATATCAAATATTGCTAAATAATTAAGTACTATCATGTATAGTTCAAAAATCACCACCCATATATAACTTGCCGATCATAATTTCCGTCATATCATCTAGCAGTGTAGATAGTGCGGGACCAATACTAATACAGACTTCTATTTGCAGGACGCGCGTGATATAATAGAAATTGGAAAAAGTGGTAACTCTAATGGCTATATAATTCAAGTTAAAGAAGAAAAACCATTGGATACTGAAAATACTGAACATTTTTATCGAAATGTTGAGTTCCATCCATACTTGTTTGTCCAAAACAAAGATCAGCCATTCAAAAAATATGAAACCTTTATGGAAGCAGTCGATGAATTTTTTTCAACACAAGAATCGCAAAAAATCGATATTAAAACGTTGCAGCAAGAGCGAGAAGCTCTCAAGAAGCTTTCTAATGTCAAAAATGATCACACAAAGCGATTGGACGAATTAAATAAATTACAAGATATTGATAAAAGGAAAGCCGAATTAATAACGTCTAATCAAAGTTTGGTGGATAAGGCCATTTTGGGCATTCAGTCAGCCATCGCCAGTCAATTGTCGTGGCCAGACATACAAGAGCTGGTAAAAGAGGCTCAAACAAATGGCGATGTTGTTGCCAGCTCAATAAAGCAATTAAAGTTAGAGATAAATCACATATCGTTACTCCTTACGGATCCATACGAGTGTAATGGCGATGATTCGATCATAGTTGATGTCGATTTGGCATTATCCGCTTGGGCTAATGCTCGCCGATATTATGACCAAAAGCGTTCAGCGGCTTTAAAGGAAAAGAAAACCATCGATGCATCACAGAAAGCACTGAAATCAGCTGAACGTAAAACACAACAAACTCTTAAGGAAGTGCGCACTATTTCAAATATAGCCAAGGCACGCAAAGTCTTTTGGTTTGAAAAGTTTTATTGGTTTGTTAGTTCAGAGAACTATCTTGTCATTGGAGGGCGGGATGCACAGCAGAATGAACTTATTGTTAAAAGGTAAATTAAATTAATTTAAAATTTTTTCCGTCTATTTTCATTGCAATTTTCAATTTGTATTTGTATTCCAAAATAGGTACATGCGGCCAAAAGATATATATGTTCATGCCGATATTCAAGGCGCATCAAGTGTAATAATTCGCAATGCAACAGGGGGGGATATTCCACCCAAAACATTGTTAGAAGCTGGCACAATGGCGATTTCATACAGCGTGGCATGGGACGCAAAAGTCGTCACAAATTCCTATTGGGTATATAGTAATCAAGTTAGCAAAACGGCTCCCAGTGGAGAATATTTGGGTACAGGCAGTTTTATGATTCGTGGAAAGAAAAATTTTCTTCCATCGTGTCATCTGATAATGGGCCTTAGTTTACTTTTCAAACTTGAAGAGGGCTTCGTCCAACGCCATGCGGGAGAACGGAAAATAAGAAATACAGACGATGGGGCTGATGAAGATGATAAAGTTCAGCAAGCAGAAATTACGTATACGGAACTCGATGAAATAAGCGAAGCTAACGAGGCAGATAATGTTTGTGCAAATGCAAATGCCTTTCCAGACACCGAAGTTAAGGTTGAACATGATACCGGCCGAATTACTGTCAAAACAGAGTTATTGCGTGAGGATTCAAAACCTAAAACTGTTGAAATTTCACAAGAAAATAATATAATAAACGAAGAGGAAACAGTCATAATAGAAGCAGGTCCATCCCGCAAGAAGACTCAAACAACAAACAAAAAACGTAGAGAAGCTAAAGTACGTTCCGATAAAGCAGATATTGAGAGATCCCAAGCTAGCGTGACTGAAATGATGGAGCCTATAAATGCTTCCAAAGTAAAACGAGGCCAGAAGGCAAAATTGAAGAAGATGAAATCAAAATACAGGGATCAAGATGAAGAGGAACGCAAAATGCGAATGATGATTCTAAATTCTTCGGGAAAAGATAAAGTGATCACCAGTAATGACAACGAAGATGAGAAACCCAATACTCTAAAAGTAAATCCGGTCGAAACTTTGGACGCACCCATTGCCAAAAATCAAATTGAAATAGATGAAAACGACGATGCGCCCGTTATCGTTGACGCCGATTTGCTAGATACCCTCACTGGAGTGCCCCTTGATGATGATGAACTGTTATTTGCTATTCCAGTTGTCGCTCCTTATCAGTCATTGCAGCAGTATAAGTAAGTATTAAATCAAGTCAAAACAAGTTAAAATGCTGTAAAAATCTATATAAACTAAACTTAAGACTATTAATATGGGAAACACGGGCATACCAATTTTTGCTGCGGTTATTTAGCGGAAATTCCAAATCAATGTCTGTCAGAAAGTTGCCGAGCTGTTAAGTTGTTAGAAATTGAGGATTTCTGCAATGATTATGTTGACCAATGTGGCAATCATCGCCTTTATTTGTATATTTTTGTTACTATAATAAACTAGAAAAGACCAATAGAGTATTTATGTATTGAGGACCAGGTTACGTCAGTATTCCGAGAAATAAAGTTTTTGACGATCTAGCCAGGAGAGGAGGCAAGTTCACCATTCTGGACTCGGGCCATGCGACGATTTATACAGAATCCAGTAAGAAACTTAATAAGAGAGTGAGAAATACTAACAAAGAAGGAAATTTGACCGATGCTATTTATTTATTAAGCGGGAAGGGAGAGGGGGTAAATTGTGGCAAACTCTTGCACATATGTAACGCTCATATAATGAACTTCAAACTTATTTTGAAATATCTATACTAGAAGGTTTTTCCAGTCGAAGTTTTTCGCAAAATAATTGGGTTATTCAATACTGAAACACTGCCGATTCTATTTTTAATGGTTTTACTTTATTTTGTAACCTCAAATATTTTCAGGTTTAAGGTGAAGCTGACTCCCGGAACAGGAAAACGAGGAAAAGCTGCTAAATTGGCACTAAGTATTTTTTCAAAGGACAAAGCCTGTAATAATCGCGAAAAGGATTTACTTAAAAGCATAAAAGAAGAAGCTCTTGCAAGAAACATCCCTGGAAAAGTTAAAGTTTCGGCACCTCAATTACAGAAATTAAGAAAGTGAAAATAAGTAGACCATAATTCTAACTTCCCAATTCAAAATTATATGAAACTTGTATATAACAGTTTATAGAAGCAATTAAAACAATAAAATACGCCTTACTGTTGACACTTGAAGATTTTGAATTAAAATTAATTGTGCTTGCAAGGAAATAATCTAACTATTGTTCTCTAGTGCCCAATATCGTCTTTACCGGCCTATGTTTGGTGAACCCTACATATTTATTTTAGAGCGTTTCCATTAGCTGTCAACCACATATAAAACTCAAAATTCAGTAAAAATAATTATTTTGTAATATGCATCAATATGAAAACATAAAAATTGGAAATGACGTAGTCGCGTTGCAGGTAACTTCTAAATAAAAAATAAAAAAAAAAACATTCGGATTTTTAGTCTTTTTGTAGGTCCAACCAGATAGCACGCTTAAGGGTTGACCCTTGTAAAATTGAGAACCAGAAAATGATTGGGTTATTATTATTATTTACTATTATTATTGTGCCACTTCTGAGCCTATAGCAGTTTTATCAACCCTAATGCAAGAATCTTTTGTCGGATTGATCGTTTCTCTGTCCAACAAGCTTATTAAATCTTTCAATAAATTTGATATACATATTTTTCTGTCTAAAGCCAGACTATATCTAGTTCAGATGGGTGACTTTTTAGACCGCAATGTTGGGTAAGTATTCTTAAGTATATTCTTGCCCATGGATATGGCTTGCCTAAAACATTTTTAATTGTAGCTGTAGACATTTAGCTTACAGCTGACGTGTTGTGTATATTTAACACCATAATATGGATATTATCTTCTTAAGGGTTTCTTTCTTGTGACGTCAACGCCACAACAGCGATTAAAATATATATATATATATATATATATATATATAAATATAATTTACACATTTATATACTATACTATACTCTCAGCGCTGACTGAGGTGCCAGACTACGTTCATTACTTTGAACGCCATGAATTTTATAAGCCGATCCTTCAAGAATACCTTCAGCATCGGAGTAAAAAGATGTTTTATGAATATCACAGTAACACAAAGACTGGAACGTTCATAGCTTTGGCTAGGACGATTTAGTGTTGAATACGTATTTAATGAATTAATATTTAAAGGTTCTTAACAATAACAAACCTTTGCAAAGAAGAATCAAGCCTTGTGGACTATCTCCTTAATGTGTTGAATTTGAAACTAGACGGGCTTTCAAGTCTCGTTAACGCCAAGAATTCATTATTTTGGTTTTATTTTCATTATTTCTATTATTATTGGGAATTTTTAATACATCATATCCAAGTCTATGAGTTGACTACATAAAAATTTGATTACTGTATTGGATTGTATATTCATAAAGTATAGTATTATTAGTCTTTGTTTTGCCTTTCGAAACAAATTCTGTTCTCTGCAGACAGAATTTTACAAAGAAGCAAGGCTGATCATATCTAAGACTGAGGCTGCAAATTCAAAAATTAAGTTTATTTTTTAAAATAATGCTGTTAAGTGAGAAAATCTATGCACTAATATAATTTCTTACTTATAAAAGCTTTTGCTTAAGCGAGAAAGCCCTCTTCAGGGACCATAATGCGTACTAACTTCCCATATTAGAATTTAATAGCCCTTTATAATAGTCCGATCTATAATAAGCTATATCCACTTAAATCTATATTTCAAGTTATAATTTTTAAAGCATATCCTGTGTGGGCTTATATTTCTCATTGTCACGCTAATAAACTTCAAATCGGTACTTGAAATGGGGTACTGACTCTGATTTTAAATAGTTGGAATTATTGTACCATTTATCTGCGTAGGAGAACAAATATTAAAATGATATGGGACATGCTGGAAAAGCTAGCCCACAAGTTTTATATATTATATATATATTTGTTCCAATAATGATCTGATTATGATATACAATATAAACCTATATTAAGAATTAATGTTAAAAGGGTTCCGAGTTTAAATTCTTAATTAACTAATAAGCTGAATGCTTACTGCCTGCGGATATACTTTCATTTTTGTCATGGTGTAAAATAAATGTACTCCATTTGAACTGCTCTATGGGTAGGGTAATGTCATTTTATCGTAGCTCTCCTCAGTTTGTTAGTTACACGCTCGATGGGATGCCATTTGATAGGCTGATTGAAATACATGATTTGGGTTTGCTTCTTAATCTTAAGTTTAAATTCCAAAGTCATATTAAATTCACTGTCAAAAAAGCCTTTCAAGTTCTCGGTTTAATTAGTGTTGGTCGACCCTTATACGACCAAGATAGTTTTCGCTTCTCTTGTACGTCCACTTCTGGAATATAAATCTTGTGTGTGGTTTCCGCAATATCATATTTATCAAAGTAGATTGGAATCTGTGCTCTTCGTTGCTATGACTAGGGTGCGCTGCCTCCATACACCGATATACTGTTCCTTATTAACCTTCCCTCCTTAACTAATCGTCGAGTAGCATAGTTGTTATCCTAGCATAGGTGTTATCTTTGCAGTTAAATTACTAATCGGTGAAGTCAAAGCCAAATTAATTTATCTGTTCCCTATATACCGTCTCGTTACTTCTTCCCACCCTGTCTTAAATAACCGTTTCGAGTACTGTGCAATGTTTATAATAGTGTCTATCATCTAATCAATTCAGAGTCTTCCATTTCTATAATTAAAAACTCAATTTTAAATCTCGTGAATAACTTTTTCGCATGCACCTAACCAACTAATTCATATTAATTCGGTTTTTGTCTGATTGGGTTTTTTTCTGAGTTTTCCCCAATTCATGCAACAAATGTTGGACAATTTTGTATTTAATAGCCCCAGAAATATTATAAATTATTTTTTAATTTAAATTTAATAATAAATTTTATTTTAATAATAATTATATTTAATTTCTTAATTTTTGTATTTTTGTTTTGGTGTCGACTGGCTTTAATTGACATTAAAAAAGAAAAATAAATAAATATACGCATATGAAATACCCATTTACACGCAACACAAATTAAACTTTTTATATTAATATTATAGCTCATTAACGAATTAAATGAATATGTCTCAGATACTGTATATATATTCTATTACATTGTAAGTCAGTAGGAAAAGACGAGTCTGTCTGCCTGTTTCTATGCAAGCTGGTCTATTATTTTGGCTATCGATAGTTGGCAACACTGATGAGAGCAAATATACGTGCATCAAGTTCTGCGCAGGCGCTATGTGGAGCATGTGGAACCCGAGTATGCATGTATTTGTTTACTGGAGTTCTAGTATACGAAATGTGTTATATTTATGTATGTTTTGGTGCTAAGATTCCTGTTTTGAAATTTGTGTATTTTTAAGAAACACTCGGTTATCACAAATCAAATTGTTCCAAAGAAATCGCGTAAATAAGTTAAAAGATACAAAGTAAATTGTATTTAAAAACGCACTTGTTTTGCATATACAATAATACCCGACATATGAACAACGATTTTTTTTCATATATTTTCATTATATTTGTGGAACATGTGTTAAGAAAGGTGGCCTAAACGAAAAAAAAGGGTTTTGTGTAAATTGTTTTTGGCAACGTCCTTCAAGCCACACTTACGGATTACTTTTTGCCACAAGATGAAGTGTTCTCATGCACATACACATTTATGTACATGCAAATACATACATATGTATACTTGAAAGTCCTTCAGCATGTGTATATGATTTTGCAATAGCTGCGAGCTGTGAGCTGTGCGATGTGAGCTGCGATGAGGGTATCGATTCAATCCAGGAATTATGTGTACATTCGAATGAAATCATTTATGGATTAATATTAATACATTTTCATGTTTTTGCACAAACCAAAATACTTCATAATGCACACAAATGGAAATCGGGCGCTTAATGACGACATGCTTTTTGGTCATGGACTTTAATGACAACCTCAGTGTCTCGCCTAAAGTTATGCTCAGAACATTGTCGGCAGTATCGTGTATCAAAATAAAAAAACATTTCACCACAAGTCTTCAAGAATTAATTAAGTAAACATTAAGCTTAGAAGTAAAAGCAGATCAGTGGAAAAGCACCCGCCTCATAAACTAAAGTTCTAAAGCTCAATTCCACCTGATTACAGGCAGGTAAGTCAGTTCGAGCTTAAGGACACTTAATATCCTGTACACAACCAGTATAAATATGGTGGCTCAAATGACAGATACAAAAAGATATATCCGGCCCGAATTAATATAATTTGGTACTCTTGTAGAATGTATTATAATTTTGCAACGCTTTGAAGAAGACACATCCTGAACGGACCACTATATGATAAGCTGCTAGGAACTGACATCGACATATTTGAAAATTAGAAAAATGTTTCTCTAAAACAACATGTTAAACAAACAAACCAAAATATTGTTAAAGAAACAAACAAGGTTGTCGAATGAAATTCAGAATCGGAATTTAGACTTCAATTTAAAATTAATATTTCTATTTGTATAAATAATATACACTCGCGAGCTTGAGTTGTAAATTCAGACTGCCTTGCTCTAACGAGCAAGACCTTATTTTATTGAAAAATCTTAAAACTAAATACATATGTTTCCTTATCTAACGCAGTCGCTTGTAAGACGACCACAGTGTAATTTCATCCCTCGTTATCTTTTGGGATATTCTAAGAATAGCGTGACCCGGCCTCAGGTACCTAACCTTGAGTGTGCTGCATGAGCCCGCTAGCTGATACCCAGAGCAACTCATGTTCATACTTGAACACTATTATTGCAAATAATATTTGTCCTGAAAAGAACGTTTCAGAATCATTGCGGAACATAAGAAAGGTGGATCCCATTAATTTATGTTACAAATATGTTAATGTATCTGTTTTCGAGTTGGTATACGGGAGCATATATATCCCTTAGGTCTCATAGTCTAGTGATCAGACAGACGGAGAAACAATTGCGTAGCGGTACCGTACCTGTACCGTACCGTAAAAATGAAGGTACCAATACGTAACGAACAACGTAAAAAAAGGTTGGATGTATCCCGGAATCTTTATCGGAATTCTTATACTTTACCTATGAGGATCAGGATTGAAACCTAAAAACGATTCGATTTGATACCCTGATTACAATAAAAAAATCTATTTACATACCTTATCTACAAGGGTATGTAATCTTGGGCGTGCTTAATATAACCGATCTTTTGTGTTACATTTTTGATAATCAACAACAGACCACAACCATATTCGTCTGTCTGTATGAACTTTCGTAAAAGTATAGCTAATATATCCTTTTTTCAAACAAGTTATAACCATGGAAAAGAACAGCCTTAGGGTACTTACCGGTCTATTGACAGGACACTGTAGACTAAGAAGTCACCTAGTTAAACTAGGTATATATAGTAGCGATCTGTGCAGGTTTTGTGAAAGAGAGGAGGAATCCTCGATGCACATCCTAGCATAATGTGTCGCCTTAACTAGAAGAAGACGCAGCATCCTAGCGGTGCATGTTTTGAATTTTAGAGACATAGAAGACCTCAACCCAACAAAGATCCTCACATTCGTGCGGGAACTGGGGCCGATCAAATATGTCGCGGTACAATTCCCCCCCAATAATATTCATTTTTTCAAAGGATTATGGTTATTTTTATTTATTTTTGCTTAACCTAAATAAATCATATGAACATTTATTTGTAGTTAATGGTTAATTCTCAGAGGACTCTTGCGGGAATTGAAAAAATACATATACAAATACAGATTTTACTTTATTTACATCGATGATTTTTACACAGCAGAAAATGAAATATAATTGCAATTTTAAATATCTAATTTTCAGAACGTATACGCACAAATACATGCCGGTCAATCATGTGAAGTCATTTACTAACAATAAAGTACAGGTAAGTTGCGTATCTTTCGATATTAAATTTAATACATTTACAAAATTCTATAGAGCTGGCAAAATGTTAAAACTATTTCGATATGATATATGATATCACTTATCAGCGCGCTTGGCTGAGATCTAATAGATTATCATTCCTAGTCGACAGTCTCCAGGACGATTCAGTCGAGGATTTTGGCGAGGCTAAGATCGTTTCAATCATATTAAATTGTGGTTTGAATTGGTTTCATCGGTTTTTTTTCTGGGTTTCCCCAAGACTTGTTATAAATGTTGAACTGTTTCAAATATTTTTTAAAATTTGCGATTACTCCACATTAATTAAAATAATATTGCTAATAATAAATTAAAAATTCACCAAGTATAGAATTCTTCCAGAATGTGTTTAGGAGTCTTATAGCTGACTTATTAGGGAGAGGCAGTGGTCGCAAATAATAAAAATATAAAAAGACATACTAACCGTATTATCATAATACACCTTAAATTTCAGTCGATTTCACAATAGCCGATGACAATATGGAGGCAAACCAATATTATTGCCGAAATGAAATGCAGCAGAATTCGTCTCCATCAATTTCTCAGCCGCCGCTAAGCAAAATTAATTATGTAAACAATGGTGGTCAGGAATATGTGGCATGTAGCTCAAATCATTCAGAATCGGGCTACAACTCGAGCGACATGCCTCCTCGAAATGGGAACAATAAAGCTGTCATTGGAAATCGGAACATGGGAAACCCTTACGCATTTCCCAGTTGCAATAACAGCAGTCACTGCACAAATAACACAAATAATACCGGCAATTACATTAATATAATGTCAGTTCCATTGAGCACGCTACAATATAATCGCAAGAAGTCAACATCGCAGGACTACCAGTAAGTAGAGTCATCCTTAAACGCTTTGTTCTCTTCAAAAACTTGAAAAATTAAAGATAAGTCTTTCCTTGGACAGATCACGTTTATATTACAATACCACGGATGTGAAGTGTCGCGACGATTACTATTTAGGAAACAATGTTAAGCGCAGCAACGAAACTACTGCACAAATACAGAATCATCAAATACAACAACATCAAACATCACAAAATCACCATCACGTGCAACACCAACTGCAACACATTAATCAAAATGCTCACAGCCAACGGATACAAAATCAAAATCAACAAAAGACCGCATGCAGCCCCAACTCGGTCTTGGATACCATTGATGTTGACTGCACAATGTATTCAAATGCTGCAAATGCTGGAAGTGGTGGACGCGTTGGGGCCGCAACTCAAACGCATTTAAGCAATGCCAATGTGGCAGCATGTGACCAATTGGGGTCACAACAAACACCAGTCTCTCTGGTACCAGTCAATGTGCCTGTTCCCCCTGTGATGTATACAGTGCATCGTGTAGTGACCACAGCTCAGATCCAGACAGCTGTCGGAAGCACATTTGCATCGTCAGCGAGCGTTTCGAGCGTTGTTAGTGCCGGTCGCAATGAGAACGATTGCATATCGTCGGCCCAGGTGACTTCAGCGATGTCCATTTCAGCCAAGGATCCTTGTCTTCATCTGTCTGAGCTCAGCGGCAATATCATTAATACCGGCAACTCACTTGGCCCTCTCACCGGAGTTCGAAGTGCATCTGGTAAGAATGGCTTTAGAGTCGCGTATACTGTACATTTTAGTTAGTCGCATTTTAATCTTACTGTATATTTAGGTATTCTTCAAAATTTGTTACCAGTTCAACAAAAATGCAGCAGCAGCAGTGACGCTCAACAGAATCCAGTGGTAACAAAACGAATTGTTGCAGGCAACTCCTCTTCCACTTACACAAGCGCCGGAAAACCCAATTCGATTGTGACCCGTACTCTACAAAATGTAAGCTCCATACGCTCAGAAAAAAACGCCCCAAGTTTTAGAAAATAACCCTTAAAACCATAAAGTTTTTCTTTTTTTAAATTAATTTCTAAATATTAGAAAATTTCTATATCTTTAAAAAGCTTGCTCCAAATCAACAATCTTAAAAATAAGGTATTTTTTTTATTATTTAGAAATTTTATCTTTTATTAAGAAACATATTTCCAAAAAGTATAAATGCAAAATCCTTATCTTTAGAAGAAATCCTTTCTAAAATTCAGTAAAAAGTAATGTAATTCACTGGCTCGACTTTTGTATTAGAGTTTAGGGTCGCGTCTTAGAATCGAATTTGTAAACTATCTGAAATGTTTGTATATGTGAAATATTAAAAAACAATTTTTTATTAACAATTTAAGGAACAAGAAATAATAAGGTGAGTTATCTTTGGCGCAAAAGTATGGCGAATTTCTAAAACTCAGGGCAATTTTTTTTTTTGAGCAGATAAGCTTAAAGGTAAATATATAATTCTTGTACATTTTGTATAGGTCATACCAACTTGTGTGTACTTAATGTCAAGAGTTGCCGTGCACATGGAGATCGAGGGCACGGTTCAGTGTCCTTCCCAAGTGATGCTTGCAGCTGCACTGGGATGCGAAGAATTGGGAATTTCTAACAAATTGCTGGCGCAAAGCATTTTTGGATTATGGATGACCAGCAGTTTGCTAGAAATGCAGCTGAAAGCTCACCATTGTCCATACATTGTCAGAGTAGCCTGGCCGAATCTGCTTGAAAAGTTTAGCAGCGGAACACCAATTGAAAGAAAATATGATGAGCCCATGATTGTCCTCAAGCGAAATGTTTTCTTTTCCAAGCGCGATGAAGAAAAAATCAAGTAAGTTGTACTCATCGATCCACACTTCATTTACGTTAATTGTGGCACATTTTAGGGACCATCGAATTGTGGAGCTACTGTATGAGGAGGCAAAGCATTACGTATTAACAGGAAGATATATTATGGAGCCGGTTCATTCGCTCATGCTTGGTGGTATTCAAGCTAGAATTGAACTGGGTCCGTACAATTCTCACACGCACACAGTCGGATTTTTCAGGTGATTATCAGAATATAATAATATAGGAGCTTGCTAAACATTTCTTTCTTTTTTTTAGGGAAAACCAGTCAAGATTCTTACCCAAACATGTTGCCAAGAGTTCAAATTGGTTGTGGCTGCCAATTAGTAAAAAGAACTCTGCAGAAATAAAACTATTAGAACAATTCAAGCGAGTGCCGCAAACAGCCACAACTCGGAAATTAATGCGCAAATATTTGGAGTTTTGCTGGGCCCTACCATTTTATGGGTAAGTTTGTAAATCATTGTATTTTTCCTTTTCATTATTTCTTCTGTTTTCTTTGATAAAATCTTTGATAATATTAAACGAAATTATTGTTCCAATTATATATTTTACATATATATAAATATAATTATATATATAAATCTTCATTGCTTCGGCTAGTTGGTTGATAAATCGAATATTTCATATACAATATCTGATCGTCTGAAAGGAAGACAAAGTTTTATTTATGTTGACATTCATAGTCAGTCAAAGCGCTTGATAAGGTGCGTTAAGGGTATAATAAAAGGTATAATAATCGACAGGTATAATAATTTGGGTTTGCTTTGGTATTGTTTTAAAAAAAGAAATCACGATTCCTTGCTTTAAATTGTAGTGCATTTCGAGTCTAGGCTTTAAACTTAAATTGAGCTGATTTTTACCTTCCAATTTAAAAATATTTACATGGGGTAACGAGAGTAACGAAAGCATATTCTAACCCCAAAAATGTTGAGAAGTGTTGAGTGGACTATCATCGTAGTTAAAGGTGGATTGATATAAAATGGGAATATCGCTCTAGCATTAATTACACCGAATCGGAGCAGTAACTTTTAAGCGTAATCTTGCTCTTTGAACTTTATTTAAATTGATATTTATATCTAATTTACAAAATGTAGCGCTGCATTTTTTCACGGACAAATGGAGCAACCCGTCAGAGGCATTATGTCTTTAGTCAACCATAAGGATATGGAAGTCTTGCTTGCTGTAAACGAGAGAGGAATTTTTATAATAGACTGCGTGGAAAACGTAAGTATTATATATACTTTGGGTATACTATGGCGCAGTTTCCAAATTACTATCTGAAAAGTATATAATATAAAATAAAAAAGTTTCCATCGCTAAGAGTACAACACCTAATGGCGTAATGGTCCTAGATTGGGATTTAGCATATTCTTTTAATTATCTTAAAATGTAATAAAAAGCTTAATATTTTAAACAAAATAGCGAAATTTCTTTTTAAATTATATTATTTTATTTTAATTTCCCAATAATATGTTAAAGTTATTTGTTTTGTAAAAAAATTTTAAAAAAGAAGTTTATTTTTAATTAATATAAACAGAATTTAGTCGAAATTATCTTTGTTTTGTTGTTATATTTACCGCCTTTCTACAGTAAGTCCTTATTTAAAAGATGAAATTATATTTTTCACTTTTTAAAATAACTTTTCGTTTATTTTCAATTTTTGTTTGTTCAATATCTGCTTAAGAATTTACTCTGCTGTTCGTTTTGAGCAACGCTAGAAATCCACTAATATTAAATTGCATTTGATTACTTATGTATTAACAATTTTATTTGTATTAAATACAAAGACTCTATTATTGGGGCTCCGATATGAAGATATGTCATGGGACTATGCTAAGCCAAGTGATAGTGAGGATTCCGAATGTCTTACATGCATATTCCTGCAGGTTAGTATTTAAAAAACATTCGAAAATATATTCGAAATTATTCGAAATAAGTTCAATAATTTTTAAAAATATATTTATGTATATTTCTAGTTTGACGCTGTAGAAAATGGAATACAAATATCGAAACTAGTACAAGTGTTTTCTAAGCAAGCTGCAATGATTGATGCACTCATTTCGCACTTTACAGAGCAAATGAGAAAAAAGAGACAAGAGGGAAACTCTGCCGAACAATTTCACGATGGTAAGTTTGTTGAATAATAAAAAAAATGATATATCAATAAAAATTACGAGAAAGAAGCAATAATTTAATGGTCCAGATGCATCTCGACAAGAACATTATTTTAGTCTTAAGATATATTTTATTCTTAATAATTGTTAATTTTAAATTGTATTTACAGAGCCGAATCCGATTCAAAATAATGGGAACGGAATATTGTGTAATAAGCTGTCTCGATTGACTTTAGCCAGCTTCGATGAAGAAGGCCGCTGTATTGGACAAATGGGATCATTATCTATAAGCTATTAACATTTGTTGATATACATATAAATTAATTTGTTACAATTAAGCAGAGTAAAAGGTCTACATACATATGAATGTATAACATTTGAAATATTAACGGCGGTCCGGTCACATGAGTAACTAAGTTTTTGGATGAAAATTCACAAAATATTAGTCAACTAAAATGTGTTCGGGTCTAATTTTTATTATTGCTGTAAATACTTTAAAATTCATTCGGAAAGTTACGCCAATTTACTGAATTGAAAACTTTCCGATCATTCTTAGCCATAAAAAAATGATTATGCAAACAAAACAATTAGTCTTCTATGAATTTTCACAGAAATGTGGGAAAATGATTTAATAGCTTAACGGATAAAATATTAAATTTTTTCATACAATGGTTCTTTTTTTATTTCGAGGTTAAAAAGGTTTTGCTTATTAAAAGGAAACTAGTATACTATTCTTATCATCAACTTAGACAAATCAAGCCCTTTCATTTATCGGTTAATCTCTATCACTGACAGTCTCTTTCCAATGGAATGGAAACCAATTTGAACTTGGTCTGTACAATTTTTTTTTTAGTTATTTAATTAATTCCGTGACACAGAACTGTAGATTTAAGAAGGTAGGGGTGATATGTTTCCAACGACTTGCGTTGCTATCGACACTGGATTAAGCAACGTTTTGATCTTTGGAACTTGGTAAACATAAAGCACCATGAGCTTTCTCTGAAATTGGAAAGAGACCGAGAGTTAAGTACAGCTAAAATCACACACATGAGTACGAAGCTCGAAAAAGTCAATATAAACTGCAGTTGCACGTAAACCAATATATATTACATTAAAAAGTTTGCAAGTAATTGCAGCCGTTTGCTCACAATTTCAAATCGAAATTTTTTTTCATAGTTTTTTTTTTTTGAGATGCTAGCAACCTCTCATAAAGAACGTTTAAGAAAATTCCTGGCCAAGAAATGTTGAAGTTAGATTACAGATCACTGTTAATAAAAAGAAACAACTCGTTCAAAAAAATCACGTACTCAGAAAACCTAACTGAATTGGACTAACAGTGAAACTCTATAAAGATTTTTAAGCTTGTTGCCAGCTCATAAATCAGAGTTGCCTCAATATTTTATAAGGATGATTGTTTAGACACCAATCAAAGTAGCTCTGATGATTTGCAAGGACCCTTGTGACAGAGTCGACGAATGAGGAATTCAAATTGTGAACTCCTTTTTCAAATGTTAATAAGCTAGGTTTTGATAATCTAATTTGAGAATGACAATTTCTTAATTGTTCATATATCTATGCGATTGATAAGTTAGATAAAACATTGAATAAAAACGGATCTGAAGTTTTCGGTGCACAAAAATGCATAGCTTCGGAAATAATAATTATTAAATAATTGAAATGTCTATGGTTTTGAAGTATATGTAAGATTGTATTTCTATGGGGAAGTTAAATATTAGAATATTAATTTAAACAATTGTATTTATCGAAAATGTGCTAATATAAATTTTAATGCAAATGTTGGTCGGTGTATCGTATGCTTAATATATGTACATAACATAAGTGAGCGCAAGTTGTATTATAATATTTGTAGCGCTAGGTTAGCCAAAATAAAACAAGTGAGTTAAAATTCAGATATTTATCTTAAGGTCGACCAAATTAGAGCTTCCTAACAGAACCAGCAACTGTCTATGTTATGGCGACAAGGAAACCAGTTTCGATTAAAGATAGCAAATAATATCAAAATCGTTACCGAAACTTAAAAAGGGGTGTCAAATGAATCTTTGGACGTCAGTGGAAAAAAAAACCATATCGATTCTGCCCAAAATGCATAGCCATAAGGGAATCTGATCCATATCTACAAGAGAACTTATTGCAGCGAAGACAAATCAAATAATGACCTGCGTTCGCTGTCCGATGCGTTGGGTTCCCGTCCTCAATCTCAGCACAGCTGAGGCCCAGCTGAGAGTGATTTCTGGTGCAATCGGTTCGTAGTCGATTTGACGCCTCTAAGTATTGTGTGCCTAGTAGTAATACGTAAGATTTCACCATCTTCTTTAATACTGATGTATATTGCTCTTCTATTCGCGGTAAGAGAAGCGTTCCAAAAAACATGAAGCTGTATTCGGGTCTTGCTTCCTGATCTTGATTCTGATGAGATCACTAAATTATAGCTTTGGTGAAATTCGTGTTATTTATTGAGAAGATCATCGGGACAGAAGTCATCCCAAATAAAGAGTCCAATTCCACAAATCGATAGATGTTTGAAACCAATGAAATATTTATATTTTGCAACTGTATTTTAAAGAAATTATGACCTACGGTCTTCATTTCTTTATACAAATTTCAGCATTTTTTATAAACTTAAAAAAAAAAACTAAACAAACCGTGCTGTCCATGCTCACATTGAAAAAATATATTTCCCGACCATTAGGACAAAAACTTGTGATTCAAATTATTAAAGATCCTAGATCTTAACAAGGTACTTCAGTAGAGTACGGTTTATTTTGCATTTAATACACAAATCGCATTTAAAGAACATTGCAGGTTTTTTGAATATTAATCATAGATCCCGATGGACATTTGAAAACCTCAGTCGCGCTACCGCCTTGGGCAATGAGCCAACCTAATCTGAAATTCAAAATAAATCATTTAGTTAGTAAAGGCAGACACTGAGTTTATTATACTTATTTAATAATAATATTTTTTATTTATTAAAACTTGAATATAATTAAACGGTAACAAGCATTAGGGATGGTCAATAATGTTCCCGATGAAGAACAGCTTCACTAAAATCCCCACCCATCCGTAGTTTTCGCTCAAAACTTGTCTGATCGTTATTACTTGCTTGGTCTACTTACATGTTGTCAAACTCCGAAGCGCTTGTGTCGATTCCCAAGTAGTTGGATTCAGAACAAAGTTCTTGAGCAGAAACTAGAAAAAATATTTGTGTTGGTGTTAAATTCAATCCTGGAAGTCGAGCCATTCCCTTGATAGGGCCAGTCAGCGAAAGCATTGAATGATATGAAATCTGCATTCCTCCAGAATGAATTAAGATGTCCATGCGGCTAAAGTTTGAAAATATATTAACAGAATGGGGGACACAACGCATTGCCTTATCATCAAAGTTTTTCGTTATCGATCGTAAAATCTCCTTGGCAATGGAAACGCCAATTGAAGCATAATGCAAATAGGGTGGTAAACTTGCATTGAAATATGGTATCAATATGACCGACAGGGGAACAACTGCGAATTATAAAGACAAATAATTTATTTCTATCATACCTGGAGTAACAGTTAAAATACCCACCTATTGAATGGCTTAATGTATCATAAAATATGGTCGACACAATTGGGTACGCCCATCTGAAATAATATATGGATATAAGATTTTTAAAATATTTTTAATCGTTAATAAAACTAACGCGTCATGGGAGCTTCCATCCATATTAATTGAATTGGGTACTAGTTTGTTCCGCTTATATATTTGTAAAATATTTTCCAGCCAACTATCTGGGCTGATATGAAGAGGTTCCATTGCATTAGTTATTTGTGTCACGTTCGAAAATCCTTCCCAAGTCTGAGACTGTATTTTTAAAGCTGAAAGTTTTACAAGTGCGGCGCCCTTCAAGGATGGAGCTCGTTTCAAGTGAGCTTTTAATGATTTGAAAATGATATCCGCCTGAAAATATGAATATATGATGAAATTATTGATCATTTTGTTTTTGTTTATAACTTGCTCTACCCGCTTTATTATGTCCTTTGAATCTACTGAAGAGTACTGAGAAATATATAATGCTGACGCCAATTCCGGTAAGGCCCACATTGTAGAGCGTGTGCAAACCTCCGCATTGGGATAATCTTTTGGTAATAGTTCAAGTGCGCTTAGCAATATCATTGAATTATGTGCAATTCGAGACGGATACTTTGTTAGAAAGGCTTGTAGCGCTCTGAGATAATCAGCATTCCTTACAACTATAGGCCCACTCCAGTCCTTTGGAATTAGAAGAGTCCAATTTAGCTGAAACCACACATAAAAATATATTTATTTATGGATATGAAATCAGCTTTTATCAGCTAAATGACTTCATTTGCAGAAGTACGAAGATATCTGTGGTAGCAAATACTACACTCAGAAAAAAATTGTATTGATATTTAGAAAATTATCATACTCTTAGCGCCATTAAATTATTACGAAATTATCTATGTCTATCTTTTCTTAGTTCAATAAATAGATTTTTCTAAAATTTAAAACAGAAGATTTATAAATTTTAAGATATTCATATAAGTACACAGAATTCTTACATTAGCTTTGTAGTTACTTATATTGTTTTTTAAACAGTAGTATTTTCAGATCCTACATATACAAACATTTGTTGGAAGTCGTGTGACTTTTCACTGAGCTTATATTACTTTCCAATTGCTCGAAATTTTTTTCTTATTAATATAACACATTTCTAGAAACAAAGTCTTTTTTCTAGTTTTCGGCACGATTTTAATTTGAGGAAGATTTTCTAAATTACAGGCCAATTTTTTAGAGTGTATACAGATAACTTCTCTAGTTCATGTATATGTGTCACGTATATGTGTACGTAACCGACTTCGGAATATTCGAAACAACAGCTGAAATCTGAACCGCGATCATTGAAGTAATTTAACAGCAATTTGTTGGCAATACTTGGTGATTCTTCCTTTTCAATTCTGAAAAAAATATTTAAGATGATGTGTTTGGATACTTCTAGGACTTGACGATTTTTCATTACCTCAGTGTGCAAAGTACAAATATTGTAATACTTTAGCGGAAGATAAATGTACAAGTAGCTTCGTAGGACATTGATTGTAATAATTTAAATATTACATTAAAATTGTTGCCTACTTTTTGGGAAGATGGTGAAATTTGGCGTCGGCAGGCAAATAGATAAATAGTATAACTACTCAAATGATATAAATACAATTATATATCGTGCAAACCCAATATCTATATCTATAATTATATCTTCTAGTTGCAGATCAGGAGTCAACAAGTTGACTTCACAATTTTAATGTCTTTAGCCAATTTTAAGCTTTTCTGTTCATAGCTATGGCAACGCTGTTAACAAAGTATTTGCAGTTACTTTTAGTTTTTACCATTATTTTATATGTATGTATCTATATTATAAATCAGGAAATGTTAACAATATATTGAAATAGTAACTCACAATTGGATACATGGCCTGCAAACTGGATATATTATACAAGACAGAGCTATCCCAAAAGCCTCGGCGTGATTGTTCAACTTGAAGCTAAAATAGATATTAAAAATGATATGTATTATATTTATATTCTACAAATTAACAAACTTGTCGTGAGTAGTCTTAAAATTACAAACTCATCAGAAGAAGTAAGAATGCTATAGTCGAAAGTGCCCGACTTGGACATACCCTCTTTATCTTAAAATGATTTTTACATTCAATTGAAAGCAATTAGTTTTTATACCCATTGGAAATGCAAAAAAAAGTTATAATAAAGTTGTTTAACGTACGTAGCAGTTAGAGAAATCGTCTTCGACCGTATAATTTGTATACATTCATGATTCGCATTGAAAGCCGAGATATCTGAGACTACACAAGGCGGACAGGAGCAAATTTGGAATTACAATTTTTGTTTACCACGCGCAGATCAAGTCTACATAATTTCATCGATAACTTTACAATAGCTCTTAAATTCAAGAAAAATAATATTATTGATAGACTCTAATAATAATATTGATATACTCTAACACTAATATTGACATACTCTAACAATTCTACCAAAATTGTTTAAGAAACTCCGAAGCAAATCGTAATTAATATGTATTAAAGACTTGGGTTCGAGATATCTCCTAGTGGAGTTCTCTCGACTAGAGCATTCGTACTTAATCTGCATTCACTTACATCGAAAATTACACATTATTATTACACAATTTTTGTACACTTTACTCTTTTTTTTGTAATATTGCTTCATAAATCGTGCACAGAATTGTCTTGATTGCAAGACATATTTCACATATCCTTTTGGATTTAATTTAATTAAAGTCGTGTAAAATGCTTCTTTGCAAGTTCTGTAACACATTTTACTTTCACGAAACTATTGCATGGTCTGAAAACAGCTTCATAAATCTTAAAATCCTTACCTTATTGAGATCCTTTACAAATTCTAGGATGGTATCTTTTTCAGATACTCGTTGAGCATAGGATAAGAAGCTTGGTAGAAAATTGTCAATCAAATCGGGTAAAAGCTTTGGTACTCCTTGCTTTAATCGATTTGGAGGGGCTTTTGGGCTCATCCAACGAACTTTATTCTGAAAATAAAATAAAGTAAAAATAAAGAATAATATAAATTTGTGAATCTAATTTTTAAAAAATCCGTCTTTGTGCTTACTTTCGTTTTTAAAGCGATTTTTTAATGTGAACATTCTTAAAATTACAGTTACAAATTAAATGATTGAATGAATAATTAAATTATAATTTTAAAAGTAAAATAACTAAAGGATACAATATACCTGAGAGTATTGAAATGTGAGTGGTGTATCATTTTTATGCAGAGAAAACCAAATCAGATGGAAAAACAGAGATTTCTGAGCATGTTTTTTCAAAATTTGTATACAAACCTGGAATTATTTCTTTCTTGTGCCAAAATAAATTTACAATTGCAATGTACATACCTCCAAAATAATCGATGATGTACTTGGTCCACTTATGATGAGAAGCACATGCGGTCTTCTACCATAACTAAGATCATAATATATATCAACAAGTGGGCTTGGCCCAAGCTCATATATTTTAGCTACAAGAGATGCTATGGACGAAGGACCGATGACGCCAACTGTTAAATACCCTCCTAAAGTATCAAATACACGGTGTAAAGCACTTGAATTTGTTTTGAGTTTTAAACAGCTCTCAAATAAACTTTGGAGTATCTTAAAATTTCCATTTATACTAGAATTCTGCAGGAGTACTAAAAAAATATATAGTAAATTATTATTAAATCATTTTAGAGAATGAATGTCAACTCACACTGCATTTGAGTATCAACCGATTTTTGTGAATTGCCCATTTCGATCAGATTCGTTATATTTTTATTAAAATTACTGCGCCAACAACTGAACTTTTTAAATTCCGAGCAAGGATCTTTATTCCAATTGAGTCTTGCTTGAATGTTGGCAGCCACTGTTTCACAAATTGCTTCCGTACATTCCGATGGAGATGACATTGTTGGCGAGCACCCATCGCCTTCCATATAGCAATCCCTGGGAAGCGGCGAGGGTGCTGTACTAATTAAAAATAGTATTGGTGAAGCGACCAGTAATGTTGTCACCAATAATGTTGCGGACGTTATTGCCACCTTGTGAACAGCAGCTGAGGTGCGCAGCCATATGCAAGGAGCACAGCATATCCAGCCAATAATATTGTTCTGGAAATTGAAGTGGTTGGTATTCTTAGAACATACGAGTACTATGCGAGAGCTGGAGTATTACTATATGTACCTTGTTATATCGGCCAGCCAAGTTATCTATGTTTGAGTTGTCGATAATTTCAACTTCATCAATTTTGCCAAACTGATTAGAACAGATGGGGGTTTTGAATGACAGCTGCTTTTGGAGTAGAGATGCGCTGCTTCCACCGCATGGATTTGCAGAAGTAATAATACTGCGGGTATTGCTGCCGAGTCCAGTTTTCCGAAAAGTGTTACGCGAACTAAACTCAGCTGTCATCTTTGTATTTCGATTGTACACGTTTAAGACACCAGTGTGCAAAAATTATAGCTTTAATTTTTTTGGAATTATTCTAGCATTTACAACGCATGTGTCAATCATTTAAAAATGTATTTAATCAATATTTTGCTTTACAAAACAAAAGCGGAATATATTCCCTAATGCACATGTTTATGTACGATGATGTACTCATACTATTTACATGCTATAAAGTACTTAAAATCAATTAATAGAATACTGCCGAATTTAATTATAATATTTTCATTTATTTTCACATGCCTACTGAACTTTCACAATATTTGACAAAAGCTCTAAGAACTTGCATCCAAAGCTTTCCCAAGTAAGAGCTTTTTCTTACTTTCGGCAATTCACACGAAAGGCACTTCAGGTAGATATGTCCATTATATCGAAGTCTTTAAACGCACTGTTAACCAACCTAAAGTAAATAAAATTACCTTAAGCGTTTCTGTTAGATATAAACGAACGCAATACTCGAATTCAAGAAAACAAAAAAAAACAGCTACAATCAGGTTGGAAAGGACCTTCGCCCGGGACGTGACCAGCGTGGCTGGAATGCTTTTAGCTGAAACTTTGGAAAAGGTTATCAGTAATCTTTTCGAGTTTTACGAAGTTAGGTAACCTTTTTGTAAAAATGTTTTCTTAAGGCTAATAAATGTCCTGACGTGAAAATCTTTACTGTGCAAATTTATACTGCTAACACCCTTCAAAAAACCTTTCCTGAAAGCGAAATAAACGTTCTGAAAGGCATTAGAGTTATAAGCCCAGTTTTGCACCATGCATGGAAGAGAAGCAATAATCCTTTCCAAGCCATCTTCAATCCAACTAAAAAATTTTTTGTAATAAAAATAATTATTTAAATTTATTACACATTTCCTTAATTGACTTCATATTTTGCTTTCCATTTAACTAAAATTATCATTTTGCATTTACTAATAAATGATTCCGTTCATTTCTATTGATTTCATTTCCACTTTTGGTGTACAAACAAATCCAGCTGTTCTATGCAAAATCAAAACAAAGTGTCAGGGTGACCCTCAATGAAAAAGTTATCGAAAAATCCTGGGCACACAATAATCAAAATGAAATCAGCTTTTGATTTCAAAAAATGGTAGTAGGACCATTCATAGATAAGAAAATATTATAAATATTATATTAATGAAGAAGTAATTCAAAATCATTTTCAGATATTATTTAAATATCGAGATTCACTGAATATAGGGAAACTTGATATTAATTTATTAAATAGAGACTAAATACAGTTCACAAATTTTCACATTTTTTTTAAATTTCATTTTATGAATACTTTTAAGTAATTGATATTAAATTATAAATTAATTTAATAGATTTGATTAGAAAATCAAATTAAAATATAAAGTATACAATATGATAATGTGTTTTGTACATTTTAATTTCATTATTCCTTTATTTAATATATTTATTCATTTATATTATTTTATATTTATTAACATGTAAAGTGAAATTTATTAAAAGGATTGGCGAACTGTAGGGAGCAGAAAAAGTAAGACTACCTACTAGAGTAAAGAAATCTTTGTATCCATTGATTAAAACATGTAGGGAGTAGAACTGTTCAATGGTTAATCAACTACGAAAGATTAATAGGTAGAATCCCTCTGAAGTGCGAGGATTGGATCCCAGTTAAAGCTACGTACGACAAAGAAAATAAATCTGAACAAACTCAATCGATCTTGATTGTTCTTACACTAAGTCCAGATATATGAATACCATACAAGAAGTAACGGGATTATATTTAAAAAGCAGGCCTGCCAATATATACCTTGTATAGAGACTCATATTTACTCACACACACAGTAACTGGATCGACCACTGTTCTGATATCGCTAATCTTATGTTCCGGTTTTGATATATTTTTTTTTTTTTTGTTTAACGATTCCGGTACTTGTTTGACAACCTGTAAGAAAGAATCTTAAAAGTATCAGTATCATTGTCAAACCGCAAAAAAGATTATAAAACTTGGCGACAAACTACTTTGAATAAAATAATACAATAAATATTTTGTCATGCATCTGATAGAAAAGAATGGTTAACTGGATTTAGAGGTACACGGGTACGTTTTACTATTGCTATTGATACAAACTTTTACAGAGGTATATCAGAAAACTGAAATGAATGCGGTTTCGCTCTGATCTCCTCTGTCATCTGTAAGAGCAATAGCAGTACTAGAGATAACAGCAGCTTGCAGTAATATCATATATGTTTTGCTCCGTGTACCTGCTACGTGGCTGCTACTAAAGTTCATTTCAGAGTTTCTACCTAAGCTGCTTAGGTAATTTTGTATGACAATATTTTATGGATGTATCTAATGCGTAAATATGGCAACATAAGTAAGCAATGAGCATGAAATTTTTAAATTTTGTTTTTGTCCCAAAAGTTCGTTCATGATAGATCAATATCGTATTAAATGAAACCGTATTTCAGGGTTTTCAGGGTTACCTGTAATAATTTAACGAAGAATTGCACATACACATAATCGATCTAATCAATCTACGCGTTAATGTTTTATTGCGAAAATTATTTATCAAGTTGATGCCGGAGCTTTAGCAACAGAGCTGCATTGAAAGAAAAAAGCCGATAGACAGCAAAGGACTGTAATGTTGCCTTGGTGCTTTTTTACCGCTATATTATATTGCTCGTGCGTAATGAGAGAATGAGAACTTTGTCTCCATCTCTGTCGTTAGCAGTTGGCACAGGACACAACACAAGAATGATTTTATACATTGCTGGTGGTTGCTGCAAAGCCGAGGAGTGACACCAGTAGATGTATATTTATTTGTGACAGGAAACATGTATTTTTCGCATATTTGCCTGTTAAAATACGATAGATTGAGCGGCCATTCTTACTCTTTTTATATTAATAATAAAATACTAAATCACAAAATTTGCAAAAGGGGAAAACATGTTTGAAAAACAAGTTTACTATCCTTAAATTTAGGTATTTTGGTAGATTATTCACAATACTTTTATGTGTAATGTGTGCTGAAAAATGCTCTGATCTCCACAAGCAAAAATTCAGCTACTTCAAGATGGCTGATTTTTTATTTGAATAGCTGTTGTGCAAATTTCGAGCATGACTGAAATTAAATCGACAATAGAGAATCGTAGTAGCCAGCAAGTTATTGCATTTATTTGGACAACAAACTTAGTTTAATTCAATATCCATATGAATAAAATTATTCCTCGAATGTCGGAGCTGCACTCTTTGTTTTGGAATAATCCCTAATGGGGGAATAAAACTGAAAATAAACAAGTAAATGAATAATTATTATATAAGTCCTTGGGGAAACGTGGTATATTTATAAATTTATAACAATATATATATCTATATATATATATATATATATAATATTATGAGTGTACACACCTTGTATTGTTTCTCCTTATACTCTTGCCATGGTTCTGGGTTATTTGAACGATTCCAAGACACGTCCGGATTCCTAGTAGCCAGGCGACCCATATAGTAAACTGCGCCAATTGCTCCGGCCGCAACGCAAACGTACAGCGGAATCAACTACAAGAGTCAGGTGTACGAAATTAAAAACATATGACTTTAATATGAATGCTCACATCACTTGGGTTACGTAACCGAAAAAATCAATTACTTACCGCAGGATTCTTTTTTAAACTTTGTAATCCGAGCCCCTGCATCCTGAAATGATTAGATTGTAAAGAAATATGCCGTATAACAAATACCCTATCAATAATGCACCTTTATTCTGAATGGTTTGCCGTAAGATAACAAAAGTTGCAATTAACTAGTGGAATTATTTTCGGAACTACCTCTTTTGAACTGGTTCTGTTATTTGTGTGTAAGCATAGCGGCGCATTTTCATGCCAGTGTTAAACTGTAAGGCGCATCTACAGTGTCAGATTTATGACAACGAATCATTTATTTGTGAACTGTAATGGTTCTTCTGCATTAGAAAGTTTTAGAAGTGAATTTCCATGTTCTTATATCATTTTGAATATTAGCTTAAAGATGATCTATGCCAGAAACAGTTATAGTATTATAGCCAACTTTGATACCGATTTTAATATTTTTAGCAGATTTAATGAAACATCTGAAATTTTTCGAGGATGCAAACTGTTTACAAAGAAAATATGTTTAACGAACAGAAATCTATGATTTGCAATGCGGTTTCAGACATATTTTTAAAATGCTTGCTCCAAAAATAATAAATTAATTATAACATTTTATGGACTTTTATTCACAATAAAACATTCATTTTAAATGCGCACTGGATAAAGAAAAATCTGTAACGCAGTTAACGTTAGCGAAATTATGCTCTATGTGGAAAAAGTGCGAAAATTCTTTTTAGATATTTTGTTGTTTGCATGCGATGAAATATCTTTAAACATATCGATATTTATTTTGTTGTCATGCCAAAATATTTCATAAAAGTATTTATTCCTTAAAGATAATATATATCGATAAATTAATATATTTTCAACAACTCTACCTTCGAATAATAATAAAAGAAAATATCCAGAAATGGAAGACAATATTGCATTATCCTCCATCGGCGATTTAGAAAAAAAGCTTAACTCTGCTAGACGGTCATTAATCTCATTAAATGACAATATACGTCGATTTGTCGGTCGAGGACTTAAGGAACCCAGGTTTTTATTTTACAACACTCACACGACGTATGTATTAGTACGTATTCTCTTTTTTTTTTAGAATTGAGAAGTACAATCCCGATGCCGGATGTAAGAAAAATGAGCAAAATCAGGACAAAAACATACAACGCCATGAGATTTTGAAACAAAAGCGGCGTATTTACGATCAAAAAATGGTATTTAATCGGCTTTCAGACAAGGACGAGTTGTGGCTGCCAACACCTCGACTTAATTCTCGGGTTATTCGAGAATTGCCCTCGAGAGAGGAAATTGTCGAAGCTCAGGGAGTCGATTCCGAATCAAGGGCTCGGAATCGTCGCATGTTCGGTTCCCTTCTGGGCACTTTGCAGAAATTTTGCCAGGAGGAGTCCAGATTGAGAAAAAATGAAGATAAGAAAGCTCAAATAGAAAAGAAATTGGAAAAGCAAGAGCTGCAAGAAAAAGCATTGGTTCAAAAGGAACGCGACTCATTATTTTTAGATAGAAAGCGTAAGCAGCTTGAAATTAGATGCCTCGAGAAGAAAATGGCTCGTCTAAAAGATTTCAAAACATGGGAATCCTCAGTGATTTGCCAACAAAATCAGATTCGAACAAAAACCAAACCCTATTTATTTTACCAACCACGCGTCCACACGACCCAGACGGAAAAACTCCTAATGAAAACTAAATGCGATCTGGAGTGCCTCGTCGAAAGACGCCGCGAGGATCTACAAGCGGAGCTCGGAGAAATCGAGTGCACCAATAATACGGATGATGACTTCGTACTCGACGATAGCAGCGTCTATGATAATAAAACAGATAACAAATTACATGTGGAGAGCAGCATTCCTGGAATATGTAAGTTGACACGCACTTTCTAACCAACAAATGCGATTTGTAGACAATTATTGTGTTAATTCGGACACCCGCTTTTCATAGAAATTCTAAATTTCGGACACTTAAATGTACCAGAGAGCTGCAACGATGGCTCCCGAACTGCTCTCAAGATTTTGCTCATAGGCTCAAAAGGATCATATGTTTTTCATACTTGTGATCGCGTCCCTTGTTTGATTAACACCAGACAACTGCAAACATAACTTTTTAATTGAATTTATTCTGCGCTAAAATTCTTACTCAAATGCAACAACTCAACAAAACAAGCGTTGAATAAACTCAGTTTTGCGAATACCCAGCACGTTTCGTCGGACGGAATTGGGACCAACCGAAGCAGAAGGAAATTAATATCTAGCTTGGCTTAACAAGTAATTATCGAAAGTTTATTCAGTACTATGTCAAAGTTACAAACCAAACGACAATTCGTCTTTAAAAGGGATCTAAAATTAACAGAAATTACAGATTATTGGGAATCCTTTGAGCAAGTTAAAAACATGCTAATGAGTAGTCTAATAGTACAACACCCCGATTATACAAAACCATTTACATTGACTGGCAAATAAACTTAGAGCATCAACAACAAACAAAAGTTTTGATTTATTTAAACAACAACAATAATATGTGATCATGTCAATTTCATCGTTTGAGCGCGAAGACTAGTTTATGCGAGTGTTAGTGTATCAACGCTCTTGCAAACACCCGAGACCCTTTTCTGATTAACACACTGCAGCGATCGTTAGCACATTCGGCACATATCTACTGTAGAGTCGTAGAGAGAAAAAACTTGAGACATTTGCTTTGAATACGAAATTGCAAAATATTTCGTTTGTGGAACCTAAAATCAAAAAGGCCTGCTAAGAGCAAATTATAAAATTAATCGATTTTTCTTGACGATTAAAATAAATTAATCTTTTTTTCTATCAAAACTTTCGTTTTGGAACAGGAGGATGGCTAATAACCATGGTCAGAATAAATTCCAGTTTTACTGTCTCAAAACCAAAAAAAACAAGAGAGAAAGTTGCAGTCGTGGTTAACCGACTTTAACTACCAATAAGTAATACCATCTTATAACAGGGACAAGGTGGGTGTATCCATGAATTACCTATCATTGATGGAAATTCCCAGTAATCTAAAAGTTTGCCTTTAAAATTTCGGGAGATTGGTGACTAGCTTTCAAATTGTGTAAGATATATGGTTTTATCGACGGTGCATCGGTTTTGGCAAGCCATCCATTTTATGTATCGATCTCTTAAGCGAGTTACCAGTAACATACTTTCAAAATTTGGTCTTTGCTCTGTCTTAACAATTGTGGAAGATATGCTCATTTCAGATTTCTGGCACCGAAGTTTCTGGTGTCGGCGTGGGTAGACGTATTCTAAAAATATGTATATAAGAAGATTACCAGCTAGCCACCTTCCAAGTTTGATGATTTTATCGATTTACACTTTAATTAATATCGCTTTTGGCGATTATGAAACCGGGTGTGGGCGTGACCATACTTAAGGGCGGCTACAAAACATACCTACCAAATAACTGCGGAAGATATAGCCATATCCCATTTGTTGACACTAAGTCTTGGAGGCAACTGTTACTAAAATTTCTTCTTTATGACAAATAAAAAAAAAAGTCGGACAATATTTTAATTATTTATTATATTTTAGTACAAAAATATTCTGGCGTAAATCAGCTATTGCAACCGACTGCGAAATAATTTGATACCATAAGAAATACCAGCTGATAACAGGTAGCAAGGAACAGGGTGTGTGTAGCCTAGAAATACCGATCTTTGAAATCAATTTTTGGTTTGCCTTTAAAATTGCGATAGATATTGGCTTTTCAAAAGTTTGGGGGAGGGACTGGATTATAAAGAAGATTCCAAGTAATCTTTATTTCAAGTAACTAGCAACATTCTTTTCAAATTTGATGATCTAGCTTTCAAATTGTGTGAGATTTATGGAATTGTAGATTTACACTAAGAGGTGTATCAGTTTGGGGAGCGGAGTGGGCATGACCATCCAATTTTTTATCGATCTCTTAGGGGAGTTACCAGAAATATACTTTTAAAATTTTTTGACTTCAGTCACCACGCAATCAATACATTGTATTGTCCAAAAAAAATTTTGACATCAAATTTGCTGGTGAAAGATATTCTATTTGATACATGCAATATTCGAAATTAGTAGGTAAGTTCGGACTGACGTTCACTGTGCTGTTCATACTATGCTTTCTTGCTAACGCAGCTTAAGCTTGTGATAATCTAATTTATTTATTTTTATTTGTTTGTTTTTCAGGTGACAATATTGGACAAGAGGACTTTCGAAAGGTGCCAAACGAGGAGAGGCGGTTAATTAGTAGTAGTAATTTAGTTATTCAGGAAGCATGAAGTTGTTCATTTCAACATTTATAACATTAATATATATAAAGAGAACAAAATTAACAATAAAAGGCTATTTGAATATACATAAATGTTCAACAATTTATTTGTTGCTTAGTAAAGTGGTTAATGTTGTCGTCAACTCAACTCAACCCATTCAAATTCAAAATTTGATTAAGTAGAGCTTCATCCTTTATTATTTGCCAAACTAATAAGTAATGATTAATGTGTTTTAATTTGGTGCCTCCAGCTCTAAGATATATCTTTGCCATCATAATTTGTAGATCAGCTTATAAATATGTGCACAGAAATAGTTTTATAGAAATTAACGATTGCATAGCCCTCCTTTAATGTATCTAACTTCTATTTTTGCCTGTTTGTTAAGTATTTAACGTATCCATTCCAACGCAGAGATAGCTTGGTCTACAGGTTTGTAATCTGTTTTATGAAGAATCTTCTGCACATTTGAATATATTTAGGGAAGTAAAGTGACTCGGCGGCATATTCGACAGGAGATTAAACTTTGGCACTCATGAAAGATTCAGGATAATCGGGAGGTCATAGAGTACATCACCAAGGGCTATGGGATGGAGTTCACGCCACTCGATTATACAATAAGCCATAAAAGCAAGTCCAGGTTCAGATTCTTTGACATAGAGATACTACTTCATTTATTTATTATTGAGGTAACCACTTATCATTAAATGGCACACCAATGCAACGGTAATCGGGCTGGCAAGAGCCACCGCTCTCAAACAAGCTAAATATCTTTTTGGCCGCTATAATCAAAAATTCAAGCAAGCAATATCCATGGAAAAGAACAGAATTAGAATACTTACTGGCCTCTTGACAGAACAATGTGGATTAAGTTATCTATCTAAGCTGGATATAGGCAGTAGTCCGATTTTGTTACAATGTGAAGGATTCCTCAGATCACATCAAAGCAGAATGTGGTGCCAGAAAAATATTGTATGGAAGGGAAGAAAGTTATAAGTTAAGAAGAAATACAAACTCTCGATTCTTCAAATGTTCTTGCAATACTGCTATAGGCTCAGAAAAGGGGCACAATAGGTTGTAAAGATAGCAGTGCAATAATATTAAACCTTTCTATTACACGCTCGACAGAATGCTACCTAAGGGATTCATTTAAATAAATGATGTAAATTCTGCGTCTGACAATTACTTTTAAGAACAAACAGAAAATGTGAAATACAATAACTTTAGCTGCAATGACCTATGAGTATTTTAGGATGTAAGGTGAAAAGGGCACGAACTTAATGTTTTTGTATCCAATCGAGTTTCAGAAATACAGAAGCTTACCTTGGAAATATTTGACATTCTGTACACTGACAGAATTACAAGTTTCATGGAGCTTTGGAGCTAATTTGGCGTGCATTGATCGAATGAATTTAAAATTAATCCAAATATCTACTGAAGAAATCAGAATTACACTTGGAGGCAAGGCATCTTATTGCCCAAGGATCATAGGGCGACTAATTTAATTGTCAGATTTTATTGTTGCAAAGTTCAGTGTGCTTGACTCGTTGCTACAAGGGCGAAATATGCCCAAACGGACCCAACATATGGCCAATCAAGAAATTGTTCCTCACTTGCATCACATATCGTAGCTGTAGCTGTCTCAGTAATTATTTATTGGTACCAGGTCGAAGCCACGATCAAATTCATCGAGAATTGTTAAAGAACGCCAGCTAAATTGCAAATCTAGCTATGAAAATAATGAACTTTGTAGAAACTTGAGCAGAGCTGTATTATTTGTTGCATATTATTGTTTATTAACTTTGCTAAAGTCCATACATATTTTAAATATTCAGAGCTTTTAATTATTTGAGTATCCGGTTTTATTTAATGTTTCAGTTAAATAAACGGTCAACAAAAATGTTTTAAGCAATTGTAAAAATTTGGCATATTGTTTTCTGTTAAAACAGATAAGGAACGAAAATTTCGTATATTTGTAATTGATACGATTGCTTTCATTGCTTAAGAAAATACAAATAGAAAATTGTTAATACTCTCTTAGGGATATTTTGGCGGTTGAAATATTCTTAAAATTGTATTATAAAGTTTCTTGATATAAAATGTACGTATATTCCTATTAATGTATTATTTCTAATAAAATTACATAATTAGTTTTTAACATCACAGGACCGAATTGTAAGTCCCGTGGCAATTCTATAGTCATACGGAGCTATCGCGCTTTATCATTAAAGGAGTTTGGACGGTAGCCTCATCGTCTGATTGGGTTTGTTCAACAGAGCTGATCACGTTGCTGGCTGCTTCGACACATACCCGGCCAGATTGCACCTGATTCATGTGGTGTAATGCTATAGTTCGACCGCGAGATTGAGCAAAGGTGTTGGGCGCTGAAACCATAGAACTATTCGATGCAGAAGACGACGAGCTGGCATAGTCTTCCGTAGTGTCTCGAGTTAAATGTGAATCGCACTTTTCAGCTGGCGTTGATATTTGATGAAATGTCGAATTTAATCCGGCATGGCTTGCTTCGGGAACGTTGCTTGCGTATCGAGGCCACTCATTTTGGTACGACTGGCGTGGAAGAGTGCATTGGGCAATCGCATTTGAATAAACATGTGGAGTCACATTCTGAAAACAATGTTAAACATCAATAAATCAATAAACATTAATAACTTTTAGTGCTAGTATATTAAAACAATATACAGCATTAATTAAGACTTAAGCAACTCATAACTTTTCGTCACAAATGGAAATCATGTGATTATAAGTAAAGTGTTTTAAAGTGGGGAAGCTCAACACGAAGTGAAAAATCTATTAAGCCGTAATTTTCCACAATTTTAAAGTGAGTGTCACCAAAATGGTGACATAATAATAAAATAAAATACAATACAAAAAATTATTAGAACGATACATAAGCCTCCGTCAAGGGTAGGACCATTTAGAAAGTGGATTACTTTCGGTAACACACACCCTCGGAAATCTCTCAAATTTGTAACTCCCACGATTTTAGAGCTTCAATTCCCAAAGTTTGAAAGGAATCTAGAAATCTAGTAATCTACTATGAATCTTCGCCCAAGATATAGAAATTTTCGGGCCCATTTCCGACAACATTAATCGCCCCTATTCCCACCCACTCAAGAAGGTTCTCTCCTCCCGTTTTCAACTGGTTTTATTCTGGTATCAGAATATTCGGCAACTTTGGTTCCTACTTAATTTTTTCAGTGTACTTACCATTGGCAGTGTTCCAATCGGTCTTTTGTTTTGGACCTGCCTTCCAAATCGCAAAGTGCAATAACCAATGCTATGAGCTGCACAGAACGCCCTATCTGCTGTGTCCAAGCTCTGTCCCAGAGGTGCATTAACCAAAATACTTCTTCGAGGGTTGCAGGTCGTAGTATCAATGGTCGATATTTGCTGCGTTTTTCGGGCCGATTCTCTCTACAATTTGTATGAAATCATGTTAATTTATATTGATTGATTGATATTGATCATTAAAATATTTCGGAATTTGTTTTCTTTTTAATATTGCAATTCATGACTTCAGGAAAATAAAGCAATATAGTTGCTTAAAGTTCAAAGTTTACTCTTAAATCAAAGCTCCGACGATGTTTGAAATATTGAGAAAGAGGAATGATAGCTAGGCATATCCTTCTGAAGGAAGCTCTAGTTCTATTCTTATGAATTCTACAACACAAGAACTCCATCAGTAATCTCTCTGACATTCGCAAAGACTATTATATGCCCACCAATCAGAAACTGCAAAATAACGCCTGCTCACAAGGATAACACTACCAATACCAGCTCGCAGGACCACTTGCTTGTTTGGTTATTATGTCAAAGTAGTTGTAGACATTTAGTAAATAACAGTTGGCCAATGATATTTCTTTACTTTTACAATTTAAATCTATACATATTGATCATTATTTTTAGAGAAAGATCATCAAAATAGCATTTTCTAGCACTTCTTCAGTTTTTATAAGGTTTCAACACAAATTTGTTGTACTACCCTATAAGTAGTAGATGATAAAATTATTGAAACAACTTATCTATGTTAACTTACTTGATCATCGAAATCAATAATTTCGGGGACCACATCCGGGTTTCTTTCGTCATTTTCGTCCACATCCTTACTAGCACTTTGATCGCTCGGACCAGGAGACACATCTCTCGAATCATTACCGTTGGTGACCACTTTTTGTCGCCTTTTTGAAGAAGCTGTGCAAGGAATTCGAAGAGCGAGTACTATGGCAAATGTTGCTATAATCATTGCCAAAGCTAATCCAATAGTTAAAGACACCATAGGTGAGAATAGTAGTTCTGCTCGCGGCTTATGGGCTAAAAAATAAGAAATAAAATAAATGTCATAAATTACGACATAGTTAAGATGTTGACAGTGTTGTACTTGTACTCTTTGACTTTAAGCAAAATTGGGAGACAGTTTTACAGATGTCCACAGACGTAAGAGTAGACGGAGGTCCAACGTTTATAAAGGTATCTTGATTTTTGCTAAAAACATTCTAGCATCCAGATATAGCTTTCGACAAATAGTTTTTATAATTCTGATGTAATATCTACATATGTGGTTTAATATGCCTTAATAATTCGCATTACGTATCATGACCATATTAAGGTAGCCTGTTTAGGGCTATCATAATTGCATCTGCTTATACTTACTTTGTTCGAATGTTAGTTGCTTCTCAGGCATTCGCATCGTTGCGGCATTAACTATTGTGGGATCCGATCGACCTTTAGAATTGTATGCAAATATTGATAATATATACATGTTGCCTGGCACAAGCCCCGAAACTGTAAACCTCGGCACGGATGATGTTATATTTGCTTTTATTTCCTAAACATGTAGGGAAAATTCAGTTAGTACTCAAAATATGAAAATAATACTCATATTATATTATGTGTTTACATTCTGAACTTATATGCACATTTTCCTTAGGTTTTAACTCTTTATAAAAACAATAAGGTTTTTAGCTTACAAATATATAAAACTCTTTTTTTATCTATGCATTGGATTACACCCACAACGCAAGTTTAAAGTACAAATTACTTTTGCCTTGTCTCTTTGAGATTTCACACTGCTCTGTTAAACAATGCTACAATCTCTAAAAATGGATGGAAACCAATGAAAAGTAGCACATTTATCGTATTTGTCTTAAAAACCTTTTGTGCTATATATAACAAAAAAAAAAAAAACATTTTATTTAGATTTTAGCTTATAGTTAATATTACACAATTTCTGTATCTCCCATATACTTACTTTGCTATTTGCTTCGTGAAGCTCCAGAATGAAAAGTTGTGGCAAGCCACCGTTGAAGGCATCGCTACAAGTTGCCGTTAGGGATGTCATCGAAATATTTAGCAGTGTACAATTGTGTACTTGATCTGGACGTCCTTTTAAAGTAATAAAAGTAAAGTAAAGTTGATTCATCTTTTGAGAAAACATTCAATACAATTTGGTATACATATAATAAAAGAGCAAAGGAATGCACCAATTTCTGTTCTTCTCTATTCTCTTATGCAAAGTAGTTTCTCAGTTTTAAAGTTATCCTGACAATACTTTGGCAACACCCGATTTTAGCTGTACGAAGTACATACATCAGAATTGGCTAGCTCTCGCCAATGGAGAACCCACTACGAAGATGGACTCTTCTGTTACAAAACTTATGTTTTCATTTTTAAACAAAATAAAAATTACAAATCATTATTTTTTAGTTTTATCAGCTACGTGCGAAAACAAAAAACGCTATTACAAGACTTTTGTTTTTTTAAATTGTTAAAGTAATCATTATGGTTAAGCTGATCTCTTTCCTCCAGGCCAAATGTTTTTCTTAATTTTCTATGTAGTCCGATATATTTCGAATCGAAATAAAAATAATAATACTTTCGTTATATTGTTTTACATAATAATCTATGCTGAAAGCATAGTAATAAAAGCCACGCAGCTACCATTCGCTTTTCAGAATTCCATTTATCGCCACAAAATATTTAGTAATTTAAAATTTTACCTGCTGCAATGATGTGAAATACGCATGGAGTTCGTTGTCTGCCAATCTTATTAGTTGCCACACACAGGAGCGTCCCATAGTCCAGTTCAGTGACTGGAGTATACGTTAACACGGATGTCGTTCCTATAAGAAATATTTCAAATTAATATAAAGAAAAATATATACAAACAAATTTGCAGCAATTACCCAAACGAGAAATGTGATTTGTTGCTACATCAATGCTTTCCGCGGAATTGTTGAAGGTCCAACTAAAGTCAACGTCAAAAGGATTTGCATCAACAATACACTTCACATGGGCATCTTCCTGCTTTGCAACACCATAAATTTTTGGCTGGTTCTGAGCACACGTGGGTGCATCTATTTAAAAAATTATCACATTATTATTTTAAAATATATATAAATCATAGCAATTAAATACAAAATACACTTTTTAGTGCCCAGACATATATGAATATTACAATATTGATCTCAATACGTACAACGAAATGTTACTCAAGTTTTAAATTCATTTTTTGATAAAATTGTAGTACAGCGAAATATTCTTAATATTTTATATTTTGTATTATAGGCTACCCTATGTGGGTGATTTCAGATTTGAGAGTGGGCTAGTTGGGGGTTTACTAGTAAAAAAGACTGGGTCAAAAATAAATTCTTATCAACTTGATGAAAACGGTAGAAGAGGAAAATATTTAAAATTTATTTCTTTATTCCGATTTCAATTAAAAGTTGCTTAAAAATTTTTTCCTGGCGTGTTTATATAGGCAGACGATCGCACCGTCTGACAGACGAACATCCATATTATATTACTACTAATACTTAATGGGGTATCCTGTATTTGACTTTTCTTTGAAATTTATATATTCAAATAGGTGTCTAGCATTTAGCTTCATGAGCATTCTCTGCCTTTAGTATCAGAGTATAACAAGTGATTGGCTCTCAACATTAATAAGAAACTAATGTTTAGTAAGACACATTAGTTAGCATATTTATTAGACATATATGAATATGGGTAATTTTATATTTGTGTACATTTAAAAACTTACATAAGATATTCAAGTTGAATGGTTCACTGATACCTTCGCCTTCTGCATTAAAACCCACACATGTATAATTACCAGCGGTGACCTTTGTAACTCCTTGTAAAACCAAAGAATGGTTACTTATTATAACTCCTTGCGATATATTATGTAATAATGGTTGATCCTTCAAAAAAAGAAGAAAATTAATTATTAACAAAACCAATCATTGATAACTGAAAGGTATTTCTACTTCGCCACTCAATTAATTATCAATAGATAGTGAATTGAAGTGCGCTAAATTATAATATGATTAATAATATCGATTTAATCGCTTTATCAAACTTTCTCAGTTTGCCTAATTTTGTTAATTCAACTTATCGATGCCCTGTATGAAAGGGACGAACACCGAAATAACAAAAATATTTCACTTATTTTTTAAATATTTGAAGATCTTATTTTAATGGGGGTTTATGGAATAATAGTACTGGGATTTATTGTCCGCACAGCTTATAAACAGCATGTACCATAAACTGGCTCGACAAATGCGAATCTGAAAAGATGATCTCCATGCAAGCTGAGTAGCTCCCTGACTATGTGAATACCAAATTGCAATCCATTGAGTATTGTCGCATTCGAGTGGTATGTTTCTTATAATACTTGTTTAAGACGAAAAATACATACGTTGTGTCTCCATTCAATCCTAAACACCTGAGGGTGAGCAACAACGAAACAGTCAAAGTAGACATCAGTTCCTTCACGCAATGCATTGGCATTTAGAGATGTTCCTAAGCGAACGAATACTTCAGGGATATCTGCAATTAAGATTAATAATATAAAGTTGCATGCGAATTCTTACAAACAATTAAAATATTTGTATTTATTGCGGGATAGCAGGGTTCTAGTTAACTAATTTATTATTAGTAATTGGTATAGTATATGACTTATTAGTAATAAGTTATTATTTTTTTGAATTATTAGTAATATGAATATATTTCAGTCTATGTACTCACTATTCAAAGCTGAAGCCACCATATTTGAAAGTTAGACTGATGAAAAAATGATTTATTTCTTCTTATAGAGTTTTAGAGCTAGGTATTACGGACAACATTTCTATAATCTGACACCATAGGTGGAAAAGAATAATTTCAAGCCAGAATCAACAAATTGAAAAGTACGTGACTCTTAATATATTCTGCTAGCAACTGAATTAATCTATGGAATGTGCTGAGCAAGTGGTTTGAAGCTTATCGAATTGTTTGCTTAAGATTTAATTAATTATACAATAATGTTCCTCACCGATTTGGCATTAAGTTTTTGTTGAACTCTGCTAAAATGCGAGTATAGCAGATGTGCATGTGCTAGATTTATGTCCCTTTGTAATGTTGATCTATATAGATTTTTCGTGAAAGATGAGTAGTGGATTTACAACGTAATGTTCGACTCTATAAAGTAATGACTTATTTCCCCGAAGTACCAACAACCTTCACGACTTCTTGTTGACGATCTTATCGTCGATATATCATATATATCGTTCGGCTGTTTCTTTACGACTCTTCTTCTTCCATCAATGCTTATGCTGCTGTTAGATCTGGTTACCAGCGTTGCCACCCAACAGCACTGTAATCTCGCTGTAAATACTCGTTACCTGTTTATACTCACATTGAATATCCAATTTCCAGCCATCTTCAAGGGGGTCAGACTGAATAGCATGATTATAAGCTTTGCATGATAGAAACTTTCCTGAATCGCTTTTGCTCAGATTTATTGAAAGTGTACTGGTTGTCTGATTTCCGTCACTCGAAGTCTGCAATATTAAAAAGATTAAAGCATAATTTGAAATAAATATTATTAAAACACGTAATAAAAATGTGTGTTTTATATACACACTCCAAGTTTGTTAAACTAGTTTCAAAATGAAAAAAATGTAAAATAACCTGGTAAATCTATATTTTCATATTTATATATATATATATCCCACAATTTTTGAGATACCTTTGTAAGTTAGAGATATAGGTTTTGAAAACTTTTGGAAGAAAAAAATCGGTCAGACGGAAGTATCTATATCCACTCGGCTAGTGATGCTGATCAATAATGTATAAATACTTTTTGGGGTCGAGGACACACATGTAGTGACAAAATCGTAATACCGACTACAAGGCTTACAAACCATCTTAATATTAAGACTTAATCATTTAAAAAATCTACGCCCAGAATAACGAATTAGTAGCGAAGAGAGAACTGAGGATATGAAATGAGACCACATTAATAAGTATCGGAGTAACGAATCGGAGTAATATAAATTAGCAGTTTGACTTCAGCAGCAAGGCATCGAATGTTGTAAACGAACTAAGGTTGAGCAGATTAAACTAACCAATTGAGCGCATTTTATATATTGTAACTGTTTTAAGTTTAGCATTGTTGCCTCTTAATGATATTTGGATTGAATTACCTATGTAAATTATAAACTTGAGTTGGCAACTTACAGTTTCGGTGGTCTTTTCCAGTCTAACGCCATTTTGCCACCAAGTGATTACAGCAGGCGGCCTGGATCCAGCACTTTGGCACAAGAGATCATATCTTCGTCCAGCTGATAAGGGCTGATAAGCTCCCAGCAGTCTTATATTCAAAGGTGCAACTTTAATTAAAGTAAATTAAGAACAATAAATTAATTGACAAGTTTAATGGTAACTACTTACATTTTAATAATTAAAGGTAATGAAAGGAATATATCGTAAGCTAAATGTTCAATTGTTTATATTATATTAGAAGTCCATATATTCCCCATTTGGTACTTAAAGCTTTATATAAGAAAGCCCAACTAAGCTCGCTTAACCTTATCATAAATCATACATGTCATAGATATTGAAGCCCAAGATAAAACCCAAATAATAATATACATGATCTGATATGGCATAGAAGACCTTATGAATATTTTATATTAAAATACTCCAGATCTTAACTGCTTATCGACTCTGCTGATGATGTTCAGAAATCGAGCCTCATGCAGCTCCGTTTTTGCTGGGCTAACACTGAGTCCAAATCTTCTGACATAGCTGGATAGAATCAATGATGGTTATGCGAACACGGAGAGTCTGCGGATGCAATAACGTGAAAAACATCCCTGTCTAATTTTCCATAGGAGGGGTGAGAGCATTCGGCCGTGTGGCGTGCCTGTACGGACGAGCATGATGGCAATAGACGTAACCAGAATCGTCTTTGCAGATCTTTGTTGCAGTATCTGATCTACAAGACTCACTGAGCCGAAACGGGATACATATTCAGACCGGTCTTGCGTATGGTTAAGGGGCTGGAAGTCAGATGAGTAATGATGAACCATCAACTATAATACCATCGAGCACCTGAATCATTTGAATATTCATTACCCTAAAGATTTCGACTACAATCTGCGGCGGGAACAAGGTATTCGTGTGTGGTATACACGCATCGCCAGAGTAGGTGGCGAGGAACATTTTTTGCGACACAATCCCGATCAATCAGAACAGGTTTGGGCATATAAAATATGCTTAAGCAATATTTTCATTTGTATTTAAATTAATGCTTCATTGCATAATTATGATGATTTTTTAAATTATAAAAAAAGACAGACCAGAAGTTGTACTTTAAGAGTAACTAAAAATCAAAGCATTTTATATACTTACAATTCATGTCGATTTGAACAACTGCCTCTACAACAGAAGCTCTGGGATGGTTTAAGGCTCTGCAAACAAGTCTGGAATTCAAGTCGCTTCTGCCAAGTGGACCGAGTAAAATTTCACTTTGCAGAACTTTTCCTTCCGACAAGTAGGTAGTGTCACTCGGAATTTCTGCTCCATCTCGATACCAAGTTATTGACGGTGTTGGGTAGCCTGCGAAAAAAAAAGAAGAATAACGACACTTGAACACAAATAATTTAAATTATTTATTTCTACTAATTTCAATTGACTTAATATTGTATTGTTTATAATTTTAAGTACATTTGTTGCATATATCCTGACAAATTGTCGCCTGTACCGTTCTGAACGCCCACCACTGGACTACACTGGAAGAAAACTCTAGGTATGTTCTGGATACTGGACAACCTTAATTTTCTTAAATGTCAATAATTTTGTTGTTTAAGTCTGCAAACTTGAACGTCAGAAGGTAGATAAAGAATTACTCGAATGCCGCTGGTAGTGCAACTATATACTCCACGTGAGGCCGGTTGGAAAAGTATAAATTATTGGGAAAAAACCATCCAAACTCCCAGGTTTCGTGGCCGGGGGTGTTTCGCCGCTAGAATGGGAACTGGGGATACCTGCCGTCCATCAGTCTTGATTAGGCTTTCCGTTGGGTTATGAGACGGGTGACATTCCCCTTCCTGCAAACCCATGGAATCCAGAATCCAGGCATCTGTAAACCAACCGACCCCTGCTCGAAAGGGGAGAGCCTCAGCTACCATTTAATTGCCTCGCTACGTCCAAAGGCAGCTTTGTTCGAGCCGCAAATGCCAAAAAGGAAGTTATCTTTTCAAGACAAACGTTGGCTGAACAGTCCAATGACTCTTTGCCAGAGAAAAATAGATATGAGATGCGTTTTTGACCGACTGTTAGCTGTCAATGGTTGGAAAGATGAATGATCAAAGCGCGCGGTGAGATAGATCTCAGTGCTAAGTTGGAAGCTGTAAGCTGGGATCTCAAATGAACCAAGAACCAGAGATTAGCTCTCTGAGAAGCCTGAGGTCCTGGTGCGAATCCTGCGGATGGTCGAGGTCTGCAACCATTCGCTTCCAACCGCAAAGTGGAGACGGTTGAAGGCGCAAGATCTTTCCTACAGTGCTGCAAATCAACCTCCACCACAGTAAAGCAGCATTCGGATTTCGCCCTCATTCAAAAACCTTGGACCTCCAGAAACAATGTATCTTGGTTTAAAACATCATATTTTAGGCTATCCGCTGCCAAAACTGATTATAAACGAGCTTCTCGGACACTGATAAATCTTTTTCGGCTACACAATTTCAACAATGTATCAAGTCTTAATGAACCTTGAATGCTTCAGCTTCCTTCTAAGGCTCAGATCTCTTTGTTCATTAACATACTTTTATTCTTAAGAATCGCAAGTAGGTGGTAGACGTCACGCTTGCTTCGACTACCGCTGTTGTCAAACTGTAAGATCTCTTTTAAAGAACTAACTGCAGTAGGTTCTCTGAAAAAAATAAAAAATGAAAAATATCGAAATAATGAAATAAATAAAACCTATTCCGTTTCAAAGATGCTTTTAAAAGTGCCAATAAAGAATTAATAGAAAATAATACAATTGTAAATACGGGGGAAAAACCCACTTAAGAATTAGGGAGATTAGGAAAAAGCTCTAGAATCTTAAAATATCATATGGAAAGCACATCAGCGGCATCTCGCGTAACAAAGTGCTTTCTAAGACAACCCCGACTCTACGAAGCTCCGATCACAGATGAACAACGTCGAGTGAAGAATCTCGCGAGCTTAGCCTAAGTAAATATTTTTTACACTGTCCTTCAGAGAGATCAATCCAACACATACTAATTGACAACAATAAACCACCAGGATTAGCCGGTATTATTTCCGCTCAACTTCTTCACTCAGACAAACCAAAATAAACAACACGAATATTTTTGCACTTGGTTTCTTTCCCGCTAAAATTAAAGTAGTCTTCATTCCGAAGGCAGATTCCAGATCTACAAGTCTATCATCTTTCCTTGTAAGAACTTTGGAATTAGTCATAGGTTTTAGCTTTAAGATAATTATTCCGCAATCTTTTATTTTATGATTGAACTTAAAAAACTTCCTGTAAAAAAACATCCTCCAAAAACATGCTTCAAGGCGCTGAAGAGTCTGGATGTCAACAATCATACAGTGAGCTTTATTAAACATAAACTACGTCGAAGGTCGGTCAAAGAGACGCTGGAAGTTCCTCCCTGTGTACCTTCCAAACTTTGCTGGGAACCACTAAAATGCGTTATCTTAGATAGATAGCTTGACTGGAACCTATGATCAATCTAGAGGTAGCACAGAGTCATTGTAGCGCTTTACACCTGCAAAAAATACATTTGACTAAAAAGGGGGATGCCTTCCTTGTCTGGAATATGAGTTTGGTGGCCGGCTCTTGAACAGAAATCTTAATGAATTACCAAAAACTCCAAGAACTCGAACTGACCATTATGAACTATAACTTTCCAATGGAACTGGCCACTCTTACACTATACTCAAAAACTCTCTTTCATGGTTACATTCTCTCCAGAATAGAATGACTAAATGGAGTGGAAGTCTACTCTGGGCATCTGGTCTCGATCGGATCATTGCAGTGTTTTCCAAATGTTAGTCTCAGAGAACGAGGAGGCATTCTCTGTTACCTCCAATGGAAGTCAAGCTGTCATAAAATCGCTGGTTCGATATCAAAGAAAATAAAAAACTGAAAGGAACTGTCATTGATTTCGATCTCTTCACGAGATAAAGACAATTGGACAACGAACTCATTTTGGATTCCTGGGCACACGAGCCCTTTTCTTCTCTGACATAGCAGAGCTCTCTAATATGCAATCACGGTTTATTCAAAACATAATAATGTATATATATAATAGTTGAATATATATATAAATATATTTAAATATATATTGATAAATATATTTAAATATTATTGAAAAATACTTACCTCCAAGAACTTGGCATTTCAACGCTACAACGTCACCTTCGCTGTATGGACCAACCACTGTTGAGCGCTCCACATTTGCACCATCTCGAATAACAACTTGCTTGGGAGGAGCTGAAATTAAAATATATGGGATTTATTCAAACATTTAAATCTGTCTAATGAGAATATTTGATTTTTCTCAACGTCAGCCGAGCAGTCTATCCGTTCGTAACTTCGCTAATTTTTAAAGTAGATTGTTGGAAACCTCCATGAAAAATCGAAGTGAAAATTTCCTGACCACGCCCACAAAATTCGTGTAAGCTTAAATCTATGACAGTATTAAAACTAGAGCTACAAAAACCTTAGAAGTTGGATTAAGACATATTTCTCATAAGGTTATGGAGCTGAAATAAAGTAGATTTAATGGGCAGCTACGTCCCGCCAGCTTTCTAAAAGTCTTTTACTTTTAAATTAAAAACCTTCATTATCTAAAGTTCTTCATCAATTGCCCGTTGCTAATTTCTGACAGGTAACAGTTGGTAACAGGTATTTAATTTAATTAAAGTCAATTAGTTCGTTTAACAACTACATTTTTTTCGCTGCGAAAAAGAAACATTATCTTAAACAATTCGTTTAATTAGTTAAACTTACTAATGACATTTAGCATTATCCGAGTATTATATGTTTGCGCCTTTAGGAAATCCACGCGGCACCTATATACTCCAGAGTCGTTTGCATGGACTTTCTCAATTGAGAGTTTTCCAGGCTCATTTTCAAAACCAAAAAAGGCTCTTTCTCCAAAGACCACGTCATCAGACCATCTTTTTGGAGCTTTTGACGTTCCAGCACGCATATCCACACTATATTAAAAAAAAAGAGACAACATTATGTATTTTATAAGTCAATTCAGACGGGAAATCTAGGCTAGGTAACACTATAGCCAGGATATATTTGTATTTAACATTCCTCGGGGAACGCATATATGATAACCCTGTGGCTTATCGATAATAAGACGCCAACTGTGTTAAAATCAGAAAAATAAGTTTGTAAGTCGCATATCCAGGTGATTAAGAACACCCTGAAGCAAATGCTGCTAAATTAGAATAATCAAAAGCGTAAACCATTTTCAAATGGTATAATCAAAAGCGTAAACCATTTTCAGAATTAATTAATTAGTTAATCACACAAGTACATTTCAAATGCAGTCCTTTGCTAAATAGTTGATCAAGAAAATAATTTAATAACTAAAAACCTTTAGATGGAATTCCCATTTAACCCTCATTCAGTTTGGCTTTAGTACTTTTATATTCTACTCAGGTGATTGCTTGAGTTGTAATTTTATATTAATTCTGGTTGCTCAATAGAATGACATTATTTAACTTCCTAGCCGTGGAGAAATGCCATTTTTTGCTACCATCGAACTGCGGATTTGTCACAACACTGAAACCCAGTTATGGCATCAGAAATCACGCCAATCTCGGCGTCGGCAATGCGTCGCAATGCATTCAGTGAAGAACTGCAGATGCAGATTTGTCCTCCTGTATATTCTCTGATAGAATGCCAACATTTCGAAGGCATCCTGTTTGTCCAACAGTATGTGATAATTATGCACAAATAGGTCAGACGACATCACAAGAAACTTGATAGCAACTACGATTCATCGTCCTGCGAATCGATGACAACCTGTCGGGTTTCTTGACAATTTCAAGCATTTCATCATTTGATGATAATTTATGTCGTAATATGTATGTCTGCTTAGTGATATTATTCAACCAATCAAGTCTTTCGTCTTCCGATCCACGCAAACTCGCGGTTGCGGTGGAAACACATTACGCAAAGATAGTTGAGTGCTTCGACTTTTTTCTTATATATATTATTATATCATTATATATTATTATATTATATACTATTATTCTTTACTGTAATAGGAACAGCTATATTGATGTTCGAAAATCGATTTGTGTCAATATTTGTAAAAAGGGGAGTTACGAAAACTTATTTTCCAAATTTCGGGACTCTAGCTCTTAGAGTCATAACTATATCAACTTGTTTATTATTACTGATCAAAAATACATATAATTTTTGGAGCAACTATTTAACTATGTTAATTGGCGAATTTGGCCCAATATTTTACCATTTGTTCTGTTTATATGGCCATTCCATAAAACTGTGTTCCCCAAATTTAAAAAATGAATAACACTTTACTTTTAGCCTGAGTAATGTTCACGGACATTTTTATATATCACTATATAGGAATTGGAGACAATTTCGTTAAGCCCAATTACCTCTAGATATAGTATAGGAAAAATCATTGTTATAAACAGAAAAGAGAGCGCATAAGAGATTGGCAATAATTTAGATGAAGGTTTCGGGAATGTTTAAATTTATATTTTGATTCACATTTACCTGTAAATTGGTGTTCCCTTATCATCACGGTACCACAAAATTAAGACTGCCTCATCTCCATCATTGGTTGTCACATTACATGGCAGGTAAACATTTTCGCCAATTAAAGAATCTACCGTATGAACGAAAGCTAAAAATATAGAAATTTTTCGTTAATAATTGTATTTACATTTTAACACATCGAAAGATTTAGATAAAGATTTAACGAAAATATATAAATATTTAAATTTAACAAAAAAAAACGCACACTAAGTAAAGCGATTCAAAAATCGATTTTTATATTTGAAATACCGCAGGAAATTCAAGACACTTTTGCAAAAGACCGCGAAGAGACGACGGAAGCTGCGAAAGCTGAGGAAGCAGTGCTACAAGCCATGCAACCTCGTCATAATTGTGGAAGTAACCCCTCACTGAGCTCATCGACAACGTCGACAAGAGCAAAAAAGAAAACCCGAACCCTCGAAGTAAATCGGTAGAAGAGAATAGGCAGTAGAATAGGAATAGGAATCGGTAGTAGAGAATAGACTGCAGGAAAGATTCGACGCAGATGCGGAGCAGTGTAGGCCCCCAAAGATGCAGGTTGTCAACAGGGCAGCATTAGTCTAATCGCTTAGTCCACTAGATGCTGCACGACCTCAAAAAGAATGCCAGCCAGTCAATAAAAAGAATAACAAATCCACCGATGTAAAAAAAAAAACAGCAGCTCATCTCCTCTTCTGCCTAAGCCAAGTTTTCACGCAGTGCCCAGCCAGGAATTTTAAGGAAGTAGAAAGGTTTCTAAGCTGTGATTGAGCTTGTTAAAAATCTTGTTGTCACTCTTAGGACGCTATTCCTAGTAATCTACTTTTCAAGATTGGTAACTTTAGCTCCAAAATTGCAGGAAATATAGGCTTTCTCGATATTTGCGACGAAGATGGTTGGGTGTTACAGTAAAATAAGTTTTCAAATTTGTTGACTCTATATGTGAGGTATTCATTTATTGGTCTAATTGGGACTTTTCTGGTTTCGCCAATATTTGCATTAAATATTGGACCATTTTATATTTTATTATTTAATTTCATATTTTAATACTACGAGACTTATTATGCCCATTATTTTAGTATATGTTTTTATTTAAACTTAGTTATTTACTTTTAATTATTTGATTAATTTTTTTTACTTTAATTTTATTATACAATTTTATTTAAGATTTTGCTTTTATTAATTTTGTTTTAATTTTATTTCGTTAAATGTATAACTCTAGTTTTAATTTAAAATTTAAATAAACATTTTCCTTTCATTAATTTTGTTTTTAGTTTTTTTGACTGTTTTTAATCCACCTTAAATAAATAAATAATATAGATAGATATTGGGTGGTGCAAGTGGGCGTGACTCTTTATAATTGTAACTATCCTTAAAAGAGGCTACCGGTAATGTGCCTAAATTGGTGATTCAAGCTCAAAAGCTGTGGAAGATGGAGACATTTCCAGCTTCAAGGAACTGCGACTGTCTGGGGCCAAGGTGGTGGGCGTTTCCGGAAATGGCTGTCGATACAATCTGAACTCATGTTTGTCTTAATTGTGGAAATGTTTTACAAACCACAAGCACAACAAGAAGTAGTCTAATTCGCATAAAACAGGGCATGCGGTGGAGCCCAGAAACTAAAGCGTCGCAAAATTAAATGGCCAATTTCAGCGATTTAAACTGATAGTTCACAGAACTTTTGGAATCATTTACCAATTCTATTAAGATTTGGTTTGGCTATTCTTGTTTTATACAAAATTAAATTTTTTAAATTAAAATTTAATTGTTACATTTTATATTTAATTAATATTATTTTTACTCAGTGTATTTTGCTGATATTTGTTGATATTAAATTAAAAAAATATATGACTATCAAGTTGATTTTCTCGTCGGGCTTATGTAGCTGTAAACTTTGTATCTATTAAGTTGGCAACATTTTCACTCTCAATCTTAAAGGACTGCTATAATGTCAATTGCATGATAGAATTAAGATGCAACATTTTTAATTTTACTGCGAACAAATTCTCATTGCAAATTTTTGCAAATGTATCTCTTGAATATTTAATTGACCTGCATTTCTACAAATTGATATGCAGAAGTAAAAGCAAGAAATGCTTAATTTAGTCCTTTTGTCATTTAAATGCCCAATGGGCAGGCACCCGAGTTTTCCTAGATGTCTTTGCTTAGGTAATAAGGAAATAATATATTAGCTGTAATGCTGATAACCCAGTTAGGACTTTTATAATGAGAGAAAAAAAAAAAGAAAAACACTCAGCAAGGATATATAAATTAAATATTAATTCTTTTTTTGCTTACCATCTTTCAATCCGGCAATTGCTCTGACGAAAATTACGAGTAATAAAAACCGGACTGAGAGTGCCATTTTGTAGGTTTTGGTTGTATGTGTCTACTATTTTATTGTACATCCAGTAAACAGGATTGTTAGGTTGTTATCAATGCCCAAAATCTGGCAAAGTGTTTTTATGTTATCGAACAGATCTGGTCATTGGAGCTCACATGTGTATGTATAGCAGTATGTGCGTATATATGTATGTTTGTATGTATATATGTATGTATGTACATAGCAATTAATTTGTAACGTTTTTGCTTCACTATTACACACTTACAACATATTGATTCTATGATTTTAGTAGTATTATGCAAAGTGTATTAATTATCCGAATACATGCGAAAAATATTATCTTCTTTAATCATATATGTGTGTATGTATGTATGTATGTACATATAGTCTATATACATGTATTCTATGAAAGTAGACGAGTTGGAAGCTGGCGATGTTAGGCGAAATTCATAACTGATTTATCATTGTAGTTGTAGTTGCGCAAAAGTTAAACTTTAAAGTTTATCAACACTGATTACACCGGTAAAATGCGCACACCTACATTTATGCAAGGATATACATACTTTTTCACACCACCTACGAAATATTCAAATTGCATAGATATAATAAATGAATATACATACAAGCATAGGTATGTATATAGACTGCACTTTCATTGTTTTTTTTTCCTTTTTTTTTAAGCGTGTGTATAACTATTTTTGACACACATACATATATATTTTAATTGGGTTTTACTATGTCTGAAGTTTTAGTTAATAATTGCAACACTTCACTTTAGCAACAATGCTAATTGCTTTCATAGAAGAACATTTATAAAATAATTTTTTTTGGTTGTAGAGTCACAAAAGTGCAGTTTTAATTGCCAAAACGAGCTTTCAATATTCATTTTCTGCACTCCCGAAACCGAGCAAAAATTCCAGACAACTACACCTGTCAAATGGTCAAATGTTGCGAAAACGCTAACTGTTAACTGACGCATGCGCCTCAGTCGAGTTTTGATGTAAACAATGGGAATACATACATAAGAATGTTGTACGCATATCTACTGTAAGCAAGTAACCTCTATGTCTGCACCTACAGCTACTCCCTTACAAATTAACCAACTCTGTTAAGCATTAAACATGTTGCTAAGGCTAGCTAGAATGTTGCACATCGACTTTGTATTAAATAATATAAATATATGTCACATAATCTACGTGGAGGATGTTCAGATAGATGACGCTTTTGCTTTTAAGTTTACCCACACCACTAAGTATCGAATACAATGTCATGCTTATGCAATTACAGCTCCGTTACACAGCTTGAGTGTGGGCAGATACATATGTAGAATTCACTGACCTCTGTTAAGTAATATGTTGCTATACACAATGTTGCTAGCCACAATGTTGCTCATCGACTGAATAGATAAAATAATATAAGCTCCCGAACACATTCATGTCGGATTTTCAGGTAGATGGTCCTTAGATCGCAAGTTTACCCTTGACTTTAAAGAAGTTACTATTCCACGGGGATATGTACCCCCAACCCTTGGTTCGTAACGAGTTGAATGAATTTCGACTAAGTTAAATATTTCTAAAAAAAAAAAAAAAAAGATAGAAATAGTCGTCGTATTATGGATTTAGAACAAGCCTTTTAAAATGTTGCAAATTTCTTCATATTATTTAGTATTTCATTTTACGACGATTTACTTAAATGCTATTTTTTCTGACTTTCCAGGCAACGAAAATCGGCGATCAGTTCATAAATTCCAGTTAGGATCGTTTGGATCTTTCGATTTTGCTCGATCATTTGCCTCGACACAAACACGAAGCGAATGAATAGCTGATCGCTGAATATATTTTTGGAGAATTTATATAATATAAATAAATAAAACTACAAACTAAATTTAAACCAAAAAATAATAAAGATTTACAACTCGACCGCAGTCAAGTCACGCTCATTTAACATTGGCTTTTAAATAGCAAAGGATTTTCTCACCGGGTAGTACCCATTAATAGGACAATCCTCGAGCAAATTAAAATTAATATACGTTATATTGCATATAGTAGATGTAAGCGATGTAAGACTGACAACTTGAAAGTGATTTTTAAAAGAAACAGTCCCGAACACATTCACAATCAATCGATAACCATTTTGCAATAAATTCAATAATAATAGTCCAACTTAGATGAAGCCTAGAAAAAAAATCATTACGATTTAGACAAGCTTTCCCAATATCTATCAATATCTAAATAGCACATAACCCATACCTAAATTCATTATCTTACTGTGTTGATAAACTTAACTTTATTCGTTTTTCAATATTTTTTCCACATGCCATATTGCGTACGAATTAAAAAGTGATAATATTCTATTGATTCAGACACAATCACTTTGTATAAATGATTTAAGTCGTGCTACAGATCTATTAGCGTACTTCATATCTAAAATCATACAAAGATACACAATGTGTCTGGAATTTTGTGATACCAGGTAGATAGAGACACCTCATACTGAAAAGAAGACTCGAGCGGAAATAATCAACTGATCCACCGACTGAAATAACTTTTTATATGTTTCAATTCTTAATTTGGTTTCATTTTGTAATCCTCAAATTTACGACTCTTTTATTCAACTCTGCGTATTTCATGGTTTTTTGTTCTTAATTTTTAGTATATTAAGTAGTCCACACTGATTCTTTTTTATTTATAGCAAGATTGGTTATTTTCTTGGTTTGATGTTTGATCAATCTTGCAATTTAAAATTTTTGAATTTAAATTTAAAATGCATAATTATTATATTAAATTTTTTTTACTTAATTCTAATTTTATTTTCGACTGATCTTAGATGGCATTCAATAATAAAAAAATCGAAGTAATCAGATATAGTTAAACTGTTATTTTAACTGTGCCTTAAAAATTGGGGACGAGAGTGTGTGCGCCCAACAAATTTTGAGGACGATCTTAGCAATCTTCCTTATAAGTTTGCTAACTATAGCTATAATTATGAGAAATATAGGCTTTTGTCGTTTTTGGGGGCGGGAATGAGCGTGGTCAAAATTTCTTTCCGGATTTTTGAAGGGTGTTACTAGCAATGCCTTTCAAATCTGGTGATTCTAGCTGTCAAATTAAGTGAGATATTAGGGAGGCGAATTGGTCGTGGCCGTCTAATTTTGTATCGATCTCTTAGGGGTGACTCCATCTTACAAATTGTGAAGGATATGCGCATTTCAGATTTCTAGGGCCAAAGTTCCTTGGGCGATGTGGTTGTGGTCTGAAGGAGGTTACCAGCAAGTTACCTTCCAAGTTTGGAGACTCTATCTTTAAAATTGTGAGAGATATGCGGACTTATCGACTTACACTTTCCGAAAAATCGGCTTCGACGATTATGCGGAAGATATAACCATTTACAGGCTGGGGGCTGCGGAGGTGTGCGTGGCATAAACCGATCTCTGAAGGATATCGTCAACAACCTAAAAACCAAATTTGGTGTAGCCTTAACATTGTGGGAGATATGTGGCTTTATCGATTCGCGATTATCGATTATTTCGATTTCCTAGCCTCCTAGTGGACGTAGCACTTCATTTTTTACACTTTGTCTGACGCGTTTCAAGTCTCTATCTCTAAGAGTGTCGAAAAGTCATACACACTGCCAGACCGAAAGACGGACAGACAGACAGACATACAATATGACGGACATTGCAGAAAACCAATATAATATATAATAATATATATTAATAATATATATACATATCAACGTATAAAAACTAAAAGAATAAAATATAGTATGTAATGAGTGTATGAGGTATTAAAATGTAAAATGGTCCAAAACTTATTCCAAACTCTCGAGAAACGCAGAAAAACTTAAGAATGAAAGAGAAATGAAACATATAGGTAAATCTCTGCTCCTCTGGGATAATTTAAATTTACTTGAGTTAAGCACGTCGAGAGGGTTCCTGGAGATATGTTAGTATTTTAATTAAAATTTAATGAAAGGAATACATTGCAAGATTTACAGATGGCACGAACAGGATTTTACTAAACGTATTCAGTCATGCATGAAGGCAATGAAAAGTAGGTCTACTAGGAGCCGAGAAGCTATGGCTACCTCATCATATAAAGTAGTCTACTTCGTAATTTCTTAGCTCATGTTAGATAACCACACTGTGCCAAGCCTTAACCTAAGTCGAAGAAGTCAACTGGATTACGAAGGCCACGAAAGCCAGGCAAAGGAGAAAGAATTGCTTCAGAACAAGCTCAATTTGATTTACACTGAGTCAGTACAAGAACAGTACTCAAGAATAGAACGGAGACATGGAGAAGATTGGCGGAAAATGGAATCATTAAATTATTTCGACCAACGCTGAATTAAGCCGAGTAAATCCGTGTCGTTTGTTAGTTTGGTATTAGAAAGAAACAACAAATCTTTACATTTCTGAAATTTGAAGGATGCAAAATTTAATTTATTAATCACACTTAGTTCTACCTACAGTCATTCTTTATTTTAAAATCAAAGTCTAATGATGACCGATATTGAACATAGAATGACACAATCTATAATTATATTTGCGAGAGGAACACTTTTAGGATAACATACATTGTCTAATTTTACTTAAAAAAAAAACAGAATACATCGCAGATATTATTATGACAGCCTGCATTTTGCATAAGGCCTTGGGTATTATTGTGAAAGAAATGTTATATCTTTAATTTAAACTGCACAAGCTCGTACTCCATTTCGCTGTCCAATTTAATAAACAATAGAGTCTATCTTTAATCATATCGGCAAAATAAGGGCATTTTTTGTTGCTCATCCACAGTGAAAAACAAATTCATTCAGTTCTGTATATTAGTTGAGTGTGATTAAGTTAATATAAGATTCCATTGATTTAAAATTTTAAGATTATTGAAGTTCGAAAATATCCTTTTATTAAGGAGTCCTTTAGTGTACGCAGTCATAGTTTCTTACTGTTGTAAAGCCAAACAATTACCATATATACACAGGGTAATTATTTTAGTAAAAAGAACTGCAGCGGTACACTGAAAGAAAATTAAAATCAGTGCAACAAAAATGATATGGCTTTGTTTCGACTTATAACATAAATCTCAATTACACTTTGCTGTAATATATATTTTTATGTCAAAATACTTTCTTGACATACTGTATGTACCAGCTGTAGCAGAAAATTATGCTTGTTTTTATAAATAAAGACAAGAGGGCAACCGGCAAAGAATTGACTTGGACTCAACTTTGAGGCATTTACATTTTGTATTCATTTAGTGACACAATTATAATAGGGTATAATTATATATATATTAATATTAAAAAGGGGTCTGTAGAAACAGGATATTATTGTTCAGTAAAATACTAAACTTAATTTGCTGTTTCACAAGCATCCACCCAATCGTTATATACATCAATTGGTTCTGACAAAAAGTTAATTCCCGTTTGGAAGTCCTCTAAGCAAACGCGACACGTTATTTTGGCTGTATTTCTTCCTTTATCCCTGTAATGTGAATATGAAGGGATAAAAAGTTGGAACAATAATGAAAACATACATACTAATTACATTTTTACTTCACAAGACTTTTCATGGTTACAAAATGGACAATTAAACTGCTGGTCCAAGGGTTCGATATTTTTCCTCTTAGGAGGTGGCTTTCTTTTCGACTTCCTTCTTCCCATATTAAATTGGCGTTCCTTTTACAAAAATATATCTATGCAATTTGTAATTTACAACTCCGCTTTTCGGTGTATGAGATAGGGATGGAAGATATGATCGATATATTTTTACTTATCGATATGTCAAGGTAACATCACATTTCCCCATGAACTGTGCTGAATTCTTGTTAATAGCTGAAGATTAGCTATATAATAATGAATATATATTTATATTTATCTGTATATTTTTTGAATATTATATTTTGCTGCTGGGAAATATAATTTTCCTCGATTAATCTTTAATACAGTTACATATATTTGTGAACTGACTACAAAGGTAGCCGAGTATATCTTAGTTTGTTGGCAACGGCCACTGAATAGCTATCAAATCAATAAGCTATCGATATACCCCGAAGTGTACATCGATATAATATATATATTTCCCATAATTTTAAAGCAGTCATCAAATTCGAATGGCAGTCCCAACATTCTTCCCACAGTTTTGAAGCTGGTAACCAAATTTTGAGGATTGACCCTTTGGTCAACCAATAATTATGCAGCTTGCTGGTAATCCGTTTAAACAATTTTTCGAATTTGTAATTATTTTTGTTTTTGTTTCAGTAATGTGATTTTATTTTAAACTTGTTGTAAAATGTATTTGTTAATTATTTTCTTTTAATCATTTATTACAAATATAGAAATAGTTTTTATTCGGATGATTCATCGTCAAGTCCAGAATATTTGTTGGAAGACTGCAAGACCTAAAAATAAATTGGTTAATATTTTTTTATTGAGTGTGTCAGGTAAATATTTATATATACAATTTTATGCTTTAAGGGTTTTTAGTAACTAATAAGCAATTTAAAAACATTAATTTTTTATTAAATTATGAAAATTGAATCACGAAGGGACTCTAAATATAACGGAAAAAATACTGAATGCTGAAATGTTGAATAACCAATACACAAATAAATAAATACATATAAAATGAATGTCTGAAAATAAACATCAATATTCGGTAGCCCGAAAGAAGTGTTAGAAATTACATCCATACATTATTTTCGCAAATTTTTGCAAAACAAAGCAATCATCTGTTTAATGATATGATAAACAACTGAAAACTTTGCTGTCAAGCATAGCCGACTGCTGAATACTATGATACCTTGCTTTAATTAATGCACCTTTTTAATTTGGTATATCTAACCCTAAAACTTCTGTAGACGAATATATGTTCCAAGTTTCAAGTCTCTAGCTTATACGAACGGACAAACAGTATTGCACATAACCAATATACTCCCCTACCCTCAGTAACAGAGTATGTAAATTGGGGTTACAATATGTTTACTAGCATGACTCTCTACAATGACCATAGTCAGGAAGGCCATTTGCACCTGACTGACAAGGAACAACCAGTCCTTTTAAATGTATAAATAATTTTAAATTAATTTAAAAATAAATAAAATTTAATTCATTATAAATTAAGTAGTTACTTATTAATTGTACTTACAGGTTCGCCCTGCTGGGCTGCATGCTTGGCCTGAAATTGTTCACTTCGAGGATCTCGTTTATTTTTATTTTCTTCCCTAGTTTTTGCTTCATAGTTCTGGTTATTTTTTGCTTTAGCATTCTCAGATCTACAAATAAATTGTTCAGAAAATTGTTTAATATTTTAATATATTCTTTAAGAACAAAAGGCTGATATATTAGGCAAGCTGCGAATGAATACCCCGGCAGAGAGGCCGCCGTTCACCGGCTTATATTATTAATATAATCAATTAAAACAGTCAAAAGGTGACTGCTTAACACCCTGATAATAGGTAGGAATTAACCTTTTTGCTTGGTGTTCCCCAGATGAACCCCTGTTCCTATATTTCCTTCGTTCGGAATCTGTACATTTTTAATCTGCGGACGATTATAATCTGCTCCCAACACCATCTCACCTACAACTCATTTTTAATAGCTTATAAGCTTGGGTCAATAGAATTTTTGTGTTCTTCAGATTTTTCATATGCCAGTCTGAGATTAACCAAAAGGTAATAAGAGAGCAGACAATTGCAAGTATAGAATTTGAAGTTGAGAATAGGAACAAAGAAAGCGGGGTACCTTAACCCATTAAAACTCAAGACTCGTAAAACCAATGAATCGTCCTATTAAGTTAATTTAAAAATAATATTAAGAAAAAATATGAAAGAATGAATGAATCACCAATTGACATACAAAATCTCTTCAGAACATAAAAGCACTAGTCTCTTAGTTTGCAAATCAAGTGATCTTAATTTTTTCAATATTTATTATGCATTCTAAAACAAAAATATGAACAGAAGTGCTAAAACCAATTAAAATGTTGATAACCATTTTTCGTTATCTCTACTTTTCGCACATGTCTCTATCAAGCACGTTGTGCGTGACGAAACTGAGTAATAAAATGGTGAAAGCATTGTTTCTACCTAAAAATACAGCTATTTCAATAGGGTCAATTTTTTTGTACCCAAAAGTTTAAAAAATAATTGATCAATCGGCAAATGAAAATAAAGGCAACCAATGTGCCACACTACGGTAGAGTTCCGTTAGCGAATTCCTTATGATTTCCACACTGTTTCGTGTTTGCTAAGCGAGCGTGGCCTGAGTGTGAGAGAGAGGCGCAAAGTGATTATTGATGGAGGACAAAAATTGCGAGAATCTGTGTAGTTTACCAAAGAGAGAGCGCGAGAAAGCGCTGCATACAAATTGCTGAGTCACCGCAATCAGAGATGTTCTCTTTAGCCGAAAAATAAAACTTTACCTGTCATTTCGGTCCCGCGGTTTATTCAATTTATTATTATGATCATGATCTTCGTTACGTCTTTCACCTGAAAATAATAAATGAATGTTAAATGATAACGAAAGATTACATTAGATTAGATTAAATGAAATAAGTATTTACCCTGCACTCCTGGACTAACTTTGGTATCATCACTGGTCGAGGGATCGTGGATGCGACGCCAGCTGACTGTTGCCGCATTGGCATTTTCACTATCGTGTTGCTTGTCCAGTTGCACCTCAGACAGCTTCTCGTTGACAGCAGCCGCCTCGTCCTCATCGTAGCGCACCTTCTCCTGGCGACGTGCCTCCGCCAAGCGCTCCTCAATCTCTAGCTCTCTTGTGGCAGTATCCACGGGCTTCGCCGATCCAAAGACATTTACGGAACTCTGCTTAACATTGACCACTTTTGTGTCGCTGTCGTTGTCATGTTGTTGCTGTTGATGTTCCACTTCGGGTTTATGCACCATCTCCGGCAAAGGTAACGTTCGAGGCTTCAGATTTAGCTTTGGCCTCTCCTCCGTCGAAGCAGATCCCGCCCCATCGTCTCGAACATTGGAATCCATGTTTCGTGACCGATATTTCTCCGACATGTCATTGCGATCCCCTCCCCTTCTCGGCGGAGAGAAATCCGACGATTGTTGACGGCTATTTGTACGCCATGAGCCCGGAGTATTATTTTCCTCTCGTTCTGCGATCGGTTTTCGTTCGCGATTGAAACCACGATCGAAATTCCCCGAATATCCGCCAAAGTTACTTCCATTATTTTGACTATCACGCCGCCAGTTGCCGAAATCACGGTTCTCATTACTATTGCCGAATCCTTCGAAGCGACGATTGCCCTTCTGGCGATTCTGTTGATCGTTCTCATTGGAGAGTTCGATGCGAATGCGTCGCCCCTTTATCGAGGGATCTGGCAGACTAAGCACGTTTATGAGATCCTCCCGACTCTCCAGTTCAACATAGCCAAATCCACGGGAACGGCCCGTTTCTCCATCTTCCCGTGGCAAGCGCAGGGAAGCTAAATTGATTGATCCAAAGAATTCGTATATATCGTCCTCTCCGGCATCGAACGGTAAATTATTAATATAAGCTATGAAGGGCGGCCTGTGTGGAATCGAATCATCGTCGAATATCCGATTCGCTCGCGGTGCGGTCGGTAATTGATAGACTAACGGTAACGAGTGGCTACCGTCATCACTATCGTCGCCATCTAGATTTCGTACCTTCTTGGAAACCTGTGTTGTTCCAGAGGGTGTATCGCCATTGGAAAGGAACGATTGCAGCGAAATAACGGTGCCTTTATTCTTTTTGCCTTTCTTGCCTGCTGATAAAATAATCGAAATAATAATCATCGGATGTATCTACATTTTAAATTAATTTTACAAAAACTTTGGATATAATTATTAAAACAAAGAAGTCTTAAGTCGGGACATTAATAAAATGTATAAATGCATTCAATTAACACATATATGAACATATATCGGTTAATGAATTTACATACATATATTGGAATGCTGGTAACATATACACACACACACACACACACACATGCATACAAACATATGCACATAGTGTACATTACGTGTCGAAAGCCAAAAGCCACGAGGAAAATTGAACGAGAAACATATTGGCATTTTAGCACACATACTAACTGCTCAATGAGTTGAGTATTTTGGGTGGATGGACGATTTATGCATTATAAAAATAACTGTATATCAAACCTGCAGAAGCCATCTTGACGAAAAATCCAAACAAATTTAAATTTTGAAGAGAAGTTATATGTGTAGCTATCTACTGACACACATAGGGATGATAGAAATACAATATATTCATTTCTCCTATCGATATTTAATTCGATACTTTGTGCGAAAACATCTTGTATTTTATACCATTATTGGCGTTTCCCATAAAAAAATACAGCATCTCTACTTTTAGTGAAGTTCTTTAATTCATTTTCACGATTAGACATTTGAATATAAATGATATATTAAATGTAATTTTATTACCTTATTATTTATATATAAACTTTTTCTTATGTATTTGTATTTAATTTATTTCTAGTTTACATCGATGTTGTTTTCCCTACAAAAACCTCAATGTGGCTTTTAAGTAATCGATTTATTAATGTCTCAAATGTCTCGATCCCGTCACATCTTCTACAAATGTACCTCAACATTCATAAAGACATCGATTTGCGGTTTCCATACATAATATTTTAGGCGTATTAAGTTTTTCTACTATATGCATTTTAAATTATTTTGTTTTATACAACAAAATAAAATTCAGTCACATTTAAATACTTTATTACAAAAAAAGTTTTTGCTTAAAGATTTATTTATTATATATTTATCCATACAAAATAAATGCATTCCATAGTGTTCCATATTTTCTTATTGTTCCTCGGTGTACCACGCCATCCATAGTTATCGCACTGAACTTAAAGGATTACGCTATTATCCAGAACAATTTTAATCAAGTACCATTTGAGGTGTACTCAAGGAATATTTAGTTAGAAATATAGATTGCGCTAATGAGTACAGAGAAATAATTCTAAAAATGTACATTACATATTTAAAATAATTATAAATGCATATGCTTCAATTTCGTATGAAAATTATTCAATTATTTTCCGAAGCGGTTGCTATACAGCGTCTGATTCGAAAAGTCATCATTCACTTGATTTACGCATTGTAGGACACCAAAGAATCCGTTTTGAAAACGGAAAAATTTGATAATATCGAAAATTGTATGCCACTTTGAGATGAGCTCAAGAAATGATTTACAAATTGACCATTTTGAATAATTATAATTATAAATTTATGTTATTTTAAGGGTGTGATTTAAAAAAATCCAAAAAGAGCCTAAAAAAATGATAGATTGTAGTGTTATTGATTGTTAGCAGAAGAAAAATAACTCATAATGTCATAGAATTTAAAAAGAAAACAAAAATTAAATTAAAAATGCAAAATGGTCCAACATTTTTTCTCGGATTGGAGATAACCCAGAAAATCCCAATCGGACCACAAAATTGTTAAAATGAATTAGTTAAAATGCATGCAAAAATGTTATTCAGTTTAAAATTGGATTCTTAACGATAGAAATAGAATACTCTGAATTGATTGATGAAGTCTATAGTAATCATTACATTTTAGTACCCGAAACGGTTCATCTATGGAATGATCAGTAATACAAAATTTAAGAGAAACTGGAAAAAAGTAATTGGGAAGGTCTAGAAAAACCAGCAAAATAGAGTTGGCTCTACAATGTAACGATGATTAGTTACCTTTCTAATGCTCCACTCACTAAAACTAAATTTGGGCATCAGGTTCCATCCTGCAAACTGCGAAGGAAGATCTCAAATATTGTGGTCTTCTACCGAGGTCTGAATTTAAGTCATTTCCTCATCCTGCCTGCTTATTGCTCGAAACTTTGATCTAGACACTTCCTCAATTTATTTCGCGTTATTCAATGACTAACCACGCACTCCACTGCATTGAAAAATATTCTAAATATAACAACTCCATTCCGACAGTGAATTTTGTTTAAAATCTGCCAGGATAAATAATGAAATGAATAAAATTAAATTTCTTCCTTGCTCCTTATTGCTAGTTTTGTTGTTTACTTTCACTATTCACTGAATTTTCATCAGTTATAAATCATTATTTGTTAGAGTGTTGGTCCTACGACCACTTAAGTCAATTGTGTGTCTTTCTTAAAATTCGCATAATAATAATTCGTATGTATAATTCCATTTGCATAGAAATGCAATGATTTTCCGGTTTTAGAGTCATAATTTGTCTGGAGTTGAGTCTAGGACATTCCTGGCGAATAAGGCAGATTTTGAACGTAGCATCCTCCACAATGGGTATCTACACAACCTATGGAAATGATTGTAATTATCTACATGCGATATCCATATAGGCCGTCTAGGAGAGATGCCGCTGTTGACTTATTATACGTACAACATTTTCGAAATTCGTGAAAGTTTAGGGCCAAGGGTAACTCACCTTATTATTCACAGAGTAAATTCATAAAAACCAGTTTTGCTTTTCTAAATTTTAAGGTACATTTTTATAAAATTTATGAAAATTCTCATATTAATATTAATTATTATTTTCATATTAATATAAAGCACTCTAATAAAAGACATTTTAAGATTTCAATTTAGTTCGCGAGCTGGGCGACTCCTTAATGATATACTCGGCCTCTAAGGAGCTAAACTCTAATACAAAAGCCGAGCCAGTAAATTTCATTACTTGTTTGTGAATTAAAGAGAAGTTTTTTTTTCTTCTAAAAATGAGATTGTTTCAACTTTCAACTTTTCAACTTTTTAAAAATAAAAGTAGTTTAGCTGACGATAGAAACTTAGTCACAGAATTATTAGAAAGATCTGCTTCAGTCTCCATAAACAAGCAAAATAATTCAGAGGTAGAAAATATCAATCCAGGAGGCCAGGAAACATTGTTAGAAAATGTCCCAATTGAAAATGTGGAACATGTGCATAGAATAATAATGTCTCCATGGCAATTTTGATGGGAGAGTTTGTAGAACTGAAATTGGAAATTGTCAATATAAGGAACAAAACAATCCAAACTCCATAAATGAAGACCACATAGATAATTTAACTCGCCACGATGATGATGGTTATAGTGGTTTGAAAAGTATTCGCACGTCTCCTGATAACTGGAAAGCAGCCAAAGGAATTTCTTTGATTAGACAGTTTGATTCTCCGACCTTTTTAAAAGTCTTCTCAGTAGGTGAGACTCGATTAAAACCGAGAGTAATGTTTTTTAATGAAAATCCCTTTTTGGCGTTGCCACTTCGTTGAAATTTTGTGTATCGTGTGAATGAGTTTGCAAGTAAGCTAAAATGGTTATATATATATATATATATATATATAACTATATATAACTATATATATATATATATAGATATATATATATATATTATTAAAATAAAGGGTACTTTGAGCAGTCTGGCCATTTCTTACCAAGTTAAGATTATCGCTTAGGCGTTGTCACACAATTTATAAATACCAATCTTGATAAGAGAACGAAATTGTAAAAAGTCGCACCTTTTTTATTTGCAGTATTTATTGTTTTGCTTGCCGAAAATATCCATACATTCCTACATAATTTTGACCTACGTTATTTTGGTATTTATTTTAGCTGCAGTTGTCCTCTGTTAATAGATAATAAAATAATTAATTTTTGCTTCTGAAAATTCTCACGAATTATGCTGTTCTTTAAAACTGGAGGCCCTTTTTTTTAATAATATAATATACAAAAATATAATAACCCTTGAAGTTTTTAATTAAAATTAATTTTATTAATATATGTCCAATATAAATTCAGCGTAAGGCGCAAAAGTTATTTATCAATTAGATGGGGCAGCGTACTTGGCTTATATATTTGCTGGTGGACATATCGAATGTGAAGCGAATTTGAGATATTTACCAACACTTATTGATACGTTGAGAATTGTGATTGGTCCACATGTATCCAATCCAGTCGCTCCACCGATTTTACACAGCACACATACGTCCATCTCTCTCTGATATCGGCATTCATCTAGCAAGCCGGCATTTAGTTAGAAGCACACAAATTGCTGACTCCGCAGTTCGTAGCTGAAGTTTGAAGAAGTAACACGGCCTCATCATGTATCTGAGAGCGATTCTTGCGCTATTTACAATAGGATTTGTAAACGCCGACGTTTTCTTTGAATACAAATTCCAAAACGGTATTTTTTGCACTGAATACTTATATATATATGTATATATATATATATATATATATATAAATATATACTGAAATATATATATCTTTCTTTGCTGTAGATAATTGGCAGGATGAGTGGGTCTACAGCAAACATCCTGGCAAGGAGCTGGGCAAATTTGTTCATTCAGCGGGCGCCTTTTTCAACGATGCCGAAGCCGACAAAGGTGCGTAATAAAACAAATATAAATACACACATACGAACAAACAAATAGTTACGTGAGTGTGCTAATGTTTATTTGCATGAAAACACTCACACAAACATACATACATATATGTACATATACATACATATATTTACATTTTCATTTCTAACCAATAAAAAAAATTTCCCTTTAGGCATTCAAACTTCCCAAGATGCACGTTTCTATGCCATTTCAAGGAAATTCGATGGTTTTTCGAATGAGGGAAAACCGCTTGTTGTCCAATTTTCGGTGAAGCACGAGCAGAATATCGATTGTGGTGGCGGCTATGTGAAACTATTCGATTGTTCGCTGGATCAAACCGATATGCACGGAGACTCGCCGTATGAGATTATGTTTGGTCCCGATATTTGTGGTCCTGGCACCAAAAAGGTGCACGTGATTTTGAGCTACAAGGGCAAGAATCACTTAATTAACAAGGACATCAGGTGCAAGGACGATGTCTTCACACATTTCTACACACTCATCGTTAAGCCGGATAACACTTATGAGGTGTTAATCGATAACGAGAAGGTAGAATCGGGAAATCTCGAGGATGATTGGGACTTTTTGGCACCCAAGAAAATCAAGGATCCGCATGCCAAGAAGCCAGAAGATTGGGATGATAAGGTAAGAAGTTGTTTTTATTATTGTCATCATATTTGAACTAATACTATTTTTATTGTTGTTATTATTGTTTGGGCTGATAAGGTAAATTGTTTATATTATTATTATTGATGGGGATGATAATGATTGTCATTATTATTATATATATATTATTGATTTGGATAAGTTAAATTATTTTTATTTTTGAATTATTTTTTTTTATAACATATTAATTTTTTTGTATTATTTGTTCTACTTTATTCTCTTCAAACAACTTGCACAAATACTTATCTATTTCCCGTGACTAATTATTATTACTCATTTTTTAAGGCCACAATTCCCGATCCCGATGATAAGAAACCCGAGGATTGGGATAAGCCACAGAACATTCCAGACCCCGATGCGACCAAGCCCGAGGATTGGGACGATGAAATGGATGGGGAATGGGAACCCCCAATGGTTGATAATCCCGAATATAAGGGCGAGTGGCAACCCAAGCAATTGGACAACCCCAACTATAAGGGCACATGGGAGCATCCAGAAATCGATAATCCCGAGCACAGTCCCGATGACAAACTGTATCTGCGCAAGGAGATCTGCACTTTGGGCTTCGATTTGTGGCAAGTGAAATCTGGCACCATTTTCGACAATGTCCTCATCACCGATGACATCGAGCTGGCATCGAAGACGGCGGAGGAGGTAAAAGCCACACAAGCTGGCGAGAAGAAAATGAAGGATTTGCAGGATGAGGTGCAGCGGAAAAAGGATGAGGAGGAGTCCAAGCAGAACAAGGACAAGGATGACGAGGACGATGACGATGAGGACGAGGACAATATGGAATCAAAGAATGAATCCGAAGACAATGGCCACGATGAATTGTAATTTAGTATCTACAAATTGAATATACGAACAATTTTTGTTGTTCGTATTTAAGTTGTTTGATGATGGTGGAGACAAGCAAACTTAATAATAATATTTATGTAGAATTACAATTTGCAAGACTTATAATATAATTTATAAATAAAGGAATTGCCTATAAGTCTTCAACAAATAGATCGGAAACATAACATTAACACAACTCGGGCTTTTAATCTGCATTTATCTCTTGTAGCTTGGCTGTGCGATAAATTCTCAAATTATTCAATTGTTGGCACGAACAGCGATAGTTATCGATATGTTTACTTAAAAACAAAACCTGTTTTGAAAATAACATCACTTTTTGTATGAGCACGACTTGCGTTTGTAATTATTCGTTTCTGTTGTGTATTGGCTTAAAGTTATTATGCCATAATCACTATTATAAATTATGATGACTTAAAAATTTTAACATTGCGGATTTAAGTCTTGATATATCTTAATTCTGAATCTCAAAATAAAATTTAAAATGAATAGTTTTGCGAGCAGCTTTATATTATATTTTAAAGGGAGTTTTCTTTTTTCCTTAACTCTTAAAATTTACAATTGTTTTTAAAGATTTCTAAATTTTCCGGGCTAATGCAATCTAAAATAACAGATTGACAACACTGCAGGGAACAAATTTATGGAATTCGATCGACAACGTGCCAAAATTGAGATATATGACTAAATATCGATTTACGACTTTCGCTTAATGGCGATATCTTTTTAAGATATCTGCCTCAATCGTAATTCTGTAAATAAATAGATCATTTTTTACCGTACAATTTGGGTACAAGAAAGTATTTAAATAATAGTTAATCGTTTAAGTCTGTATTTTTGTAAACTTGGTATTTACATTTGTAGAGAAGGCACAACATGAACTTAATTTATTTTGTACAAACTATTATTCGTAAAAGTGCTTCTCAACCCAACGGGGTAGGCTAAAAGCAGCGGAATGTACTTCACTGGAATAGTATTTTAAATTTAACGCATCTATTTCGGAGTTTTCAAACTTTTTCACGGGCTCCTTCAGATCCCGGCTTGCATTGAGAGATGCGACAATGAATCCGATGTGACCGCATGGATAAGACGGCACTGAGGTAACGGCATATCCAACTTTTGGAAAATGAATTCCACATCCTTTCATTGTTTTCTTGGCGTGATCAAAGTCCAGCCAAAAACTGCCCGCCTGCGAGCAAATAATTCCGTCATCTTTCAGTGCATTCTTCAGCAGCTCAAAATAGCTTTCGAGGAACAAATTCACTGCCGGACCAACTGGATCCGAGCTATCCGTTATGATGACGTCGAATTCGTTCTTGTGTTGTTTCATGTACTCAAACCCATCGCCAATTGTAAGCTTTACCTTTTCGCTGTCGAAGCCACACGCCATCGAAGGTAGATACTTTTTGGATAATTCCACAACTCTGTCATCGATTTCTACTTGGTGGACTTCTTTAACCAACGGATGCTTGACAACCTCCCGTGCCACACCCCCATCCCCGCCGCCCACAATTAAAACCTTTTGTGGATTTGGATGGCAACACAGTGGTAAGAAAGATATCATTTCCTGATAAGAGAACTCATCTCGGGAAGTACATTGAATGATTCCATCGAGAATGAGGCACCGTCCATATGTTTCTCTGTAAAAATAAAATTTAATAGGAAAATGCTGGCAAAATAAATGACCTTAAACTGGATAAATATTAAAATTAAATTAATGCACATAATTAGTATTAAATGTGTTAAATTCTTAAATTAATTCTGTTAAATTCTGGCAGAAAAAACAATATTTTTATATCAAACGCATATTTTTATCATTATTTATATTACTAATTCAGTAATTTACCTTTTCATGAATGTAGGAAAGACTAGTCAAAAATGGAGTCCCAGGCCACAGCAGAGGCAAAAAATGATGAAAAGATTATCTGAAGAAGTGATTGCCAAAAACTTATGATAAAATGCTCCAAAAATCTTGTTTAAAATATTAATTAATAAGTTGCATAATATTTATGTGAGCTAAAATTTTAATTATTTGAATTTTTGTATTTAAAAATTCTTGAACTCAATCGCAGGCCCACCTGTTGGATGCGATTGTGATCCTATATTATCCAAGGGTCCTTCATATATAAATATGATGGTAGATCAAGGACGTGCCCAACTTTTATTACAACAATTTCGCTTTTATATAGGGTAAACAGTAACAAGATGAAACATTTTTTGTTCTTTGAATGTCGATTTAAGATCATGCATGGAGAAGTATTTTTTATAGGAATAATAATAATAATCTTTTTGTACACAAATGCATTTTGAATACAGGCCAGAAACACACAGATACAGATGCACTTCTTAGAACAAGTATATATTTATTCATAGAACTGGTGGTACACACATGCATATGAAAATTAATATAAGTAAATAATCTTATATGATTGCATTTTTATTTGTATGTGTTTGCGTAACTTACGTCTCAACTATTTGAATATCTTGGAATTGAGATTTTTCTGCATGAAGAACCTCTTTTACTTTCAAAGAAAAAGATTGTCCCGGCCATAAATCATCCTGGATTTCACTGAACCAGCCTTTCGAAATTTGATCCATTTAGTCAATATAGAAATGCAGTCGCGAAGATGCAAATTGTACACAATCGAGCACGTCTGCGTTTAATCTGGGATCGAAGGGAAATCAAATAGCAAAACGTGGTCACGAAACAAAGTACTTATAAAATACCAACGAAAAATACTGACACAAAAATATATATACTGAAAGAGTAGAAAAAGTATCGCTTTTAAGATTCGCTCAAGCCTGATCAGATGAATCTGTTACTCCTTGCCTATCGGAAGCACCAATACATCGCTTGGCCGGCTAGCTATCGGCTCAGGTGGGGATCGACCGCAATATATTGGGCGGCAAATTAACAATAACTTGTATATTTTTTTTTATATATAAAATAAAAAAATACCTTTATCAGCCTTATCCGCTCGCTACTGCGGATGTTATACAGCCTGCCTTCTTATAAATTTCTCGTAAGAATTTATTTGAGGCATTCTTTATATTTCTTATTAAATTTTCGCTCGGATACAATACCCTCAGCTCACCCAATTAATATTTATTTATTTAATGTCAACTAAAGTCAGTCGACACAAAAAATACAAAAAGTAAAAAGAATTGAAATTTAATTTAATGTAAGATAAAACTTAAAATGATGTTCATAAATTAAAAATAAGAAATATTTCGTCAAATTAAGCCTTCATTATAAACTCAAAACTCATTTCAGCCAATTAATACATAACTTTTCATACTTATATTCTGACATTAATTTATTTTCTACCAATCATTTATTCTTTTAATTATTTAATATTATTTCATTTATGTTCTCTATACTATAACTTACTAACTCTTCATTTACGTTAGTGTACAGGTACTACTACTACTGGCGTACTGTGTCATATTTTGTATTAAACACATTTAATGTATTATTTTTATTTTCATAAGGCTTTTAAAATCTGGTTGCTGTTCTTATGCATTTTCATCAGCATAAATGTAATATGTTGCACATATTATTTAATAGCTACGAATATTGTTTGTTGCATTGTATTTGCTTTTATTGTATTTATGATATTTGATATTTTTATTAGTTTTCTGCATATATAGTTTTGCACAGCATTATATAAAACTTTTATTTATGGGTCGTTTAACTTGTATTTCTGCACCAATTTAACTATCCTCTTCAACTGGCCTCTAATTTTGACCTTATGCTATCTTTTCAAATGTTACCTATTTATTAAACAAATTCTCTCCCAGAGATCATTTGGGTCTTTTGAAGCAGATTGCCCCAACTTCTGCCGTGACTCAACTACCATAGTTTGACCGCTAGGTAGCGTTGAGTACTCTACTCTTCCCTCCGAAAGGTGGTGCTAACAAAACTTATCGATCTATTCGCCGACCAGAAGATAACATCTGTTTGCTTACTAATATAGAAACATTTTTTGACAGATGGCGTTTGATTTGATCGATCGCTTGATAGTGTTCATGGTATAATTATGCAGGATGCTCCAATTGCGTCAGTCGTAAAACAGGCGTTGTGGAAGTTGATTAACACGTACAATTTTTCTTTGTTAGCCGTGCAATGAAATAATTAGAAACAAATTATTGCTTTTATAAATTTAGTATCAGCCAAATACTATCGGACTGGCAAAACAAAACAAATCATCTGTCATCCCTTTTACACCCATTAAATTATGCAAAGCAAAAAAGACCCCTACTATCTCTTTCGCACAGCCGAACCAAAAGAGATCCTTTATTGATAAACTTGATTTGTCGGTTTTTTTGTTCCGTCTTTATTTTTTAATAGAAATATTGGAGAGAAAACTGAAGCTAATGCAAATAAGAGCGAGTTTGTTCGGTTTGTTTTGCGGTTGCTTACAATATCGATTTATGAATAATCGGAAAGCCGAATACTTCAGATTTTGCCCACTGATCGAGCACAAAGAGAAAATGATAAAGAAATATTATTAAAAATGTGAATTTTATAGCTATCGACATCGATATGTATCGATATATGCAGTACTTCAGCTTACCGATAAATTTAATTGATATGCGCGCGATATACAAGAATTTATATTATATATATGCAACTTACATTATGTAGCTTTTATATTAGTTTGCTAATACACACGAACAGAAGGTCAGTATATTATATAAATATTTATATATTTAATGGGGTCTTTTAACTGTTACTTTGTTGGAACAGCTTCGCTATTTAATTATTACCCATTTTTAAAGGGTTCAGGATACAAAAATCCAAGGACCATAAATTTGTTATGTTTGCCATTATATTGTCGCATTTCGTTTAACTTAATATCAACAAATATTACGCTTTTGTTTTTGAATGTTCCGCAAATATAGAAGCAAATGTTGCAAATGTTCAAGCCCACACGTGAATAAAATCCGAACGAGAAAATTATGATCATGGTAAAGTATCAATATTGCGCCAAGTAAATAGGCAAATTAGTTTCTATTATCTTTGCAATCGGAAATTGATTTTAGGGTATTGGAGAGTTATGGATAAAATAAATAAAAACGACTTATTTTCAAAATTCTCTTAAAGGTTCACACGGAGATAAACCAACTCAGCTATAGACGCTGATCAAGAATAGATGTTTCAATCTGCATGCTACACATTTCCACAATATGTCTGAATACCTATAGAATTTATAGCCCAACACAGGAGTAAGCAGCCTCATCTCCCATCCATTGATCGAACATTTAATAACTTTAAATGTTTATCAATAAAAATTAATAATATTATTGCGGTCTACACAATTTATTTTAACATCTTAACATTGAATAAGATACAGTCTCTAGCTTCAATATTGTCAGAAATTGCACAACGCAAATTCACTGCTATTCCCAAAATATGAAATAAATATAAAAAATATCTAGAAAATCTATAATTATTGCTTAGTTTAACGAATCCTCTTCTTATATCTTCGTTAATCTGACAAACTACAAATAAATCGTACACAATACAAATCACGTTTATACACAATTTGAAATATGTATTTAAAAGGTTTTTTGTTTTTTTCAGAATGTTTTCACAGAAACATAATTGCAGCTTAGCGCTTCCTGTGCATATGTTCGCGATTCTTGCGTCTCCAGGCAGCACGCCTGGATCCGCCGATGGTCTGCGAATATCTGTAACCCTTGCCGAGACCACGGGAACTCTTTCCGGCCGAGGTCAGACCACGCAGCTCGCGGTGCTTGTGCACATGCTTGCAGATCCAGTTAACCTTGGGGTCACGGCAGATGGCATTGTGATGAATGTCCACCAGAATAACCTCAAAGTATTTGTAGGAGGCATCCTGTGCCACCCAGTAAGAGTTCATCACACGTAGACCACCAAGTCTGCGGCCAACACGCTCCTAGAAAAATGTGGAGAAAATCTTTAATTACTATCCGTCGTATTATGAATATGAGAATATAGTTTGAATTAGGTTCAGACATCTAAGGAAGTTAATGCCACATATATTTGTCTTCAGGAAGCACGTGATTATCATCAGTTAAGAAAAGAAAGGTAATTAGTTTTCTTTTTTAGAACAATGCTCACCTCAGCAATGGATTGCAATCCACGGTACGGTTTCAGTTGGTTGACACCGTGACTCTTGGGTTTGCCGTAGGTGCAGCCCTTGGGCACTGGACGCTTGCGACCTCCGCGGCGAACACGGATTCTATAGATGACGTAGCCCTGCTTGGCGCGATAACCCAGACGACGAGCCTTATCCGGGCGAGTGGGTCTCGGCGAGCGATGCAATTTGGTCAATTGGCGATACTGCCAGACACGGATGCGGAGCAGATAGCGCATAACATCGCTCTGCTTCTTCCGATACAGTTCCTGCATATAGCGGTAGGCACCCATTTTCAACGGCTGATAGACCTAGCAACAAACGGAATTTGTTATTTTTATATATAACTTGTCACATCATTGGTCTATTTTTTGTCATTTTTTCTTTCTCATAATTATTAAAACCTAAAAATAGATTGAAAGTGTCATTTAAATACAATTTAAATCACTTTATTTACTCTAGATCGATCTCTACGGATTTGTCAGAATATCCATAATCTGCACGTTGCTTAAAAAGCATCAGAGTGGTGCATGGAAGTATCATCAGTATGTTTGCAATAAAAAAAATACATTTTGTAAGACCTGCAGTTGTAATTACCTGTCAGAAAGAAATAAGTTAAATTACATTAATATATATTGATTACCGGGCAAACGAAAAAATTAATATCCACAAAGAAATATTTCAACACCCACCTTTGTGGCCGACCAAAATCCAAAAGACGGAAATGTGCCAAGTTGTCAGTACAGGCTCTCGTTACAGTGAGAAAAAATTTGAAAATGAAACATAAAACATTTGTAAGATTATCGACCACTTTGAAACATGGAATCGAACAATATTAACTTTGAATTCCTAAATGTTTGTGCTTTTTAATTCTAAACACAATTAATTAAAGTAAATAAGCAATAAAAATATAAAATTCTACAGAATTTCGGGTATATCAATTTACAATAATATGAAATGGAAATGGTTTTATAGGCTAATAGCACATGACAACATTTTGCGTGCGCTTAACAGTTCACAGATTTTGCAAAGCCAACTGTGCTATTATTAATATATAGATATTTTTATATTTATATTATTGTACATTGCTTACTTTATATATACTATTGTAAACCTTTTTTTATTAAGTTTTTTAGTTGAACTATTTATTTTTAATTATAATTGCAACTCATCTATTTATTTTTGTAATTAAATATCAGTTTCCCTGTGGACGTTGTTACTAAAGATGCAAACGGATTTATTATACTCTATGAAAATTTGAAGGCGGAGTCAATAATCAGCAGCACTGATACTCTTCCTGTAATTGATTTCTATTTATTTCTCCAAAACCACAATTAGACATGGAAAAACAGCAACAACTTTAATCAATTTATCGCCAAAAATCAATTATAATATTGAAATTTACTTGTTTTTCACAGTTATTTTCTTGACAAATAACAGCTGTGAGTTTAGGTGATAACTGTGTGAATTTATATTGGAATTTTCGAAAAACTCCAATGAGTTCCGCAAGGTGTCGCACCGTTTTAAGTGCCTATTTCCGTGGACCGTTAAGTTTATATATCCTCAAATGACACAAACACCAAGGTAAAAACAACATAAAATACAAAAAATATATATATAGATATATCTAATAGATATAAATAATTTAATTTGATATTTGTTGAATAATATATGTTAAATTCCATTACTTCAACGTTCTATAACGTCGTTAACATTTTGTGGCTAACTTGGCATATCGTTAGCTTTCGATAAGCCAAACTTATCGATTCGGCGATGATTTTGCAAATTTTGGTTGTTTGTTTCCGTTGAACGAATCTACTTCCTTTCGTTTTGAGCCGTACGGTGAAAGGTACACAAATTTGGCGTTGAAAATATCTATAAACATCCGTTCGGATTTTAGTTTAAATTGTTGGCAGCTTATATGGCCAAAGCGCAATAACTGCTATGTAATAAACAATGATTATATTTTGTACTTATTGTTTTGCTTTCTTCTCGATTTTGTTTCAGATTGAAGATGGGTCGCCGACCAGCTAGGTGGTAAGTATTTATGTTTATTTGATATGCAATGAAAATGCTTAACTTGAATTTAATTTTTTTATTGCAAATTGAAGTTACCGTTATTGTAAGAACAAGCCGTACCCAAAGTCGCGTTTCTGTCGTGGTGTACCCGACCCAAAGATTCGCATCTTCGATTTGGGCAGAAAGAAGGCGACCGTTGAGGATTTCCCGCTATGCGTCCATTTGGTGTCCGATGAATACGAACAGTTGAGCAGCGAAGCCTTGGAAGCTGGACGCATTTGCTGCAACAAGTATCTGGTGAAGTTCTGTGGCAAGGATCAGTTTCACATCCGAATGCGTTTGCATCCATTCCACGTCATTCGCATCAACAAAATGTTGTCGTGCGCTGGAGCCGATAGGTAAGTGTCTTGCAACTTCCAATTGCTGACTTCCCATACATTTATGTGTATATTTTAGGCTTCAGACTGGAATGAGAGGTGCCTTTGGAAAGCCGCAGGGAACCGTGGCTCGCGTTCGCATTGGACAGCCCATTATGTCGGTGCGTTCCAGTGACCGATACAAGGCTCAAGTCATCGAAGCTCTGCGTCGTGCCAAGTTCAAGTTCCCAGGTCGCCAGAAGGTAATGCGGAAATGTTTATTTATATCTCGAAATGTTTATAATAAAATTTGTTGTCTTTTTCTTAGATCTACGTGTCGAAGAAGTGGGGTTTCACCAAGTACGAACGGGAGCGCTACGAGGAACTGCGCGATGACAATCGCCTCGAGCACGATGGATGCAATGTCAAATACCGACGAGAGCACGGACCAATGGCTGCCTGGGAGAAGGCTCAGCGTGACGTTTATGCTTAAAAAGTAAACTTTGGGATTTGAATAAATAAATGCACTGGTTAATTTTCCAGACAGCATTAATTGTTTTGTAAATTGCATCATGATATAGATATCATTATATATATACAACACCCAATTTAACTATACACGATCTTTGATTCTTGTCATATTCCAGCTTCCCATCAGCCTCGATCTGTGTTTCCCCCCTAGAATTTTTAGAGAAAGCAAACTCGACACATTGAAATCAGATCTGGGTATGATATATGCCCCAAAGCGAATATATTTCTTAATATCCGCATCGCCGATATCAGCTGGAAAGTTAGTCATACAATTATCTGAACTAGACACGAAATTAAAGAGCCCGATTAGTAGTTACACCTAATCGAAGTCTTAATATAAATATAGGAATAACTTCGCAAATAGAACTTGTGAACTGATTTTCATTCTGAGGAAATCTAGTATCTGCTGTATCTGAAAAACGTGACATTTATTGCTATTGGTATTCGATTTTCACCGATGTTTGCACAGCGAAGGATGCCATCAATAAAATAGAGAACACTTCTCCGTCCAGCCGGATTCAGGACAACATGAACAACTCATTTGACTCGTTTGCCTTTTGGCTCGCCACGTCGCTTACCATAGTCTTCTTTGCTGAACATCAGGGAATCATTCCTCTGGCGCTGAAAGGCCGCCTGGGCGCCACCCTTGAGTGCCTTGGGCGATATGTATTCCGAAATGTGGGCGAGATGTGACGCAACGCCTGCAGATAGCGTTTGTTTTCCTCGAAAAAGCCTTGAGCATCTCACAGTTGAGAATCTAGGTCTTGATCTCATATATTCGTGTATCGTGCACAGCGACAGGGTTAGTGGCACGGCTGCAATCCTGAGCGCGACATCGAATCGACTCCACCTTCTCTATTTTGAATTGGTAGACGACTTCCTTCTGCGGACGTTCCAGGCTGTTGAGCCGCTCAACTGTTTTACTTCTGCCCGCCTTCTGGTTATCCTCTAAGCTGGACGACGACGGCAGTGTTATCCTTTTTGTGTGTCGTGTTTCGGCCAAAGGTGCTACGCAGTTTCTCCTCTACGGACAGGTTGATGGGCAACTTCTTACCGTTGACAAACGAGAAAACGGAGCCATTGCTGTTGCCACGAGCTGTGCGTCCAGCCTGATGGCATTTGCGTTGTGTTTTGCCCGCTGTCTTCTCCAGCATATGCTCATAGGTGGCAATTTTTAAGGGTGTCGCCACCACAATATCCGGTTGCTTGGCGAGAGCATGCCTGTGTTGCCATATCGTTGGAGCTGCCAGCAATGTCCGCCACACGGATAAGCTTGCCGCACGACTCGGTCCTCTGCTCAATGATCTGACGCGACTGCCGACACAGCTCCTTTGTGGGCACCAGCACCAAGGCGCTCACACACTGCTCGCTCGCATTCAGCTTGGAACTGCGCAATTGCCTTGAATATGCGCATGTCCAGCTCCAGTTCGTGGAACTGCAACTTGTCCTGTGCCTGGCTCATCATGCACGTTTAGATGCAAAATAGAACAAAACCGAAAACCTTTGAGTGGGAGGCATTGGGAATGACTATCAAAATTGCGCCAGGGACTGGGAAACAAGATATTAATGATCAAACTCGAGAATCCCTAAAAATGCCAAGTGCTGATTATTAATTTTTTAAAGGGAAATTTTTTGGATTAGTATCCATAAGTTTATAAGGCATTTTAAGCATATTGAGCTGAAACAGACTTCTCACAGACGAAATTTGAACTTCGATAAAATTCCATATAAACAATGTCTGAAATTTTAATTGAAAGACGAAAAAACATAGATTAGTTGACATTGATTACACATTTCTAACAACTAACATTTTTGAGATCATTGAAGGATTGCAAATTGCACAACCAACAATTAATGAATGATGAAAGCTTAAATAAATATTTTCGAGTTCGTACAATAATGTTGATTATTACTTCAACGGAATTATTCAGCCTCCGAATTTTAGAGGACCGACAATGCTAGGAAATAATATTGAAAACAAAAATCTTAAGTAAATTGAAATTGACATTAATTTTTGATTGGAAAATTGGAACAAAATCTGAAATATTCGGCATTTGCCGAGACGTGACAAAAATTAAAATGTGACTGAACATACATACATTACATAATTAGTCCTGTGCACATCTCAAATGTGTATGTAAATTAAGCTTTTTGTTATTACTTTATTTATTTAATGATCGCCTTGATTGAGTCGAACACAGTTCACATATCAGAAAACCTCTTAACCTAGAGTAGCCGTTACGCTTTCGATCTCGCGGCCGATCCCGGAAAGTAAAAAATAAGCTGGGTTCGTTGGGCATGAGAAATATCGCATCTGCGTATTTGGTACTCAGGGCCAAGGGCCGCTCAAAGCTGAGTACGCTGCTCACGAGGGTGCTGCATCAGCGAAATCCAGCCAATGCGGAAGCGGGTAGTCTATGGTTAATTTGTATATCCTTTATGGGGCCGGAGATGCCTTAATGTTTAACATTAATTTGCACAACTCTACAGTACACTTTTCAGATTTCTAATGATGGTATGGAACTAAGGCAAAAATCTATCTCCTTGTAAAAGGTATTTCAAATTTTAAAGTGATCAATATGGTATGTTATTTTTTATTTATTGAGAATTAAATTTGAGTTTTAATGTGCTACAATAAAAGAGACAGAGTATTTCGCAGCCGAAAGATTTCGAATGCACTTTAAAGTCTGCCAAAAATAAAACCCCATTTCATCAATCACTCCATTGCGTGTGTCATTATTAATGAATAACGAAACTTGGGCAATTGATTTTCAATTTAAAATATAATATCGCGTTGCGTTAATCATTAGAAGGCTGATTTTTGTTTGCTTTATCCAATGAATCGCAACAGCAACATTTTGTATTCATAACATTGTATTAATTCTGTTCAATTATAAATTACATTATGCATCATCACGAGGGATTCCCAGTTGGGCATTGCTCCACTTCAGCGGATCTGGGTAGTCGAACTCTCCCTGGGAATATAAAAATACCGGTTAATATCGGTGAATACTAACATAAATACGTGGAAGTGCTGGCACTTACCGTTATGTGATCGGGTTCATGCCATAGATGCCAGATTACCCACCACCACATCGCTGCTCCAACGGCAACGGCCCCAATTCTAGTTGCCTTTGAGTGAGGCGGTGGAGCATTTCGGTAAGAGACACTAAATAAAAACGTTATGTAATATAACAAAAGCAACATTCTATGTACGCCTGATGAATAAGTCGCACTACTTACACATGACTTTGTCTGCTTATTAGATTTGTGTTGCCATTTAGAACTTGTATTGCTCTTTGTGTCACCAAAACCCTTCGAAGGGCTCTAATATTTCCAAACATCCTTACTTTCAGCGATGTTGATCTAACACAATGTTGATAGATGGCAGAAATAGGGATGGAAAAACAAACCGATAGTTATGAATTTTTCGCATACCTAATTAGCCAGTTTCCACTGCGACTGCTTTCAACGGGAAGAGTATCTACCGATATTTTACGATATATATGTGGAAGGTTATTAACACCAAGAATATGAAATTCCAGAATTAAACTGAATTAAAAGAAGAACAGTAATACATATATATATATATCAAATTAAGCAATGAATAATGAACACAATCAGCATGTTGAAAATTGAAGTGAGCGCTGAACACAAGTCGAGTTCTACCGAAAAACCATGGACGCGATGACCTGAACTCAAAAAGACAGGTACATCGATATATACGAATATGTCGATGATTTCTCACATCACTAGCTTACACCCACTAAAACAGTTTATTATTATATAGTTTTGTACATATAAATCATCAGGATGAGTGTCTTGGAATGGAAAAAAGTCAAACTATTTGATTTAATCACTTTGCGCTCAATCAAAGCATATAACACAAATACAGAAATAGCGGCGCGCTGCTTTAGCCTAGTCAAAGCATCCAATGGAACAACCAGCACTTCTCTCGTACTATGCGACAAAAATGGATTTGTGCATGTTTTCTTTGAGAATGATAAAATACCTCTACGATTTGATTGTCACGAGATTAAGGAGCCAATTAAACTGTGTGCACTAACCACGAACAATATGCTCACAATAGTGGCTCAAAATGACACAAATCGTTCAGTGGGCATATACATATACGATCTCAACCAGTTCAAAAAGGAGGGATTTTCATGCCTCGCAACCGCAATTTTGCCCACAACGAGTCGGGTCACACTTATGCAGGTCGCCATCATTGGACCCGATAAGACATATGCCTTAGGCATAGGGTTCGAGCGGGGTGACATCCTCCTCTATTTTGGTAAAATCAACCGAGATCTTTCGTCAAACATTTGTCAGCTGAGCATTGCAACCAGTGCCATAAATGGAATAGAATTTAATACTTGCTATCAGCAGTCGGAGACACAAATTTGCAATGTGTTCGTCATGTCCCTCGATGGAGTCTATAGTCTTGTATTGAACGATAGGGCGTCAATTATCGCCACATATCCACTGGGCAGCGATAGGGATATGCATAACCAGTGTTGTACAATGTCCGAACCACTTGGGCCCAACTCGTTTTTCGTCGTTGGACGAGATGATGCCATTTACTGTTTTAGTCGGGATGGTCGCGGAGGCTGCTCCGTGATTGCTGGTCAAAAGGAGTTTCTGTCGTGGATTGGCCATCATCTGCTCGTCGTGGTTAAGGCTCAATTTGGCTCCAGACTCATCGTTGTGGACGTGCACAACAAATTGATTCTTTTCAACGAACGAATTTCGAATTTGCTTTGCATTCTCAATGCGACAAATGCTTATCACATTATCATTAAAGGCGAACACTCGCAAAATATGTCTACGTACCATCAATATAAATTGCAACAGCACAATACTAATTATAAAGTTCGCCTCCTAATCGCTCAGTGTTTGCACGATAAAGCGCTGAGTATTTTGGAAAAAGAAGCAAGCGCCACCGAAAGTGAAAATATTGCAAATGTTCGTTTGCAGCACGGCAATAATTTATTGCAAAGAGGCAGATTATCTGAGGCAGTCACCGAATATGCTCAGACCATTGGTGAAATAAAGCCATACAACATCATTTCGAAACTGTTAAGTCTCAGGCACAATGGTCACCTAATGCAATACATGAATGAATTGTTGAAAAATAATCACGCCAGCATTGAGCACAAGAAACTGCTTGAATGTTGCGTGGATCGAGAAAAGCTCAGCTCGAAAATTGATGAGTTTTGGATTACTCGAAACGATTCCAGTCACATTTGCGACTTTAGGAATATATCGCTTAGATCGCCTAATATCTCCAGTTTAAAAAGTGCCAGCGAATATTTGCAGACGACGGACTTTCAGCAAATGGACGAAGATGAAATTTATCAATTTTTCCAAGAATATGGTCGGGAACTTATGTCGCTGGATTCCCAAAAGGTTTTCACAACGGCAGAATCACTGGTGAAAACACATAAAATAAAAAACGTACTGCGATTTTTAACTATCTTCTCCAATTACGAGGAGTTTTGTGCAAAGTTAATAGCTGAACTGATAGGAAGTTCTCCCAACTGTGATGAAGAGTTATCTTATTATTTGCTTACTCTTTACCTTGGTCTTTGGCGTGACAATAAGATATCTGCGGAATATATTCGTGATTTTTTAAAGAAAACTTCGCTTAGTTCTCAGAAGATTGCAATAATATCCAAGGCTTATCAATTTACCCACGAAAATGGATATCCAGAATCCGCTGGATGTTCTGAAGTAATTACTGGCGATGAAACAAACTCAAAATGCATCGAGGAAACAATTAAAAAGAATCCAAGTCTGGCGCCTGTGTTGACAACTGATCAGCGATCATTGCTAAATATTTTGCAAAAAGTATGCAGTAGCTCTGAGATCAAAATAATCGATATAAAACTATTTTTGATGGAAACGTTTACGAAAAATGCAAATGATGTCAAAGCCGAGCTGCAGTTGAATAATGATCTCAAAAATGAAATAGATGTCAATGATGCATTAGTATCGCAATTCAAGTCGAATCCAATGGAGTTCCGCAACAGGGGCTGCGATATTTGCCGCCAACCGTTGCACATGCCCTCAGTGTATTTTCTATGTCAGCATTCATTCCACAAAGATTGCCTCAGCTACAATTACAGCACTAAAAATGGCGATGATAATACGGATTGTATCCTGTGCGCCAAAAATACTGAATACTTTCTTTCGAATTCGGAAAGTATGAACTTTAGTTCCAAGTCTGGCAACACAATTAAGACAATTTCAAATGATTTTGCTTCTGGTTTATTTAAGCTAAGAATTTCGGATAAATATCGCATGGCCAAAGCATCCCAAGAAACACGGGATTCAAGGAATCCCTTTGATGATAACTATGATTCTAATTTCAACTGTTGTTAATTGTGTTTTGAATTATCAAATTGTGTATATTTGTATTTGTATTTAATTGTATATTTTGATATATCCATGTATGCAGAAATATAATATTTTTTTTTATAATTGTAAAATGATTTAAAAACGTTTTTACGATGGCTGATTTAATTAATTGGTTGAAAATGCCGCAAGCAACTTAATTCTTTATTAATTCATTTCAATAAGCGATAATACTTAGAGAGATGTTATAAGAAGACAAAATAATTTTTTAATATTCATATTTTAATATATAGATTTCGGCGAAAGATTCCTGGTTTTAATTTAGGCATTAGAGCTTTATAAGGTTGACTTAAACATTTGTTCAAGGAGCTTAGAAAACTTCACAAACAATTTTTAACTACATCCAGAAGGTAATTTACATATTTATATATTAAATAAAATTGGTTGGAAATTACGAAAAGGCTTTAATAATTTTGTAATTATTCGTATACTCCTCTGTTAAAAATTAATTATTATTTTAAGGCGCTTTTTTGTTAGTTTTTTTTATTAGTAGCAGAAAGATTATTAACATTGCCAGAGGAATTTTTTAAAACTATTTATTAAATTTTCATTGTGTTGTGTAATATTTCATTAGGTTTATTTTCGGCGTTTTTTTTTAAAGCAAAATGTATTATATTTGGAATGTGGATCGTTTTGCACTCATTTCGGAATTGGTCACGAAGGTCACAATTTTGGGTATTTGGCTCTTTTTCACCATTGGGCTATTCACATATTAACATGCACTCGCATTAGTTGTTTTACAAAAAGGTATTTTCCGATTTATGGTGCAAAATTTTAGTAGTAACATCTTTACCAATAATTAAGATCTCGGGTAATAATTGTTACCTGTATCAAATATTAAATTGTCTTATATTTTTATTAGCACTTTTGTGACTTTTTGAGTTGATCCTTCAAGGCTGTTAGTTAGGGAACGCCATGCTTACGGAAATTAGGAAATTTCTACCAGTAAGTAATTTTTCAGTCTTTACGTGGGACTGGTTTATTTTGTGTACGTTTTACAATTTTCAATTGTGAATGCTGCTAGAAGATTAAACTTGAATTATCTCCATGTTACGTCCTAGCTTGCTCACGGCGTGAAAAATTATGTTCAATTATGGGTTTTTTTCCAGTATGTCAGTTGACAGTGCCACATCTCCTCAGCTAATATTCGAAGCATGTTTCCAGAAGAAGTGGTCGAAACCTAAGACCTGAAATAAATAGTTGTGGGATCACATACAAAACCGGAAGTGATAGTAGAACCCTCTCCCACGAAGTCCGCTGAGTTTCTTACTGAGGAGGAGTCTTACCAACACTTTGAAATGAATTAGGTAAAAATACCATGTTTATTTTATTCGGATAAAGACTGGCTATTAATAATATCAATGTCCAAGCTATCCAATTTGTCTCATTTGTTACACTAACTGTGTTATACAGAATTTGAAATTTGTTGTTACTAAAATCGTTGTCAAAATGTCATAAATAGGATAGAGTTACGATCTAAAGAGTTAAATCTAAATCTAGTCATATCTTGTGAAATCTTGTTATCTTAAATACATGTCTTATATTATAATTACTATTATAAAATTTACTTATATTATGGTTTTTAAGCTTAATAATTACAATTTAATTTAATCATACTTTAAGTTAATTTTATTAATCTTAAATGTATTTTAAAGTATAATTAATATTGCTAATAAGCTTAAAAATATTAAGATAACTTAATTTAATCAAGAGTTTAAAAGTCAATATAAAAGCCCAATTAGTATTTGTTGTAAGCCCTGCTCATTGGTTATCTAATATGAGCTTTGACTTCCCTGCTAATCGAAAGCTTTGAAAATGTGTCCCTTAAAATGCGCGCGCAAAAGCTTGTCATATTGCAGGGACAGAAATGAAACGGAATAGTTGCCAGATACCCTTTTCATGGTTTCTTAATAATTAATAATAAATAATTTTATCTAATAATAACATGAATTATTATAGTATTTGATTATTATATTGTATTTGCCACAGAAGTTTGTTTTTTCACGATTAAAATTACTAGTTTTATTTGTAAAATATATATGTGGACACATGGCATATATACCTTATATGAGCGTGTCTGTTAGTTGTGATAGGCTTTTACTTGCACTGTGATATCACAGGGTATAAAAACAATTTGAGTACAGAAGTGAAGCAAAACTAGGTGGTTTATTATCAGTGCGCGAGACAAAAAATTTAGAAAATTATTTGGTCAATATTACACTCTTGTTTAAGGAGAAACTAACGGATAAGTGAAAATTTTACTTAACTCTACTGTGAAAACAACAACAACAGCAAGCCAAGTATGTATATTAAAATTATGTATAACTATTTGAATGCACTGCATTCGGTATATATTATGTGCAGTTAAATATATTCAAATATATAACAAAATGAAAATTATCATATTCTGATACGTTTGTAAAATGAACAACATTTTTACACAGATTACGGACATGAGCCTATTGATTTTACACAACTTACGTAGTTTAGTAGTGCGCAGAATCGGAATTTAGACCTGCCCCTACATTAATATTAATAGTAACGTAAACATTAACATTAAATTTCGCAATAATCTTTACATAAATCGCCGTCACAAAAGCGAATTAAAATTAGTTAATGTAGGTGTACAGTGTATTATTATTTGTATTTGTCTCTTGCTACATTATTTGTTCAATATCATAATTATTGCACATTTTGTCAACCCATAAATTGGCACATCAGGTTTTCTCATCCTATAGTTTCCAGAATGTTTACCTATTAACGCAGAAGAATAGTTGTACATATGCATAAATGCATGATCTGTTATATATGACTTTTTTTTTGGGTATTAAGTCCGTCATATGACATATCCGACTGCCCGTCCACTCGCCCATTTTATGGAGCTCGGAGACTATGGGAGACTTGAGGATTGAAATTGTATATACATATAGGCTCTTCTCTATAAAATCTAGTAAAATTTAATATTCTTTCGATATCTTGTTCTGTTGAGAGAATGTCGATAAATGTAGATTTCGGTATTATAATTTAAACACGACATGTTAAACGCAATGATAGAGACATGTTCAAAAGCACAAAGAATTATATTCCTGAAGAGTCAACGTTAGTACAGCCAGTCTGCTCCTTTGTAACCTAGTCTTTTGAATTTTGAAACTAACTTGATGAAAATGCAAAAAAATAATTTTTTTTGCTGTCCAAAATGTCTAGTGAGGCGTGTTGCGAAAGCGCAAAATCTTTCCGTTTCCATTTTTAAAGCGGACGTCTTGGGGCATCGATTTGTGGAAGCGAGAACTTTTTAATGTTTGAAAACAGATGCCTTTGGGCTACTGCTTTCAAAAGTAGTATTGTGTTAGAATTATGTTTTCATACTAATTTTTGCAATATGGCTATACAGCTCGGACGGAAGTGGCTCAAAATTTAAAGTTAAACTAAAATCAAATTTTAAGGGAAATTCATTAAAAAAATTAAATTAAGTCAAACTAAATAAATTTGTATATTAACAGGGAAATTTTTGAATTATTAAAATCGTCAATATTTAATACAAATATATTATTAATACTATCTGTTTAAACTGATTATTCATTAGTGGCTAGTATTTTAAATAATAAACATCAGCTTGTATCACTGGCAAAGAAAAAAAATCAATAAAAGTCAAAATATGTGTAACACTCGACGTCTTCACACACTCACCTTGGATGGTCCTGGTTTCTTGCTCAGCAATTAGGAGTAGCGGACAGCCCAGTCTTCTTCAACCCACTTCTTCTGATTTCTTGGAATCTCTCTCCTTAAGCACTGAGAGTTTATCGCTGCCTCTTTACTTGGCCGGTATAATGTTAAAGCAAACTATTAGGCTGACTTGACCTTATCTGCGAGCACCTTACTTGCATAGTCTGACGGCATATTTATAATTATCTCACTCTTCGAATTCCATTGATTTTATAGCATGCCCTTAATAGGCTATGGTAGGTTTTTGTTTTTTCTGAGTGAGTTTCCAGTACACCTCACTTTGATAGGATTGGTCTTGTTGCCATATACAGTCGTCCCTAAAAACTTGCACAGTTTGCAAAAATGAGAAAGCATGGAATGTTGTTAACACAGTCTGTCACTGAATTGATTAAATGTCGTGTGTGGAACACTCTAATCAGTTTAAGTTGGAATCTCTCAATTGTGTTTTTCAAGAGTAATAGCTATTCTCGAGCAAGAATGTGAACTAAAATTATTTAGGCTTCCGTGGAGCGTAAAGCTCCATGCTATATAAAGCTATATGGACTTTTGATTTTTTTTTTGTATGTAGGTGAATATACTCGACCTCCATTGAGTAGATTGGGTCGAATGAAGAGAACCTGACGCTGATAGCCTCTTTGCAGTAAAATTGTTTACTCCACCGAGATATATTTCAGTAATCTCATGCTTTCTGAATTCGTAAGAAATAAATTGATTTTCTTTTAAAGATAAGATTAGAACAACACGAAGTATCTGTGAAAAAGAGAAAATTCTTGTATGATCAATTAATCAAAAATTGGTATGCAGTCTTCAATAAATTTCCAATTGGGGGTAAAAAATTTCCAAAAGCTTGTCTTAGTTTATTTTTTGAGGCCCCAAAATTTTGACTCTACGTAGTTCATCTATAATCCAGTCAGTATGCACAAATTGTTTACTAATATGGATTTTATATGGACTTTTGTGACTTGAATAAATCATAAATAATGATGTGCAAATTCAATTGCAGTTTTAGTATTTAAAGTCGATTAACTAGGGTATGTTTTTGTGTTTAGTCTTTGCAGTTCTGGATCGCAAATGTTTATGTTTTTTCAATATTTAATGGTTATATGAATATCGACAAACAATAACAATTTAATTGAACTATGATTATTCAACAATTTAATATTTGTATATTTTAATATTTTCAGAATGCCAGAGGAACCTACTGAAGAAGCACCTGGTCCCCAGGTTCCGAAGACGGAACTGGAGGAGTTGCAGATAAAAGCACAGGGGACAGCAGATGAGGTAAATATTCTCGGACTATTGTCATCAACGTCTCTTTTCGGATTCCCGTTTGATTCCCTGTGTGACGCATACAATTAATAAAAAGCAAATTGAATGCCCATTTTGACAGTGACTTGAAGTTAAGATAGATTACACTAGGATGAAATATAATTACTTAAAACTTAGCACAGTTTAACTGTAGCTAACTTTTTGAGTGCGAAGTAAAAAAAAAAAATATTTTGCAATAAGATATGTGGAAGATCGTTAATATTTATTTATAATAAATTTTACTGCCTTGTGACACGCCAGTCAGGTCTAGAAGGTAATGCGTTAAAAATGACTTTTTGAGATCAAGCTTGAAGGTAAAACGCAAATCGAATATGGTGATAAAAGTACAGTGAATAACAGAATAAAATTGCTTAGTAAAGTCTGAAAAATCACACAATAAAAATAATTTATGTAAAGGCGTAGACAGGAATCTAGCATATTAATTTCAATTTACTAACTGTAATTTATATCTTTAATTTCAGTCGTTGGAAAGCACTCGGCGCATGCTTGCTCTCTGTGAAGAGGTAAGATTGGATTTATTTAAAATAGTATACAAATATTTTAAGATTTAAGTAAGTATTATCTTAATCCCAGATAAACACGTATTCATGTCCGATGGTCAAATTATGAAATTCATTGATGCATGCATTAAAAATTCTTAGAAATAGTGTAATAATGTTTTGTAAATGTCTGTACGTGAAGGAAGGACATTTTAAACAATAATATTAATTATCGCACATTAACCTTGCAGTCGGACATAACCAACTGCGTAATACTCTGATACTAGGGTAATACAAACACATAAAAGATAAAAATACATTTTATTTGTGGAAATGTTGTTTTGGGAAGAGGGTAGGGTTGCGGGCGTGGTTAGGCTATGGCTCGATCTTCGAAGGTATATTTTATTTTCTAATATTGGAAATTGGTCCATGAGACTAGAATTCTACGTTCCAAGTCACCATAGCTCTTAAATTGTGGAAGGTTTTCACGATTTTCGTGCTCGAGTTCTCGTTCATTGAAGAATAATCAAACAGTAAGCTCCATTAAATATTTGGAGTCTCTAACTTAAAAATTTATACATTTAGAGGCATATCGATGTGTTACTGATTTAATAGCACTTCCGTGCGGTGTGTTATCGAATAAATTAAGTTAACTTGATCTGAAAATCTGTTTCGCTTATATTTTCTGAAATGCACGTGGACGGACGAACAAGCTTTATACCATTTTAGTTTTTTGCAACACCTAATCGGATCAAAGAAATATTAAAAGTTAGTAATTTATTTTGTTATTAACTTGCAGTAATAAAAGAAGAAAACAAAATAGAAAGAGAGAGAGAGGGTAGCGAATATAAGCGATTATACCATAATAAATATAGCAGCAAGGAACTTTTAATCTTAGTGAATTGATTACATATTTGAATTCTGCGCTCTGCGACGCATAATATGAACAGTTTACTGTTAGTTGTCGTTACATATGCACACTATGTTAAGTGCAGTTTGAGCTGCAGCAGCCAGCGTTAGCAGCGCTCGTTTTGTACAGCGCTCCCTCTCTCTCTCTCACTCGATTAGAGGTGTTCGCTGATCCGCCGGTAGCTGCGGCTAATCAGTCGTTTTGCATAACTGGCGTTAATCGATCGCCTTTATAATTGGTTTCAAACCTTCATATAAACAAAACAAAGTGCTGTGAAATATGCTTAGCGTTGGCTTCTAGTCTCAATATCTATTGATATTAAGCTTATAGCGTTTCGGAAATAACTTTGTGTTTTTTAGTTTAAATAAAGCTATCAAATACCTGATAGCGCCAACAAATATAATCTTCATAGCTCAAAGACCTGTACACAGTTTGACGTGAATTGAGTTTGGGGATAAAGCCGAGTTTGCATATCTGTTTTGGAACCGAAAAACAAAAAGGTTTACTGAGAGGCTAAAATTTAATATAATGAATTAATTTTCTTGCCTTTACGGTGTTTATGAGTACACTTTTACTTGGAGATCCAAATCATTTTTCACTCATAATTTCTAATTTCCATTTCGATGCACTTGCCGCTTTTATGTTGGTTTGCCGATAACCGCCGTCAAATATATCAATTAATTTTTTTAACACCGTCGAACAGCTGGTCGCAAAATCCAAACAGGTCAACAGTTAGTTAACATTGTGGATTTTAGTTTTGCCGTAAAAATCACCTGTTTGACACTGTTTTATTTATGTATATGGAGTTTTTCATTACCGATCATTTTTGTTTTTGATCTGTAAACTGTGCTTAAAACAAAAAGTATAGGTCAACAGAAGCGACCGAGTACACATATCCAAATGTTTTATCTTATGTTGATAAATTAATAAGAACTAAATTGATCAATAGAAGAAAACCGTAAAGTATTCAATCTAAAATACAATAAAAAAATTAAATAATAAAAAAAAAATAGAATAATTGATAAATAGTTAGAAATTCACCTGAAGCTAGAGGAAGGTCGTAGTGCATATCTTTTAATGTGTTCCGAAAGAAATGGATCAGCTGGTTTAGGTGGGGTTACACACGCTGACAACATTGGTATATTCGATATTTATCATTCTTCACATCTCTTGAGATTTCTTAAAAACTTTTTTTAAACTGTGATAACGAAAAGAGTATATAATCTATTTTGCAACTAGAATGTTCATAATAAAATGAAGAAAATTCGACTCTATCTTTAAAATTATAGAAGATTTTTTTCTATTTTATTGAATTATTCGTCACGTAGTGGATATAGCAATTGCTTTGTCTTTAATTTTTAGGCAAGAAGAAGCAAGTATGTTAAGTATTTACATGATTTATGCTAGATTTTTTTTAAGAAAAAAGGCGATACGATTAATTAGTCGGTATAGCCATGTCGGACTGTATACACACGCCAATCTCAGAGACCATAATAACTGAAGATTTCGAATTATTGACGGATCAAGTTTATTTTATTTGATCGATACCTATCTCCGTTTTAGATATATAGATGAAAACGATTGACGATAACAAAACGCCAAAATACATTGTCATGACTTGATGAACTGTTTTAATTCAAATACATCTTCAGAAACACAACTGGAAGTCGTATATTATTATTTACCAAGCAATTCTGTATACATGTGCACACAAATGCAGACACAACTCTCGTAGTCGAACTCTCTCGAGTGCATTATTACTTGTTTTTGCTCTACTCGTATGTTAGACTAGGTTACAAAAAATCCAAACTAATGTTTCCTTTTTTTTTATTTTATTTTTTTTAACATTTTTGACGTGGTTTTATTTGCTTAAAGTGGGTCGTTAAACTAATTTTTAGTCCAAATTTCGAAAATTACTGTGGTGAAGTCGCGAAATCAGAGTCGCCCCAGATGAGATCGGGATAAAGTACAAACTTTAAAAAATAATCAAAACCCAAAAAAGTATATGTGTAATTATTTTATGAAGAAATATAATTAAATGAGGCATTGGATAACCCAATTTTCGAAAAGAAACTTTGGTGTTACAGAGTATTTTAAGCTTCCGATTTTTTTTTACACTTTGGGAATAAATATTTAAAGTTTACAGTTAATTGCCTTATATCCTAAAATAAATAAGTTCAAAACTTGAACACCAATATATATATATAGTGGGATAGTTAAAAATCAATAAATATATATTTAAATTTAATTGATTAAAAGCAGGTGTCCGTAAAACAGATATTTCAGTCGCTGTGACTTCGATGGATTTTTAGATTTCCTTGAACTTTTCTTAAACTAACAAAATCATACATTTATAAATCTTCGCCGACAAAAAATGATTACCTACACATTTACACTTAAGACTGTCGTAAACAAAATTATAATACCCTCTCCAAGAGGAAACTAAAACAAATTGGCTGACCAGCATAAATATAATTTGTTTATTGGTTCTTGAAAAATTTATATTCAAATATACATTTTGATGATTTAATGTACAATTATTTTTTATTTTTATCATACTTACTTAATTTCATATATGTAATTTAAACTGAGATATATATATACTAATTCCAACATACAAATTATTAATTATATATATACTTTAACAATATTAACACTTATCTATACACTTTTACAAACTATTTACATTGCATACATTGCTGCACACCAGAGCAAGGAGGCAGGAATACGTACACTTGTAGCCCTTGATGATCAAGGAGGTGAGTCCACTACTAACACAACAATATATCACATATTTATAGGGTATATATTACAGATAATAAAACTCATATTTTGCCAACATAATATGTATATCCAGATTTACAGCACTACATAATCTAACGCACAACAATATTATAATACACATGCATATGTGAAATATGCATCAACATCAGTTTATAAAAACCAATCGCACGATAATATCGAAACTGGATCCGTATTCGAGAGTTCCTAGTGCTAACGCTTGATTGCTCAATTTTCGGTTGGTCAAACCAAGTCCAACTTATTGCCGGGAACAAAAAACAACAGAAGAGCAAGGAAAAAAGTCACCCGAAAAAAAAATCAAAAAGTCAACCGAATCCGTTAACCTTTTTTGAAGGTACACCGTTTTTTTTTCTTTTTTTTTTTGTTGGTACAGATGCAGGGGCTTATTAGCGTTCCAACAACATCACAAGTTGGAAAACATTTGCACGAATATTGACACTTCGCCCATAAAAACTGGATAACACATTTTCCATTTAGGAAGGGGTGAATTTTCCAGAAAGTGTGTGTGAACATGATCGGATGCAAATAAAAAAGTATCCTTCAACGGTTATCACCATTTTTCGACCTAGATATTTTTATATGTGGAGCTCGAATGGATTGTCAATCGCCAACCTACTGTACAAATTGTCCGTTTTGATAAAGGTTGGACGGAATTACATAATTTTCATTCAATTTAAAACAAAAAATTAACAAAAACTCAGGTTTCAAATTCATTTTCAAATTTTAATAATCGAAGGCAGGTTGACGATTATATTCTCTTGCAGACCTGAGCTCACTTTCTGTTGGTAATCTTTTCTGAGTATGACTCACCTAGATATGAATATTAATCAATCAATTTCCGGATTTGATTTTAAATATAATCTCTTTCGACAATTATGAACTTTCTGTATTGCTACTGATTTTACCAGGAACACAGAACTGTGCTCTGTCTGTTAGTTCAATAGCCAGTTGATCGGAGAAGACAACCTCCTATCAAGCTTAACCCTTACAACGTGCGTCTAGCCTAGTCTAGCTTGGAGACGTCGATATAAGGACAATAGGACGCCGTAGGATGGACGATGTTTGGGATATTTTTTAAAGAATAATACAGTGTGGATCTATGACTTTTTTATTGCAATATAAGCAAATCATTTACTATGAAGTAATAAAGAAATTAAAAATTGAAAATGAGACAGAAAATTTTCTAAGCTTTAAAATGAGTACTCAATGTGATCCATCCTTTTTTAGACTTTCATTCATTTTGGTATTCTTTGAATTTTCGCTTCTTGGGCTCTCTCGCCCAATTTGCGCATTAGCAATCATTTGTAGTCAAGAGATCTTTGCCATCTACCAAAATTGCATTTACGCTGCAAGTACGATTTTTCAAAAAATTAATTTTGACCTAGAATGTTAGCAGTTTCCAAGGTATACTCACCAGAATTGGGCCCATAATAGTCTTTCCTACAGTTGAATTTAAAGTCACAACTAGACAATGAATCTCAACAGAATTACAAGCAGTTATAGACAGATCCGTGTCTTATGTAATAAATGAAGATGATGAAAATTACGATTAGTGTTGCGCCTCTCATCAGAATAGGGTAAATTTAGCTACATTTAGATGGCTCAAATATTTATGACTAACAAAATTTTGTTCATCTTTAAAAGTTGGAGAAAGAAAATATATAAGTTTTAATTTTAGGTAAATAAAACAAAATCAAAAGTTTAATTTAAAATGTACGTGCTTTTTGATAAAACTATGAAAATAGCGATCGATCGCAGGAAGATCAGTACCAGTTTTTGGAGAACAGTTCATATTTTTTACAGACTGAAAAAGTTTAACCTGTCGTGAAAAACGATCTATCCAGTTTGAACAATTTTATTTTATTAAAAATATAACGAATAGAAAAGTGAAGACCATGATTATTATTATTTTGATCCTCTCCACGAAATATTGCTCGTCTTGCACAGCTCTTTGCTTTTTGACACGATTTTGCCAGATTTTCACGATAATGTGCCCTTTTTCAAATAGAACAAAAATTCACTCACGAAATTGCAATACATTTCGATTGTGGAACATAATAACAAAAAGATCTGCTGAGATCCAACAAACTATTTCAATAATTTTCTCTCCTTTAAGGTCCTCTATAGGTACACTTTTTATCTTACTATTCACTTTTCCATTTTGATGCATTTGCGGCATACATGTACTTTTGGGGTGGTTTGCCGATAACCGCCGTCAAAATATATAAATTTACGTCTTTTTACACCATCGAGGAGCTATTCACAATCCCCATAAGTTAACAGTGTGGATGTTAATTTTGCTGTCTCAAAATGAAAAAGAAACTGAAATATGTTGCGACCTGCGAGAATATGAGTTTGGAGCGATCAATGAATGAAGATCGTGCGTGCAAGTTAGCAAACTGCAGTAGGTTAGTGCGGTTGTGCTCAGAAAAGGGAACAGATAATATGTGATTTTGTGCTTGGAATTTCCTGATGTTAAGAGCTTGCACGTGCCCATTTCCAAACGCTCTATATTTATTCGAATGCATCACAGTTTCCAACAATGTCCTTGTGACCCAGTTGAGTTATATATCAACGGATTTTGTCACCTCGTGAAGATATTTGCTGATTTTAAATAATAACATTATATTCTTGATCGCCCAGCTTAACGCTTGGAAAACACTGAAATTAACAGCGATCCGATGCAGTAATAATTAGTAAATAAATGCTCAGAGTAGACTCCACCCCTCTCTCTTCCACACTGGAGGGGATAGAAACATAGATATTCTGAAGGAACTTGTGGAAGTTGGGGATATTCATTAAATTGGCAATAGTTTTACGGCTTCTACGTTTCCGCGTCCCGCATTCGCGTTGTTGAAAGAGTTGCAGTATATTTTCCTATAAATTCAATAGAAAGGATGTGCTGGGTGGTTCCCAAGGCATCGCCTGGAGTTGTGGAGTTGTCACCGGACAGTAATACTTTACAGAGAAGAATCGATGGAATAATAGCCGTATATATCCTTCGGACTCAGTGTTTGATCCTAATCTCTTTTATTTCAATCTATGCTTTTGATCTAACTCGGATGCTCTAATATCCGGTCGGAGAGTGTAATGAGTGGACTTGAAGAAGGTTATCAGTAACCTCTATACCCTGTAAACCTGATGACTATCTCTAAAAGTGTAGTAGATTTGAGGGTTGGATTGATCTTTGAAGGAATATACCAATAATTTATTTTAGCAAGTTTTTAAATCTAACTCCAAGACTGAGGTAGATATGGGGTTCCCCATTTTTGTGACTGGAGTAGACGTGATTTTGACATTGTTTTACCGATCTTTTCAGCAGGAAGCCAAACTTCCAAGTTTGGATATTGTAGCTCTCAAACTTTGCGAAACATATAGGTTCAATTGGCTTACGCTTCGAATAAAGTTACGGATATACAAACATTGAACAACACCAATATACTTCTCTACTTCCGGTATCAGAGTATAACAATTTTAAGTCGAACATTTACCCAAACTAAAATACGAACTAGAAATATGAACATTATTGAGAGATTCTCTCACTTTGGTACTAATTTTTAAATAAACGTGTATTTCTATTTAGAGCGCGGAAGTTGGGATGCGAAGCATTGTTATGTTGGACGAGCAAGGAGGTAAGACATACATAGTAAAGGAAATAGAGAATTTGACACAAGTGATTTAATGTAGATAATAATATATACACTTTAAAGCAACAGTCCAAAAACCACCATATTACTAGCTCTTTTTTTTCCAATGACTTTATTGTACTTAACTTAAAGAACATCTCGATTGCCGGCAATTTTGCCTGACGAATGGAATTGACTTATTTTCATCCAGGGGATCGGAAAGGAATTGCACTTCATGAGCGGATACCAGAAAGAGCGGCCCTTTGCTGATAAGTTTTCCACTTACATCAAGAACATTGATTGAGCGCGGGTTTTTACTCTTTAGCACTAATTTGTACCCTGTCACTTTCAATGCATTTATATGCTTTGATACTGAAGGTATCATTGTATATTGGTCTTGTGCAAAATCCGTCATGCTGGCCGTCTGTTCGTCTGTATGAACGCAACTTTTTTCCACACCCTTAGAGATAGAGACTTGAAACTTGAAACACATACTGGTCTGTGCCGCGTCAGACAAAATGTAAAATTGGACTGCTACGTCGACCAGGGGCTTGTAAATCGATAAAATCGATATTCGCAAATCGATAAAGCTACATATCTCACACAATTTGAAGGCTACAGTTCCCTAATTTGGTTGGTAGGTTGTTGGCTATGTCCTTCAAAGATCGGTATATGCCGCGCTCACCTACGCCGCCCCTACGTCCCTTGCCCCTAAACATTTCAAATGGCTATATCTTCCGCAGTTTTTGTGGGTTTGTTACTGGGCGCAGCCTTTAAGAACCGATAACAATTTTTTATGGCCATGCCCACACCTGCGCCCAAAATCGCCAAAGCCTAGGAGATCAATAGAAAATTGGATGGCCACGCCCGCTCCGCCTCCCTAAACCGAAGAAAAATGTTGGGCCACGCCCACCCCCGCCCATAAAAACGATAAAAGCCTATATCTCCCGCAATTTAAGAGCTACAGTTACCAAACTTGGAAGAAATATTACTAGGAACCTTATCTAATAATTTTTTCGGCCACTCCCACTCCAGTCTCCAAAATTTCTAAAATCCCATATCTCCGTAATTTAAGAGCTACAGTTACTAAACTTCAGAGGAACGTTACTAGCTTATATCTACCGCATTTTGAATGGCAAACTTGGACAGTACTTCTTAGCTACACCCACCCTGTTCTTGTTACTTGTTATCTGCTGGAATATCTTACGGTTTCAAAGTATTTCGCAGTCGGTTACACCCGACTGCAACATTCTCTCTTGTTTTAATATGGTTCTAGATCGAATATTTTGGAAATTAATAAGAAATCAGTAACCATTGTAATGTCAAATATATCGATCTGCCTGTTTAGTGTACCTCCTCAAAATTCTTCCATATAAGTTTTCAATACCCAAAATATTGCTTCAAAATCAGCGCAAAAAAGAAGAAGACAGTGTCATCTAGCACAGTCGAGAGACATAGGCTCATCGCGCTTAAAATGTCTGTGAAGTTTTCATAGTGACTTCCATGCCCATTCCAGTTCGAAACTTTCCGTCCACAATGGGTTAGACCATTGCAACATACATTCACATTAGTATCTTTTGGAGATAACTCCTGATTTGTGACATTAAGGGCAGATTATCAGAGCAGGGACAGATTATCAGAGCTAGAATTGCTGTTTCTGGTGAAAGATCAATCTGTTGTTCCCCTTTAACACTCCGATTAAGTGTCCCCCTAGGTTTTTGAACTCACTTAAAAAATCGTCCACCCATTGTTAGCGAGCTGCCACCTGAGGACAGCCCCTGTTTGTTTGACCTCTTACTATTTATGTGCTGACTGTCACCTCCCCTATTGTGATTTCTAATTGTTATCCTAGCAATTCATTATTATTATTATTTATACGACTACATATTATGTGATTTAGACGGATGCTAATCGGCATTTTGGGACAATTGAGTCTATCTTTCCTACTTTGGCAAGAAAAACAACCCTAGCTATCTATCAGGCATTTGGTATATACATGTAACATAACGCTAAGGTAAAACATAGCTTTAGGTTATATACTTGAATTGTTGTAATAGCTCCAGTCCGCAGATATACCCGAAGGGTTCCATCGAAACTTGCTGACTTATAATTTAAGAAGGTGCCCATTGCCTATATAACATGACGCTCTCTTATAATCTCAGAGGAAAGACCCCAGTTTGATATTCTGACTGCGACCAGCCCGATGCCTATATGATCCCGATGGGTTCTCTGCTTATGGCTCTGCACATGCGAAGGAGCATTCTGAATTCTTGAATGCATTTGCGTTTGTATGTCGCCCTAATCATTCTAGTTGCTGGCGTTGGCTATTTTGCTACGGAATCTTCAAAAGTGAGATCTTTTCTTATTCGTATTTATGCTTTGCAAAATAAAGATCCCTGAAGCCTTGGCTCCTCTTAGTTACTTAGTTAGTTAGATCTGGCTTTCCTCTAAAAGTGTTCGAATATTATCTGACAAATAATTAGAAGGCGTTACGTAATTTTCAGACTTATCCTGCTCTTCAACTTGATGCGCTCCTTGATCGAGATTATCTCAGCCACTGCAGGGTCTGTCGAGTGTTTGCCTGCCGTCGCCGCCGGTTTTCAACAGCGAGGTCACTCTGCTGAAGAAAGTGCAATTGAGCAATTGGGAAAAAGTGCTGCTCGATGACCTTGTTTTTCATTGCATTTCAGAGCCGTTCACGGCCGGAGGTCCTTATTTTGCACACTTATCGTCCTCTCCAGTCATACGTACGTCACAATCTTCGTCTCAGAGATCTCATCTTCCACAGGTTTTGAGATGCAGCCCTGTGACGGCAGACATTTTCGGAAGGATTGGCCTGGCATCAAATTGATGCTTCTTCTTAATCTCTATGATAAAGGCGGTCTCCACATCGATGAGCTCTTCCTTCGTGAGAAATCTAGGGGAATATTCGTTTCTTCCATCTGCCTTCGTATTGTTCATTTCATCCATAAATTGGATTGTAAGGGAAAATATGTCTGACGTGTTAAAGCTATGGGTAAGACGAAAGGCATCGGCTAATCGATAGCTAATCGATAGGTAGCCACGTTTTGATTAGACTTCGTATAAATTCAGTCGGTAAATCCCTGACTGCAAACCAGTCCTTGAGCACGGCTTAGGAGTATGAAACTTAGAAACTTAGAAAGTATTTGGCTGGCTTCTGGATGGAGTTTGCCATCAGTAATTTAGTTCCTGAAAATTATTCCCATAATTCCACTGAGCAATTAATTAGATGGCATTCATTCTGCTGCAAAGGGCTCTCAACTCAGATATGCTTGTTAACAAGATGAGGAGCTCAAGTATCCATGAGTTGCCCGTGAAAATCGCACTTTGATCAAATATTTAGTAGTTAACCTAGGCTGCTCCCACTTCATTAATACTAATGATCACAGGCCCCGTGAAGCTACCGTTGCTTCTTTAATAAAGAATGGGGGTTTGGCTCAAAGACCATTGTTAATCAGGCGTTTCAGCTCATCCGACTTCTGCATGTGCTTGAAATACTCACAAGTACTCTGTGCACTTATCCCATCCCAGATTTTCTATTGATTACAGGGACTTTGCTGTGGCGCTGATGATCCTTCTGAGAATGAAACTCACTTGGATGCTAACTTTATTAATAATGTTCACTTTTACAAAGAATTTTAATTGGCTAAAGTCGAATTAAGTTCGCAGCATCAAATTGACGAATTGACACAATGAATAAAAGCTGAGAAGGTTTGCACAGAAATCGCTAAGACATTGTCTGTAAATTAAGACAATTCGATCATAGAAATTCACAATTTGGATTCAACTATTGGATATCCTGGAAATCCTAATTTATGGAAAATGTACATCTTTGCCTCCTTAAACTATATATATTATTGATTAGAACGAAGAGCTGAATTCTGTTCGACTGTCTGTTTATACAAAACGTATTTTGATAAGTTAAATTTTGTAACGCATTTTTAGATTTTAAATACACGAGTATTTTAATAGTAAGTTTTCTATAGTATTGTATTGTATAATATCACAACGATATCTGTATAAGCGCATCTTTCATCGAATCCGTTAAAAATTAAAACTACGCTCACTGGGAGACTGCGCATTCGATAACATCTATATTTTCAAATCGATAAGATCACATATCGATAAGATCAAAGCATCAACAGACAATTCGATCTAAGCAATCCATGTATATTCTTCCGTCCGTCTGTATGAACTAGTCGATATCAAAGACTATAAGACCTACATATACTACTATACTTGAAATTTGGAATCCAAGTTCTTACGTACCTCATGCAGATGAAGTGCACTTTATCCAGAACTCTCTAAAATCGAAATAATTCCTTTTTCGATTGCAATAAAATCTATTTTAAAGATATACATAATCGATAATGTAAATATACATATATTTCTTGACATGATAGTGATTATCTGTACATTTTTATCAAGATCGGTTGATCTTGACGTCAACATAAGCGAATATATACTCGTTATATTTCAAGACATAAAGGTATATTCCATGTAATTAAACTGTATAGACCTTTAAACTATATAAAATTGTTATTATGTAGTTGCGCAACTATAAGAAAGACACCTCCTACCACATACAGTTTGACCATCTGTCTCCCGGGTTGATGTCACTTCTGATCAAATCATTTATCATAAATAAGGTAACGCCGCCAGATGTGAAACATATTTTTTGATAATTGTAAAATTCTCTAAAATTCTTGAAAGCTAAACAAGGTATCGTTATGATATAAATATTTTTTTTATATGACATAAATTCGTTAATGTTGTGTAATGTTACGAAGATAGCGAATATATTCGTTGATGTCTCCGTTCGACAAACTGTTTCCTGTATAGATTGCAGGTAGCCTCCTTCAACCAGAGACTAACATGTTGTCAACTCCAAGAATGGTGAAATACATTGTCTTCCTCCCTGCAGAATGGCCTTTGCCACATGTTTTTAGCTGATAATATATTATGCCGTCGATAAAATAATGCAACTGCATCTTAACTGGTGTAGTAATAAATAGACAACAAACAAGATTAATGTTAACCAGTTGATCAAGATATATAAATATTACATTTTAAATTTGTCATCTATGATTTTAGAGCAACTTGACCGAATTGAAGAAGGAATGGATCAAATTAACGCAGATATGAGAGAAGCTGAAAAAAACTTGAGTGGAATGGAAAAATGTTGCGGAATTTGTGTACTACCCTGCAATAAGTAAATATAAACAAATTATTTAGCCTAAAATGGCACGAACAATTAATTAACTGTAATAAGATCAAAATTGCGATGTAATAATATAAATTAGAATGATTTCCATGTTTCTGTGATACAGTTGGTGTGTGGTCAACTCAAGGGGTCGAGTTGAAATTTAATGAATTCAAATTCCGGAGGGAATAAAGTCACCGGTGCTTACCTCGCTAATGGGTACTTCTTTACCTCAGATCATCAACGATACTTAAACCATCATCATCTGTTAGCTGGGCAAATATTTTGCGAACGCGCAAAGATGTTTCAACCATAAATATAACTAATTCTGGCGAGTTTGTGTAATAAAATGACAAAGACTATAACGCATAGACGCATCCATAGTTGGAACTGGCCATAATAATTGGGTTCCCTTTTCGAATCGGGTTGGCTCAAAACTAGTTTACAGTCTAATAGTATGGTCTGAAGAATTTGACTAATTATTAGTTTTATTTTTTTAACACCATATTTTTAAATTTATGATGAATTACTATTTCGTTGCCTTAATTTTTGAAAATTAGTTTGATGTCGTCGGGAATTAAAGAGATGCCAGTAATTTAATTCCACTTTAATTCACCAATATGGTGCTGGTTAAATTTTGTTTTCATTATTTAATTTAGTCCTTCAAATGGATTAGCGGTGAGCACCAAGGCTTAGCGGAGAAGATATCCAGCAATATGAAAACATTTACTTCTTTTATGTACGCCTGGGTTGTTAGTAAAACAAAGAAAATAAAATCTAGGTATTTCGAGTTTTGGATTAATAAACTATTTACTACATCAGTATGTCCATACAAGGAAATCAACAGGAAATGATTTATTGAATATTTTAAACATATAAATTAACTTACTTTAACAAAAAAAAACATTTTAAAAAACCTTTGTATCTAACTTTTCAGGAGCCAATCATTTAAAGAGGACGATGGCACATGGAAAGGCAATGATGATGGGAAAGTTGTGAACAATCAACCACAAAGGGTTATGGATGATAGAAATGGAATGATGGCCCAAGCTGGATATATTGGCAGGTAATACTTTTGAATTCGTCTGATTTAGAGGTAAGAGTTTAAGAGAGACCTTACAAAGACAGTTGTATAGGATCTATACGGTCAAATAATTGGATTTTTCGGAAACATGCTATAAATTTTAAAATCAATATCAATTTGAATGCAAGATCTAATGAATGCCTTTATATCTACTCACCTAGATAAGCAGACAGACGAAATGAGGAAAATGCAAATGAACATTATTAACTTAGACAGAGGAAAGGTGACTTAGGATTATGTAAAAGCATAAAACATCATTACTTTTACCTTAAAATATTTCCAAGATTGATTTATTTGCGATGAGTCGGCCACATCGTAAAAACTTAAGCTTGTTAAATCCTATGAGTCGTAAATAGTCTAGAAAAATTGTTATTAGGAAGAGAGACATGAACTCTGGACATTCCGGCTGTGATTTATTTTAGCGCTGTAGTAGGCTTTTCAAACCAATCACTCAGTGCGATCGATCTCAGACATATTTTTAAGATCAGTGTGAAATTTGATAAAAACATTGCCCACGTGTATAAGTGTGATTTAATTAACTAACATGTATACTACAAGTTTCTAAAAGTTACTAAAAATGTATTTTTAAACAATTCATCGTATATAATTCTTTATTATATTGTACTATTTTCAGAATTACAAATGATGCAAGAGAGGATGAAATGGAAGAAAATATGGGTCAAGTTAATACCATGATAGGTAATCTTCGAAACATGGCATTGGATATGGGATCAGAGCTGGAAAATCAAAACCGTCAAATAGACCGAATTAATCGCAAGGTATTTACCGCTTTAAGGATATAATCATTCTTTATTTTTATAAAATTAATATGGTGCTTACACTTCTCTGTCGGGTATAGACTAAAACTACTTTCCTGATAGCGCACATTAGATATCTCTCTCTCTTTTGTTACCATAATTGCTGTCCCAGACAGAGTGATCAACAAGTCATTCCACATTAATTTAAGGATTTGGCCACCGATATTTCATATAAGAGGCTAAGAGGCTGTTTTAAATAATTATCTCAATGAAGGCTTTATGCTAAACGGCAGTCATCTAAACGGAGTCGTTCTAGTCAAGTTGCCAATGCGGTAACAGAGTGCCTGAATACATTTCACCCGATTTATGATAAATTTAGAGATAGATTGAACTGTTAGATTTAGCCATGTCCTTCCGTTTGTCTGTTTTCGTAAACTCTATGTAGAGATTTAATATATTCTTACATTTTAATGACATTTTAAAATCGTAAAATGTACGACACTATATAGATGAGCGGATAAGTTATTAAAATAAAATCGGAAGAATAATTACAATAACAGCGTTTGGATTTTTTTATGTTTCTTAAAATTATATTATAATATCTTCAAATATCATATTCTTAATAAATTTGTGATTAATGTGAAATTTCTTTTAATTCTAGGGCGAGTCAAATGAAGCAAGAATAGCAGTAGCAAATCAAAGAGCCCACCAGCTTTTGAAATAAAGCGATCCAAAGACGATAACATGTACATACAACAATTTGCAATTGAAGCGTATTTCGGGTTTTTCATAAATGTAATAGTTTCGTGTAATTGTTTAGTGCTCCAACAGTTGTAAATATGAACTATTTAATTATGTACATACATAAATTTGTTTCTATAATACCGAGATCCTGCCGTGTTTGGCAAGCTTTAAGTATCATCAAGCGTACGAATTGTATGTCTGTATGTATGTACATTTGCCCACTCAAATGCTCACACTTTGATCATTCAACCACAAAATGTACATACATTCATACATACATGCACACACTTATAATCATAATGAACTTACATACACATGCACATACACATATACAACACACAAACTATTGTTTAGTCAGACAAAATCAAAATGTTGCAATCTGCTGTTCCCTATCCACAATTGAAAGTTTAACTTTAACCTGTCTGTTTGAGCAACGTAGCTAAATTCTGTATGTAAACTTTACATTGTAAAGTGTATAATTTTTCACTTATTTTCTTCCTCTTGCTTTAGAACAGTCCTGAGTACAATGTCAAGCATAAATCTTCATTGAACATTTTAACAATTACACAGCTCAGTGTGTGTTACGAACAATATAAAAAAAAAACCCAAAGAGGCAGAGAATTCAACTTACACGCGAAAATGCCAAAGGATTCAGTTGAAATGCCTATATATTTGTGATAATAGCGCATCCATACCATACGAATATTAGCAACGTCGCATTTGTTAAGTAGTATTTCGTTTATTACTGTCAAAATACTGAACTTGTCCATTACAACCGTTTCGAATGTTATTATCTCTGAACGCTAACGTTTATATCTTTTCGAATCTGCAAGATTCTTAAAATTTTGGGAGCTGTTACTGATCTCAAGCAGGCTAGAATTTCATATATATGTACATTCATAGTACATGCACACATGCACATACATACATATATATGAAGTGCTCAAATCTAGAATATAGATTGAATATTAATATTTTAATAAATACAATAATCGTTTTTTTTAGTCAAATTTATTAATATTGTGAGTACCAAATACAAAAAGTCAAGTTCGTACGTTAAACGAAAAAAGCTAACATAGAAACTTACATACATATGTGAATGTGTTTAACTAACGATGCAAAAAGGCTGTAAGGGAATGAATGGAGGATTGTTAATTTCTGTAGTAAACATAATTCAAATTTATCCTATTTAATATTTATGTAGCTTATTTTTTAATCAATTTAATGTATAAATCACGTCTTAATTTATAATGCGGACACGATGATATTTGTAACATTTTTTGCTCACTCAAAAGTGTTATTAAAATCATCAAACGTATTATTGGATCTGTATGTCTTCTATATAAATATATTTAAATTAACTAAATTAAAATAAATTATCGTTCTATCAAAAATTGTGCTTTAATACTGGCGTTAAATTAACGTTACATTAGATGGGGAAAAGTACGATTGGATATATGAAATATATATGAATTTATATAAATCAACTAACAATATAATCATATCTGAGCTTCAACTTGTCATTTACATATTCCGCACTAAAAAATAATACCTATTGATGATCATTTACATCGAGAAAGCTAGTTAATGACTTGAAAACAGATGCCACAGAAATGAGTGATTATAGCCAAGATAGAGGGCCAAGAAAGATGTTGAAGAGGGTTCCTAGGAAATTGCTCTCCAAGTTTAGCTTTAAACTTGCTGTAGATATGACCTTATGTGAATTTTGGGGACGGTCGGAGTGGTAGTGGCCGTAAAAAAATTGGTAACTTTGGCTATAAAATAATGTGAGATAACTATAGGCGGAATGGGCGTGGGCCATCCAGATCGATCCTTAAAGAGAGCTACCGGTAACATACTTTCAAAATTTGGTGACTTCAGCTTACAAATTGTTGAAGATATGCGCATTTCAGATTTTTGGGGCCGAATTTCCTGACGGCGGTTGGTGTGGGCTTGGCCTGAAAATTTATATGTCGATCCTTCAAGGATGTGTTCAGCAAACTAACTTCTAAGTTTGGTGACTCTATCTATCTCTATAGCCAATAACAAAATGCCAAGCAAATTTGGTGACTTTACCTGTAAAAACATGACGAAAATTGCACAAAATTAATAAACGAAATATGAATGATGAACGAATGAATGAAAATTAAATGAATAAATCAACTCTTAAGGCGAATAAAAAGTAAGAAAGCTCTAATCGAGTCACTCTTCCAACACACAACAATATATTATGCAAGTGTGGTCGAAACTTCACGACATAATTTTAATACCCTCTTCAGCGGTATAAGAAGATTACAAAAATATGACATATTTTTCAAAGCACTCTTTCGCTTAAAGGTATTGATATATGATAAAATTTGCAGGAAAGGATGACCTAATTATCGTCGGTTTTTCAACTAAAACAATATTAGAGAAACGTTATACTTAGCTTTTTAGTGATAGTTATTTATTTTATGAGATACCCTTTACTTTACCATCCATAGATTATACATAACATGGGTATTCAAACTTACACATTGAATCAAAAATATATGTATATACTTAATGGGATCAGGGTTAGCTAAAATTTCCTCAACTGAATCCTCCACGGGGTGCCGACTGGTAATAGCATCACAGTGGTCCGTAAGGTACTGATGCTAGATAATATCTGTTTCCTGAACTTCGGACATGGTCTCCATATAGACATGTTATTGGTAAAGGTGCATATGGTTCGAGGTAGGGCCGTACTAAGGTGTAACGCGACCACTGCCGATAGTCAGACAAGCTGAGGTCCCGTAAATAGCCCGGTCACTCAGGGAGCATATCGGATATCTGGCGGCCTCCGATATTAATAAGTGTATGTGTTATTAATATAATATTAATAAGTTATGTATAGTGCGGATTTCTGTGCAGGCGGATATCGTTTCTCCGCAACTTGTGGGATTCAAATGGATTTAAAAATAAAAACAAAACCAAAACAGTCCGAAGTGGTCAAAGAACCGCAAGCCAGTGACGCTAGGGACCCTGCCTCCGTGGGACCCTGCCTCCGAGCACTTATGCAATTGATCTTCCGGCAGAAGCCAGTGCCCTGGCACGTAAATTTTCCTATGCAGAACTGCGGAACCCAGCCAGCATTCTAAAGATGCAGAACGCCAACTCAGCGGTAAATCCACCAGCCAGAATGGCTAAATAAAGTGGAATGGGCCAAGAGCGTACTGCTCAATTTCTTCAAAGAACCGCCCAAAAAGGAACAAGGCTTGGCGAAAAGGCAGCGTAAGCAAGATCCACCCGGATCAGTGGCCAAGAAAGCCAGGATTTTACAGGGGAGATCCTTCGCCGAAATTGCCAGGAGAGTATACTGATAGGGATCCTCGACAAAGGCAATAAGAACGGAAGAATTCCCAAAAATCAGTGGAAATGGGTGGAAGGAGCGCTCGCTGTCCGCTGCTTTGAAATGAGGTAAGCTGGTTGCAGTTGACTGGAGCTATGTCCGCATTAGACCTCGGGCTCGCATCTGGTCCCAGTGTCATTAAAAGAACCGGGCCAGGTGTTGAAAATGCTGCAGAGATGTAATCCTTCCCTTCCCACCAAAGATTGGAGGGTGGTGAAGATTGAGGCCTCACAGTGCCCTATGAATCAGGCGGTAGAGATCCTGAACAATAGCCGAATCACTGGCGCCTATCGAGGCCGCAAAAAACGAGCTGATCTTCGGCTTCTGCTCAGTCACCGTAAATTTGTACAAGTCGGATGCAGCGGCCGGTGCGGGTTCTGTCGACAAGCCCGTCGAGCACGATCCTTCTCCGGAGATGGAAGCAACCGACGACGAGCTGGAGACGGATGCTATGTGTCGGGAGATCGACGAGGATGATTTCTTGCTGTCCGACGATGAGGGCAGCAACATAACGGTGATGGGTGTGTTGTCTCCAGGTGTAGCTACGACTTCTGCAGATCAACCTCCACTGTAAAGCAGTAGCTGGCTGGAGGCGGAATTGATATTGCACTAGTCAAAGAACTTTGGATAGTCGGAGGCAAGGCTTGCGGACTAGGCAACAAGGATTATTAGCTCATAAGAGCTAAATCTGAAGGTAAAATAACAACCTGTATTATCGCGAAAAAAATATTTGTATTTTTCTGCTCAATAATTTTAGCAACGGCGACATCAATGCAGGAAACCTTGAGCAACAGCCATCTTCAATAAGGTTACTCTCGTTCTACATGGCCCATGACTTCTAATACTAATCGTCTGATCTGTAACATGGGAAATTATCCCACTTTCATTATTAAGAATCGTAGAGAGGTCATAGACCTGACCCTTGTTTCACATATCATTAGCGATCAGCTAAAAGGGTGGAGAGTCTCCTTCTCTGATCACAGGTATTGAACTTCAGCTTTCTCTAAGCCCATCAAAACCGGTCAACTTCTTAAATCGAAAGAAGGCGTACTGGGATACTTACACAAGATACTTACAAGATATATTAAATCCTGCCGGAACATCACCCCATAGGCACAGACTTTTAAAAACACCTGTGTGAACTCTGTCTCATAAGCAGGCCCACGCCTACAATAAGCACCCATGGTGGACACCAAAACTTGTCGCTCGTCACCAAAGTTGTAGGTCTCTCTTCAACGATGCGAAATCGCAGAATGACTACCTTCGGTGAATGAGGAGTCTTGTCGGGCTAAGAAGAGGTCGTGCAGAGAATTCTGGACGGAGATCTACCAATGAAGTCGCGAGGCTGAGGAAAATTCTATCCAAAGCAACCCCACACTAGGTTATCTGAAAAAAGAAGACATTTGATTCCAGTGAAGACTCACTGGATATAGTCTTAAATACTCATTTCCCCTGATGCTCTAAGCTAAATACGACCTAAAATTATATGAGATCTGAAGAGATTACATCAATGAAACCTTTTCTATGCAAAGAAAATTTTAAATCGGCAATAAATAGCTTCAAGCCGTTTAAGTCCCCAGGCCCTGATAACATAAGTTCAGCCCAACTACAAAAAACGGACGCAACAGTCATTATCTACAGTCAATTGGCTGTATAAAGTTTTCGAGAAAGTATTCAAGACTGGCTAAATTCCACCCGCTTGGATTCAGACAAAAATTACCTTAATTCCCAAAGCTGGGAGGCAATCACATACCATCGCAAAGGACTTTAGACCCACCAGTCTATCTTCCTTCATGTTAAAAGTTCTAGAAAGACTCGTAAGTCTACACATAAATAGAACGACCCCAACACTATCCAGGGGTCCCAACATGTCTACACGAAAGGCAGATCTACAGGTACTGCTCTCCATTCAGTAGTTAATATAATAATAATCTTTATACTCCAAGGAGTACACCTTAATAGCTTGCCTAGATATAGAAGGCGCTTCTAACAATGTTATCGATAACGACCAACCATAATTGCAAAATTTATAAATTAAACTAATTAGATTACCCCTGATCTATACTCACATGAATACCATAGAAACCAAGTGAGATCCATAAAGTATCATAACTGTCCAATGTGTCGACCTTATGGTCGGCATCCGTCTAAACTAACCTAACTTAAACTGTCTCTGGTTCTCTCTCTCTCTCACTCTCTCTCTCTGACTCTTTCGAAGACTAACCTCTGACTAGCAAATCTGAAAATCTATTTAAACTCCAACGAAATCATTCAGAAAGTCCTAAGGAAGGCACAAATTCTACTAATGCGTCTCAAATCAATCCCCATCTAATATCAGCCCAATAGATTACGGACGTACTAGCCTGCACTTGGACGTCTTATAAGCCTACAACTGAAAGTTTCTTCAAACTCTAAACGGATAATGCCCTTCACTCGGCAATCACTGGGATAGAGAATTATCGAATTTCCAAAAACTATATATTTTACAATGCGAGCTCTAATTAATTGTTTCTTATCTTATCTGTCTATATATTTTTTTGTAGTACCCATCGACGTTTGAATTATAAAGCCCATGTTGGGTAGGCAAAATCCAACACTGAACCCTCCACAAGGGTGCCAACTGGAAGCAACACAGATAGCATCACAGTGCTCCGCCAGTTACTGATGCTCTCTAAGACTTGTATCCTGAGATCTCCGGTATAATGTAGTCTTAACGCAAATCTTAATGCATTTGGACTCCTTTTCTCCGACTCTCATAGGATTCACATAGATTTAAAAAAACGAACAATTATATCGAAGCAGACCGGTATTCGGTATTCGCCCAAAACGGGAAGGGAGCAATCCCCACAATACATCGGAGGCAGTGTCTTCAAGGCTTGGCCAAAGCTCCACACCAGCAAGAAAGCGGTCAGCAAATTCGTTTGCAGAGCCAGCGGCGCTTGAATACTTGAGAAGGACCCTGTCACACCCGTCTCCTTAAGAGGGATGTCGAGCGAGTGTGAAAATCGATATGAAAACAACTAACGGCCCGAAATTCTCGTATCCTAAGAGGAGGAACGTAAACAGTGTCGGCCACCGCCCAGTAAGGACCAGCAGCCAAAGGGCACAGCTCCAACCTGGGTACTCTTTCGCCCAAAGAGAGAATTTTAATTGGGGTTCTTCACCAGGTCAATAAGGAGGGAAGGATCCCTAGAAACTAGACGATAGCAGTGGAAAGAGCGCTAGCTGACCATTGCACAGGCATTACAAAGGTCCTCATGATGCTGTAAAGATGTAACTCATCTTTTTCAACCCATTGTTGGAGGTGAGTGAAAATTGAGACACCCTATGAGCTGGAGACGCGACATATGTCTGATACGTCGACACTGACATGGGGCAAGAGACCATGTGTCGGTAGATTGACGATCTAGATTTCTCGGTATCCGAAGATCAGGGTAGCAGCATAATAACTGTGGGATAAAATCTGCAGATATAGTATCAAGGTTTTTCGGACTTGGACGCTATTAGCTTATAACAGAGCACAAGGAAAGTAAAATAACCGGGTTTTTAGCAAAAAAATGAAATTAAACAGTAATTTTCTGCTTTATAATTTGTGCGATGGGGACAACACTACAATGAGCCTCTAGCTCCAACCAATAGCTCTAATAGCTCAGAACTACCTCCACATGATATAACAACAGATCTCGGCTTGGAGTGCGAGAATGATTCCAGAAGATCCAAACTCGATTGCTCATCGCTGCCCTCATCTCTACCCCCATACCTGTGGGTCCAACCACTGTAAGCTGGCTACATGCAATTTTTTAATTTATAAAAGATTTTATACCCATTAGTGTATTTTCCTTTCTCCTGAAGATGCTTCAGCGGCTCATAAGTCTACATCTCAAAAACGCACTAGACCGCAAACTCATTTCGGGGTCCCAACATACCTATGAGAAGGTCAGATCTTGCGCTCCGCTCCGTAGTTACAAAAATAAGAAGTTTTCTACTCTTCAAGGAGTACACTCTAAGGGTTTCCTAGACATTAAAGCTGTCTCATTCCAGAAGCTGTAACCTGATCAGTGGAACTTATGAATCAGCTACTCACATGCAGGGTTGTGAGACTGGGATCAACTCTCTGCAAGTAAGTTAGCAGGAGAACGCCTAAGCGGAGCATCCTGTCACCACTGTAGCGTATGCGAATGATATTGCGGTGATCTTCAGGTGAAACCCTATGTCATCTGATGACAAGTAAACTTCAAATTCGGAGGCGTCTTCTCTGAGTAATCAAATATACAGAAATCGTTCAGTATTCCGAAGCACAACAGTGATTTTCAAGCGGAAGTACTAGGCATAAGTGAATACTTACTGAACCACGCAATGTCAACATCTATATCGATAGATAAGCGGAAATCTCTGCACGAGATGGCAAAACCGCATGTGGTCAGTCAAATATGGATTCCACTGGCTACCTGCAAGAGCAAATCAGAAGAGGTCGCATGGCCGCAGTAATAATAATTTTTGTGGAAACTTCCAAGAGGAATCTCCTAAACACTTATTTTGCTCCTGCACCCTTAAGCACATTTCTAACCGATCTATCGCAGTTAGCAAAATTAGGAGAAACTGAAATTGCGACATTGCAATTGTCTGGATACTAGCGTCAAGAAATTGACAAAAATCTAAATTGCTGTATCACAACCATAAGCCACAACCAGAATCCAAATATCGGAAATTTATTGATTCTACAGTCGACAACCGTCGTACCAAACCCTAACCTAGACAATTCGTGTCGGGACCATAAATCAATATTTTTCGTGTGTATAGTCAGATCACAAATCGGTTTTTATGAAGTATACAAAGACTACGAATAATAAATTTATACACATATCTTTTTCCAAATAAAAAATTAGAAATTATAATATTTAACTTTAAACAGTAAATTAAAATTGCAAACATTGCCTAACAAGTTGCTTATATGTGAGTCAAGTATGTCAAGAAAGTGTTTGGCAAAGGATAAAAATGATGTATTTTAATTTTTTTTGCAAACAAATATCCGTTTTACATAATTTCGAAAGAGTTATAACTTAAAAAATAAAATTAAATATGAAAATTAAGCACGCGTGTCTATTGTAAATTAAAGTTGCTATATACTTTAGAAATTAAAATAAGAAAATCAAGGAAGAAGGCCTATTTTAGGCACGCTGTAGACAACATACTCGTGCAAACTGGAGATCATGATCGATTATTTGATATAGTTGTCCGATGTTGATGTTTGTTTCGCAATTTGAGGAGCATTGTAAAAGTCGAACCAAGTGAGTTTGGAGTATATCTTCATAAAGAAATAGATATTTCTATGATACAACATCTTTCCAATGGGGTCGGGGAATGTCTCATTTAATGCGATACACACTTCACGACAAAATTATAATACTCTATGTAAGGGTATAGTAAAGCCTTACTTCAAACAATAAAAAAATCATAGAAGAATTTTTGAATTTGCATTTCAAAAATTTTTACATTTACATTTATTTTATATAATGCCAAAAAACTTAACACATTTGTTCCTTGATTACAAAATTTTTAAATATTTATTAAATATCAATGGTAACGTAAGTTGAGTAGTCGTATGCATAAGCCTACATAGGCATGGATCACTAACTCGATCGATTTGAAATATAACAGCGAAAAGTTCACTGTTCTATCAAAAATAAGTATAAGTAAAATCTAATTCCATTCTCGACCACATGAAAGACTTTTTTATATAGGCTTTCAAGACGAGTGATTCCGAAACATAAATAATTTTAAAAAAAACAAGACATATTCCAAATTTTTTAAAGTTGACTTATAATGTATATTGTTGAAGATATCTTTTTAAATATATGGTAAAATATTCATTCATGAACTCTTGTGCTTCAAGCTTATGATCAGTTTCTTAATTTAGTGGTACATCATATGCAGAATGTGTATTTTTTGAAGTACTTGAGGTGTATGTTGAATAGTCTGAAGAGCTTTCTTTACTGTCACTTGCGGTATTTGAAGCTTTTTCGGTGTTTTGCTGCAAATCGTTAATCTCTCTTATCTTATGGTAATCTAATGATGTTGATTGATTATTAATTGTGTCTGATGGGAGTTCTGGTATCGTTACTACAGAAACAGGATCAATTTTGCTTTCCAGGCGCACGTTCACAGTAAATTCATTACTTTCAGATAATTCTTCGTCTATTAATGGTGTTGTGCTGTTAGTTCCATTAATGATATGGGGTTTTGCATCAGAATTCAAATCGTTGACTTTAGAAGATACGCTTCCAATTTTAGGAGCCAATACTATTGGCCTAACTGTTGCAGCTAAATGTTGATAGTATGAGTTTTCTGGTACCTCAGACTCCGCTGGCTGCATATATTGCGTTATTGAGGTTGGTTTTTTGTCTTTAAAAATTAAATGGTGGTGATGGTGATGAATATGCAAATTGTGTGCTATGGGAAAAGTTGATTCCGAATTCGCTACAATATGAATCTTTTGGGCTGTAATTATGTTACCAAAAGTCGTTTGACTACTTTCAGTTGGATAATGATGCAGCATAGCGGTAGATGGTGATAGAACGGGTGAGTTAGTTGGTTTGAATTGATAATAAATGTCGGGTTCAGCTGATGAAATTGTCAGCATAGGGCCATAATGCGTATCTTCAAAGTTAACACCACCAATATCTTTGACCTCTACGGCTTGATGTAAGTTACCGAGTTCCTCCGGATTATGGTTTTCCGCACTGCTTCTGTGGTGAGGCTTGTGAACAATTCTAGCGATGGACTGCTTTTCAATAAGTGAAGCTATTTGCAGAGCTTCTGTGCAATTTATACCTTTGCATTTATTTGTTGGTGTTCCAGCAATAGCAGCAACGGACCATAGCACAATGAATAATAACGAAACTAACATTTTTAAATTAAGTCTTTTATCCAGACATAAAGATTGACTGACATGTAAGGTTTGCTTACATACCTATGCCTGTGAATATTTCCGTATTTGTTTACTCTTACTTTAAATACAGAAATAAAGTAGAGAAAGTATGACTTCTGTGTATAAGCTATAAAATACTCTATATTACAAAAAAATGTACAGGTATAAGAGTAAAAATAATGCTTATGCATATGTATGCAAATCAAAAAACAGCGAGCAGTTGCATAAATTATTTACAATTATTATTTTTTTAATATTGTAATACAATTTCTTCAACAAATAAAAATACGGCAAGAGAAAATTTCTACCTTAATAAGTAAATATGTTTATTTTATTAATCGATAGTAAAGGGTATTAAGTAGCAAAATATCAAACATTTGAAGTTTGTGGTAATGACGATTTAATACCCTTGCCATTATTTGATTATTAATAATATTATTTACTGTCTAAAATATTTATTAAAATAATATAACTTACACAAAAAAAAAAAATATATATATGTATGTATATTACATTACATTTGTACATTATGCTTTGCGAATAACCTAATCGAGTGCAAACACAAATTGGTTCAGAAGAGAGAATAGGGTATACAAAAAAAAAAAAAAACAAGAAACGCCTTTTTGGCGTACCGAAAATTACATACCCTTGTAGACCAGAGTTAATCTGCTAACATATACAATTTAGTCCTAATTTGATGTATTATTATGTGTTTATACGTCGTAAAATAATTGTATTTATGTGTTTTATTATCGACTCGTTTGGTGCCATAATACTGATCTAGAACATATATATTTTACGGAGATCAGATACGTCTCCGTTAATGTGTTACAAACTTCACGACAAAATTACAATACGCTCTATAAAGGTACTATAATAATTGTAATGAACCGGTTTTATTATTGTTGACAAACAATTTGCATGTTGTTATATGGGGGAGTTATATTTATTTTTGTGGGTTATTTTTGTCGTCGCTCTTTGTGAATTGTTGTATGTTATATTAGTTGTGTGGGATATTCCGGATTATCCGTTGTGATTCATGCACCAATATAACCGTTTCAGTTGCGTCGAATTGCCTTCTGTAGTAAGCCTGGTTTACTTAATTAATTTTGGAAACACCACTGTATATATGGCTCGTCATGTATATACACCAACTGAGCTCACTATTATTGCATCATTATACTCTGATACTGAAGGTAGAATGGGCTTGTGCAATGCCCGTCAACCTACCAAGGTCCGCATAAAAGATTGAGTAAGTCCATATCTAGCAGAATTTTAGGGTTAACGTTACTAAACCTGGAAAATAGATTAATGGTTACCTTCTTCCAAGATTAGTAAGATAAAGATTGTAAGCGAAAACACATATATCTCCAGTTTAAGAACTGGAGACTCCAAAATTATAAGGCACTTTGTTGATAAATTCCTCTCAATATCGGATAAATCATTTTCCGACCACGCCCTACTGATCATTTCAACTAATATGAGCCAGTATTTGGAAATACATAAATTTGCATTACATTTAATTTTCCTACTAATGCAACATGTCAAATATTTTTTTTTATCGATTCATAATCAAGTAATACGTAACAGGAAGATATTACAGCTGTTGAAATTTTATGGAACATCGAGCTACATCATCATAATAATCATTTAATCTTAGGTCACTCTATATGGGGAGTCATCCGTTCAGCGCTTTATCCAAAAGCCCCCCAAAAAACGGAGACAGCATCAAAGAATTCATCGATTTTTCGGATCTTTTTTTCTTGCAACCAAAGTTGCCAAACCAAAATATATAAATATTTCAGGTAAACAGACATACAGAGCCACCGATTCGTATTGCTCTGTTGATTTGAATTACATACACTTTATCAAGAGCTTGGAAAGTGACTATGATGCAAAATTTCCATCTTTGATTGCGCGAAGAGTTTGTACGTCGTCACCTCCAATATAAAAGTCAGCTAAGTCGAACGACGATTCGATGACTGTAGCACCGATACAGATCTACCAAATAATGCAGGCTGCGTATGGCTAAGTATGGTGCCGAGGCTGTTCCATATGTGACCATGTATTAAGTATATACTTGCATATATACACATCTTGGCTACATCCGCTGTTAAGACATAACGATGTAGTCTGAATCATCTTGGAGAGTCAGGATTGATTGGATGTACGACACGAGGCGTCGAGAACCACTCCAAGCTGGGCTTTAAAATGCAACGGTGGAGTATTTAGTAATGACGTTCCGTGCTATGTCAAATGAATGACCAAGTTGACTGGGATTGTTCACAATAGTCGTTTTTAGGTAGTGTTTCCAACAAGTTCGATGTTCTGGTTTCAACAGCACTTTTGATGTTTCAGTTGATTCAATTTCCCATAAGCGTTCAAGGTGATCATCAATTGAAGTGGCGCCAACTTTAAAGAAGCTCTGAAGAACATTACGGATGGAATTTGCATGGAGCATGGGTCCATCTGTACCCAGTTTAATTTGGCCCACTGATATGTCGAGTCTGGTAGAATTTTTCATCTGCCAGAACAATATTTTCTGGCATTTTCCATTGATGACCGGTTGATAAGTTGCATAAAAAGTTCAAAGGATGAGAAACAATATTTTATTGAAGTAATTGTAAGAGAAGTGATGTTTCCACGTGCATGGCAAATACTGTTGATTTGCACATCGTGTTTCTCTCTTTTATATTCTGAACGAACGAATCGGTGACGAAATGCACCTGCGAACACGAGTTCAGTAGAGCACGGCCTAGTCTGTAGGTGCCAGTTGATTCTCTGACCAGGACCATAGCCGTTGCTAAAATCACCTGAGGTTGCTTAAGATTTGTGACTTGCGAACGATTATGTACTGCTGCTTCGGTGGCTTGTGAAGAGCTTGGTTGCGTTGTCGAATGTTATATAACAAGGTATGGTGAGATCTCTTACAATGGGCAATCGGCCATTTGATGACCCTTAGACAGACAATTAAGACAAAGGTTTTGCGACATCAAAACGTTGCAGCGCATCCAGTGCTTTAAATTGTTCGCAAGCCATCAATTTATGAGTTGAGCAAGGACACAACGTACAAGCAGCGGCAGCAAGTGCGAAAAACGAGTTTTGTCCTTTGCCAGGATTACGAATCTGTTTTGAATACCTTTGGCTACCTTTACGGTCTCTGTAAAAACCAATATTGGCTTGTCATACCGAGACTTTAATTTTACTAAGGCCTTAGCGTAGTTTTCATTGGTGACTGGAAATGCCTTCACGCACTTAAGCAGTTGAGCAGTTAGTTAAACTTCTCAATATTTGTTACTTGCGTTCCGTTCATGATTTGATTAAACGAGCAAATGAAGTTTTTGTATTCCAAATGTTTGGCATCGAATGTAGGCAAGGTCAAGCAAGATAGGTGTGATGATTGAGGATGGTAAACAACGTGTGATGTAGCGGCATCAATGACTGTACACCGAGCAATTTCTTAATTACCAGCTTGATTTGTACATAGTTTTCATCTAGTTCTGCGCGCCCGTTATCATTTGGATCCAGAGTTTATATTTCCGATTGAATAGCCAAAAATTGCTTAAAGTACGATTCCAAAATTCCTAAGCGACATTGAAGATTAGCTTGAGCTTTTAGAAGGTTCTACAGGTTGTTCATCGACCACGGTTTTAATGCGCGAAATGTTCCTATTGATATTTGCACGCTGGCATGGGTAGTTTTCCAAAGAATGCGACATATTTAAAAACGAACGAACGAAGAGAATTTGGCGCAGAGTTTAACCGCTACTTGACGCGGCAAAAACGACGAAAAGAAGCGTGTTTGTGTGCGTGTACGAGTATTATGAACTACAATGACATCGATCGCAGTTGCAGCTTTACACAAGCGAACGAACAACGAATTTGAGACAATCTGTAAAGGCAGCGACTGAAGCGATGCTTGCGAGCAGCGCACTGGCCGTTTTAGTAGTAGCGAAAAATGCGATAAGAACAGCAACGTTATGAAAGAAGACGATCGAAAACTAATGGCGAACGAAGCAGAAGAACAGCGAAAACGGTGTTGCAGGTCGGCGAAACGAATATGGAGACAGCGTAAAATCCGTTACCTTAAGTTGTGTGCACGTGTGTGATTGCTGCTGGGACGAACTTTGTAATGGTTTTAGTTAACGATTTTAAATTTTTTTGCAGGTTTGATGTTTTAATGGCTGCAACAAAGGAATCCAACCCGCAAGTCGAATTTGTTAACATAGCGAAATTGTCCAATTGTCTGTTAATAATTTGTTTAAGCACTACCCCACGTTGGGCGCCAATATGTTCGATGCATAAAGCGTTTTCTATATAAACATGAAACTTGAGATCTGGGCGATGTTTAAAATATTTAAATTAGGAACTTTATTTTTGACTAACTCGGACTCGCCGATAGTGAAACTATCGATATTTTGTAAAATTACAATGTTGTGTTTACATAAATGAGTAGATTTAACAAAGTTGTGTAAAGTAGCGATAAGTTGACGAAATTAAAGCTGATTATTCAATATCAGTTGTATTCAAATTAGTTTGATCAAACAGAGATATCCCAATTCCTTCCGTCAGATTACACTGAGAAAGACGAAAATTGCGGCTAGTCTATACCAAAATCGGTAACAACTGAGAAACGAAGAAAGACATCTCGGTTAATCGAGCTGGGCAGAGGTACCTGGTCTAAGGCAAGCCAATTGTCTTTTAGCTAGCTATAATCAGAAATCAGATTTAAGCAAGTAACATGCACGGGGAAGCACAGACTTAGAAAACTCACCGGTCTATTGATAGGACACTATAGACTAAGAGGGCTTGGAGCTAAATTGGGTGGGGTCGGATTGTATGTTACTACTATTGTCTACTGTTACACACATTTGCACAACTACATAATACAATTTTTCATTTGCAATGGTTTCCCTAAACTCCTTCCTGTTCGTATCCTAATAGACTCTGCTCTGTTAATAACTGATTGATAATAGGTGTAAAAGAAGTTTATTGGGGGCCTAGTACTCAAAAAGAGTGGTCGCTCATCAATAAGGCTGAGCAGCAACATCAATATTATGCTGAAGAAAGTGACTGTTCCGTCCCCAGATGATGAAATCGTCGGCTTTCTCCCACAGAAAACTAAATAAGTCAGAATTTCTTGAATGTCATCAACGAAGGATTTGAAAGTAGAGCCTCAATTGTCTATATAGAGCAGCGCTTATCAAAGCTGCGAAGGATTTTAAAATACTGCTCTACGGCCTTCTAAACAACTCTGAGCAGATTTCCTCAGGCAAGCTGGACGGAGTGGAAGTTGATATCTCCAACTTAACAACCAAAAGATGACCAAGCCATTTGCGCACATAGCTAAATATCAGGGAGAAATAAAGAGCAAGGAGAACGACTTGGCTTCTTGGACAGAATGCACACCTGAGACTTAGAAATCAAGTACACTTGTACAAAACTATGCTGAAGGCAATCGAAATCCAGTTATAGGTTACATCCCACACCTCTAATTTCGAGATCCGGCTTGTGTTTCTGAAGTGGATTTTGGTACAGCGTGTAAGGAAAGAAGAGTGGAAGGTACACCAAGCGACTCAATCAAGAAGATAATCCAATCTCCATTTGCCTGCTAGACAGCAGCTTCAAACTTCGCCAACTGAGGCAGTACGATTCCATATACCTTAAGAGACATCCTCAGTATCAAAGTTAATGTTTTTTAAAAAAATATGAAGCTGTCCCCTATGTTGGTTGATCTAAAAGAGGTTTGCCGAAATAAGCTGCATGTTTCTATAAGTCTTTGAGATGGTTTAATATATGATTTCATTTAAGTTGATTTTATCTGCCATATGTGTCACCCCTCTTTAAATAGTACCACGCACCTTTCAACACCGATTATTAAATAATACATCTAAAAATATCTGATGGTTTTACTGCGCATGTGTCACTGCATTGGATTTCTCTTGGAGCGGTATTTTCCTGATTTAATTACCAGCTGATGCGGCAGTGTCCCTTTGGTCACATTATGGACGTATTACTTGTGCTATTTTTTTAGTCCTTTTAGGAAGTTGTCAAATACTTGTCGTTTTATTTTTGATGAAATTTGTTCTTTCTGATCCGATACCTCCACAATATTTACATCGTCTTGTACCTCAAGCATAACACTTCCAATCAGAAAATAATTAGGCGTTTGAAAGCCGTTGCTTGTCTCTGCAATTGGGAAGATCCTCGGAAGGTGTATCCTGCGAAGGTTCCTCGATTCCATGGCCATATTGCGTGCAGTCCCGAAGATTCAATTCGAAGTCGGATTTGCAGACGGTGCTAGCCAACACAGAAAAGAAAATAAAGAATTGGGCATTCCGGAGAAATACTTCTATCGACCCCAAAAGTCTGTTCCAGTTACGCACGCTCTTAGGAGAGATATCACATCTGGCGGGTTAGTGCATGGCAGATCGCATAACACGGACTAAAAATAATTCGCTTTATATAAAAGATTGACTTTAAAGATACCTTGTTAGTTAGTTGGACACCTTAAGTCTAAAGTGAGCAAAATGAGATGGCTATGAGGAGTTTTCAGTATCCACCTGCCGGATCCGGTCGAAAAGCAATCCCAAGTATAATATTAAGTTTATCAACCATTACATATACACACAACACACCATAGCCTTATCTATTGATAATCACATATCTAACAAGAAAGAACAGTTATCTTGGACACACCGATAATCGCAAACCCTTGTAGACCAGGCCAAATTAATTTTATTTATATAATTCTGTACGTTTTAGACCAATTTTAATTATAGGTTTCATTACTTGCTGCGAATTCAATATTCTATATTTTTGTTTGCAACAAAAATTGAAAATAAGTTCCCTTTTCCACAGAAATTAAAAAAAAAAGCATAAAAAAATTGTAGTTTTTGATTCTAGTTTGACAAGTCACAAAAAGCGCCATAAAAAAATTTGGATGCCTGAAGATTAACTTCAACCCACAAGATAAGATAACCGTTTTTCTTGATCGAGATAGGCGTAGGCTACATTTCGGCCGATTCCTATCGCAATCATATGATATAGTGGTCTAATATGACATATGTACTGCGCTTAGCCAAAAAACGGATAGAAATCAAGATTCCTCGTGATTGCTTCTTAACTAAGGTAGTTCAGCGCAAAGACACTAAACAATTCGGATAGACGGACATGGCTATATTGACTCAGTATGGGATGTTGATCGAGAATAAATATAAATACAAATAAATGCGTCCGTAGACGTCTCCTTCGATGCATTACATATTTGAAAAAATAATAAAATATTGTAATATACAATACAGTAATAATGTTAAAAAACATTTGTACTCTATGTTAATATTTTAAAATACACTTGAAATTACTATAGACTTATTATAAAAAGTAACACAATTGATATAAAATACTTATCGACGTGGTGCCAGCATATTTCTCAAGTAAAGTCAAATGTTTAGTCTGGAATTTCTTTTATTCAAATACTATGTGTCTTATTATTCCATTGACAAAGTAAAAATTACCGTTAAGAAATTAATATGCGTGAAATACTTTTTATAATTAATTTAAAAAGTTGATTGCTTGGCTGTCACCAGCTGTAGTCATTTTACACATATTTACATACAAAACCTTATTATTAATAAACATATATTGTTTTTAGTTGCGGCTTTAGTTCTGGAGGTATCACAGGTGCAGGTTCCAGTTTTCGGGCAACTAATCGCTTGAACCGCCCACTGAATTGTTTGCGAAATCCTTTAAAACTGTTTTTGTCATTAGCTATCAACATCTCCTGAAACAAGAAAAATCATTATTTGCATTATTATTGACTTTTAATTTTTAATATTTTATTTTTATTTTTCTTCTTGCTACCGAAAAAGTTTAACTCGTACTTTTTCATTTTTTCAAGAAGTTTGCCACAGTTTGAAAATGAATTAACCGAGTACATTATAACGATAAAATATAATTCATTATAAATTTAAATTTAAAAACCAATTTTCCTTACAGCTTAATTGAGTGAAAATATTTACATGAAACTGAAAATGTTAATGGAAATATCAAACTGAACCAAAGTTTGTATTATCTAATTGATGTGTACGATGGGCTGTTTTATATATTTCTTATTTAATATATTATCATTTAATTATAAACCCGGAAATTCACACAAAAAACCAAATACATTTTTGTGAGATACAATTTCATTAGAGACAAAGATGATGATAAAGTAATGTTCCAACTGGAGAGTAAGTACGCGTCATCTGTTGGGCAACTGGTTCGTATTTTTACCAAGGTCTTGTTGCAAGAAAAATTTGCAGAAACAAAGCCTTTGTCGAAATCTGAATGTTTTGAGTTCTTCGAAATGGAAGTGTTATGGATTCACACGGAGCAATATCATATATTTTGATAATGCAGCGTAAGTGTTTGCCGTGCCTTTAAATGCATCATCATTCCTGCCAGATCAGTTGTGGAAATCCAATCGACCATTTGGATGTTTTCCGATTAAAATAAGGAACAATTTCTTAACAATCTTAAAATGTTCATGGGTTTTATTTAAGTTTTAATGACAGTTGCTTTTAAGTTAAAAAAATAAATTTGCACCGCATTGGCGTTTAAGTTTGCCTTTCACGCGTTAGCCTGCCTAAAACTCTTCTTGACTAGCTTTAATGTTACAAATTGTTTCGTTGGTGCGCCTCCACGAGATCCCCCCATTTCGCTCCATTTTTTGTTTACCCTATATCAATGTCACAGCAACCGCCATCGAACCCTGTTTACATTTATGCAATGTATGTCAAACTGATAGTGGTGGGCAGAAAATATCGTAAAATTACAGTGCTTCAAAATTATTTCGGATGCGGAAATTATGCTGAATTTTTAGCACGGCAAGACCTTTAACGCAATTCACACAGAACGACATCTAGGTAAATGTATGGAATTTTTCAATGATGTGAAACGCTTTTCAGATAGGAATCATCTTCCACCGTTTTGCAAAAGACAATGAATGAAAAATTGTTATCATGTTTTGCAAGATCTGATTGTCGATTTGGATGAGATATCAATCAAAGCATTGAATTCGAGATTAGATTAAATATATCATCTACAATCTTTTTTTCACAGCTCAACTACTGAAGATTGTAGTTTAATAAAACTACTTTCCGTTAAAATTGGAAAGGAAAACGACGTCAGTAGCTTATACAAATGTTCATGTACATGGATAAAATCCCCTTGAACAGGGTGTTATTTCACCTACCGGGTTAATATGATAGATATGTGGTGCAGGCGCTTTTGGAGGAAATGTCCACTCCGGGATATCAATCACATCTGGATGTCCACTTCGACCTTCGGCAGCGCCTCCGCCGCTCGTTCGTACGAAAGATACGTGGTGGCTGCTACAGTTGTTCATAGTAGTATTCGTCTCCGTATCAGCATCAGCGTCAGCATCAGCATCATCTCCATTGTCGTCTTGGTGCTCCTTATCTTCAGTAATAACATTGGATGACGCGTTCCGAGGCTCGTCGCGTTTGCGTAATTTACTTCGAACGAGACGCATTGTGAATGTGCCAGTGTTATCTTTTACCATTGCAGAACCAACAAATTTTGTGTAATTCAAAGGTGGTCCACTGCTACGACCGATTATATAATTGTAATGTTCAACAAATGTGTATTCACAATAAAGTGCACAGTGAACAATTCGCTCAAATGGTCAAAAGTTTACTGACATCACACAAATGCCACCGTTCAGTTCATAATTCGTTGTGACTAGTATATAAATATCGATTTTCTAAATGTGGGCTGCAATTTGTGGGTGGTTTATGTCCTGCTAGTATTGTCGTCGTCGTCGATTTAGCTTGATATGCTATATGGATGTGTATATGTATGTTGTATTTTGTAGTTTTGTATTTGTAAGTTGGCGTCGTCAAAAATGTTTTTTACAGCCTTTCGGCTGTAATAATTGCTAGCTGTACGCCACAAGATAGTACATTTGGCTTAACAATAATATTCGGCCTATTTTATATGATTGTATTTTTTTCTTTCGTTAAATTCACTACAATATGCTTTTAACAGAACTTTCACAATCTTTGGTCAATTATTTTGTTGGTACAATAATTTGAGGCAAATGCTCAGGCTAGCATTTCCTCTAGCGATTTATATAGCTTGTGCTATGTACATGCAAATGTAATGTTCATTTATATAGACATATATATATATATATATATGTGTATTTAATTGTTGCAATTAATTGTTGTACATCACGGCTGTTAGCACGAGGTGACTTCACTTTGGCTTACACAGAATATAACTGAACAAAAGCCAAGTATTGATCGCCTCGCATACTAAAATCAAGCACAATTGCTATATTCAGAGGCGAATCTCTCGTTTCTTTTGACGTTCGCTTTTCGCTCTTACACCACTTCGGCTCTCGTTGCGAGAACACTAATACATATACATACATATATATCACTATGTATATATACATGTGTGCATGTTTGAATGTTTGTGTATTCCCAGTAACATTAATGGCAACAATATTTGAGGGGCTGCCTAAAATTCCGTTGACCTTAGAAAATATTTTTTTGTCCGACAGATTGACGGTTTAAACACTTTATGTGTAAATTTGTTGCTAATTAAAGCAATATCACACGAAACAGCTGTCCTGAACTCATCTGACATTTTCCACTCTTCACACAACAATTTCGCGTTAAAAAAATTTGTCGTCGTCACGTTCGTGTTGAAAAGATTTCAGTCCGTTTTCAATGCTAATATACATAAGATTTTTTGTAGACTAAGAGATCACAACAAAATTGATTTCTCATTCAGTATTTGTCTTAGGGTTGCCAACTCTACATATATAAACTTTAATTTTGTCCAAGTCTCAGTCAGCGTAGGAGAGTCAACAAAACAAAACAGGGCTTTCATCAATTATTATTTGTCACAAATAATTTGATTTTTCCATTAGCGAAAATTAAATAATTTGAAAATCTACTTGTTAATTTTGATTTTAACGTTGATCGCTCTACGGTGTGTGGTATTTTGTGTGTCAAGTGAGCGGCGACTTTTACAAGTTTTGCTCCGGAACCGGAACTCTTAATGCCTTTTTGATACGATATGTTTGAATTCAGTTCTCTTTTGGTTGTGAGTAAATTTATATCATTAAATTATTTACCCATTTCATGAAAGTGAAATAAATAAAATATATGCGAAGATATAGTGAAGATAAGAATAAAAATACCAACACGCTGCTGTCGATAATTAAAAAATACTCAGTTTAGTTTTGCTTACGATGTTAATACCAGGAAAACTAAAATAAAAAATTAAATATGAAAAAAATAATACGGTATTACGTAATTATATTATGGAAGAAAGATTCTTGGAATTAATTATTTTTTGATTAATTTTTTTTTTATTTAAGCAGAAATTTGATTGCTTTAGTTTGAAGATGTTAACTCATAAATAAACTGAACTACTGCAATTACATTTTAGAGCGACATCTAGTAACACCTTTGGTTATGGTCCGTAAGGTTTTGCAGTACTCAAAAATTGGTCATCAATTCCGCAACATCAGGGGATGTTCCTATTTTATTTTGTTGCACTTCGTATTTTTACGATATTTTTAGTCCACCACTAAGCAAATTAATATTGGCTGCAAAATTTGAACAAATCCAGATTTTCGGATGTTACCGGATTTGATTTCAATAACATAATGGCCGTTTTTGTTGCTGCGAACAATGTGCATAAAAATCTATGGAGATGCCAGATTGATGCAGCTCGATAAAAATACCTGAAGCATCTTCAATATTACAACAATTCAATTCTCAGCATTTGAGATTCGTTCTGTGTGAATCAACATAACTGCAAGCGGGCTTAAAAGCCTCCCCTCCGATAAAAATTGTTAGATTTTGTTGGTAACACCCTTCAAAGAGAGATTGAAAATTGGCCGGCCACGCTCACTTAGGCCTAAAGGACTCGGGGAATCCTATAGCTGCGACAATTTTAAGACTATAGTTAGCAAGCTTGGAATGTAGAGTACAAGGATCCTCCTCCTTGGTGGGTAGGTTGGGCGGCCCGCTGTGTACTCGGATGCTATCTTTTCCCGACGGATCCCGAAATCTAAGATCCAGGTCCAACCGGATGCGTTTTGAATTTAGCAATTCTCTAGTTTTTCATTTTTGCAAACTGGGATAGGCAAGTTAGAAGGGGTTTCCCAGGGTGCCTAGTCTTATTCTGGGCAGAAAATGAGGAAGTGTTCGGGAGATTCTTTTCCCTCATTTGTCATTTTCCATAAGTCTTCAAAGTGGTTTTGGAAACTTTTTGAGCAGAGCATTTTGTACTAGAGCTTCCAACTTCTCGCATATTTTAAAAAATCATCAATTACAAGTTCATTTGTAAAATGTTATAGCCAAAGGAGTCGATCTTTTAAAATGCGTTTTTCCGATAAACCACGAATCAATTATCAGTCATGCTACACAGGAATGGGAAGCCGCGTGATGCGCTCGAGAGCTTTCACCCAATATTTCTTCTGGTAAACCTGAGCCTGTATACAGGAAAAGCTGTGGAATTAGTATAATCATAGCTTCTCCTGCTTTAAATAGGGCAACGCCGAGGTTCCAGTTTGGTTCTAGGCTTCAAAACGGAACGCCCGAGCAGTTAACCGTGTGGTTAAGTCGTTGCGGTTTATTTGGATATCCGGCAGGCATTTCATCGTGTGGGGGATGATGGACTTCTCTTCAAGAAACTAAAGCATGGTTAACCCTCAATTTTACCAGTTTCTTAACTGACATGACCTTTCGAGTAACCTAAGACGGAATCACTCAGTTAAAGCATCCACACCGAAGTGTCCAAGGTTAGTGCTTTGGGTCCTTGTACTTGCACTTACACTTTTCAATAACGACTTGCTCACATTTAATGAAGTTCCTTTTAAAGACAAGGAGTGGTATTCGCTAATGAGACTGCAGACACATTATAGGAATATTTTTAACGTTTTGGAAAATGGCCTTGTCAGAATATTTGCATCAACCTCAAAAAGTGTACAGCGAAAGACCCCAAGCCACAGAAATTAGTCTTGTCCTTAGGCCTAGAGTCAGGATGCCTTATTATGGCAATAAGATTTCCCTCCGCGACAAGACTCGTACAATTAATAACATTATTTCGCCGTCCAGATGTATTTATTTATTTTAGGGCAAATTACAGACAGAAAGGATTATTCCCTCAAACCACAACGATCGTTACCTTGACGTCCAGCTGCTACCAGAGTTTCTCATAGAAATTATTCCTGATCAGAATTCTACTGAGGAGCTGAAGAAGAAGAGGAGTCAAACTAAGAAGACTTCTTCGGATATAATTTTTCAAATGTATTAATCCTTAATTTGTTTTAATTTTGTATTCTCCAAATTTATTATTTTAATTCGAATATCTCTATTGGAGCTATCAGCCTTTTGATAACTTTATTTTCCAATTAATAACAATGTTATTTCCACTATGGCATAATGCTTATTTAAAAGTATATATGTATGTAGTGAGACTAGAAACTAAAGCTTAGCCTTTTTCGCAATACTTTGGTTTGTTTAAAAAAGGCTTGAAGCCAATTGCTAAACCTTTTCACAACAAGAGTAACTAACGATCGATGAGTGAACGGAAGGTTCTAAGCCACCGCTTAACCTTCTCACAACGAGAATAACTAAACCGATTGACCAGCTAGAGTTATTGGAAACAACTGATTAGCTGCAGCAGTCGGCGGATCAGCGAACACCCTTTATCGAGAGACAGAGGTAGAGACTGCTGCACAAAGAGAGCGCAGTACAATGAGAGACTGCTGCCACTCAAACTGCACTTAATATAGTTTGGATTTAATTACGACTAACAATAAGCTATTTATATTAAGCCATGCAGGGCTCCAAATTCAAGTATGTAAACATTTCATTATCAATTAAAAGTTATTTGCTGCTGCTGCAACAACCTCTGTTAATCATTCGTTTATCATGTAATATTCTGAAACAGTTGTTACTTGCTTAATTTATTTAATTAATTAATTATTAATAGGGGCTTGAGTAGAAATATCGTAATATTTATATTTATATTTATCGGCATATGTTATCTCCGCCGCCCCCAGGCCCCCGCAGTTTTTGAGCTAGAGCCTTCAAATTTGGTAGATATATTACTCATAGCCGCCCTTAAGAACCAATAACAACTTTTTATGGAAATCTGAAATGCACATATCTTCCATCATTTGTAAGCTAGAGTCACCAAATTTCAGAAAATATATTACTTGTAACTCCCCTCAGAGATCGATAAACCTGTTGTAAATCGAAAAAAAAAACAATAAACGCTAAAAGTCTATATCTATTGCAAATTAAGAGGTAGAATTAGCAAACTTGGAAGGAAGATTACTAGGAACCTTCTCTATAATTTATTTCAGCCATGCCCATTTCCGCCCCAAAGTTCCCGAAAACTCATATCTCCCATAATTTTAGAGCTAGCCAAACTTGCAATTAAGGTTGCTAGGAAACTCTTTCAACATTTTTTTTGGTTACGCCCACTCTCATCCCCAAAATTCACAAAAGCCTATATGTACCGCATTTTTAATAGCAAACTTGGACGGTAGATAACCAAAAATCTCTTCTAAAGATCGGTATTTCTTGGCTACACCCACCCTGTTCTGTGGCACCTGTTCCAGGTATTAATGATGGTATCAGAGTATTTCGCAGTCGGTTACTCCCGCCTTCAACGTTGTCACTTGTTTTATTCCACAAAGTTTACTAAAGGATCATTCCAAAGTCGCGGTTTTTAAAGTGGTTAAAATTTAAGTATATTTGTATAGTGTTGGTAAAAAACATGAGTGCCTTAGAATAGATCCACAGACTTGACCAAAGAATCAGTTCACCATCAACATCTAGATTATAATTTTATTGGAAATATTCACAGATTTTATTTACTCTGAGATTTTATTTATTATGAATTTACCCCAAAAGATGAGATGCATCAGACGGACTCTGAAACTGCGAGAAGATATCCTTGGAACATTTTCGACCAATAAGGTCTGGGTACACTGCCTCCATCCGGTCCCAATGATGGTTCAAATAAGCCAATCGTCATGATAAACTCTTCGGTTGACACAAGGCTATGTTGAAGATGTGTTGACTATAAGAACAGCGCTCTTTGTAACATCGTCAGTTCGTCCTGAAAACTGAGCGCTTCCACAGATGCTTTACTATTTCTGCACATCTCTTGTCCTGGTCTCACAGTATTCGCGGGTCGCCTGGAAATTTAGTCAGTACCCATGGAAAGCTGGGCTCTTCGGTAGTGCTCGCACCTTAGGTTCGTCCCCCGCTTTACTTATCGTAATCTTCCTCTCCATTTTGTATAGCATGTTGAAACTCCAAGTTTCAGAAGTCTGAGGAAACTCCCTCCTTTTGGGTGACTGTAACCGATGCGATGACCGTTGCAAATAGGCGTAATTTGAATATATAATAGACTCAAATGCATTTGTTGGTGCATATAACATTAGTTTGAAAGTTGGTTGTTCAAATATCAGAACGCTCAGTGTAAGTTTACCTTTCGCGAAGCGATCGTATAATGACCCTTTTTTTTTGGTCGATGTTTTGCTTGATGAAGATTAAGATTATTAGCCGATTGAAAAAATAATTAATTAATTATGGGACGTTTATTTTAAGCATATTTTATCTTAATCACAGCTACTTATGACATTAACGTGACCTTCAAAAAAATTTCTAATAGGTCGAATTTTGAAATAATTTAGTTGTCATTAAGAGGTATCAATTAATTTTTGTTATTGCTTTCGTGAATAAATTCTATCTAATTTATAAAGGCTTTTATATTACACAACAATTATAATGATTGTGCTTTTCAAATGATGCCATTGAGTTTGGGCAGAATACTTTCAAATCTTGATAAATATAAAATTTTACTATTTACTATCTGATCCTAATTTCTATTTCAATGTCATATTTCGGATTCGTTTTTTCCCTCCCTTTGCGTTAACTATCACTTCCTGTGCATAGTGCAGTGTTCTAGCTGCCAAACGCATTGCATCAGAGTCGATCACTAAAGATATCGTAAGATATAATAAAATAAAAGTGCGAATGGGGTAGACGATCACTGTGCCAAATCGGTTGTTTTTAGGTTCCACATTTTACAAAAGTCGCAATAATTAATTTAAATTTTAAGCAGAAACATGAAACGCTTAGCCAAACGAACGAATTCGTTCCTATCTTTGCACAGTGTATATCAGCACTAACAGCATTTTTCGCTCTCGCTTCTCCGCTAATTCAGTCAGCTGGTCGTGCCTGTTCGTGTCTGTTCGTGCTGTTCGATAGTCGTGAGACTCCGGCGAGCCAAGCAAGGTTGACTCTGTATTATATACACAAAAAATACGCCCGCAGGCAAGCAGCTGCACCTTCACATCATTTTTTTAAATTTTTATTTTGTTTTAGCTGTGCCTCTTGTTTTAGGTAATTTTATTTTTTTCATTCAAAAAGTTGTGTTCATCGAAAAATCAATATTCGTTTTAAAAAAAATTCTAAAATATTGTTTTTTTGTGACTATTAAATTATCGCTTGGTAGGGTGCTCAAAATGGAAATAAATTAGTTTATTGTTGTTTAAAACTTATTTATATATTTAAATAGTTTTTATATTCCTCTTCAATTCGTATACCGAGCATTCACCATATATAACAAATCGTTGAATGACTGTGACAACGGGAACTATTAGCAAATTTGTTGGTTATTGGAAAAAGAATCGAAATCTATTAACATTGAAAGTCAGTCACATAGGATTCAGGGGAAAAAGTTGAAAATCAATTCTTATTCAATGTGAAAATCGATCTAAAGAGTTTATTTTTACCCGAAAAATTAAGAATGTTTTTTCGTAGATTGAAAAATGTGAAAATTGTGCACCTGCAGCACACAGCTAAAATTAAAACGATCTGTAAAATTTTTGAATTTATCACTTCACGTAACATCAATGTTTATATTTTGTGACTTTTTGCTATGTTTTTAGCGTAAGGCAACCATTTTCTACTTCTAAATCGGGTATTTTTATACCTGATTAATCAATGAGTATTAAGACTTTCTTTTGGTGGAGTTTTATTTTATTGACAACTTGTCTAACAATCTTACAATTTTATAGAAATTTGCAGAACATTTTCTGACATACTGATATTTTTTCGGTCAGTCCTGTTCTTACACATTCGTGATATATATTTGGTACATTTTAGTACATCTTTTGAGAGTCCAGACATAATATGAAATTTCTGGTTCCATGCTTAAACTATTTACAACAAGAAATATTTTGGACTAAGACAATTTCATGAGCTTTTTTGAGACTTCAGCTTATAAAGGCCCTACACATCAAGCAGCTCAATCCTTTTCTTATGTGTCGCTTTAGTTAAGCACTAGGATCTGTATTAAAGTATATTTTAGTTCTATTTAATTGTTTTGCAACCAAATCGGTTAAGTTGGGAAGTGATTTTTTGATTTTTCCTCACAAACCTTTTTTATGGCTTTTCGTCGGTCGCCAAGTAGTTCATCAAATTGGTGTGTCGCATTGCCAAAAAAATGTATACATCCAGAGCACCACATTTTCGGCAGATCAACTTGGCAGGCGTAAAGCCTGCAAAGCAGTTACTCCGGCGGCCTGTCGCTTATAGCTACTTATTTTTAGGAAAAACTGAAGAAATTAATTATAATACCTCCCAATGTTTATCATTAACGTTTTGCGCTGCTTATTCAAAAAGCAAAAAAAAAAATGCAAAATTTAGATTTTATATCAGGGTAAGCATATAAATAAGTCAATTAAATGCACTACTTTACTTTTTTTTACTTAAGCATACGCCCATTTGCTGTGATAATTACATAATATTTTTTAATATTTTCCCTCCTAGCTGTATCTTAGTTTTATTTAAGTTCCTCGTGACTACTGCAAAAATGTAGAAGTTTTTAACTCGTAGCGCTTGAATAAATAAATCGAATCCCTTCGCAAACTCTGCCAGTGCCTAGTGCAATGGATGAATCAATTCTTTCAATTCAATACATATATATACATATATATAGAAACTTACTCAAATTACATTTATGTAATAAATGTTCAGCTACTTCAGCAAAATCTGCTCAGTTGCCATAGGATTTGTTACCGGCACGTTTTCCAAATTAAAGCTACTAGTTGTTCGAATAAAACACTTAATATTTTAAAAAAAATTATTCAGGTACCATAAGGGTATAATTTCTTAACCATCGAATCTAGAAAATTGCTATAATCACATTATATTTCAGTGACGAAAGTTTTAGAATTTCTTTGTCTGAATTTTGATTTGTTTTAATTTTCTAAAAAGAACTTACTGATGATCATGCAATGGAAGTACGGAACTTCAATTCGATATTGCATTCCCCCGACGAGGTATTGAAATATTATTATACACTTCATATTTTTTGATAAAATTAAGGGGTTTCGTTCAGTTAAAAAATAAGAATTACTTGTTTAATAACTATCCAAAGAAAACAGATGCTTAGTTAGAAGTAAGTTCTTGTGTGCTTGCAAATCGGAATCGGATAAATAATCTACAACAAAATTATTGCCTGCTGTCGCAAATAATTTTGAACATCTTCTGTACATATGTTCTGCAACAACAGTTTTTATTTAACTCAAAACATTCATTGCGGAAAAACTAAAACGGAAGCAATTTTTTGTTGTATGTCGTTTATCCAAGCGCAAAGTGCATAAGAAGACACCTGTGACGTAATTGTTAGCAGCTATCCAAATCCATGCCTTGACGATTTTACACATAACTTTTTTTTTTTGTATAATTAAGTTTTTGATTGTTTACATATATAGCTGGTATGGACCCCATTGGAGGTGAAATACTTAAATCAAGAAAGATGGATGCATCTGTTACTTACGGATTAGTGCAAATTTGTAGATAGGAGTTGCTTTTTGGTTGGTTGTGTTATTATTTTAAATGAGAAAAACAGAAATTACTTAAGATCGTTCGATAATAATGGCTTGGGAAAAAGAAGCACAGCCAGATGTTAATAGGTAAGCAAGTCCAAGTGCATCGAGATTTTTGCTTATTTTTGTTTGGCGCAGGTACTCAAGGTCCACTGAAAAACTAAAGGTATTTCCAAACCCATTGCTGAATTAATTTCAAAAATATCGGCGTGTGCAAAACAAGAATAGGTCTTCATATGGCTCGGGACATGCAGGTAATTATTGTGCTTGCTTCTATTTGGGTTATTAGCAGATGTTAAATATTATGACAATCGAACAATCAAAACTGGATGGGTTATCGATCAAATGAAATAAACTCGAGATGTGGAGGGTATACGAGCTGTGCTGCCAATGGCAAAAAGAGGATACAAATATGTAAAGCATAGGAAACAGGCTAAATTTAAAAATGAAGTTCTGGATGATTGGAATGGCAATCATCTTAATTAATTGGTTACTTATTATGATCTGCGCCACTTAAGTCATATGATATTCTTGTGCCTATGAAGGCCTAAGCAAATAACTGAATTTACCGTCGCCATAGTCAGCATTCAAGACTTCGTGCTCAACAATTTCATCGGTTGGCAATACCTGGAGCGCAATCTTAGCTGTTTTTAACCTTAGGAGACTAACGCAAAATTAAAAAGATTCAATGTGTCCCATAAAAAGCCAAAATAGCAACACTGAGTACGATAATTTATATATATATATTCTCTGAAATACGTGCGTCCTTTTGAAAAGACGAAAATTAAGTTATCTTACCTTAAGTAAGTTGGACAAAAAAAATAAAATATATTTTATTTTATTAAACCGATTTTACATCAGAGATAAAATTAAATGTTGCTTATGTATTTATTTACTTTTTCATTGAGCTTTTAACAAAATGTGGATATTTTATTAGGTTATGAATTATCACAAAACAAGCTTAGTCAATATGCCTGATGTTTAAGAATATGTTTATCTAAATGTGTATAACTTTTATATGATACGATTTTTATTAAAATACGGATAACGGCCCATTTAATCGGAACGAGCTGTGACGATCATACAAGTGCTTATTCTGATACATATACATAGCATTTAATGTTTGTTGCGGATTATATAACTGATACGCGATTGTGGGTAAATAAATCTGCTGCTGTGCAATTAATTGATTAAAGTTCGACAGTAGAAACTGGTGCGCGCTTTGATTTGAATCAGAATTAACTTGTGGATATCGGCTGTTTGCTGCTCCATGCTTTCTGTGAAAAGATTGACAACATCTTTCATCGTCAGTGGCTTCTATGTCCGGAGCAATTAGACTCTCAATGGTAAATGCTCGCTTGGGACGTGTTGGCATACTTTCGACGAACTCACTTTCATTTCCTATAGGGAATTTGCACTGTTGATTTAGAGTATTTTGTGCTGCACTTTCAAGCATCCAGTTTTGATGGAAACTGCTACCCGTTGTTGTTGATTTTTGATTAACTTTACTTGGATCGTTGATGAATTTGATATATGCAGATGTTGTTGTCAGTTTCGAATTCAAGAAATCCTCATCAACATGTTTGACTCGGAATCGCTTGCGTCGCCTCAACAAACTGCCGTTTTCAAACATATCGAATGCCTTTGGATGAAGGGTCCAGTAAGAACCCTTGCCGGCTTTGCTAATGTTACGGGGCACTTTTATGAAGCAGTCGTTGAAACTTAAATTATGTCGCAATGAGTTTTGCCATTTTTGCATGTTGTTACGATAATATGGAAATTGTTCCATAATAAAGCGATATATATCACTGAGCGATAACATTTTCTGCGGCGACTGTAGGATAGCCATTGCAGTCAGAGATATATATGAATACGGCGGTTTCTGATCACCATAAGTTGTTTTTAATGGACGTGGCATTGCGCCGCTCTTTTTTTATTTTTAGTTGTTTGTTTTCACAATGTTTTCACTTTGGTGGTGGGTAAGCGGTGTTCTCTCGTTGGCATCAGCGTTGAAACTGGCAAGAAGGTCTTCCAAATACACGTTTTAATAAATGGTCACCACATATCCATTTTTTTCTTTGCCAAGCGAGAAAGCAAGATGAGCCCCTGACGAACTATAGCTTGGCTCTTTTGTGAGCAGGTTTTCAAGTGCGACGACATGTTTGCCGTCTCGCTCTGCAGTTTGCACCAATAAGAAATTGGGGTGGGATTTGTTAAGTGGGTTGTATGAAAGAAAGGTCACCAATCCCAAATGAAATATATGAATATTATATTATACGTATATGTTCAAGTCAAACAAATCAAAAATTAATTTTGTATAAGATGTGATTGTCAGTAATTTAGTAATTTAATTAAATTTGTAGATTTGTTATTAAGCTACGGCGATGATAAATAAGTCGATGGTAATAAGTCACTTTAATATTAGTATACGTTTTTATGTTATATGCTAATGTTAATTTACTAGACATAGTTATATTGTAATGTTTAGAAATATAAGCGGTTAATGTTAATTTACTAGACATAGTTATATTGTAATGTTTAGAAATATAAACAAGTTATGAGTTCGCCACAATTATCAATCATTTTGTTTTGCATACAAGACTTAGGCAAAATAGCAATGGATGTTGGAGACTTGAGATCTTTAATAAGACACTGATATTATCTGCACAACATCATTTACCTCTTAACAACATCATGTTAAGCACATAATTATGCTCATTTTATAAAAAAATGCAAGTCATTATTAAGACATAAAGATTGCACTTTTTATTCTTGTGCAAATGTATTTTACTGACAGTAAAAATACCAACGACCTCCAAGAGTAATTATATTCCTAGTTAAAATAACAACTTAATTCTGACTCCATGTAAATCTCTAGTTAAATAAGTTACTTATAATAACGTTAAGCAACAATGATAGTGTTATTATTACAGTCACAGCAGAATTTTAATGCCACCTGCGTGGGTTTACATACATATATATATATATATGTATATATCATTTAATTATAAAAAAGACATGAAAAACTTTTTGCTTAGCAATATATGCTGACCAACCTCACTACTTTGAACACTCAACATCTCGACACAGGTAATCGAAATCCGACAAATACACTCTGATACAAATTTTAGTGAAATTTTTAGCGCCAAGAGAAACTAGCCTTATTATCAAGAAAGCATATTTCTAAAAACAAGCGTATTTCTTTTCTTAATTCCAGAGTAATTTTTTCTAAAATTTAATAATAATATGTCTAATTTCCAGATTGTACATTACACAAGTCAATAGCGTTTTCGTTACATATATTATTTATTAGTACTTTAAGATTATACATATACCAACAATTAAATAGTTTATAAGTTCGTTCACCACTATCAACTATCAACCCTTCGTTCTCATTTTGACTGAGCATAACTAATTCATACTGAAATCATTTAATTACTTCTTTCTGAATATTTTCAATTATTAAACAATAAATTTCTGAAAAATACAAAAGAAGAAATTATTGCTAAAAACAAGAATTTTGAGTATTTTTCAGGGCGATTTAATTTAGTTTTTTTTTTATCATAGTGTATAGCACATAGATCTTTATAGGGATTCAGTAAACAGATGTTCAAGGTGATCCTTACGAAGATATAAGTTTCATATTTACGAGTGCATCTACACTTCCCCGTAAATTTGGCGAAAAACGCAAAATATACTTGACGATTCATAATTGGTATATAGACTATTCCCTACTCGAGAAATCAACTGATACACTTTCACTTTAATTTTACTGCGGATTTCTGACTAAGCTGTTATCTTGGGCAACTGCAAAATTTGTGCTGCCTCCTCTGATAAATTAACGCTTGGTGACTTAATAAATGTTAAGTCTTCTATATTGTTTTTTATAATTAAATAAAAAAAATAAATAATAATTTCATCGGACAAAACTTAAATACTATAGTATCTATTATATCTATCTATATATGTATTATAGTATCGCTTAATATAAATCTGCTCTGCTAGATATGGAAATTCCATAAGAATATCCGGCTCTTTGCGGACTATAAATAATTAACTTTAAGAGAAGTGAACACCTTGAATCTTAACAACAACAAAAAAGACTATAATGAGTCTGTGTCAGGGAAGTATCTCCGAGGTCATAAAGTGATTATAATCGCTATCAGCTGTAATAATTTACCCAGGTCCTTACGAACTCGATAAAGACGGATGGACCTGGATAAATCTTAGAAAGCTCGAGAAATTTGGAACAAAAATTCTTGTTTGGATCAAAAGCCATCAATAAGAAAAAAACGAGTTTCTTATTCGAAATTGGTAAGAATGTCGAAAGGATCTCGTATATATTATATATTACTGACTTAGGATCAGGGCATCATGGAGCATTCTTGTTTGAATTTTCACGAGCTTATAAGACAATTTCATGTCAACCAAATTAATTAATTAATTATTTGGCCTTAAAATCTCATCTTCTGTTTCTTCGGAACGGGTTTTTCTGACATACTGAGATAAATGTACACCACTGCCATTCAGCCATTAAAGCATAGAACGGACCTACGTGTAATTTATCAGCGAAAATATGAACATGTCTATAAAAAAACCAACAGCAATGAAAAAATCACCTAAAGTTTGTATTATTTTATGTAATTATTTTTTGTTGGTAAAATATAGTTAACTAGAGCTTTCTCTGATCGGTCGCACTTTAGCACTATTTCACTTAACTGACATGAATTCATCAAGGTTCTGTATTAACAATTCAATATCAAAGATATCTGTGTCAAGATACGAGTGTTAATATTAAAAGAAAGTTTTACGGCAAAATTGCAGTTTGGTAAGAAGATTATTTATCATGACAGCTTATACGTTTAAAAGCACATCTTAAGGGAAATACAAAAATGATAAAAATAAGAAAATTAAATCAAATATCAAATTTAACATGTCTAATATTTTTGAAATTAATCTTTAAATTTTAATTTTTTTTTTTATTTTTTATTTTTAGTGTCCATATATTAATAATATCATCAATTTAACATTTATATATTGGATCATTTATTAGTTACAAGTGCCTTAAATAATATGGTTGTAGAGTTGTGAAGGAAAAATATCAATTACAATAAAAATAAATGAAAAGTACGCAAGTTTATACGCATAATAAGCTTGCGAGGTAATTCCAGCTGATAATCATAAGCTAAGATGTAGAATATCCTCCGTAGGCTTCCGAGCAAAGCCCTCTTTGAAAGCGTGTAAAAAATGCTCATATGTAAAATCGAAAGCGATGAGTTATTACAGCGAGTTACTTGATAGCATGATTACGCTTCCACGAACTACACTCAGCAAAAATAGAGATCATTCGAAAACCGACCTAAAACTAAAATCTACAGAAATAAGTTCAAGTTTAAAATAAGAAATAAGTTTTAAATATAAGAAACAAATATATTTTTTACTTGGAAACGCTTGCCGTTAATATACAATCCAAAATATATGGTTTTTTTTTTTTGGAAACATTTTCTACGTATGATGTATTTCTACAAAGTTGAAATGCAAACCCCCAAATATTTTCTCTCGATTGGCATATTAGAATTTAGCTGTTTTTTGTCTCAGAAGCCGAGTAAGCTCTATCGGAACTTACTGCTACCTTCCCAGTAAGTATTTTCAAATTAAATTGTATGACTATATATAAACTAAGTAAAATGTTTATTTCACATATACAAAATACATATGCTTGATAATAATATAAGTAACAATAAAGCTAATATACGAATTTTTCTCTGTACACCCATAGAAAGCAACATCCTGGAAATGAGACATATTTTTTCTAAATTTTAGTAAAATTTACGTTGACATTAAAAAATCCTTAGGTTTTGGAAAGCCACAACCTTTAATTTTAGAAATTTACTTTGTAAATAATAAGGTGAGGAACCCTTTTTTCTGAGTGTAATCGCACTGTGCGAGTGGTCGAATTTGAGCCATTGAATGCGAGTAGTTATTCCCCTTCCAAAGGACGGTGACTCGGTACAGCTGGTCCATTTCAATAAAATGATTCTATAATTTCTTTGGCTGATCCTTATCTTGTTAACGTCGCTCTTGTAATTAGTTTTACCGACTCGGCTGATGACGGCAGCGACACTGCATCCGCAACGATGTTTTGCTTTCCTCTGAAGCAGATGACCTAGATGCAAGATCACTGTTAAGAATCAACGAGTTCTGTTGCTTCCACTGATCATTTTGTAAAGTCTGTTGAATATCACAAAGATTTTAGTGTTCTGTTTCTTGACTAATGCAATGACCCAACAAAGTCGGTTCTTTATTGATAGTCCTCTAAATATGTTCTAAAATACGGGCACTAGACATACTCCCTCCGCCTCTATATAGATCCTGTCTGGTCAATTTAGGCTTCTGCTTTATGTGCTATCTGGTTATGTACCTCGACTTGGCACGACTGACAAGTTCAAATTAACATCAGTCTAAGCCAAGTCATGAGTAGCCCTGTCCTTCGGAACACATCAGGTCTGTCTCCATACGTGAGCAACCGGAAGCTGCACAAATGACTTCGTCCTTTCGACGATCGGCTCCAAAATCACGTCAGCTTGTTTTCCAGCTCATTAGGATCTAACGGAGGAGTCTCAAATCTGTGAGCACTTGGAATTCGCAGCTAATTTTGTTTATGTATATTTGCGAAGGTTATAATTAAAGATTAAGTTTTATATAAAAAAATTCAGAGCGCATGCCAGAGTGAGATTTTTCTTCAATCCTTTACGATTTTTGCCGTATTTTCAGACTTAATTTTCTTTCTAAGTGATGCATTATGGGTATGAAGTCTTGTGGCTCACAAATGTTGGCTGGTCTTAGCTCGGATGCTCCAGTTACCTTTTGCTTATCTTGTCTGATGCCTCACTACATAACTCAATGCGCAAGACACTTCAGTTCTTACTGACAGAGTCACACTTTTCAACATTGATCTTCAAGATAATCTTTCGTAATTCAATTATTTCAATTACAACGTCCAGATAGACTACGTTTGCCCTTGCCCTTTGTGATGCCACAAATAACACACAGCTTGCCGCCTTTTTCTTGACCACTTGTGCACAACGTGGATAAAACGTCTAACTACATGTTGAAATCTCGTCTCATCCTATGATTTTTCAGAATGTTTAGCTGCTGAAAAAGAGTAAAAAAGGTGCATTATGTGGCAAGCATCTGCATAGCCGTATTTATGAAACTAATAAGCCTTTTATCTTGCAAAACGATGAGCTTATGATTTTTAAACACTTGCAGCTTTGCATGAAAATCTTTTGAGCTGTAACCTTATCTGGCTGATCTCGTAAAAAATTGGTATTATCCGAAAAGATGCGTTCAAAGACAGAGAGCATTACAGTCAAAATATAAACAGGCATAATACCCATAAGTATAGAGCAGAGGAATCAGTCTTCGATAAAGGAAAAAATATATACAAAATAAGCCGCAAATTAATAGCTACCTGTCGCTTATATTCAATTAGAGAACGAAATTTACCTGGTCAAATCGAAATATAAATATTTAAAACAAAAACGACTTCTTTTCCCTAATATAGGTAATAATGGCCCGATGTGAGCTTTTCCGATTTGATAATATAATTATAGTCAATTATAATTAATATTATAATATGTATTATCGATTTAGAATTCGGGATGTAATGAAGTGTTGCCGAATTGCCTTTTACAAGAACAATGTTATTATGTCCACTAAAAACAGATTCAATAAGTGTTATGACACAGAATATATCATTTTTTTCCGCATATCAAAGATTTAGTGAGCAGTGTAAGAGCAAAATTAATCTTCAATTGAAATTAACATACATCTTAAGAAGCAAGAAAGACATATTCGGCAAGTCGATTTTTATATACCCTTGCATTACGAAGTCAACCTGGTCATATCTGAAATGAATTATTTTTAAAAAAAACTTGATGATTTCTTTTATGAGATATATGATAAAATAAGATGATGCGAATAATCGTCTGTAATAATCGTGGCTTGACCTTTGAGAAAAGGTTTCCAGTAATCAAGCTTTTAAATTTGGGGTCTAAAACTATTTATACTTTAACAAATTGTGGAGGTGGGAGTGGGCGTATCAGGGAAATTTTTTTAAAAATCTTAATAAGCAATTAGTATGCCAACTACCAAAGTGGGCGACTCTAACTCTGTACATGACCGAGAAATTTTCTCCAAATCTTGGAAGTTGGTTACTAATAATATAGTTGTCAAATTTGGTAACTCCAGCTCCAGGAATGTAGGACAAAAAGGTTTTCGCGATCTTAAACTGCTAGAGTGGGCGTGTCCGCGAAAGTTTTGTTGCCATCTTTGAAATTTTCGGACTCTACCTTTAAAACTCAATAGTTCTTTAAAAATGGTTGCTTGACGAAATGGAAGTGGCCAAGAAATTTGTTAGTTGATATTTGAATGAGGTTGACAATATTTTACAGAGCTTCAATTGTGGGAATCATAACGATTTGATGTATATATCGATATTGGTAGTTTCGAAATTTTGGGCGGCTTTTCGCGGCGATATTTGCAGTTTGATGGAAAATTTTGTCACTTTAGCTTTAAGATTTTGTTAAATACAAAGGTTTTACTGATATGCTCGGCACGCAGCGCTTCAAGGACATCGAAATGAAATACAGCATGTAGGGCATTGCAGAAACGTAATAGACTCGTCTTCTATCGAATCAGAGAATATTAAATTCCGATTATTATTGCGATGTGAATGAAATTATTCCTGCGATGTTCAACATATTTTGACAAAATGCTCTCATAAAAGTTATATAAGAGCGAATTTTTTGACTAATAGTTTCTATGGCAACTATATAATATACATCCTTCGAAATTGAATGAATGAAAGGCACATGTGTTTTCCCTTTTTTAATTGTACGTTAGCAAGCTATACACGTTGAATAAAAAAATCATATTTTTATTATTAGCAGACAACTTTGTATGTAATTGTAATTTTTCCAAAGTCAGGTTAGAGGCAGTGCGCTTAAGAGGAGCCAATTTTAAGAAAAGGCTCTTAAGCCTCCAGGTTTGTTTTTTACATAAGAAGCCATTGTATTCCTTATCTCTCCAACGGCTAGAACCTATTGACACCAGCCTAATCTTAACAAGAAATGTGCCCTACATTTTGTTTACTGGATTGAAGTCCGGTGATCGAGCTGAGCACTCTAAAAATTGAAAATTCTTCTCCTGTAACCATCCAAGACAGGCCTGTGAAAATTGCATTTGTGGCTGATTTTTCATAACTTTGACCAATACTTAATAATTCTATTTTCGATTTAATAACGTACGAAGCATGAACTTTTAATTGAATTTCGCAGGGTGTACATTGAGTAGAAGCTTGCACAAAAAGAGCATCATTCGAAAAATAAATAGTTAAACCATGAAGAGAGTAAGAAATTATTCAAAACAATTTTTTTTCATGTTGTGTCAGCATTTGGCGATGAAAACAATGCATAAATTGCACACGAATAACCATTTGGCCCGGGCAAAGCCGGATAATACCCGCCAGTGCACACAGTGCACAGAGTACACATGTATGTTTGGTTGTGTTAACACACGTTGCGAGCCACAGCAATCGCCACACTGTCTCGCAAGTCAAAAGCGGTATTTCCAAATTGGTAGTCATTTCTCAGTTCGTAGAAAGAAGGTAAAGTCATTATGGCTTCCATCGAAGCGATTTTACTGTATGCTGTTTGTGCGTCGGCTGTTTGTTAGTCTGTGGCCCGAACACTCCTCTTATTATATATAAGTATATCCACTCATATAAAACACACACACATTTACGTATCATAAAAGACGGGATGCCGCAACTTGTGGATGTTCAAATCGCAAAATACACAATGTGTTCCGCCTTCGTCATATACAAAGATACACCACCAGCTTTAATTTGATTTCGATTCAATGTGAAGTGAAGCAAGAAAAAATCATATCCTTGGACTATCCGGATTTCAAATCATTTATTCGGCATTTATGCAGATACCTTAGTGAGTAAGCTAAGCTGTGTGTCAAGTCCTGGCCCGTTGTTAAAATATTCTGCAAAAAGATTTGTAAATGATGTTCGGTGCAGGGACGCGTTGACGGTGATCGTTCTCACCTCGTCGACACTATAACGATCAGCATGGCTTGACGCAGTGGTTAAGGCAAAGGCCTACCCCAAAGGGATAGTAGGAAAAGCAAAGCTGGATTTTGTTCTTCTCTTCTTTTTATTTTGATAAAAGGAAATGTGCTTATAATTTATAATTTAGGAGTTTACTTGGCAAATAACTTTTATTATAGCAGTCTTTGGTAGACGGCTTGTCTAAGGCACCCAGTCATTTAGGCAACTGAATCCCGGCTCGTGTCCCAAGCTAGGTATGGATAATTTAATGTCAATGTAATAAATCTTAGTAGACAGTGATAATTAAATAATTTAATTCTGAACAGTTTGACTATCAAATCAAAATTGATCAGCTTTATGCATAAGAATCAAATGGCAAGACACACAAATGTATATTTTTGATGTTAAACATTTCTAGATAAATAAATATCAAATAAGCAGTATTTAAGCAGTAAAACCTAAATGATAATAGATAATAGTGAAAGAATATTAAGGCCACAACATTTCGGACACCAATTTATATGACGAAGGATATTCAATAAATCAAAATAAACTATTCAAAATTATAAAATTATAATGCTGTGTCCCTTTTACTTTATAATCAAAAAATTACCTTGCAAACTAATAAATTACAAAAAATATTACTTGGATACAGAAGATAGCTTCAAAAATGTATCAAACATTTTATGGGTGGGTGTCATGCCCCAAAATTCATTCAAACCCGATAAACTTAATAAAGTAAGTCGAGTCGATAAGATCACAAAAATTGCGGAATCCGATATCTCCCACAGCTTAGGAGATAAAATTACCAAACTAGGAAGGTAGGTACTGGAAACCTCCACCTCAGATTAGTTAGAACATTTCTTGATCACGTCGACTCCGCACCAACATTTAACTTTTTGTTATTTTTTTCTGATCTGAAGTTACAGAATTAAAGTATGGAATACATTCTGTACAATTTTAGTGGACGAATTCTGGTAACAGAAAGGAGTTTTATGTAAAACCTATATCGACTATAATTGTACACCTAGAATCATCGTTATCATTATTCGCTTTGTATTTCTTTTTTTTATGCAAAGATTACTGATAATTTTTTTCGAAGATCGAACCATTTTATTTCCTATATCAAAACTAAATTACCATTATCGCTAGCCATTCGTAAAATATTTCAAAATCGCTAGTCATTTCGGTAAGGCTGGCTTGCGCTTTTGGTACACTCAGAAAAAAGTAGCATTGAGGGGTAACTCACCTTATTAATCAGAATGTATATTTGTACAGACGGGGTTTTTGTGTGCATTTATACTTTTCAGAAATGTATTTCTTATATTTCTAAAAAATAAAAACAAACACCATACTTTTGGGATTGTCGATTTAGTGCAAGCTTTTTTAATTTTTAGAAATTTTGTGTCTTATATTTAGAAATTATTTCTAAAAACAAGACTTTAGTGCGATTTTCAGATTAATTTTTTTTCCGAGTGTAAGTGTATTTGTTTGATCATTTAATCAGTGCCCATAATTTATTCTCCCCGTTTTTGTATATTTTAGGAATAAACGGTGAACGCCGTTCAAATTTTCGTATTGGTTTTTCTATAGTATTAAATTTGTGATTTTTTATTATATGGTTTGTTATAATAAATTCTCACATACATATGTTCTGCAGAACATGATAACAGAAGATTCGGAAGAAGCTTGCATATAGAAAAAAATTAGTGTTAAGGTTAAAGTATATTTCTAAATGAAACTAAATGAACTATTAAATGTTTAATGTAAGAATTTTCAGATTTGTTGAAATAGGTTTTGGGTAAGTATGCAATAAAATATTTAAGACTGCTAGCCGGTTCGAAGGCAAACCACCGAACCTCTGAACAGCACCAGCTACGGAACCCCCTAAACTAATTACCTTACGAGCCTGAACCCGAAATAAACCACACCTCTTTAAAAATAAAATCGGTTGGGTTTTAATAAAGAGTGCTAATTTAACATTTTACTCTAAATTCAAAAGTTACTTATTTTGTATTTTGTTGGTTTCCCTAGTAGTAATTGTGAGTTGCGAAGACTTGATTTTCGCTGAATGAATTCTTCGCAAAAGATATGCAAATCATGTACTTTGAAAAGGAGATTTTGCTAATGGTAGCTGTTGATTCTATAGCAATGACGAGACAAATAAAACATCAGTTAAATTGACTATTTAGCATAAAATTATTTTTATATTTTGACTTCTATTTGTGTCTTAACTATATTTATCTCCCTTGTGCCTATCATTTATAAGTTTTAAACTAGTATAACTAAGATAAATACATAAATAAATAAATTTAGGTCGCTGTTTATTTATCCTATTGGTAATTCAGTCCATCCCATTTGACCCGGTAACACATTTCGGCTGATATGGAACAGGAATGACACCACGGATTTTGGCTTCGCTGCTGACCAATCTTGTGCCGATACCATCTTGCATGGATGTCGACCCAAATCATGCCACAAAATACGTCAGGTTGTCATGGCGAGAAACAGATACATTTCGGTTGGTTGGTTGGGCTCAGCAGCTGCAATATTCTCATTAATGCGCGCAGTTCGTGCACGAGTTGCTGGCTTCTGGTTGTCGAGAGCAAATTAAAATTCCAACTTATCCACAAAACGGCGTACAGAACGCTCATTAGGCGTAAAATGACAACCGTGTTTGGCGCGAAAAGCTCTTTGAGTTTGGATAATCAAGCTCCGATCATTTTCGAGCACAATCGATAATTTCGAACATTCCTATTGGGTAGATCGTGAATTAAAAAATATTTGCTCTGAAATGAAGAGTTCGTTGTTGTATTTGCATACTAGAATATAATTGCTTTAAGAATGTATAATATTGTATTATGTATAATCTAAAATGTAAGTACAATGTTTAATGTTCTCCATTTTCTCGAAATTTATAAAAATAAAAAATCAAATATCCAATATAGATTGGATATAACTCGGACATCGGATCACATTTGACGAAGAATTTAAACTTTTAAATACGATATTTTTATGCTTTAATAATAAATATTCGTACTTATTTGCGCCAACGAAAAACAATTTACACAAAAGCCTCACTCTTGAAATTAAATAAAATGGAGTCGCCCATAGCAAAGAAAACCGAAGAAAAAAACAAAGAATAAACGAGAAAGAAGAAAACAAAGAAACAGCTGTCCGTTGCCGTCGTTTCTATGTTCTTCTCTCTGTTTGTTGCGTATTCAAATTTGTCGTGTTTGGCACTAATTTAGCCGAATTTCACGTCATGAATAAATCTTGAAATAGCAGCGAGGCTTCATGTCACACAGTGCTGCTTAGCCTTACAAAATATAAATAAACAGCATGTGACCACTTTTCCAAGCAGATAGAGGCAATTATGTCATGTATAAAATGTATTTACATGATATTTAAATACGTTTATGTATATAAATTATGATAAGTTAATTCGGCGAAGAGGAGAGGCCACCTTCTGCCTTCTGCATCTAATCTTGTTTTCGACATGTTTCTTGTTTGTATGCACACATTTTGCTGTACTCATACCAAGATTATTATTTTAGGGTAAACACTCATCTGATAATTACCACTTTACAACATATGTGCAAGTAATGCCTTAATAATCAACAACAATAAAGAGAACACGTGACACTTGCGGTTATGAATTATTCAACGGAATGCCTTAATAATGCCAACACCAATAACAAATTGGTTAGACCTATTGCGGCTCATTAACTCTTGATGGAAATTTGATGGCAAATAGAGAAGAATGTTTCCACACTGAAGTGTATCGCATTTTTAAAAGTGTGTTCTTATGCATAAATAACAATGGTAGAGCTAGTGACTTGTACACTGCTCAGCATCCACCCCTATTGTATTTATATAGAGCAATCATTTCATTAATGACACACAAAAGCTACCCCGTCATAACGACCCTTTTAGAAGGCACAAATCGGAATGCTTGTTTTGATTTATTATACCATTACAATTTAGAAATTTGTTCGTCTTGCGTTTCATCTGATTTCATATTGTATAAAGAAATAAATGGCTGTTGATTCCTTGCCTGCTTTTCAAGAGAGCGTCATTTTTATTTGGGCAAATAAACGGCCAAATAAAATTCATTGATTGGTTGAAAAAAGAAGCCGCTGTAGCCGACTGTCCGTTTGTCAGTCAATCTGACTTTTAGCTTATCTCTCTTTCTTATTTTTTCGAAATATCGAAATAAAAAAAGTTAATAATTATTATGTGACAAATCCGGACTGTGTAATAAATAACTCCACTTTGCGCTTTCGCCATCGGTGATTAATTTATAGTTAAGGAACCCGAAGGAACTCCCTTGCACTTGTCTTGTGTTAAGACCTTTTTTTGTTTCAAGATATCCCAACCAAACTAAACAGTTACCTGAGCCCGTAACTTCTTAGAAAAGAAATTCATTCAGTTTCAGTAAATACAGATTCCGATTTTAAAAGTAATGTAATTAACTCAATTAAAAAAGAGTGAATAATTTTTCTGTAGCGCTATTTGAAATATGTTAAGCTAAACGCTACAATTTTGTTGATGAATACGTATTTAAAATCATTTCTACAAATCAGAAAAATATAATTTTATAAAAAATTTAAGAAGCAGTACTTTTCGAAATGGATAACCTTCTTTAGAAAATTTAATAACTTCCTCATCAGAGTATCTGAGGTCTGTGTTGTTACATATTAGACTTTGTAGTACTCAAGTGGTGAACTCTAGTAACCAATAATTGGAGTCTGATTACTACGTGCTCGCTTGTGTGTGTACATAGTTGAATGGATACAGGAAGTATTCTATTCTACTCATAATATAAACATGCATAACAATAAAATTGGAAAACAAACTCAGCAAGGAAAAAAGTGCACCAAAAATTAATTGAAATCCAATTAAGCAGCAGTGCTGCCGTTTTAGCATTTTTCAGACAACTTAGCCATTTTTAATTAGCTTGTTGGATAAGTTAGCAAACAGTCACTGCCCTTTTTAAATAAATTATGCGAATTTGACACTTTCTTATATTGCACGGCAACTTGCAGATAAACAGGATGCAAATAAATCAACGTTTTGTGAATAGTGGCGAAACCATTCCGATTTCAACGGCTGGCTACGCTGGGACAATAACGAAAGGAATATTCTTTTAATTTGTGTATATATTATGTTAAACAATTTTTTTTTTAATATATTTAAATAACGTCTTCATGGACATTGCTGCAATTCCTATAAGCTGCCTGAAAAATAATTAAACATGATAGAATCAAAAAACTTAAGTGACACAGAGGGTGATCAAATATGTTATGTTTGTAGTTACTTTATAATTATGATTAAAATATTGCTGTGCTGTTTTAATAATTGATAGATGTCAGCACTATGTTGACAAATACACATAATGCGTTTTGTGAAACTTTTGCATTTAATGGAACATATTGTTTTGAATGTTCAAGGTAGGTCAAAGTCATGTTTTTTTTTTTAACATACATAATATATACATATATATTTTATGCGGTTGAAGATCCATCCTTATTACAATTTCGTTTAAATATGTTTTGTGGGCGTGTGGTGTACAAGTTCCTATACCTGTAAGATTTTATGAGCAAACAAACAAATACATTCCCTTTCGAAACGACGGGGAATTATAAAGGTATGAGTTCCAGCAATTATAACAAACAAAAGAGAAACATCACTTCCATTCCTGACGGGGGGTAACTTAGCTGCTGCTCTCAAATCTTTCATCTTACCGCTAATATCCAACTGGTTATAATGGTTATGGATGAATTAATAGTGTGTATGCCAAAACAAATACAATTAAATAATGAAGCGTTAAAAACGGAATTAATTTGTGTGCGGCTTCTTTCATCATAATTTATCAAATTAGATTTGAACGCCGACAAAACGATTTAAACAGAATTTGGACATTCATTTGTATTTGTATGAATAGTAAATACATGTATATATAAAATATAAACATGAGACCCCAAGTCACAAACCAAACTTAATACAAACAAAAGAGAATGTTTTGACCAACCAGTAAACCTACATGAAGAGAGCGAGTTTGTAAGTGAGTATGCCAGGTAAACAACTTGTTTGATTCCAAATATATATACACACATATATATATATATATATATATATATATATATATCTTTTTTTTTTCTTTTTTCAATGTGCCATTACAATAATACTTAACCAGATATTAACTTTAAAATTAAAAAAATCATATAACTTAACACGTTTTCTATGGGTTTTTAAAAACGAAAACCATTTTTTGTTATATATCGTATTTATTTTATTTAAGAGACTAGCTCATAGTCTAAAACATATAATATAATGGCTGCTTCGGCTTTCAGCTATGTACTTAAATACTTAAGCGCTTTTTTCAGTGAAAGTAGACCCTTTTTAGGGTGTCAATTGTTGAGCTGTTAATTAAGTTTATTATTTTGTATTGACTTCGGGTTGTTGTTGTAAGAAATGGCATTGAGTTAAGATTTGTTCGATGTTTATTATGGAGAATTGAAAGATGTGTTTGCCCATATTGAGTCTATTTGCGATCCTTGTGTGCTCTAGTCTTTTTTGTAATTATTTCGGTTTGGCTTAATCTGGTTATTTCATCCTGTTTAAAAAGCTTATGAGGTTTGTGTTATTATGATTTACCTTTTTAAACCAGTTTATGTAGTCGTACTGCATTATAAAAGCTTGCTGGTTTTTTTATGTTAGTGTTGTTTTGTGGTCGTAAGAGGATAGTTGATTGCTATTTTGGCATTTGTGTCGGCAAAGTCGTTTCCTTTTAAGTAGATATGGCTTGGCATATTATTTATCTGCTCGTATATACTTTTATTGAAACGAATTGCTTTAGTCTACTTTGTATTGATACAATATTTATATATCCAACAACTTAACACCTACGCTTTGAAGACATATTGTTGATTATATCCTTTAAGGATCGTGTTCGCAATATTTGTGTCACATCCACACCAACCTTTAGGATTTGGAAAAAACACAACTTTTACAAAAGCCCAAGTGAAATTTTACATTAAGTTTGAGTTCTTGCTTAAAATAAAATCCTTTAGATACAAAGCAAATCAAACGCAGAAAAAAAGAAACGCCGAAGATTAAATATCCTTGCATCTAACTCCCAATTTCACTATAAATTAAAAAGACCAACCAATCGATATGGTAAAGTGATCCAATTGCTGATGAAACCTTAATCGATTTTCATATATCTCGGAAACTGAGGATGTAATGAATAAAATTAACCAACCTTGATTATTGTGTGGCATTCAATAACTTATATTCCAAAATTTGAGTCACTAGCCTTCATTGTCTATTATTGTAGTCGTTCATAATGATGAATCAAAATCAAAATAGATTCTCCTTCTTAGGAGAATTTCAGTGACACAAGTACAGAAAAAGTATATATATTATATATGTACATTACAAAGAAAACCCTATAATCAGCAAGCTTAATATCACCAGGTTGTGCTACTATCAAACATGGATCAGAGTTCCGTTTTATCTTTCTTTTTTTTGGCTCAAAGTCAAACATTTGTACATAGATGTTTTTGTACTGTCAGAGATTATAATAGACAGATTCGGATATCCCATATAATTCAATTATAGTAAACATTTTCTTATATTTAAAGATAATCAGATGTCAAACATTGTTGGCAACATTTGTCATTTTATAAATCAATTTCCTACAAAAACTTTATTTTTGATTGTTCCGTGAATAGAGGAAACCCATAAAATAACAAAGTTCATTAAAAAAAGCTGAGACAGATTTATTTTAACACAAATATAGGGGGAAAATGTCTAGTACTTATTATAATTTTATGCCAACAATCTCAACAGCTCTCATTGAGCTCAAAGCTTTATTGAAAATAAAAATTTTAGTTGTTTGTCAATTGAAATGTTGAAATGTTGTTTATCAGAAATTTGGCTTATATCACATTGCTAGATGATATTTTGCTCATATATTCCAAATTATTTGGTAAATTAAATGGAGAATAATTAGATTAAAGCAACTCAATTCATTATATTAAAGCTTAAATATGTGCAACTTCAACAAATTAATATTTCATCACGAAGCTTGAAGCGAACCTCGCTTGAATGTCAACCAAAGGGAATTAAGAGTATTTGCGCAGGGAAACAGTAACATAAATTACTTCAATGTGCAATTAACTTTAATTATTTAAACAAACAATTTGTATATTCTAGTGTACTTGAATACCTAAAAACATACCGTCTCTACTGTAAACCACATATTTGAGCACTTACCCAATACCTAATGAAAATGGGTAAAAAGGGTATAAATGGTTTTGTGCAATTGTATGTAATAGACAGAAGGAAGCATCTCCGACACCATAAATTATATATATGTATTCTTAATCAGGACGTCTTTATTAACACGCTGATCTCAGACACTATAAGAGCTAGATAGTTGAAATATAATACATATAGATCAATTTTGCTTCATTTTATCGATAAGTGCCTCCGTTTTTCGAATAACGACACTTTCGATTTCTGATAGGCAGAGTAAGTTCTTAATCCTAAGTAGTATATAAATTACATATACATATTATTGATCAACCGTCAAAATTTTTCAAGAACGGATGAAATTTTAAGAAACCCCCAATTTATAGTCGAAATCGTATTCTCATATTGACCTCATTACTATTAGCAGGCGCAATCATCGTCTGTATGCATAAAAATGCGCGTTGGGAAATTTGGCAGTAAAAGTAAGATATATTTAACAGCTAGGTGCGGGGTATATCATAGTCGAGCTCACTCGATAACAGAATTCGTACATGCTTAAACTGCGATAATAGTCTTAAATTTGCATGTGTGTCTCATGCTGCTGGCAACTATCGATTGCTAACACAGGACAAATAGACCGGGTAAAAGGCCTAAAAGGGGACAACATAAATATACTTTTAACATGAAAACAGGCTATATTTTATAATTAAGTTTATTTGTGATTGGGATGGCAAATATTTGAAATAGTTTCTTATTAGTCTAACTATTAAAATGATATATTTTATTATCCTCTTAGTCATTTTAGAATAAATATCTGTCAAGCAGCTAATAGAATTGGCAGCAATATCCATGGTGAGATTTCAAAATCTATTTGAAATGAATTTAAATTAATTAATAAATAAATGAACAAATGCATATATTGAAATAATACTTACAGTGTGTCACTGTACACTGGATACTGTCCGGCTTAACCTGCCTTTGAAGTCGGGGTTATTTTGGCTACGATTCACAAAACTTGTTTATAAACATGTTTTGGCATCTCGTTACTCTGTAGTTAACGCAAAATATAAAGCAAATATAAATTATTTTTTATTTGCATCGATTGCCAGTGAATTCCTTTGAAAAATATGATAGATTTCGGAAAATACGTTGTTTGCTTATTTTCCCTGATTTAACTCATTTAACTCAAATTAAAAAGATACAGATTTGTTGAGAAAAGGCTTAAACGGAATAATTGACCTCAGTGGGATGTTTAATTCTCTTCTAGGCTGACGAGATTAACCCGATATTGCAACTTGTTTCTTAATTGTTCTGTTTTTCTTCGGAATGTGTTAACTAATTTATTTATACAAAAGAGTCAAGTCTGACCGGGAATTGGGCGTTGGTAATCAGCGAGCGCACCAAGTTAACAAATTTAATGTAGCTTAGATGAAATTTTGGAAAATTCGACCAATAAAATCCGTTGACCATGTGTTTTCTGTATTTTCATTCAATTATATTTCGAAGATCTAATCATGACTGCATAATTCACGCATTTTGTGGCATCGTTTTTATGAGTGAAATAGATTTAATTTTATCTAATTTTCAAAGCTCACATTTTAAATCTAATCCCAAAGTCGCAAAATGAGGGAAAACTGTGGGAAATGGGTGCAAATGTACTCTTTGTGCAACCGACTTCAAGCTCATTTTCAAAGCATAAAACAGAACTGATTATGTGAAATATTATAAAATTCGGAAATAGTAGAAGAAAACTGTTTTTTTTTTTGTTGAATTTGAATAAAAGTGTTATTATTGTTTAAAATCATAAAGCACTCCATAAAAATTTATATTTGAAATATTAAATTCGTTCGATTGGACTAACCTCATTATTTTAAAAACTTTAAAAAATATATATTTTACATCTTTGTTCCGAAATTCGTCCCTAAGATTGGTAGGAAGCCACTGAATTTCATTTTCTTTTATCAACTCAACAACAAATTTTGCAAAATTTCGAGAATGACATGGACATGGACATGGACATCGTATTCTAATGAGGTGTCAACTTTTAGAGCCGATTCGTCCGATTGGCTTCAAGTTAATTTTCAACTCGGGTGAATGCAATTATCTTGGGTGCTATAGCTTTTAACGTCTTAAGGAGACATTTTGTGGTGCTGAAGAGGGCGCAGACTGAAAGTTTTTCGACCAATCTTTGAAGTAGGTTACCTACATGTTCGGTGAAATATTGTGAATATAGAATCTATCTATCTTCCTGTATGAGTAGCAGGGTGCAGAGCTGTTCAATAATATAAATTCCAAGTTTGAAGGTTTAAGCGTTAATTCGTTATCAGAGTATAAAAACTCAAAAGAAAATGGTCGTTTTCGCACATGCACAAAAATATATATTCCACATTTAGGAGCATCAAAGGAAATAAGACAAACTCTAAACTGTTTACCATTCGGCAACAGAGTATAAACACTAAAAATAAGAGGATCATTGGATAGAAATATCTTGGTAAGCAAAAAGCTTTACATACTATAAAACATCGATAAATGATTGTATTTGTAAAATAATTCTATTTTTCCCAAAATTGTGCTGTAAAGCTCGGAACTAATATGTTTGAATTGAATATCCGGCTGATGTTGTGCTATGATGAAAAATATAATTAAAGTTTCATGAAGTTAAACCACTAAGTGACTAATAAGCAAAGAACCAGATAGATGATTGATGGTGATGTAGAATATGGAATACATGTTTTTTATGTCCTATTCGGTCGGAGAGGTCTCCTCTAAAGGACGTTACACTTTACGACAAAATTAAATTACCCTGTGCAGGGATAAAAACGAATTTAAAGTTTTAATACCAACTAAATAAACAACAAATATGTATTTAGAAATCAATGTCACTAATTACTTATCCGAACTTATTAATTTAGAAAGTGCAAGTTTATTTTGCAGATGGGAATACAGTTACTTAAATACAAGACAAGTAAAAATGCTCTATCAAGAAAGCTCAACTAAAAGATACCCTGAACCCTAGTCGTGACCTATCAAAAGATGTGCACGTTTTCGATATGTAAAAAAAAAAAAAACTAACTTGTTGAAAAATGGGCTTACTCACTGTAAGCACATACACTCTGCGAAATTAAATTCAAGGCACTGCATTCAAACAGAACACATTTTAGAAAACCGGTTTGGAAATGTACTAGTTGTTTTTTAAGACAACACATTATTTTTTACCCAAAAAAAAACATCGATTTGGCACCGTCCATTTTTTTTAACTCAGGAAGGTTAGTTTTGGGACCATTCTCTTAGTATTTCCAGGCACAGGCTTTTGCCACCAGCCTAATCTTGATGCTGTGGGCTTTGGTAAATTGAAATGTATAAACACAGATAAAAATTAAGCCACATTCTTGGCATTTACCAATTGTTATCTACATATAGGAAAGAATGGAATTTATCCAACAAAAGAAGAGCCTTGCTAATATAGACATGGCTAGGTCGACCTAGCTTTTCATGCTGATTAAGAATATATACATTTTATAAGGTTGGATATGCTTCCTTCTGTCTTTTATATATGTTTATATATATAATACTCATAATACTCATTTAATTCAATTTTAGATGGGTGCTGGTTATGATAATATGCGTGTCAAGCAAAAGCTGCTAAAATGCAGTTTGAACAAAATTGAATGTTGCAGTCGTGCGTAACTGACTGCTGAATACTCTGATTCCTGTATTATAGCAGCTGGGTGCAGGTGAGTGGGCTGGGTAAGTTATTCAGAATATGAAAATATCCAACACTTAGAATTTATGTTGTTATGTTAAATTAAAAAAAATATAAATTGCAAAAGCGCTAACCTACGCCGTTATCCGTCGTAGCTGCACTCGTATTTGTTTGACAAACTTAATTTTTCAATCTCGGCAAGGACAAAAACTTTGATACCTACTTTGACAGATATGTTGTTATGAAAAACATTCTTTTTAGTGCGACTCATATCGAGTCAATGCTGCAAATTATTTTTGAAAAATTATATTTTAATAGACTTAATAAACTAAATCAAATTCAACTGCAACTAATTATAGATTGTTAGTATTACTAAACTCTAAATTTAATTATTAAAAATCTTTTTTCGAATTAAAAGTTTATTATTCATATTAAACTAGTCTTAAGCAACATTGTGACTTACGTAATACATTATAAGTGTACATCTGTAGCGAAAAGGAAGAAAAACCATAAAATAAGGAAGCAGATTAACATTAGATTACGTATTTGTGAAACAATTAGGTCGCAAAAGAGCATCTCTATCAGAAAATGTTCTCAAATTGGAATATTCAGTTTTCAATAGAAGGCAACTCAAGCAACTGATCTATTCTTTGTCTTACAGATAAGTTCAAAATAATTCTTGACTACAACTTAAAGAGTATAATTCGAATGCAGTAGCAAAGAATTATTGATTGACAAATCGTTTAGATTATAACCAAACTGGTTTTCTTATTCGAGGTTAATACAGGTTTGAAAATATACTTTTCCGGGGGTGGCAGTGGGGAGGTATTGGATTGTCTGGTAGTAAAAATCATATTTAATTTCAGAACTATAGCTTTCAAATTATTGAAAATATATGGCACTTATCGAATTGTATTTAGAGTTGTATTGACTTTTATTGAATATTTCGATTTGATCAGTCTTCGATATCAGGATATAAAAACGCCTTTCCTACGTTCTACTTAAAAATAAAGGAACGGAAGAAGCTAATGAAAAATACTGCGGCCGACGGTACTTTTTATTTTTGTCATATTTTTAAATTTTGTTTTCATTTGAAAAAAAGTAAGACGATTTTATTTTTATACTCTTGTTAAAGATATTTTAATTGCTTTTCTTTTCAAATTTGCAACGAAGTATATATATTCTTAATCATCATCAATAGCCGAGTTTAGCAGTCTGTCCGAATTCTTTAATCTTACACTTGGTATATATCCATCTCTTTAAAATGTATATGTATTCGAGATAGGTGTAAAAATACATATCACCCTCTCTGAAATAATATATTTACACAAATATGGAATATTTAAAGAAAGAGAAAGAATTCAATAATTTAAGCCAATAGAAATATTTACTTTACTTATACACTATCCGAAAGTAAAGGAACTTTTTTAAAACGATCTTCACCGGATTTAATTTTTATCTGATTTTTCCTAAAAGTTTTATTTTGATACGTAGCTTTCATATAAGTGTTGTAAAATGTAACGAATTATCAGCTGGATGCCAATAACGGTGCTGCAGTGGTGTAGTGCGCGTCAAAATTAAATTCAGCTTACAATTTTGTTTGTATATAATATAATATATAATACAATATGTTTTAATTTATGGAAGTGAATTAATTTGCTTAATATTCGCAATTTACTCGAATTTCCTAGTGCAAGGAATGTGTTGCAAGAAAATGGGAAGAAAAACTTCTGCGCTCCGTTTAAGTTTGTATCAATATAAAACATATAACGCAACAATAAGCCAGGCTCATTCATGTACCGTATTATTTTGATATTGAATATTTACATAATCAGGGAACATCAAGAATAATTATGTTTTACATTATAATAAATTGTAAAAAACAAATCGATATAAATTGAAAATCAACTATTTTAAGCGTAGTTAGAAAATACTGCAATACAACACTTAGAACGTTTTGGGATTGGTGGGCAAGATCCGTCTGGATTTAAACAGCGAAGTGCAGCGGATACTTGGGCACTGGTAGTTGAATGGGCAAGTCATAACCCAACAGAAAGTGGACGATTGAGTCAATGGATTCATTCATCTACTCTAATTCTTGCCGTCTTCTTTAGGTCATTCTTCTGTATGAAGTGCAAGTGCTTTGCTGGGCCATCTGTTCAAAGCTTACCTTCTTGGTAGGCTTTCCATGAGACACATTTTGGTTTTGGGGTCATCTAAATCAAAATATGTTCAATTAGTATCAATATAATATATGCAATATTATAATTGCAGTTAGCTTGCGTGGTCAATGTTTGGGTGGTTATCCGGTTGCATTTTACATAATATCATTAAATACTATATATATTTTTTGTAAGATAAGACAAGATTACCGAATTAATTCATTACCAACTACCATATTTTCGGAGAAGTAAATGCCAGGATTTTCGGTTTGCTATCTTTTTACAAGATACAAGCGTCGATATATTTTTAAGCTGCAAGTCGATGAGACCTCTTTATTTCGAACCGCCGCCAAATATCGAAAGCGCCATTTGAGCTATATCCCGAAATTCATTATACCTGAGCGTAATAATCGATAGAATATATTTCACTGGGTTACAGCTAATTTGAACAAACACATAATACAAATATTAAAAAAAAGATCTATCAAGTTTTGAAGGTAGAGTACAGCTTATGATAACTTTCATCCTTGAACCATGTTCAGGTCCTTATCTGATTTTCGCACCTTTGTATAGACCCCAAAGCGATCGACTAAAAATTCGATATATGTAGTCGATATGTCAGTCAACGCACTACAAACAAATGTAAATTATATAGAAATATATGTTGATATGTTATCTATGTTAAGTCAGAGGATAATAAGGCTATTCCATAATTATTATTCATTCGTTGGTACTTAGTAAAGTAAACTTTAATATATAATTATATTATATTTAATTATATGCATATATTCATTTTTCTCATATGCAAATTACATCTTACTTTATAGTGCTGGTATTAGAAATATCGCTTTTACCAATTAAGAGCTAATGAATTGGGAATTGCCTTTTCGCTATTTTATATTTAGAATTACAAATATATTATATAGTCTTTTTCATGCATGTATAAAGACAGATTGTTATTATGGTTTTCTTTTTTTTACCGATTGTTGCTACATTTATATTATATATTTTTACTTAATATTTGCATTAAAAAAACAAACAAATTTTAATTTATCTTTGAGTTGCAACTCAAATTATGTTGCAATGTACATAGTGTTATCAATAAGTAATGTGTTACTGACATGATATATGGTTGCAACAGTCTAAACCATAGAATTGATTGAATTTACCAATGTTATTTTTTCTGTGTGATATGTTGAAGAAGTGAATTAAAATCAGTACCATTTAAATGGGTATTGCATTTTATCAATATATTTAAAAAATAATTTATCCCAGGAGTCTGCCACCCAAATGGCAGCAAAATTTACCTTGGCATTGATCAACAGTAGTGTTTTCATAACAATCGGATAATAAACACAAAAATTAAAAAATAGTAAACTCATCGCAACATATTATTAAATGTAGTATAGTAGTGTATAAGTTGGAATATCTATGAAGTTTAAGAAATGAAATAAAACGATAAAGATCAATTATCTGATGCTTTATGATAATTAAAAGTTTAGCACAGAGTATCTCCCAGTCGAACTTTTCGAGAAGAGCTCCCTTGTTTACTATTACAAGATATTGATTTAAAGAGCTTGAAAACCTGTATAATGCCGAATATTACTTGTATGATAGTTTGTTTATGGTACGGTCGGTTTTAAGCGTTAAGAATGTTCTTTGCGGTGTGTGTGATGCAGATGAACACATATAATTGGACCGAGGCAGTAATAACATATTTCGGCTGTTTTGAAGAAGAGGCAAACAACGCTCATGCGAAGTCTGGCTTTTTTTCCAACATCACCAAATTGGGAGGTGTTTAAGGAAAGCTGGAAACAAAGTAGAAGAGCGAAAGAAATAAAAAAAAACACTTTTCGTTGCACCGAACGTCACATACTCTTACTTATCAGTGGATGAGTGTTAATATAAAGTTAAATAAATACTTACGTCGATATATAATCGCACTCATAAATCTGTATACAAATTGATATATAATGAATCCGTTAACTGACCGATTAGCGAGTGCTTTAGCCGATGAGAAATGGAAACTAAGAAATATTGTTTAAAGATCTTATTGTGTAATTAGATAAGACTTTGAATAATTTGAGTCGTAAGAGTAGACAAACTCTTAGATGATGATTTTACCATAAACATTTATTTATATTAGATATGCACAAAGTACGGAATCAGCCCTACTCGATACCATCATTGCACCAACCGTAACAAGAAACCAAATCCGATTACGGCACTCCGAGAAGAGTATTTGTATGTATGTATGGATGTGTTCATATGAGATTAATATCGAAAGAGGCTCTGTGTATTTCTGCTGAGTGGCGACGGAAAGTCTTTCGGTTAAAGCAATTTGGTGAATAAGGCTGGTTATCGCTGACGGCTTCTTGAGTTTAACCTAACTTGCTCATTGTTTCGCTAAGGTGTTGGGTGCAGCTATAAAAGTCAATTATGGTGCAGATATTAAGCATGGAACGTTTACGTTTCCTCTACATACATACATAGATTACTTTTTATACTCTTGCAGACGGTATTATAGTTTTGTCACGACATCTGTAACGCTTTGAAGTAGACATATCCTAACCCATTGGGTATATACATATATTCTATATTTTTTACCACCATTAACAACATATTACTACTTAATCAAAAAGATTCCGTAGAATCAAGAGAATTGCACGGTCAACTCATCTAACGTGTTAAAATGTTCGTTTAATTTTTAATAGAAATGCTCATCATATTATTTTTTATGGCATTTGAACCTGTAAGACATAATGTTTTAGACCTTACATTTATTTAATGGTAATGCTTTAAATTACTTATAATACCTTACCCTTATAATGCATTGAGGAAGACGTCTCTGATTCAATTAAATATATTATTGATCAGCATCACCGGCGGAATCGATATAACCATGTAAGTATGTCCGACTTTTGTAGCCTTACATACGCATATTATTCCTGTTATTAATTTCAAATGTACCCAAATAGAAATTTTGTTGCCAACTATTTTTTAAATCTATTACTTTTTATTACATTTTTTTAGAGAATTTAAAAAGCTTTACAATTACATTGAGCTACCAAATAAATAGTAAATACAAAATTTGTCTTTTGTATTAATCGAGAGAATACACATACAGTTTAAAGCTGTATAGTTTGACGGTTTTGGCACTACATATAATGATTAATGCCTTAAACGGCAGATTTATAATATTTAATGGGTCAACATTTATTTCGAATTTCCCATTTTAGTACTGGAAGTGACTCATTTACTATTTTATTCAGTTTCATTCTATTTTGCTTCTGTTCACTTTTAATAGTAACTCATAATTGAATATGCACGCGAAATCTAAATGCACTACCAAGTCAAGACTAAAAGACCGTGGTGGATTTTTCTGTTTAAGGAAGGAAATCCTATCAAGATTTCTTTTTTTTAATTTAAAAAATTTGGTTAAATTTGCGTCATGCAGTATGAAACGTCTTGAAGGAGATGACATCATAAAGAATAAATAATATTGATCAGTATCAAAATTAGAGTCGATATAGCAGAGTCCTTCTGTCCGTCTGTCTGTTTCTAAGCGAACTAGTTTCTCAGTTTTAAAGCTTTTTAAGAAACCTTGGAACATTTCCTTCAACAGGTCCTGACAACAGGTCAAAAGATGAGTTCTTGCATGAAAATGGCATTTGTTTACCAGTTATTAGAACCAAACTCATCATTTAATTGAGGACAAAAATCATCCACATCGGACCATTATATCGTACAGTTTTGTTAGAAATAATAGATTGGTTTTCAAAGCTTAGAATGAAATTTACCTAAGATAGACGTTTTTAATGGATTTATACCGACAGATATAAATATTTACTATACCCGGAATATCAAATTTTAACTGGAATGAAAAAGTTGTCATACGAAGATTACATATCTTGTTAGACAGGAGCTAATCTGCTGATGTATATATTTTTGCTGAGAGTTTCAAATAATATTCTATTTAAGTACGTTTCCTGTTTCACGTTTGTAATAAAAATATTCCCAAGATATGTTAGTTAATCTTCGACGTTCTTAAGAAACCTGGAAATATTTATCTTGGAATTAATTTCACTTAATTTAAATCAAAAAGAAGTGTATTGATGAAATGGTAAGAAGCATTATCGAATGTTTATTCATTCAAAGTTTATTTTGCAGTTGTAATAAATATTTGTTAAGCATTATTGTTCAAAATATTGAGATTGTTTATACAATCCAGGGCTAAAATATTATTCAATTGATTTCTAGGAAAAAGGTAATTTGTTTCATTAAGTTAATAAGACTATAATTTGATGAAACATTATTTTTTACTGAAGCATCACCATCGGTATTGAGCTCATATTTAAATCACCTGTTTTGGTGCAGCCCGTGCTTTACTAGAATTTAATTCGACAGTAGGTCGATAAGCTTAGAAGACCCAAGCGATAATATATTTTTATCATCTGGGACTTTGAATGAAAATTACTTTAAATCCACAAAACTTGCGTATATTATAACTGATTTTTAAAATTGACAGATAAATAGTTATAGTAGTATAAATTAGTTCTGGGCAAGCCTATCGTAAACTTTGGATTTATTTTCATAATTTGTTGGATTGAAGACCTACCGCAATACATTCAATATTTTCAAAGTATTTTTAAGAATGACAGAAGCCCCGTCGAAATATTAATCCCTTTTTGCATTTCGAAATGAAGGCAAGCCATAAATCTCTCGTTAAAAAAAACCCAAGATTTGTTGTTTATTCAATCTGAATTTACTCTTATTTAATATTATGCCTATTAAGAAACTATTAGTAATACCAACAGTTAAGAAATCATTAGTAATTCTAACAGTCTAATTATTTTCGCAAAATTCAAATTTTTTACGCCCACTGAAGGAAAGTTTGTAAATCTGAAATTTGTCACTAATATATCAAAATCCATGGGTTATTAATTGATAATTCTGGAAAAATCAAATTTCAATCAAAAGCTTTTCGCCTCTCACTAAAAGCTAATTTTACCAAAGTGAAATAATCGCAAAACATTAACTTTAAGGCAATTTTATCTTAAAATAAAAATTCTTTTTAACTGAGATGGATTAAGTTACTTCATTTTATCGGTCACATCCTCCTTTGGAATATAATTTGCCATAATCATAATTTCAATATCAACATTACCAGGACTGCCGTTTCAGCCTCTTTTCTGCTATGGAACCAAGTCAAAGTTTTAATTCGAACAATTGATTATGTTATTATAAATTTGCTGTAGATTCACCGAGGAATTACAGAGTAACAAGATGCATTAAAGAACCATACTGATTTCAACGGCTGGCTAAGCCGGAAAGGAAGCGATCCCTGAAAGGCATACTGCCAATATTAAAAACCCCAAAAATACTGCAAAGTCCTTCTTGACGCTTAATGATATTTTGTCCACAATTTATGTGTGTATTTATAAAAATTTAAAGTTTGATAACGTCATTATGGTTATTTCTGCAATTTCTATAAGCCGATTAAAAATGATGTAAACATGAACCACATAGTAGATAACAAAATACATAAATTTGATAATTAAATTATTAATAAACGATTTAAAATAATTGCCATCGCAATCACCAATAAACTTGATTGTAATTTTAGCTTTTCTCCATTCTTTTAATTATAGTTTTTGCCTTTTTAGTGTCTCTTTGTCCCATTTTAGTAATCGATAGTTGATTGATTGATTTAATTTATGTATTTTTAATCGTATAAAAAAGTATTGCATACACTGCTGCGATTCGTAATCGAATACGAAAAAAAAAACATTTTTAAATTTAGTAACTCACTCTCTGAAACTGTGTGAAATATATAGGAATGTGATCTTTGCCAGGAAATGTATTTATTTTTCTACATCAATTAACACTTCATTATACACGAGATCGTGGCAGGTATGCAAGATCTTACACTCCAAGTTGTAAGAATCCAGACAGACAGCCAGGTGGACATTATTAGAAATGACAATATAATCTACTACAAGTGTAAGGATGCTCGAAAAGAAAAACATCCGCCAACACACTTGTTGTCTATACTAAACCGTACCAAATGCAAAGGGTGTCAATAAGTGTGTCTTTTATAATTCGATCGAGAATCAACGTTGCTCTTGAGAGACACTGTAATTAATTTGCACTCTTTGCATAAATCTAAATTCAGTGATTGAAGACAGTGATTAAAATATAATACACGTGCACACAGAAAAAGCTTGCTTGTTCCTGTTTGGGGCAGGTTAATTTACGATTTGTTTAACCACTTCAAGGTGTATTCCAATTGTGGCTTTCATGAGTATAGGTAATCAATTTTAATCGATATTTAGGAAATTGAGGAGGCTATCGATGAAATACTGCCTCTGTCTCTTATTCAAACGAACTGGCAGAGAGAGAGAGAGAGAGAGAGAGAGAGAGAGAGCGAGAGAGAGATGGAGATGGAGAAAGACTGACGGAAAGTCAGACAGGCGGACATGGCTAGATCAGCCCGTCTCTTGATGCTGTTCAAGATGTATATACCCTAAAGGGTCGGAGGTAACTCCTAATGATTGTTACAACCCCATGATACTATTTAACTCATTTTTAATGGGTTCTTTTGGGTCAAATATTTGTCAATATAATTAAGCCTCCCGCCTACATACTGAGTACACGCTTGCAAACATCACTTGAGGACTTTACCTTGTCCGTAGAAATAAGTAATTCATTTAATTTGGAAATTTCAGTAAGTAGACTTGTAAAAGCAATAATGGGCTTGTTTTTTATTAATACTTTTAGAGTTTTTTATTAATTGTTTTGTTTTTTCTAAATTATTCATTGCAAAGTTGACACAATCTATTTTACGTATCTTCCTTTTAATACATATGTACTTAGAGTGCGAGTACTTTTGACATTGTAGAAAAGTATTTTTGCACAGTAATTCATCTACCTATATACAGATATTTTTACAAATTAAATTAGGATTTTACTAGTACAGAATATGTGAATAGAACGAAAATATCCAAAAATAACTAGTGGAAATTTAATTTATTTGAAATAAATATATACGCAGTAAAGACGTGATAATTCATTAACTTTGTATTTTAAATAAATATGTACGCGGTAAAGATTTGAAAATATATTTGAAATTTTCTCGTATTAGTTAGTTGAAGTTCACTTTGGCTAAATGTAAGTTTATGTGGGTCTATGAACATAGTCTATATATATATATTTATATATATGCTAGCATTTACTGATCAAGCTTTAACTCTTATAAAGAAAGGAACTACGTTTATGTACATACACATCAACAGCATTGAATTCTCACATATACACACTGGAATAGCTTCGTCCAATAGAAGCATATGTTTATATCGTTCGCATACCAGAGCTTATTCTATTCTGAGTTTCGGGTCCTCGGTACGTTTGCGGCGGTGGTATTATCGAAAATGTGTTGCAATAGCTACTGTGTATATTCCCAATTGGTGCTGCCGACATCATCAGGAGCGGATGTGCCATCGCCAAGTCATATGTCATGGACGAAATGCCCGAGGACGCCTGAATATTGCCGGATACGTTGACCCCAGCCGCATAATGCAGGAACGGTAAATGCGCCGAAGCTGTTATCGTATGCAGTGGAGGTAGTGGGCGCTGTCGTTGATCCTCGGGATGTGCGGCGGGCAGCGGTATCGATGGACTCATCTCGGCGGATGATGTTCGCGGGTAATCGGATATATTCGTAAATGTGTTGTTATTGCCACCGCCGCACTCCACCACATCGATGTCGGTGCGATCGTCGTCTTCCTCGTCCTCCTCGGAGACCTGGTCCGGCTGCCTATCGGGCGTGATAAGACTTTCGATTGTAAACGATCGCTTTGGCCGATAACTATTTGTGCCGTGCTCCAGCTCGAGAGCTCCATTATTATTTGTGGACGAGCGGAGATTGAGCAATGTCATTTCGGTCAAATTGCTCTCCGCATTCTGCCTAGGCCTATGTGCCATATGTGGCAAGGGGCAATGTTGCACCATGGCGGCAGGCGAAACACGATTTGCAGCGTGGTGTGACAAAATCGCCGTAGACTCTACCACATTCATAGTGGCACTGTTGACGTCCAACGTCGGCATTGGCGTTATTGTGCTCCCCGAACGGGCCGTGAAGAAAAATCGATTGATGTTCGCCAAGGCGGTAAGCTCCTCATTGAGGAGGTTCTTATCATTTTTATGCAATTTGAAGCGTTTTCTTCGTCGCAACAAGCTCCCGTTCTCGAACATATCGAACGCCTGTGGGTGCAGTGCCCAATAGGCCCCCTTTCCGGGTCTGTCCGGTCGTCGGGGCACTTTGATGAAGCAATCGTTGAAGCTGAGATTGTGTCTCAGTGAGTTTTGCCAGCGCTGTGTGTTTTTTCGATAGTATGGAAACCTGTCGGTTATAAATTTATATATATCGCTTAGAGGTAGCATTTTCTCCGGTGAACTCCAAATGGCCATTGCCGTCAGCGAAATGTATGAATAGGGAGGTTTTTGATCACCGTACGATTCACGTGAGGGCCTAGGCATTATTTTTGTATTGTGATGATTTTGATATCGGTGTGGTTGTACTGTATTATTAACTGTGTTCTCTATGTTAATATTATTATTATTATCGCTGTTATTATTATTATTATTATTATTGAATGTCTTGTGATGACAAACACCATTTTAGTAATTACAACTTTTTCTTTTACTCAAGCTGGTGAACACAAAAAAAGACAAGTATAAAGTAGCGAAATTATCAATTTTTTTTCTTTTTTCTTTTTCCTTTTTGTTTGCTTGTTTGTTTGTTATTAACGTTATGTAAATAGTCGGTGATTTGACATAGCAAATGTGTCACAGGCGACGGTAAAAATAAGCGCGCGAGCTCACGTCAGTAATCGCCGCACAAATACTACGCTTCTGATAAGCTTAAGCAGAGCAGAGCAGAGCAGAGAAACAGAGAAACAACAGCGAGTGTGAATGTGAAAAGCGAAAAGCGCTCTCCAAGCGGGGTTTGACCGGTCTGGCGAATTACCATCAAAAAGCTGAATACGAATACGTGAGCAGTGCTGAGCAGCAGTGCTGAGCAGTGAGCAGCAGTGGCAACTGTGGCTGCAGCGAGGGTGAAGCGAAGATAACGACAGACCCGAAGCAAAACAAACGAAGGAAGAACCAGACTCACATAAAACAAAATCACTCTTGCACCGGGAGACTAACAGACGGCGTGTCTGTCGTTCGTTCGCTCGTTCGTTCATTTGTTCGCTCGCTCGTTCGTTCGTTCGTTCGGTCTGTCTGTCTGTCTGTCTCCCTGTCTGTCTCCCTGTCTGTCTGTCTGTCTGTCGTTGTGTCGCTCTGTCTGTCGGTTATTGTACTAAGTGAGCAATGCAGTACAACAAGCAACCAACCACAGTGAGCAATGCAATCAAAATATAATCACTCACATCATTGCCCCCGTGCTCTCTCCCAATCACCGCCATGCCAATGTATCATCCCTCTAAAACGGCAAAACTTCAAAGAGCGAGAGCCGAGAAAAAGAGTCAGAGATTTACTAAACGAGCCAAACCAGTTTGGCCAGACCATACCATACCAAACCATACCAAACCATACCAAACCAAACTATACCATACCATACCATATCATACGATACGATACCATAGCAGACCACACTCCACACACACTCACACACACACACATACAACACACACACTTTGGCAAACAAGACGATAGTATAGTAGTTGGGAGTGTCTACAGACACATGGCTTAGCAGCAGCGACTACAATAAACGACTGACTGACTGACTGACTGACTGACGGACGGACTGAGTGGACTGAGTGGACCGACTGGACTGACTACACTCCGCAATCGACAAAAGAGCCAGCCGCCCGGCAGCTGACGACCCAATATGAACGCGAGGTGTTGAAAAAGAAAATTACATCCACTTTAGCGATTTACTGATTTTACGTTTTCATAATCTTGTTAGTTAATTTGGATGGCTGAGAGCAAACTTTAGCTGAGAGCTGAGCCGACCTGAGCTGAGCAGCTTACAAATCCAGTCCAAATGCAACTTCTCTTAGAATGCTTACGTATGGGCATATGTATATATATATGTAAAGAATATGCATATATGCATGCCGTTTCTAATCTAGTGAGTCATTTACATTAATAATATTACTAATTGTGTACTAACAATTTAGCTTGTAATTAAAAATATATTCTCATAAATAATCCTCAATTTAATAGTTGAGATAAATATAATAATACAGAGTCAACATTTATATGTACAATTATGTGCATATGTACATTTCAGTCTCTTTTTGTCTCTTTTCCTTATTGTAAATACAAATAAATTCAATTGCTAAGTAATTCAAGTGTTCGTAGAGATAACAAGCTACTCATCATGCAAAAGTGAGCAAAAGCAATGCAGTATTCTGTAGACCAAGAAAAGTACACAACGAATGTGGTGTTAATATGAGAGAGAGCCTCTCTCTCTCTCTCTCCCTCTCCCACTCTCTGGGAATGCGCTCAGTGACTGCCAGACAGAGACAGAGAGTGTCAGAGAGTGAGAGAAAGAGAGAGAAAGCAACTGGGTGGAAAAGAGATACACAGAAGCAACTCGACGGCAGGACCAGCACTATGTACATGGTGTAAAATTAAACAAGGACAGCAACATGCTGCTCGGCGCTGAAATATCAATCGAGCTTTGCTCGCCTCTCATTTGCCCAAAATAAATGCTCGATTTGATTGGTCGTCGTATGGCGTGCACTCATTTATTTGTTGTTGGGCGGATCTTTGGCATTGTATTTTAACAATCAGAAAATGAATTTTAGTCAAGCACATTATCAAATTAATTACATATATATAAAATGACAATAATTGGGCAATAACAAGAATGATCAGATCTGTGCGGCACGTCGAACATTATATACCCTGCTCACATCTACATTTCATTTCTGAGCTTCGAATTTCTAATAATTTTCCATTATACCTCGAAAACTTTACTGTGCTTTGGCAAAGTTTGGCAAATTTTTATAAGCAGTGATTAACGCAAGGGACTTGTTTATTTGCTTAAGATATGTATATGGAAAGCAGAAAAATTGGCATACAATGCTTTTAATCTATATATAAATTTAAAAAAAACTATTTCCAAATTATGTATAGCAGTTTGCAATCAGAATAATTTTGGTTAAAACCTTTCATATCCATTTCTATGCATTTATTATCCTTTTTTTTTAAATACAATTTTATATCTTTAAAATTGTGCTTCTCAAAAGTTATAAATTCCAAAAAGTTACAAATACGTTATCAAGTAAAACCTGATTTAATTAGCATTTGGTACATTTTGTTGTTCCCAATGGAAGAATCTAGACATGAGATCAATTTTTAAATTATACAAATGTATTACTGCTATCTTAGTCTGTGATATAATTGTACTTTTGGGCATTTGTGTCGGTCCAAAATACTCTGATATCATTGTATAATAATATTTGGAAATGATTTTCGACATTGAGACGAATTTACAGGAATGGCCAAAGATTGTACAAAACAATATTGAAAATTAAAATGAGTACAACAATAACGAATTTTAATGAGTAAATCTTTTAAAAAAAAGAGATATCATTTAAACTTCCACGAATTATTATTTATTGATTACTTCATGAATAATCGCAGATATTAAAAAAAAAATTCACCAATTTACCATCCCTGCTTATTTGATCCAGCTTGTAAAGTGGATTTAAAATATTCGAAGAATTAGTTGCGGCTCCCCTGCTGTTCTGTAAACAATTTTATCGCTTTACGAACCGATGATAATTTTTTTTGGGGTTTGCGGAGTGATTTTTTACAGCTCATTTTTGTTAAATATTTTTCGCATATTTCGCATATTGCCCACAAATTCGCCATATTACGGATATCACGTGACAATGCTGCAATTTTTATCACATGACGACAGTATATTTGCACTAAGCCCGACATATGCTGGTAATTTATGCCGAGATCCTTGGAACTTTGAAATAAAAATAACAATATTGAGGTAATTTTATTTATAAATTGTAGGTTGAATATCACTGATCATTTTCAGTTCCGAGAACAACTTTTAACATCAAACACTATGAATGAGGAATCATGGAATAAAACTTTGATTTAAATTCCTGAAAACATAAAAAATACGTAAAATACAGAGGAGCGAGAAGAAACTGCTTCTAACTTATAATTTTAAATTTTACTCCGAAATTGAAGATAATATTATTTTTATTCAATGAGTGAATTTTTTTAACATTATTACATCAGGAGACATAAGAGTTACATATCTTGTTCCACATCGTAGAACCCATCTTCAAACCGATTGCAACAGACCCAAATTGCTCTGAAACGTATACAACAAAAATAAAATAAAGATACCTCCTATAATTATAACTATAATTTGCCATGATTTGAAGACAGTTCGCTTAAATTAAAATAAAAAAAACTCCACACTTAATGTGCTTATTTATATTTGTAAGTATTCTTGTGATGACTTCTCACATCTCCTTATTAATAAACCAACAAGAGCCTTCAAAGCTGTTTTCCTAATGTGACCAGTTAACAGCATTCGACTTGTTCGTATTCCGGTTACTAAATTTAGATGTAGCTACTTAGTTGGTTGTAGCTTACTGCTAACCGATACCCTTCAGCCGATAAGTCTGTCCGACTATCAACATCAAAGTGCTGATGCCACATGTCAAAACATGACCTATTGTAAGAAACGTATGATTACGATTTGATTGATTAGTCTTTTTTAAATCCACAATTCCTCCGACGCTGTTCACTTTACCCCACGCATTTTATTGATGTTTATAAGGAGCTTACCAAAATATCTGCTTACTTATTTACAAGATTGGTTTATTGTCAGATTATCGAGATGATAGTAAAATTCATTTTCTGAACATTGAGTAAATGGGACTTAGATCATACCAGAGGAAAATAATTAAGAACATAATAAAAAGAAGAACTCGTCTAGGCGTTATCCTTACATAATATAAATATTTTTAAGCGATTTCATTAACAACTTTCGAGGTATGCCAGGTTTTTTTTTAACATGACAGCTATATCTTTTAAATAATGGGTTATTTTACTATCAGTATCCGATATTAGCGAAGATAATCTGGAAACGCAGGAATTAATCCATAAATTGCAAAATAAGTGTGGATTATAACGAGATACAAATGGTTTGAAACCAAGACTCGACTTTATATAATTATATTTAGCTGATTTTTACTCTAGTCGCTTTTAACACATTTTTTTATGTCTTAGCAAGCAGACTTCTATATCTCATATCTCTGAGCTGAATAATCAGTTGATATTTATACCCTTGCAGAAGGTAATGTGTAATCCCGAACACAAAGACTATATATATTCTTGATCAGCAGCACTAGTCGAGAGTATTGCAATAACCATTTATGCGGCTACCTTTTCAAATACCCCTTGACTCACACTCTTAAAGTTATATTGATGACTATTGGAAAGACGGATTGGACCACTATGTTATATAGTTGCCATTTGAACTATCGGTCGAAAGTTGCACTCTTGTGTGAATCATTTTCTTTTCGAATATATCCGGGTATACAATCTTGGACATAACTCAGCTTATTCAGTTTTGTTTATTTTGTTTGTTATATATAGTTTACACCAATAAATATGAGCAATAAACATAAAATCTGTGCAGATAAACTACCCAGCGGCATTTATTATTCAATCATAAAAACACGAATGCGCCTCACACACAATATTAAATTGACAAATTAAAATTTGTTTAATTTCTGCAATATGTTTTTGTTGTCAATTTGTGTAGAGCGCCTTACAAATGCTTAACACGGAATTCCTTTTTGTGGGAAATGCATTTTGGTAAAATTGTTATTGCCAATGAGTTATGCTTCATTAATTGTATTATATCTTCTATGGCAACATAACGTAATCACAACCGCAATCACAACAAATTTCACGGTAAACAGTTTTAACACAACACAACACAACACGAGAAATTTGGTCGCTCAGGGTTGAGCTAGCTGGAGTCATAAATCTCTTTCGTATTTACCGCCTTATTGTTACACTTACTGTACATACAGTGGCGACCCACCCAGTCGTTTTGACATTTGCTTGTAATAATCGGGATTTCCGATTCTGTGTGAACATACACAGACATGGAAATAAACGCTTTAATGCCATTCGGTGCGGTACACAGTTTACAGTTGTTACAATTATCCATTGTTTGGGCGAGTCAGTAGCGCAGCCCCAAGTAACCCCGTGCAAGTAAACACAGCTTAAGCCTCGATCGGAAGTAAAATACAAATACCGTTAAATTTTTAATTTAAAACTCATTTTCCATTACAACCATATACATGCTTCTGCATAATATATTTCATTCGGTCCGTCCGTCTCTGTTTAAGGCTTGATACAACTTTGATGGAATCCTTTTGTCCTCTTCTCTTTCAGCCTACAATTTATTTCAATTTTCATCCAACGTTTCCCTTATGCGCAATACATTTGTAATAATAAAATTATAATAATAAATAATGCCACAGTACTCTACTCAATCTAAATATATATTAAATTGTTTTTTGTTTGCTGAAAAGCTACAAATTACAATGCTTTTTGGTTATACAAAATATATATATATATGTTTATAAATTATATGTATTTCAAGCAAGTACTTATCCTCTTGTATTATTGACTTACATGGCTTGATTAAAGTCTAACACTATCATGCGTTAAATCGTTTGGCGCCCCCCGTTGATGTGAAATTCCATAATCAGAAGAGACCTCTACATTCCAACGTGTAATGAGGTCGTTAATGGATTGACCTCCAATCAGTCATTGAAACTTTCTACTCACGTCAATCTATTTGCCCGACTCCTTAAGACCGAGCAGGCTAAAGCGCTTCTTTGATAACTGATAAAATCATGGAAGAGGAGAAAATCCAAGATTATGCTGCCATTATTTGTAGGTGTAACAGTTTCTACATCGTAATCCGCGTCATATCCGCTCCTCGGACTTGGACAGAGTGGTATTTAGTAATGCACTCCACCATTGGCAACCTTTCTAGGAATTCTTAGGATTCTTTAATACAAATCTTCTTCGCCAGCAAGCTATTCACACCTTTTGATAATAACTTTTCTTTTGTGTATTTTTAAAACTATATTAACAATTCGGATCCTTAAGTAGATTAATGGTTTAATCATATTAGTGTTCATTAAGAATTGAATTTTTACTACAATTTAAATTTAATGATTTCGTTGTTATTTATTAAGTAGGCGTTATTATATGTATTAACATAATTTATTATTGTATCCTGACGTGATTTAAATTTAAGGTAAATACAATTTTTTGGTTTTTTTAAGTTATTGGATAGGAAGAATCATTGGTTATTTGGTGACGGCATTTGAATTGTGGTTCGATTGAGCTGATGATTTGGCCAAAAGAAATACAAATAATTGGTAATTGGTAAATTCATCCCCTTCGGCGACTAACTTGGATGCCTGCAACTGCCAATTACTGTCGCAATTTAAAATATCATCTACAGTTGCGGTCACCATAATAGTAGAGCAGACATATGTTTTGCGAAAATTTATTTAAAATAACTTAAATAAAATATAATAATATAAATATATTTTGTAGGCATAACAAAATTAAAGTCTCTAAATTTACAATAATAAAACTATTTGTAGTGGAACGATATTGAAATTAAAGTAGTATTTCTTAAAACTATACATGATGAATTAATGTATTATTCAAGGTTTAGATTTTAATTGCATGAAATCATAGGTTGGATTTATTTTAAAACTGGATTTTCAACGACGCACCGCAAGTTGTATATCGGATTGAGTCCGGAACACTCTTCTGACCATTCCATCAACTCGTAATTTTGGATTCTTCCGAACACAACTTGTTTCTTGAATGCTCAATTCAGATGTTAATCGGCAGACATTAATCTTTTCGCAGCATGTTTTTTTTTTTTGTTACTATGGAAAGTCTTGTATAATATAGCAGATATTTTTGACAACATTATGGTCTACCACGATATTCATTTGGAATAATTTTCGGAGAGTAGTCACAAATTTCCAAGGTTTTTAATGAGGACTCGCTTTTCGGCAGATCAATGTTCGCCACGCTGTGATACCATAAATTTCTGAATTTTTATATGAATTACTTAAGCATATAAGCTTACATTGTATCAATTTACTCAATGAACAGTAACTGAACTATTTCGAGTCTTTTCGCTAGCACAAAAATTATTTTAACCGCCTCGAAATAAGGGTACTTTAAAGGTTAAAAATTCAAAAATAAAACATTTAAAAATATAAGGTACAAAATGGCATGAGTAGATACGTGAAGGAGAAAACTAAACCAAGATATGGCCATTAAAAAATGTAGGATTTTACATTATATAAGCAATATATTTTTAACTACCTTCTGGAGTGTAGTACTACAAGAATCTAAGCACTTGAATTAAGTTTCATTAGCTAAATGTTCCAGCATAAAATAAGTTATTAACGAACGTAAATGAACCTTAAGCTGAAAGAAAAATCCAAATTTTCCAGGCCACAAATACTTGCTTCCATACCATAAAATACATATAGTCAACACACGACAAACTTATAAATACAAATCCAAATATATTGAATACTAAAACTACATAATAATTTTTACTTAAAATTACATCAATTTATTCTTAAGCTATTTTAATTATTAATTAAACAATTAAAAGCAAATATAATTACAATTTCAGTGAAAAGTTAAATAGTATTGTAAAGTTTACACAATGAAAATTAGGACAAGTAATCTTAGCTCCTTTTTAAATATAAAAATTAAATTATTAAAACCAATCACATATTTTTACAGCTAATAAATTACTGACGCCTTCATTCTTCACCCATTGTGTCTCCATTTTTGGCATTTGCGATTCTGACAATCAAAACAAACTAATTTAAGCACTTAATCATATTAATAGTTGTGCCCACAACCGCTACTGTTGATTTATCAGTCCTTATTGAGATTCAAATAAATATAAGCAGCCCCGTCCAGAAATCGGTCTTGTTGCCATTCATTTTTGTATACATAACTGGCAATAGAAACAAATTAAAGTTGCAATTCGTACAATCGATTGTGTGAATTTTTCATTGCTGTATATTTAGCGCTAACTCACAAAACAACAAGATGCCAAATCAAGTTAATAAACAAGTATTGTGAATCGTGCCTAAAAAGCCACGTTTTCAAAGGCTTGTTAGGCCGGGACAGGAGCGATCAAAGAAAGGCAAAACTGCAAGTATTTTAAAAGCGATATCAATACCAAAATACCATCCTGTACTATTGAACAATTGATTGAATAATTATGTATTGAAGGTTTTATAACGCATTTCATATTCATACCATATTCTGTTTGTTACGAGAACATTGAATTATATTGGTAAATATGCTGAATATATATATATATATATATATATGCATATATTTTAAAATAATTGCCAGTCAATGTTTTTTTCTTCTTTTCATATTAAAATTGATATTTATTTGTAAATGTTCAATAGCATCTATGTCGGTTTTCTCAAATTGGAGCATCCAGACGTCCACTTTGCAAAATTAAAGCCAAAACGAGGAGCATCCCAGATTGTTATTAATAAGCTCATCGAAATTTAGTTGCATTTAGTTGCATCTATTCGGACATATTTGCATACAAATATTTGCATGTTTTTGTTAGCAACGGTGCAGCGCGCTTTATTAAAAAGGCTGCATAAACAAATATTTATGTACATATGAGAATTATAAAGTCTATATACTAGCTGAATGTTTGCTGTTTCTTAGATTTTGTTTTAAAGTATGCCTGTGGATAATGATAAATATCCGTATCAAAATACATCACGCTTGGCAGTTTTAATTGGGAGCTTTTCCAAAATTTGGGTTCGCAAGCGCTTCCAAATATATTATATGCATTTAAATTCATATTCAATTTAAAAGTACAGCGGTTAAGATAAAGTATTAATAAATGACTGGTAGACCAAAAGGGAACAGAAAAATTTAACTCATTTACAATATTTTACATAAAAGAAAAGAAGCAAGATTATATAATTATAAAAAATTTTTTTCAACTGTTATATTCAAATAAGTTTGATCAGACTGAAAGGTCAGAAGTAAAATTAAGGAACACAGTGTGGAACTCTGGAAAGAAGAGCAACTCTAGCCCTAAAATTGTGGAAGATATAGGTTTTCATTATTTTTGGGAGAAATGCATCACTAATCTTGGGATAATTAACCTTATAAATTTGGGGGACATCAGTTCTAAAATTTTGGCATATTTAGTCTATTTTTTAAAAATTTTGACAGGAGAGTACCAATAAATTTGATGACTTCAGCTCAACAGCATATTGGATGAGGGTGACAGTTGGGCGTGGCAATAAATGGGCAGTTTCCCCCTGCCCATACCCATATATGTATGTATGAATGCGTGTGAATATCTTTGGTATCAGAGTATGAAGAGTGAGAGACAAGCAAACATAGGTAATATCGAGCATGACTTTATTTGTCGGTGGTTGATGATGACAACAAAAATATACATACATACATACACATGTATATACTTTATGGGGTCGGAGAGGTTTCCATAGCAATAACGACTCACTTCGTCGACGTGAACATAAATCCATTTACTATTTGGGGTCAGAAATATAAAATGTTGCTTGTTAGAATTTAGATGAACGCCTTGAAGCAGATACCCTGCACCTCGGAAGCTACTGAGTTGTACAAAATGCTACTGTCGGCAGGATTTCAGGCAATAGCTGTATAAAATTAATGCAGAAAACTGCAGAGCAATTTCGATTTACAGGGATTCTTTTGCTGTAGTATCCTACTGTTGTCATGTTATTTATTTTTTATTCTGAAGAATTATAAAAGCAATACTACATTTCTTTTATCAAGGAGACTTAAAAACGAAGTCAAGCTATCAAATTACGTTCCTTAAATATGACGTGGGTTTCTTCATTTCAATTAATCACTAATATCGATTCCATTTTGATTAACGATATCAATAAAAATCAACTTGGTATAATTGAGATAGTAATTCATCAAGATTGAATAGGAAACACAGAAGTTATTCAAGAAAACGTATTTTGAAATTTCAAAACAAGCCATGCGAAATGCTGATTATTGCCCAGAAAACTAGAAACAATTTTTAAATAAACGAAAAAAATTTCCTAAAATTAGAAAAACCTCAATTATATTTTACAGAAATATATTTAAAATCTGAAAATTTAAGCCGATGTTTAAAAAAAAAATCGTTTCTGAAATTCAGGAAATGGTAATAAAATTTTCTCTCTCGAGTGCTATTTTAGGGTTCAGATTTTGCTCGCCCTTAAGGACACATACCTCAGTGGAAAGTTCCTTAAGAAAAAAGGTAATACATGATATTCTAATTAATTAAGAAGAGAAAAATATTCTTTCTTTGAAAGATGCATCCTTCCGTTTAAAAAATTCACTTGCTGAATAATGGTGTAGCGAATTTCTAAAACTCAAGACGTTTTTTTGAGTGTATGTTTTCACAGAACGCTCTAATTGAGTTCAGGATCTCTGAATGCATACACACACACACTCAGGTAAGTATGGATTGCTTTGTTGTATTTGTGTTTGTTGGAGAAAACATTACACAAAACGTGAACCTGTTAACATAGGCGCCAGTCATAAAACCTTTCATAACATTTGACGTGCATTTGCACTTGAATACCTGCTTATTAGTACGCAAAACATTAATATACTTCTTAGTTGGATTGAGCTGCAAGTCATGTTGAGAACTTCATGCTCGGAGTATGCAACAAGCATACAATGGAAAATGAAACTGAAACTGAACCATAATGCAACTGACTCGGAAAAGTGTCGTTTCAGTGACGCACAACAATGCACTGAATCAAAACTGCTTTCTTATCCGCATTTTCCAAAACTGATTCAATTCATTATTTAATTCCTTAATTCGCTTAGATATTGCACCTCATTCAAATTAGTTGTTTCCAAATTTATTAAGCAAATTAATTACATTTCATCATTCGATGATTTCTGAATTATTTGATTCTATTGAAAAATGTATCAATTCTTAAGCATTTTTTTTTTTAAATTATGTAATTAAGTTTGCATTGTACATATAATTCGCTTGTGTGACGTATTCTTTGAAGATGCTAAGCGAAATACTTACATTTTAAACGATGGGGGAACTATAACTAACTGATTAGTTTTAAAATATGTAAATTGAAAAATGTAATCGTTCTCTCTTGAATGAATTTGTGGTTGAGCATCTAAAAATTAATTGTAAATATTTTTTTCTGATTAGGTTTTTTTCTTTTCCGCAATTCATGCAAAATTCTTGGATGTTTATGTATTTAAAAACCCCAGAAATACTATAAATATCTATTTTTTTTAGATTTACATTTAATTATTTAATTTTATTTTTAATTGAATTTAATTTATTTTCTACTCGACATTAAATAAATATATAAATAGCAAGAACTTGTTCGTTGGTTCTTAAATTAAGTTTTTATGGTAACTTGGGTTCTTTTTTATGGGAGTGGAGCAGTGAGTGATCGTCTAAGAACAGGGCAGCGTGAAGGCAGTCTGGTCTGGGTGGAATCGCTTGTCTTCTTCAACAAGTGAATGGGAATGATGATGCAGATAAACTTGTTTGCTTAAAATTGAATTAATTATGTCTATGAGAGATTTAATGTTCAGGTCTCCATGTATAATTGTGTATCTGACTAATGGACGGCTTGCGACCATAGGTCTAATTATGGAATTGAGTTTTGCTGCACTATGCGAATGTCTGGAGAATCATGAATGCAAAAAGTAGGAGTTAGCTTAGGAGTATTAATATCTGTACTTGATAAGCCACTGTAATTTTCCTTTTCTAATTGTGATTCGCATAAGAAGGCAATCTGTCTGTGTTCATACTCCATTGAGTGTAATAGCTGGGCCGGATTTATGTTTCTTTGTATAGTTAAGTTGTGTTAAGATAATACAAAAATTACATTACTGTTTTATACAAAACGCATTGTTTTATAAATTGATTACTATACACAAAGTGTTCAGAAACATTTGTAAACATTAGCGTGAGTTTCAGCACTGTGCATACAATTATTAATTACAAATTTACATACTATTATATATGTTAATTTGTTATTAACTATTGCGGGTGATATTTCTTTTTGGTGGCCATTTTAGATTAAATTTATTTATTTAATGTAGACTAATATGCCTCGACACGGAAAAATACAAGTTATTATTTTCTTATTATGCATATTACAAATATTACTTTAGCGAAAAACAGCAAATAATAACAACAAATTATAGTAATTTTGCATTGAGATCTCTACTATGAGATAACCCGAACTGAAAAATATATTAGGTGGATTAAAATACATATTCAAGTTTTTTTTTTACCAGGTTTCCATTTATAGGACTTTCCACACTCAAATGTAAGCAGGTAGTCATTGAAGGACAATTACTCTAATTTGTTTTTTTAATCTTACCATTTTGAATAATAAACTAATATTTTTAAGAATATTTAGTTTTGAAGTTGAGTACAAGTATAACTTCAAAGGTCTGTATCGATTCGGCTATTAACGCTAATAAAGAATATATATACATATATATATATATATATATATACATAACAACTTGCATTCTTAATGATGTGGAAGAGAGTGTCAATTTGACAGCATCACATAATAATCGTATCGCTTCCAATCATGCCACATTTGTGTTTACTAGAATGTGTTCACCAATTATACCTTTTTATTGTATAGTATACATTGGTGTTATTCTATTCTTATTTTTGAATGATCGAGTATTTACACTTCTTACCTTTTTATATGTTTACACATTTAAACTGTGTCGGTGGCCTGCTGTTGCACCACCTGTCGCATAAGGGCGAGAAGATTACCTTTGCTCATAATTTCCAAACCATAAATTTCAAGAGCAAACTGTTATGTTTGATGTCAGAGGTGTAAAGATATGTAATTAGAGATACATATTGGCTTTGAGCTGTAGGGGCGCACATTTTCTCACTTTTTACTTGCCGACAGCACAGCGGCACGCCTGTAATTCGGCACTGAACCGCAAAAAATGTGTTAGAAGAGGCGATTTAGGTTAGGTAGTGAGTCGAACTCTCCTAATTCGAATCACCATCTGCCACAAAAAAATTGACGTTAGTATATGTACACCTGTTTATGCACATAGTTATATATATAAATATATAAATTTGAGTGGACTTATATTCAGATAATATAGGGGACTTACAGAAATATATAAATAAAATAAAATAAAATAAAAAAATAAAAATAAAATTTTGGCTTAAGATAACTTTAAGAACAGGAACTATCACTCAGAAGATTTGATAATTATAATTTTACATTTTAACACCCTCAAATATATTTTATACTTTATTATTTTTTTTTTTCATTTCAAATTAATCGTTAGTTTTTATTTATCTTTTAATTTTAATTATACATTAAAATTTGCATTAATAAAATCTTTCTGTAAATGTGCGAACTAGATTCAATATTAGTTGATTTAACAAAGCAATATTCGGCAGAGATTAGAAATGTTATACAAATTTGAATAAATATTTATATAAATAATTGCAAATGATTTTGATTCAGATTCACTCTGCTGGGGTATAAAAAGATTAAATATAAATATAAAGCAATCTAAATAGTTCCGCCCGCAGAATATATATTCGTGATTTATAACATTTAATTTTAATAATTAACTGAAAAAATATTCTTTTTGATCTTATTTGACATTGTAAAAATGAATATAGCTTTACGTAAATTAACAAAGAGATTTTCAAGCCCATAAAACAAATTTTCAGCATTTCCAAAGCTATGCATTAGAGCAAAATCGAAAAGAAAACTCTGGTAGATAAATTAAATATAATGATAAAAAAAAACACATCTTCTACATTGTTAAGATTATATATTTTTAATTGCTTCATAAAAAGTCATAAAAAAGTTTTCATATTTTCAGCGAATATTTAAACCGTTGTAATCCATTGTTAAATTGGAGACATAACATTTAACAAACATTTAACATACACAGATAGATTGCTCCTCATTAACCTTCCTTTCTTAAGTAATCATCGTGTTATGTGGGTTTGTATTTTTTTGTCTTGTATGTAGAGTCAAACATATTTAATACAATATAGATTACTTTAATTTCCTTTTGGACCTAATATATGTTGCACTAAAAACCCAACCTTGACCACCTTCCACTTGAGCTAGCTCTTCTTGTCATACGAATTTAACACTACCTATAATTATTATTCATCCTTCAAAATGTAACTATTTCACTTAGCAATACATTTAATGAATACTTCACGCAATAATTCTATTGTCATTCTAAAACAAAATAAAAATTGATCGGATAAAAAATTGTTGCTTAAATTATACTAACTCGGCTGATCGGCTAATTTTATTTGTCTTTCCGAAATGAAAAAATAAAAATTAATTTAAAAATAAGACAGGCAATAAATAAAAATATTTCATTTCGATTTTCACTTCAATGTTGAATTAAAATATATAAATTAAACTTTAATTTTATTCAACATTTAACCGCTTAACTCTTTTAACATGAAAGCTAATTTTGCCCCTGACTGATAATTTTCACTGATACTTTTTGATAATTGACTGATATTTACCAAATCAAATAATCATTGAAAAAAAAACAATAAAAACTTATTGCGAATTTCTAACATATGCAACATAATTTACGAATGTACATAATGTAATACCTTATGGGAAAGGTACAGTCAACTGTAGACATTCAAAAATGTTGGTAGTGGAATCAGGTTATTAGTCAATCCTAGTGTGACAACTGATTGACAATGCGAGAAACGTCAGTTGTCATTGTGTAAACATGGTGTGAATGTTTGCTACATTAAATTTACGTAATTGGTTTTTCATTTGTTTTTTCTTTGTGATTTGCAAAAGCCAAATAATATCCGGCATGCCTCAAATATACGTTCTTATTTATGTTTTATTTTTAATGGAGGACCAAATATTTATGGGAGAATGTTCAGTTTTCGAGCCAAACCTATTTTCATAGCTTCACCTACTTGCAATATTAATTACGCGATGTTTGTATTTAAGAAGATGGAAATCAATTAGCTTCAAACTCATGCTTCAAAATCATAAAGCTTTATAGCCTTAAATTCATGAGTTGCGTATTTTTAAATTCCGTCTGATTGTCTTCAAGCTCATTTGAAAAACACCACATTTAGAAGAATTAAGCAAACATTTTTAAACATTTATTTAAATTTTGGAAAATACATAAGCGGGATTAGAAAATGTCCATGAAATAATTTTATTTTTTTTATTTAAAAACGACTGCACACAAATTTCTAGAAAATACTCTTTCCACTGGATGGAAATTAAGGGGTTATGTCAAAGCTTAATTGAAGAAAGTTTATTTTAATGGCATTAACTAATTTTGAATGATGAATGTTTTCTACAGTAGGAATATTTTAGACTTCTTCCGTACCAAAACAGAACACAAGTTGTACCATTCTAAATCGATTAGTAGTATTATAATATATACAGAAATTTATGAATTTTGTTAAACAACATAAATAGCAAGATAATCGTTTAAAACATGTGAAAATTACAAAACGTTCAATGACGGGGACAGGAGCAGACTAGAATCTGCATCGTTAAAGTATTATAAGTTAATAAGTTTTCCAAATAGGTACAATATATGATTTAAATTTTGCAAACACCGCTTCCGCCGTTATAAATCTGCGTGGAGAGCTTAGTAGAAGAATGGTCTGGACTTGAGTTATAGCTAACTGCAAGTACCTAATCACAGGATCCATCAAGCCAGCCGTCACGCCACCTCTCATTTACTTTGCTGCAATTGAACAGTGGTTTACCGAGCTTGTCGTTCACTCGATTATGGAACTTGCACAGCCACATCGCCAGATCCTTTTGTGAATTCACATTTACTGGATTCACCTCAATTCTAAAAATAAAAAATAATAATTAAAGTCATAGTTAGATATTTAATATTTAACAGGCACACATACTCTGAACGAAAGTCCTTGGCACAATACTCGCATGGATATAAGCGTGAGAGCACCTCAAAGAATTTTCGCATATCCCGCTTCTCAGTGTCGGTGGGATTGTCCGCATAAAATGCAGCCATTGTGTGCAGTAGACTCCAAGTGGATATGCCCAGACGCACCTTGTCCAGGGGGCAGTCATCCCTCGGCGCTGCTACCTGAACATTAAGCTTCTCGTTGGCAGCCATATGTTTTTCCTAGCCATAAAATGCAAGCATGTTAAAAAAAAAACAAGTGACAACGTTGCAGTCGGGCGTAACCGACTGCGGAATACAGTGATACAGGTTGGGCACACCAAGGGTGAGCGTGGCCAACAAATAGCGATCTTTGAAGGATGTTCCTAGTAATCTAGTACCCAAATTTGGCTTGAAAATTGCGGTAGATATAGGTTTTTTGTTTAAGTTTAAGACATTTTTAGTAACCTTCAAGTTTGATACCCATAGCTCTTACATAGCGGAAGATATAGGTTTTTAACGTATTTTGTTTATCAATCTTTTATGGCAGATAATATGGTGACCCTATCTTACAAATTATGGAATACGCATTTCAGACTTGCAAGGCCGTAGTTCCTGGTGGCGGCGGATGTGGGCGTGATCTTAAAATGTATATTCCTATATTTGAAGGAGGTTACCAGCAAGCTGCCTTTCAAGCTTAGTAACTCTCTAAAATTTTTGGATATTTGCGATGATCGATTTTTATCATATCCTAGTCTCCCAGTAATCGTAGCTCCATAATTTTAACACTTTGTCTGACGCGCGCACAGACAAGTATATGTTCCAAATTTGCAAGGCTATAGCTTTAAGGGTGTCGCAAAAAGTTGCGTTCATACAAATGGACAGACCAATATACTCTTAATCCCTTCAGTATGTGAGTGCAAAGAGAGCAGAGAGAGAGAGAGAGAGAGAGAGAGAGAGAGAGAGAGAGAGAGCGTTGTCGCATTTACCTTTGCTGCCTGCGTGCTGGAGATGAGACGCTGTTGCTTGGACCAGGACTTGAAGTCGTTGCAGGTGCGACAATTGCTATCCTGTTTGCTGCTTCTGTGCGCTGTGAATTGCCTATCATTTAGCGGCGGCTCTGGCTCGGATGGCTTTGGCTTTGGCTTAAATGTGGTTTCGGACATCTTTAAGTAGGGATCTCGCAATGTTTGCAAAACAGTTTTTTGAAGACGGCGCACAATTAATCGGGCGCCCTCACGATTTTGAGCTACCTTACTTTGATAGCTTAGATGTCGAATTAATTTCTTCCACATGGGCAGACGACTGCTTTCCGTTAGCGTCAAATGAATTTTGTTAATTCACAGCGCTGTGTTAACGCCTATTTCAGTTAGCGCAAAATTCGCGGCGCTTGTTATGCACATCGCTGCGAGACTGGCTGGTTAGCTGCCAACAATCTGGCAACGTGATTTATTTTTGCTGTGAAATTGCTTTAAAAATGTAGCTAATTTTTGGATACTTCGTGTTTAACTAAGACGAAAATTCGAAATAACACTTATCAATTTTTGATTATTTTCCATTCCTATATATGTATAAATCTGAGTGACAAGCAAAATTGAAAGAAAAATCTTTAGGCTAAATACACACATATCCATTCATGAATCCTTACACAAAATAAAACATAAAATATTACATCTCCAATGCAAATGGGCGCAAACTATTAAATTTAATAAATATTATCAATCGGCATGGCAAAATAAAGTAAAAATTTAATTTAATTTAATTTTAAAAAATCGAATCCAGCCAAAACAAATGTTCAGTAAGAATAAGTTAAGTTAATTAAGTTATGCCCAATCGCAGATGCTTATTTTTACAGATCTGCACGAATATTCATCAAAAAGTTCATTCACATTTTTTTTTTCAACGGGGTTTTTATGTCAAAATTGGTGAAAGAGACTTTAATCATAAAATAATCCATTACGAAAAAATAAAATAATCAATTATTTTATTTTTTATTCTAAATTTAAATTTAATGTTCAGTTTTTTAATTATGTTTTTTGCAGTCGACCGGTCAAATCCAAAATATTTAGAATCCCGTCGGGATTCATCTGCAGGAATTAGAAACAAGTAAAAATAAAAAACACTTGAAAAAACCGGCCACCAAACCAAACACAACTTTTTTAAGTTGCTTTATTTTTATTGTTGAACTGATCTTAGTACACATTAATAATTTATATAAATAAATCAATAAATAGAAAATAGCTTCACAATGGGCACGTCCTACCCTCTTTCGTGCCCTAAATATATATTTTTGTCAAATAATTTTTTTTTAAAGAATAAGTTGAATTTTTTGTGGCTAGTGTTTTTTTCGCCAGAAGCTTTAAATCACCCTAAATAGAAAATTCAGAAGAATAAAGGTTAATTTTTTTAATTTAACTTAGCGACTTATATTTCAAATTGAATGAAAAATTTCTCATCATATTTTGAGCACTTACATATAATAATATAATTAGGCTACTAGTTGTAGATCTATTGCGGTTCATGGATAAGGAGATACGAAAGGAATCGAGATGATTTTTCAATTCAGGAAGACTGCATTCGTCGTCGAATATAACGATCAGAAAAATAGTCGAGTCTATAGAAAAGCGTTTAAGAACCCGCTTCAATGAGAGCGCTTCTCCCACAGAAAGATGTTGTCATCTATCAATTTGAAATTGGCCTTACTGACCATAATCGGCTCACACCCGATATTTACTAGCAACAAACCCATGGTAATTTGATGGGTCACGATATGTACAAGATAAGCTCAACTACCAAATATTTTGTTCAAATATAAACCCAAACTGTGAAAATGTTCCACAAAAATTCCTTCTCAAAAAACTGTTCTGATTACCCTGAGGAATAGTCCACGCGAGGGCCATTGGATTATTTTAATGAATCAACTTAACAAGGACACTTATATTATGCCGAAATCCACTTTCCCATTGTACACCAACATTTTGAATTGTATTTTATATAGACAATATTTTGTATGTAGGTAAATTACATCCGCAATACTATAATAAAAAAAAATTGTTTCATACCAACAAATGCAGAAACTGGACAATTTTGCATTGAAAAACTCCCATAAATCTTATAAGCATTTATGTTTGTTCAAATTTTAAATTTATATATTAATTTAATTTATTTTTTTTAATCTTTTTTTTTAGTTTTGTCTGATATTAGTCGTGATTAAATAAATAAAGTCGACCACAAAAATAAATAATAGTTGAATAGTAAATAGAATGAGAACCAAGCCGTACTGCTACTTGAGTATCTTTAAATATATAATCTGCAGTGAAATAAAACTTCTCTAACCCGAATCAACATCTGCCGTAAGAAAAGTGGTCTTAAGTCATCAAGTTGTGAACCATTACAACGAACTTCTCCGATCGGTCGAAAATTTAGTTACAATAAGAGCTCGATTATATTTGATAAGGTCGTGACCAAATTAAAATATATTTCGAAACATACATAAAGTTATAAATACTTTTTGTACCGATTTTAATCTGTTTATTTATCAGCTTAATATAAAATGTCTGTAGTAAATTTTGTTTGTTGTTTGGATACAAAATAATTGAATAGATGTTTATACATGATGGCAATATATATTTCTATTACAATTATATGAACGTTTAAAATCGTCGATAATTTGAATGCTGCGAATTATTTCCTCTATTTGGGTGTCGGTATGGAGCATGTCTTGGCCCATTGTAATTATTACGTTGTTGATAATTATTATCCTGGTATCTTTGATTGTACGGCCTATTGTAGCTTTGATTTGAATAGTTGCCTGAAATATATAAAAGTAACCGAATTAGTTTATCAAAAAATTTACATTATTCCTTTAACGATTAACGAAATTATTGTTCGATTCTTATAATTTTTACTTGAAATTTGTGTAATAGGTCTGGTTCCGTGATTAACTAAGAGATATTCCCTAGCATTCCATATTTAGTGTGCAGTGTTTACGATTTACCTTGGGGTGGGGGATAATTGTAATTTCCACCATTTCTTCCATTATTTTGATATCCATTGTCGAATCTTTGCGTTCTCATGCTGGACGATAATAGCCTTTGACCGCCCGGAGGAATGTAAGCCCTTTGCGAATGGTTTCCGAAGCCTAGGTCAGAGGAAAAATGTGTTATTTAATATTTTGAAAATAAAGTTTACTGAAAAAGTTATAAAGGTCAGTCCGATTGACTTTATTATTTGAGCTCTGCATATTTTTTTTTAATTAATCTTTTTTCCACTTTTGAATAAAAAAATATAAGTAATGAGGGGAAAAAAATATATGAATTTAAAAAATCGAATGTTATTCTAGTTCTGCAAAACATATTTAAATATAAATATATATTTTGGCAGTGCTTTGCTTACCACCTTTTTGTAACACCTTTTGACATGTGAATGCGAAAGAGTTGATTAGCATCGATTAAAATATTCAGTCCTAAAAGAATTTGTGATTTTGAATCGATTGATTTGATTTGAGTGTATGTTTTTAATGGGATTGTCTACTGCTTTTTGTGTTTTTTAAGTAATATCCATATAGTGTTTGAGATGAGAAGAGAAGAAGATAAGAGAATACATTCACATGCTTTTCCCTTATAAAATTGAAAATAGAATTTAAAAAGGTTTCGTTACACTGTAGTTAGTTATATGAGATACATTTTTAGCATACGCCAATCTAATTGCACAGGTAGACAAGAAAATAGTAGTTGCTAAAAGTGTCAATATAATAGACTTTGGGCTCAGTAGTTATTGCTTCTGCACTACGCTCGTACTTATCGTACTAGCAATAAACAAATGCTGACGACTTATGCCAAGTAACTTAACATACAAAAAGAGCACTGATAATTTTTCAGTCCGTCCGTAGTAGGCAAAAATAGGTTTACATATTTATATGGAAATGTATATTGTTAAATTATAATTTTCTTTTACCGATGACAGGTCCATTTTTATGATCGTTCGCTTGTATAACTTGTGGAGGATCCACGGCGTCGGGCAGCCTTTTAGCTAGAAAGATGTAGGTCTCATCGTACTGCGGGTCCATGAAAACAGTTGTTACAACTTCATTATTCATAATATCAGGCAAACCAGGAATTGGCGACTTCAACTGGCTAAAATTCAAAATTAAATAAATTTTGTTGAAAAAATAATTTAATTAAGCATGCCAGTTGCATCGCTGTGTGTGCAAAACTAAAATAAGCTAATTTTATGACAATATATAGATGTGTGTTATATTACACACATGGAGTGTGTAATAATTTAAGATACCCAATAATGCTCATAATTTACCCGTGCTAAATGTTAAATATGCTGTTGACAATTATTTTTTAATAATTAGGCAATTTTTTAATGCATTTGAATTGATATTTTTCAACTGATATTTAGTAAATCCATTTATTATAGAATTTTTAAAACAAAGTGAATGATTATTTCTTCAATTATTATTTCCATTCACGGTCAATATACAATTTACCATATTCAAATAGTATATCCCAGCAGAAACAAATTTTTCAATTTCTATTCCGCACTTATATCATGCAACATGTGGTCATAATAATCAATATTTTGAGTTCTTGTTGTATTTCTCTTCACATTTTTCATAGCACAACACTAATTGTAAAACATATTGTATTAAAGTGGCTTATATTATTTCACTTAAGCTAAACATTAAAACATTAAAAAATCTATTGGAAAAGAAGGGTAATTATTCTTGTGACTTCAGACGACTTAACTATAGCGAACCGAAACTAGCCCTCACTCCAAATATGCCTCTTTTAAGGACACTCCCAAATATATTCAAAGAATGTTTAACTCTGCTACAACTAGGATTTATTGTATTTAATGCTTGTTTTAGAATTGTTTGATAATTGATTCAATTATATGGTCAATATTGAATAGACGTTCAAAAAATACGAAATTCGATCGTCATAAAACTTAAAATTATGTAAGTGCCATTCGAATGTATTTGTAGGAAAAATGTATTTGTTTTAATTGGTGGTTCTACAATATAATATTTCTGATTTGTAAAATTGTAACACAGTTCCACTACTGATATTGAGAATAAATTATATAACTAAAAAAAAACAAATACGAAAATACGCGGAACAATTTCAAAATTACTTTTGTGAAGAAATCTTTTATGCATTCTACAAATCAAAAAAATGCTTTTTATTTACTTATTAATTTACTTAAATATATGTGTACATTGTATAATAGGGGGTTAAGAGAACTCATTTGAAAAGCTCTGCATAATATATGATTTGATCATTATCCTACATTGTTTTACGTACGTACCCGTTTAACGCTGTGTTGATCTCTGATTTGGAAATTGTCCCACTCATTCCATCGAATGATGAAGGACTGTTTTTCAATTGGGAATTGCCGCCAGTTTCGTAGAGTTTATTTATAGTCTTGAAATGAGGACTACATTTACTTATGTACAAATTATTATCCCCTCTTTTGTTACGTTGTACTAAAAAAGGAAAACACAAATATATGTATAAAAATTAAAATCATTATTAATAATTAAATTTAACGAAATCATTTCAATTAGTCGATTTCTGTTGCTGCATACCACACAATAGTTAGTGACTCAATGCGGGGCCCGGCCCTCTTATCGAAGAATGCCCATGCGGGCGATGAGAAACTAATATTAACAGACTTCTAAAGCGATCGCCAAGTTTGACGACTATCAAAGCTATCAGCTATCAGAGCAAAATCCCTAAATCATCGCAGTGAGTTTCTTGATATACCTCGTAGCCCGGAACAACAGAGTCAACTTATGGGTGCTTTACATCGACGGGACTCAATCCTCTGGCATTACGAAAGAAAATGCTCAGCAAATATATGTAAGAAATGAGAATGTGTTGCAATACGCCCATCAGATCGAGATACTTGTACATCGGTATTATCTTAAAGCTTGTTTTCCGATTGAAAAAAAGTTAACGATAACGAAAAACTTCACATAAAAAGAGATTGTAAAACCGCTAATAATTTTTTCGGATTTGAGACGGAAAAACTGAAATCCATTGTGTTAACCTCCTGTATTAAAAGAACAAAATCTATTTATTTTGTAGATTGATTATTATTGGATTTCTTCGAAATCAAAAACAAAATCTCTTGCAATTTCGTGACCGAAAGGTGTAGAATAGAATAAGTAGAAATTATTCGAAATTATTAGGTTATACACAGGAACGGACTAATATGCTTTTGAAAGAGTCTACTACATCGAGTGTGTGATCAGTTGAAAATATTATATATATTTCTTGTGAATCGGTTCAAAAAATTTAACTTACCTTCCTCGTCGGTTAACTGGTTGTGGAGAGGTCCGAGCGCCTTAAAAAGCCTATTTTCATCAACAAATGGTAGCAGGGCAACTCCTTGCCAGGCAAACTTTTTTCCGTTAAGATCAATTTTGAAATCTTCTGGATAGAAATCAATTATGGTTGATTCCTGAAAAAATTAATATAATTTATATATATTATTTTATGTGATATCTCAGCATATTACAAATTAAAACATCCAATTTTGTCAGTTCTTTAAACGTCATTGAGGTTTATTACTTACGGGTTTGGACATTAGCTGTGCCCACGGTTCCGGAACATGTGAGCTGCTAGCTGCTGGGAAAACACCCATTAGCTGTTCCAAAGGATTGAACTAGAATAAATGAATTAAATCATTAATTTCATATAAAACACAAACTTATTCAAGCATAAGGAGCACATTCTATAAAGTAAACAAGAAAATTATTGTTTTCTTTAAGCTTACCGGTTTTGTGCCTTTTTCGAATGTCGTCGACAGGCCCTGTATATTTACAAAATCGGACGCAAAAGGCGCATAATGGTAGGGAAAATACCAATTCCAGGAAGCACAGCCTTGATAGTAGTACTTGAGAACCCAACAGAGTCCCCGGACATATTGAAGTGCGACAGCATAACGAAATTGAAGATTGACCGAAGCCACATCAAATTTCGATTCGTAATATCTGTTTTTGAATCCATCCTCCCAAAGTCGCACTTCATCGTTATTCTCCTCCTCATCCGCATCATCTAAATTTGCATTTGTACTCGAACGTTTGCTGGCCTGCGAATCATTGGATCCCATTCGTACAGCAGATGCCTCCTGTTTATAATTCGTTATTATCTTATCAACAGCGGCGTTATTTCGTCCAACTGCCATCGGTCCAAAAGCGCTCTGTTCCAAAGCCTTGTGATTTTCCCGTTTCTGTCTGGCCTTGTATTGCTGTTCCCTTCGTTGTCTATCCTTGAATATTTGATCCTCCACATTTCCCAAGTCGGTCATGATTAATTGAACCCTGTCCAAATTGACGTCACCGGAGTCGGTTAAATATCCTTTGGTTTTATACACGCATTTCTTGTACAACTCAACCAATCGATCGACGGCACCTTCTCGGATCTCCAAACTGGGTAGATGAGGTAAGAAATCGTTGCCCACAAAGAAACACATGAATACCCAATCGTCTAGAGCTCTCTCAAAGTCATAGCTAAACGGTAAATTGGGCATTTCAAGGGTTTTCCTCAGATATTCTCGCAACACACTCAATCGGACAAATATGAATTTCACTTCGGCTCCAATTGGAACATCGGGTGGACTATTTATATTATTGGAGCCAACGGCACTCAGCCCAACACACTTGTCCATTTCGTGACCAAATTGATTACAAACGTCACATGGTCGTGGCTTATTGGGCAGAAACTCCTCACGAATTATGGTAAAGTTCGGCTCGTGAGTCGCCAGCCCAAGCATTATCAGATCTGCATCAGCCCCACAAAGCACGTGGTGCGTGTTGGGATCATGATCCGGCTGTGCACGCTGCTTCCGTATGTAGTCCATTATTTTGTGTTCTCCTTCTCCGGGCACGTTAGCATCGGATAATATAATTTTTACGCCTTTCCATGCCGGGTTATTGTTCAGGCGATCATGTATATAGTAATGCAGGCATTTACTTAATCTGTCCATAAAAGGTGTTCCCGGCGTTATACAGTTCGAGTCGAAATGTTCGCCCTTCTCCTTTTCCGGCGGCAGTTTGCAGCCTGAAAAAAAGAACAGAAACGTTTTACAAGAGTCCACAACTGCTGTCCTTAAATTAGAATTTATATTACTCGTTATTCACTTCGAAGAAATAATTATGATGAGCAGTGGCAACCATTTTAATAAAAAAAAAAGAAGATAAAACGTTGCAATCGTGCTTAAATATTGATATCATAGGTAATACCATCTGAAAACAGGTGCCACAGAAAAGGGTGGGTGTAGCCGAGATATACCGATCTTTGAGGAGATTTTTAGTCATCGGCACCGTCCAAGATTGGCTTTAACATAGCAATAGATATAAGCTTATCTGAATTTTGCGGGCGGGAATAGTTTCCCATTATTCTTCCTTCCAATATTGGTAACGGTAAATTACGGGAGATATGGGCTTTTGGGAATTTTGGGGGTGTGATAATGTATATGCCGTTCTTTGTGGGGGGTCTGGAGGCGGCGGAGATGGCATATATCGATCTTTGAAGAACATCGAACAACTTGTATACTAAATTTTGTGACCGTAGCCTTAAAACTGTCGAAGATATGGCTTTATCGATTTGCGAATATCGATTTTATCGATTTCATAGCCTCCTGGTGGACGTAGCGCTCCAAAGAATAAAAATATTTGATTTTAGTTTAAAAAAATGTTTTGGGTATCTAATAAAATAATTATTTGTTTTTTTTGTGAATATTTTAATTTGAAATTTATATCTATAATTTTAAATAAATAATTTAAAGTTTTTGAAGATTTTTGAAATCTCATTTGAAATTGGCTATTCTACTTGTATTTCAAAACAATTTAAGTTAATGGATATTCAAAAAAATGTATTAACTAGTTTTAAGAACTTAATTTAATGGTAGAAAAATAAGAAAAATAAATAAATATCAAGTATAAAGTACATTTTTAAAAAAATAACGGGAAAATTCCTTTTTTCTGTAACAAAAACCTTTCTTGAAATTTTTGTAAGTCCATACGAAGTTGTCAAAGTTTGGTTTCGGTAGTTATAATTTTGTCGTTACTAATTATATTAATGAATTACAAATACTCCTTATCAGCATCACGTATATCCGTAATTTTATGTTCCTAAGCGAAATAGTCAAACAGATTTAAAGTCGGCAGGATCGAATTACTATATCATAGTCTTAAGAGATAATGGTTTGAATAGTACATTTTTGTAATTACCAAGATATCTCACAATTTATTTGTGTTATCATGCTTCCAGAAAAAAATCATAAATATCTGATTACTTTATCTTATGCTTCCATAGAAAGATACGGCGATGAAAGGATATTTCACCGTTCTTTTTCGTCGTAGATAATTTATGTGTGTTATGAAAACTGCATAGACATAAACACCTATCAGCGATGAATTGCACTTCTAATTACAGAATGTATTCTGTGTGCACACGTTGTTATTCATTACTAATGACGAGTTGTATGCGGTAGCTTTTAAGTCAAGCACAAACCTGTCTTTCCTTATCTCTTTTACTGTCTCCTTTAATTGTAGTCGTATTGTTTTTTTTTTTTATGGGCTATGCAATTTGTGTAGAAAACTTTCAATATTTTGAACATATATTTATAAATACATTTTGGATTACAAGAGTATATCTTTGTATATGAATTTGAATAGTATTCCATTTACGACTGCATTCAGCATGTAGAGTGATTACTTTAGTATAGCTCACGAATCGAATTCGTAATGCGTTCTTTTCGCTGCTGGGCTATGCAACAAACACATACATAACATACACATACACAAACACAAGCGCTGACACAAACACAAGCGCTCACACAAACACACACACACATACACATTAAATGCTTACCTCGTGTTAAAAGTTCGTCTCGAATGCGCTCAATTTCCAAACGCTTTTCGGTTGCTTCTTTTGCAGCGCGAAATCTTCGGGATCTCTGTTGATTCATTTTCGCTCTGGGCGCAACGCCGTCAATGGCCATATAGAGGAGTTTTCTTGGGCGAACAATGCCGAAAAGTCGATCAATGCACTCGAAAATAGCGATCATCATTTCCTCCTCATTTTTGGGTGCCGGTTTGTCCTCGGGATGTGTGCATGGATGTATAATGCCGTTCATATCGAGATAGAGGTTATCGAACTCGACCCCATTGGGATTGGGCAACGTTGCATCCTCGTAGATATTCTTTCCCGTGTCCGGATCTACTTGCTGAATTTTTCCCGGTTAGTGGAAATCGTATTTATGCTCGTTAACAACTATACCTTGTTCTCATTACATTCGATAATGACGCACGGATACTTTTTGCTCAGCCATCGGAAGAATGCGGGTACTCCCATTTTAAATCGGAGTATTTACAAATTGTTTAGCAATTTCTCGTTTTTTCCAAATCTGTATATTTTCGTACACACATATGGATGGAACACATACAAATCACACTCACCGATAGTAACTAGACACGATTTCGATAAATTATCGAATGTTATGCCGATGCAAGTGATGCCAATTTGGCTATTTAAACTACATCAGGGCTAGAGCCGGAAAATTTTTTGCTTTGCAGTTCCCTGTTATAGGATTTGTTTGAACAATTTTAATTATTTATTTTATACTGTACCTGGTATTTCTAATTTGCTGTAAGGATTATTTATCTTTAAAATAAAAATATTTTTCGCCCTCAGCATATGTAACATTTGTCAATATTTATATAAGTTAACGGACAGATCTGTTATTTTTTAATTTGAGCTGTTCATCGGCATCAAGTATCGATTGAATGTCATTTATTCATTATCGAAACCAACGCAAGGGCACATTTTACTTTGCAGTTAGTCTCATATACACACAGCAACAGGCGGAACGCATGGAATTTTTTCACTGAAGTGAAACACTGTTCATACTGGAAACATTAGTAAATTTGCAGATGATGGTAATATGCCAATCACACAGAGCGACGTCTTGCGGGTCGCATTGGAAGTTTTCAAAGTTGAAACGCTGTTCGCGTAGTTAGTTAGGCTGCACCTGTTAGTTGATTAAAAAATTTTTGAGCAAAAAATATAATAAAAATAAATGTGTAGGCAGAATTATATATTGCAATTTGCTATTCTTAATACTCTTCACTGTTTTGCATGCAGAGTAAATGTGATGTGAATGAAGTTCAATTTTTTAAGGCGTTGATGGGATTTTTTTAAACGAAATTAAAAAACTGTTATTGGAGGCTGTGTCGCAAGCAGCAGATAAGACAACCTTGCGTGAAAAACTTCTTCGTCAATGAAAATATAAATAGATCCCAATACTCTCAACCTTTCATGTTTGACATCAAATTTGAGAGTTTATTAATATTAAATATATATATTATTTTATATAAATTAATATAGTATATTTTAAATACCTCAAGCAATTTCTTGAACACCCAAGCGAACAAATAAATGTTTTTGCTTAATAAATTTAGAATTTAAAGCCCAGTTTACAGATCAACGAAAAATATCGCGAACGAAATCTCAATATATTTCGTTTGTGTGACTAAAAACAAAAAGGTCTGATTAGAGGAATATATGTCATGTATTAATTATCTCACCTTACGGCACTTGCCGCTTTTATAGCCGATAACTAAGTCAAAATATATCAGTTAATTATTTTGACATCGTCAAACAACTGTTCACAGAGTCCACACCGGTTACTAGTGAGTTAACATTGTGGATTTTAACTTTGCGGTCCCCAAACCGTACCGTCAAAATTTCGCTACAAGAAAAATTATTTGATTATTTTTTGCCTGTCAACAGATCTTTTTGGTTTTAAGTTACACAAAAAATATATATTTAAATTGTGTAAGTTAATTCATATTTCGATTTGAAAACACGGCTAATGACTAAATATCATATAATATGAGTTGAAAAACGGATTGAGCGACGAGTTCCTCTCTCTCTATACTTGATATTGAAGAGGATTCAACGACGCCGAATGCTCAATAAAATTCATTATAGTTAAGCAAATATTAATTTTCTAATATTGTGAATTTGAATTTTGTTTTTGCTCAAATGTCGCTTAAGCTAAACTTAACTTAATGTGGGACGAATGTCAAACTGTAGATATGTATGTTAACTGTGAATGCTATTTTAAAACTGCCGCTAATGTGTAAGATGAATAACAGGGCATGCACCTGCTTAACAGAAAAAAACATTACCATAAATGAATGTAAGTCGAATGTCAAAACTCTTAATATGTATGTTACTTCATGTTATCTGTTAAAAAATAATATATGCACCGGTTTAACAGTAACACTTGCTGCAATTGCCGACCAATATACTAATGCACAAGCAAATCAGAAAATAAGATTGTTGTATTTAATAAAAGTGTCAAGCTTTATAGCGAAGGTGACATTCGATCTCGCATAAATGGTCTATTTGTTTGCGTACATGCCGTTAAAATATTATCATAAATGAATGTAGAATGCTCTGCTAATACTGCCTCTGTTAAATAAAATGAATAACTGCAATTTTAATTGTGGAAAATCTACTATCATTACAAGTAACAAGTTGTTAATAATAGTGTGAAAAATATTAGCGAAGGTAACATTCTGTCTCTCCCCTCTATTTGTTTGCCATGCCGATTTAATGCTTAATCATTGTCGAATGTAAAACGAATGTCAAACTGTGAGCAAATATGATAACTTGAACTGCTCTGTTAAAGCTGCCACATTTCTGACTGCTAATTTTTAATTAAGTTTCACATTTTGAAGGCAGATATCGGGCATAATACTTCGACTTATACTTTGAACAGCTACATAAAGTTTCGGAACTAAGTTAAAAAAAAGAAAAAAGTCAAGCAATTAATCCCGATGGAACAATTAACACATTCGCATTCCGAAGAAACAAAATGATGCTAATTGAAATCTACGGAAAGTGAATTTTATAATTATATATATGTATATATGATTTTATTACAATCAATTTAAGGGCTTTACACGAAATTATATTAATACAATAAAATAATACATTAGAACATTTTGTTTGCAAATATATTTCAGCCTACAACTTAAAAACAACACGTTTGTATTTTATTTAATTTTTTTTTTTTGGGAATGTAGAAGAGCATTCCTATTGTTTAATATAAATGCATATTTACTTGCAGGCTCAAATAAAAAATGTTTGATAAACTTGCTTGCTTCTCATTCATTCTTTTGTATGTATACTTATGTAGCATATTTTGATTCGAATATAAGGACACGAATATCCAAGTTCTCAATTTTCTTTCTTTTCTTTTTCTTTCATTTGTATTATTTTTTGTTGTTGTTTGTTGAATGTTGAACAATAGTTTTTTTTAACAGGTGGTTTCTGGCATTGGTTTCGGCTTTTGATGTCTAATGTAGACTTTTGTCTTTCCCAGAACTGTGGAAACTTTGGGATTGTTGTGCTTAAATGATTGAAAACTTTCTTTGAATTTCAATATCGTCTTATAACCTGTCTTTTCCACTGTATGCAATTCTGTCGTTGACGCGGGTATTTCCTGGTAGGAACTTTCTGTATCATCTACCATATTATTTACATTGCAATCGTCCAATGAGAATTGGACAAGATTTGATTGAGCCATCTGCTCGGATAGACGACGAATGTTTAACTGGAGCTCCTCGCGCGACTGCTTCGATATTGAGGAGAAGCTATGCCTATTCTGTAATTTATTGCAACTGTTCACAGTTAAATTTTTATTGAGTTTGGACTGAGAGTCATCATAATCGGATGGAACGGAAAGGGTTTTGATATTGCCATAGGTGAATGTGTCCTCGAATGGATTTAGAAATTGTTTACCCCGAGCCGGTGAAAAACTGGCAGACTTCGTTGGCAAATTCTTTTGTTGCGGCAAATGATTGGTAGTACAACTATTATTTGAAGTGGTAATTAAATGGGGAGATGGTGGCGCAGAGAGTATGGATTCTTCATTTCTGTACAGTTTCTGTTTGTGCATATTTGGTTTCAAATAAGATCGTTTGCTTGTTGCCTCCATCATAAAGTCATCTTTTGTACAAGCATTTTCTTGTGTTCTTTCCTTAGAATGTGCTGTTTTATCTGTTACAAGCGAATCGATTGGACGTTTTATCCAAGGATCCGCTGCAACTTCCCAGCCAGCCTCGCTGAAACTATTCATTTGCAAATCATCATTTTTCTTTATCCACGGATCCATTGATGAAACATAGTGCAAGGAATCGGTACTTCTTTTATTGTTGCCATGCGAAGCAGTCGTCTTTTTTTGATTAATGCCGCCCATCATATTTGGCGAAGTCTGTTCTGATTTACTTGTTTTGATTGTGAACTGATGACTGGCATTATGATTGTCTTGAACTCCGAAGGAAGGCCTCAATTGTTGTTGTTTTTGTTGTTGGTAAACATCTGATGCAGCAATTGGTGCAATGATTTTCAAATTGAAATCATTCGTTGATGTTTTTTTTATAGATGGTGTTATATTGAGTAGCTGCTGCTGCTGCTGCTGATGCGTATTTCTTTTCTGTTTCGGCGACTTCTGGTCCTTAACTGTAAAATTTGTTGCCGAAATGTTGTTGAAGTCAACACCTTTGGGCTCCTTTTGGATAAATGTCTTATCGTACTTGGGTGATTTGATACAACTACATGTTATACTTGAGTGAGTAGTGGTTGATGATAATCTTTCATTCGCATTTGCATTTTCATTTACACTGAAATGTGGTGTTTTGTGTTCAGTCAATTGTTTAGCACTAAGTAATTTGTTAGCAGACTTTTGTTGAACTATTTTATTATTTATATACCGACCAGAAAGTTTATTTTGCTGTATACTGGAATTTGAATTCGGATGCACAGGTGAATGAGGAGAGTGTATGGGGAGTGTGGGAGCAGGGTTATTTATTTGTTTAAATGTGGCCACAATCATCTCATCGGATTTTATAATATTGTATTGAGGAGAGTTATTTTCAGGTTGGTTTCGGCTGGTTTCTATGCTTTCATGGCGCTTTGAATAACTGATATTTGATAGTTGCAAAGAACACTTTTTTTGGGCCGAAGAGGTTAGGCCCAATTTTTTTTGCTAGAGAAACTTTTCGGCCAGATCTTTAATTGATGTCGAACTGGATGCTGAAAGACCTGTAAAGATTTGATAAATATTAGATTTATATTTATCGATATGTATGTTTATTTATCGATAACTTTTAAGTTTGCCAAAAATCATACAAAATTCACTTCTAAAACTTCACATCATTTGCTGGATTTTGCTGCATTTTGAACTAAGAAAGGTTTTTAAACAAATTTCTAGTTTTACATTTAACTTGTTCTTAGCATTAGAAATGGCTTCAAGAAAGCTGTTCGTCATCGCTCGATCCGCGATTAAAACTAGTCGGAGGTAAAAATATTTTTACAATTTGTTTGAATTGTGTGAAATGCACTTTTCTTAAGATTCAGTCTAAATTTGAAACTAGTGCAATAACAGATGGTCACAGGGGAAAAACGATTCGAGAATCCTTTGCTCAACATCTCCAAGAGATCGTCAGCAATATTTCTTCCAAATTTATTACACTGATCAGTCATTTAATTTTTAAATTTGGCAACACTTCAAAACTGTGTCAAATAAAGTGTTTTTTTCTTATATTCAATTCATGTTTATGCTTTATTTAGCTATCTGGGCGTGGCAATCATCAATGGTATTAAAAAAAATACTAACATAAGTATTTGCTGTTTTTAGTTTTATTTGTTTTTCTTTATGTGCTACTAACCATCGTTATCATCAGGCTTTTTATTTTTGTTATTAGATTCATGTTCTGTCGCTGTTGATGTCGTCTGAGGTTTTTGAGTGAGTTTCAAGCTGGCTGCCAAAGGATTGGAACTAGTTGCTCCTTCTGAAGTATTATTAAAAGCACATCCCTCGACATTGATCTTTAATTGTCATTTGATCAGTTCCACGGACAGAAATTTTCTCAACCGCTCATAGTATTGGGGATGCAGTTCAACATCATTATGACCAGCTCCCTGAAAAGATAGAAAGAATTTTATTAAATTTCAAATTTCATATCTGAAACTGAAGTATAGCAGAGTGCAATTCGAAAACAAAAAGGATGTGTTCAATTTTTCACTAGACTAGGGCAGGTTAAGCTTTAAAAGTGAGCAATACGAAATTTTTATCAGAGACACGAAAACCAAATCAAAGCAAGGCAAACCAACTGCTAACTGCAGGGATTTATTACTATTATCCAAGTCCCTCTGGTTAGTTTTTTTGCTTGCTAATGTGCGACTTGTTGCTATAATATATCTGCAGAATTATCCTCAAAATTATCCTATAAAATCGACAGGTTCTGCTAATTGTTCTGGAGACCGGTGAGTATTTTAAATATTTATTCTGCTCCATGGTTATTCATCTTTTTTAATTAAATATATCTAAGAAATATATGGCTTGAGGACTGAGACCTGATACCTCTGATCTTTTCAATTGTCGCAGATGATTCTTTCTTCGATTCTCAGCTGTGTACTTTTCCTTAGGGTGGTTCTACTAGGCTTATCTCTGCCCCCAATCTAGCCTCCTTGGATGCTGATTAGGAAATGGACAAGATGCAGAGTCAAAATCCGAGAAACCAGACAGCTATACATTTTTAGAGTTTAGCTATAACTGGTTGCGACAGATGCGGAGGACAAAATAAAGCCTATCCTCTTGTAGTGGCGAATTTGCTTATATTAAAAAGATGTAAGCTGGCATAATCTGATTAAAGAAAGAACAGTATTGAAAATCTCACAGATTAATATGAATTCTTGTCTGGCATCATAAAATCAATTAAACAAAAAGAGTACTCAAGATGTCGTTGGGATATAGCGGCAAGTGAGCCAGCCTAATCGTATAAAGCAGGTCATCCGGCTAATATAGGCAATACCTGGCCGTAAGGCTGTTATCTCAAAAGATCATAGAACATACAAGAAGTCAAAGCAACATTATAATTGCTGGCGCCAACAAGGTTGTCAGTAATCAAACTAACCAATCAGTAATCTATCCAGCTTAAGAATAAGTATAAGTTTTCGCAATTTGTGTGGGAGAATATATATATATATATATATAATTTTCATATTTTTTTTAAATTGTGATTTACGGAATTTCAGCATTTTCGTGACGAGGATAGCATTTGGTGACTTCAGTTGTAAAATTGAAGCCTTTGCGGGAAAACTTTTATTAGCCGATATTTGAAGGAGTTTAATCATTTACATACAAAATAAGGTGTTATTTGGAAAAAAGAATAGTCTGAACTTACCTTTTAAAAAAATTAAGAAAAGAAAAACAGAACAAGAAAAGATCACCTGCTCGCATCTAAATTTAATTACAATTAAATAATGGGAATTTAGTAGCAGTAAAATGTGTATATATATTATACAATATTTTTCTTTTTCCCCAATATATCCAAGCAGACTAAAATGGTATGTATTTCATATCCTCTGCAAGGATATACGAATTGATCAATTAAATAATTAAAACAAATTATTTTTGGTGTGGGCAAAGTAAACATATAGCAATGAGCAAATGACACAATGCAAGAAGCAAACACGGTTGCATCTCACAGTTGGATGTAAATGTAATCGCTCGATGCAACTAAAGATCGATAACAAATAGATTAAACAATAACGATAAAACGAAAGCAAAACAACGCATTCTAAAACAATTCCAACGAGTTAAGCTCAAACGTGCGATCATTTGAAATGAGTAAGGAAATAAACTGCTTAAGAAATAAGAAAAAAGAGAACAATTTCCACCTTATAGAATAGAGTAGATTTTAAATAAACATTCAGCACAAAATTACCTCTACCCAAAAGGGCTCCACAGTCTTCGGACACCGCTCGTAAATACCAATTCCGTGGGAAAAGTCAATGACCTCGTCATCCGTTCCGTGAATAACCAAAACTGGTGACTTTACTTTAGCGACCTTATCAATACTGTGTGTTTCGTAAACAATGCATTTTTAGATTATAATCTTTTATTTTGTTTGTTTCAATTTACCTTGGAAAAGCGTCAAAAAACCAGGTTCTTTTCGTATTCCTAAATACGACTCTCAGGCCAGACATCAACGGCGAATGAAGAATAACTGCGCCAACTTCGTGACGAGAGGCGAGATCAACAGTTGGAACAGTTCCTATACTTTGGCCATATAAAATAATGGTTTCTGGACTAATGTTTAACCTTTAAAGACAAGACTCAATCGCATAAGTATTGTTTATTTTATTCGTATTGAAAACAATTAATCACCTTGTCCGCATTGCTTGCCAAGCAGCTTCGATATCTGCGTAGAGGTTTTTCTCGGAGGGTTTCCCACCACTCATCCCATAACCCGAATAATCATAGCCAAATATATTGCAATTGATCTGTGAGCCGAGGGTCAAATAAAAGCTGCTCATCTGACCCAAATCGACAGCGTTTCCATGTGAAAATAGAAGAGTATATTTTGCATTTTTGCTGCAACGGACATAAGTGCACGTTATCAAATTGCCACGCGATGTTCGCGTGAAGAACGCTTCGATTTTGGATTTTTCACGTTCCGAGTATTGCCATTCGGCACGATCGTAGAGCTGTAAATTGTATTTGATATTTGTGTCATCAGCTGGCGTCAGTTTGTAGGTCGGCTCAGGTGGCTGGAAAGCGAGTTTGGCAGCTATCGGTCCGGGGCAGGGTGGGCAGCAAAACATGCAGCACAATTCACTTATACTAAACATAATCGACTCGTCGCTGCTTGCCACACACAAGGGAATGTTATGTTCTTCTAATTTTGATTTTGATTTTGCTAAAACACACTTCACACTTCTGCTGAACTAATAATATAATAAAAAACGACTGTCGCACGCCAATTGAAACTTAATATAATTAGGAGTTCAACTACTGCAGCAACTGCATCAAATATTTACTAATTTAATGTTAATGCCTTTGATAACATCATTATTTCAATGCAATTTTCTTTATCACTCTCACAACATTTACACAGATTAATGGCCGTACATTTAAGATACATATGCAAGCTGTGACGCTCCCGTTCCCGTTTGTTCAATAAACATCTATTAGCAATCGATATATTTTGCGACAGTTATCGAATAACTCATACAGATATAGTTTGCAGACTTTTGAAACAATAGAATAGAACACTACGATAACCATAAAGTTGCCATTTAAACTCTTTTTTTTACATTTTGCCGATAAAAGTTTATATTAATTTTATAATTAAAAGTTAAAGATTAAAGAGACTGCCGTCACACTTGGATATGTAAGTCTTCTGTGCAGGTTTGTTGGTTAAAATTGTCAAAATCTGCGGTTTTTCAAAAATCATTGTTTGAGAACTAGATTTAAATTGGTCGGGATATATTACAAACTAGCCTGCCAGGAATCCAGCAGAATTCGCTAATAGATAGTAAGCCTTCCGTATGCTCTGTTTTTATTTATTATTTTATAATATCTGTTTTATTTACATATTTCCACCAGTCCACCAGCTTAAAATTTAAAAATATATAAAATTACAAAAATAAATGGAATATAAATAAATGGAAGATTAAAAATTAAAGAGGAGTAAAATGTGAAATAAATAAAATAAAATAAATATACTCGTATATGTAAGATACTTAATATATTAAAAATTAAATAAAATTGTGCAAAAAAAGTCAACGAAAATGATATAGGTTAATAACTTAGTTACTAAGAAGAACGAAATTGTCGGTCATGACCGACTGCTCAATACCCCAATCATTAGAGACACGGGGAAGACGTGAAAGAAGAAGCCCCAGTCAACATGCCAACCGGAGTCGCTTTTGTAGATTTCATAGCCTTCAATAGGCCCGCCTTTGACGCCCCTGTCAGAATGTTAACCAAACAACATGTAGGGCTAGACTCCAAGCACTCCAACTTGGGGATCACAGACACCCAGCACCGAACATATGTGTATTGGTAAGGATTTATATTAACTTGACTATCCCTTCAGAACTTCTCACCAAGGACTGGCCTCCCAATTGTCGTGCAGATGCTCACAGGGAACATCGTAACAGAGATCTGATCTAACACTTGGAAAGACTAAAATGGCACCACCAATAATAATAATAAAAACACTTTTATTTGTACAAAATCTGTAAATTATTTTAGAATTACAACTTGTTCAACTGCAATCTTTATTCCTTAAAATTCAGTTTTTATTTAGTTTATAAACATTTTAAGAATATTTTCTTTTAGGCGTTTGAATGCAAAATGTATTTTTTAAAAAATATTGCCATATGGGATTTTTCAAAAATAACCATAAATAATTTTCAAAATGTAATTTTTAATATACTTAAGATTTAACATTGTATTTCGAAATCCAATTTAAACCTTCGACGGTCGTCGTTTTTGGCTTGTATTCACATCCAATCCAACCATTATAGCCAAACATTTTCAGTGTTTCAAAAACATAGTCGTAATTTATTTCACCTGGCGTATCTGGCTCATTTCGATTTGGTACTTGAGCAATTTGAAAATGCCCAATTACATTTTTATTTTCTTCCAAGGTCTTAGTGAAGTTTCCACAAATGTGTTGAAGATGGTATATGTCCACCATTAGTTTAATATTATCGCTGTTGATTTCCCTCAAAACATTTGATGCTGTCAAAGAAAATTTACATTATAATTTATTCATTTTGATGTCAAAGAAATTAATTGCAAACTACAAATATTAATTTATGCTACTCAATATCAGGTAATGTGGTTGATTAGGAAAGACGCACGATTGATTTCAGATCATATTAAAAAATTGAAAAAAGTAAGGAATAAAATAAGGAGTCAGCCAAATATTTAGAGTACGCAGCGTAAAGTGGGGGAAGCCAGATATAAAAAAGTTTTGGGCATATTTCCAAGTGGCTCCCGATCGGCATATTTTAATTCCCTTACCCTCTACAGAAAGTATTATATCACTCGGTCAACTTATTGTATACGGATTTCAATAGATATCTGTTCATTCTTGTTACAAGAAGAGAGAACTCTATTTCAGAAATGTATCAAATCAAATATTTAATATATTGTTTTACCTTTTTCGTAAGAGTTCATAAAGTATGATGGAATGGCATATTTATTAATAGGTTCTATTACTCCAATCATGTTGTTCAATTGCAAGTCCACAGATGCTTTCTTTAAGTTTGATACATATGTTTTAAAATGGTCACATTCCAGTTTGCTATCAACTGTGCCTGCCATCAAGTGAATTCTGGAAAGAAATAAAAATAACTTTAATATAGAATCTTTGCAAATTAGTAAGAGTGCAAAGCAAATAGGTGTCCCAAGCCAGTAATGCAAAACTCTTTAGGTTATCAAAAATAATAAACGATATGCGAGGTGAACTGCAAACGCTTTAGCCATATCATTTCAGGAGAATACCAAGGATCGGCTGGTTGCACATCGCCCAAATGTAAAAACCTGTCCTGAAGGCAAATATCGTGACTCTGCACATATGACGCACTGCTGAGCTTTTAATTTTAAGAGAAATTGAGCTCACGGTATTTAATGCGGGGTAAACATCAAGAAGCTTGAAAAGAAGAATTCTTCAAGCATCTTCAGTCAAACAGCAAATAAATTGATTGAATTCAGATAAAACCCAGATTCCACAGATTATTTTTGGAGATTTTGGATCACACTCACTTTTTGCAATTAATAGTTTTTGCATATGCGATTGATTTATCCAACTGCGTTTTAAAATTATTTTCCTCCCCTGGAATGCTTGTAGATCCGAACTTTAGCTCTTCCCTTGTGCCATCTGAAATTAAATTTTTATTAACTTTATTATATTAATTTTCTTGCAAAATGTTCAATAATAATAATAATATTAATATTAATATTAATATTAATATTAATATTAATATTAATATTAATATTAATAATAATAAGAATAATATTAATAATAATAATAAGAATAAGAATAAGAATAAGAATAAGAATAAGAATAAGAATAAGAATAAGAATAAGAATAAGAATAAGAATAAGAATAAGAATAAGAATAAGAATAAGAATAAGAATAAGAATAAGAATAAGAATAAGAATAAGAATAAGAATAAGAATAAGAATAAGAATAAGAATAAGAATAAGAATAAGAATAAGAATAAGAATAAGAATAAGAATAAGAATAAGAATAAGAATAAGAATAAGAATAAGAATAAGAATAAGAATAAGAATAAGAATAAGAATAAGAATAAGAATAAGAATAAGAATAAGAATAAGAATAAGAATAAGAATAAGAATAAGAATAAGAATAGGAATAAGAATAAGAATAAGAATAATAATACTAATACTAATACCAATACTAACACTAACACTAATACTAATACTAAAACCAATACCAATACTAATACTAATAATAATAATAATAATGGATTATCTTTTGTTATTTTATGTTCAACATAAGTGTGCTTAAAATTCTTCATTATATTTTTTTACAATATATATATATATATATATTAAAAATTTTGCACACGCTCACAAAATATTTATTTAAAATAAATTCATAAACTATTTTGAATTAATTAAATGGGAAAAATAATTATAAAACTCTAAAAACGCGATTAAAAGCCGATGTTTTTTCATATAAAAAACTAAACTAACTTTAAAAATCGGTAGCTCAATCGCCTCCATTTTCAAAGTGGAACAATTTTGCGGTTTCAATTTGTAGCATCTAAACGTACGGTTTGTCCATTTCCTAGGATGGATTTATTGGATTGCTAGTGGGACAAATATATAAGCAGTTTTTTGTTAAGGTCACCAGTTCTTTGTATAAACCAAAGAATTATTCATATATGAAATCGTTCTTCAACCGATAGTTCCCAGGAAAGATATATAATTCAGTACTATGTACCAAATGTTTTAAGTTTTATCAAGATACTGATTCGCATAGAAACAGATAAACAGTCAAGGCTATATCTACTCGGCCAGTGATACTTATCAAGAATATATTTAATTCTTAATCACGAAAAATACCCTCTGCAATTTCATAAAAATGTGCATCGATTAATACTTAAGCGTCTTATATTTTGTCGTTATGTCAAATAAAATCAATTTTTTAAAAAAATGTTTGGGCTTTTGATTAAGATATTTTATCGTAGTTTTTCTCTTATTTTGATCTTTGAGTGATTTGTTTTCGACCGTTACCAACACTGGCATGTACATATATATGTACAGATGTATGTATAGAAATTGAGACTCACCCAATGCAATGTTCATCAGACTGATTAATATTCCTGTCTCATTGATGGCCTCCTTGACTTCCTGAAGTTCGCCACTAGGATATGGTATTTCCACCGCCTGGAAACCATGCCGATGCGCTAATCGAATTCTTTCAGAAATAGCTGCAGCAGTTTCAGTGAAAAGGAAGTTTAAATTCGCAGCAAATTTCAACGCCATGTCGCAAAGTAAACCTTTTGCTCTAAACTGATTTTAAAATGCCTTGTAATATCACCTTTAACTAAGTCAAGAGTAATCACGAGATAGTGATGCCTTCGCATATGTATGTATGAATGTACACGCTCTCAAACTTATGTACATACATACATACATATGTATGTTACCCAATAGAACTTTATTTGTATCAAAAATTATGTCAAATTTTTTAATTAACTATATAAGAAAGGGATATGAAAGGGATAATGCATTTACTATATATGTATTTAGATTCTCATGGAATAAAATTAATGTTTGAACTGAATTTGGATTCAGCAAATCAGGAACAAATGATTTTTTAATTTTATTTTTTATGGATCCACTCTTTAATCTAATTGACGCCAATATTATATATGTTATTATGATATTTTGATAATATATGACAATATAAATAATAATATATTTAGCATGAAGCATGCAATACAAACAAATATAACAAATACTTTTTTAAATAGATCGGAACCATAACAAAGATACGCAAAATATATTAAGAAAAAAAAAAATCTTTTGCGACTTTTAAAACAATTTCCCCGAATTATGAACTGAAATAATCTGCAAGACAAAAAATGATTATATTTTTGACATTTTTTTACACATATGAAAAATCTGTTTGCTTATAAGCATTTCAAATTGTAGCCCCGGTTGCCATTTCTATAGAATTCTAAGTATGTACAATGATTTTAAGAAATTCCTCTGTTTTTGTTTACTTGAAATTGCTCATTTTATACCATTAAAAATGGTTAAAAAAATAAAAAAAAATTTGCTTGAATCACCTTCTTGATCAACAACAACAGCCGAGCCGTATAAACAAGCCGGTATCGGACAACAGTTTCCAGCTGTTCACGATTAAAAATAGTCAAATCCGAAGGAAAAATATCGATATTGCAATTGTTGTCACACTGACCAAAAAATAACAAATTCGCTCATCTCTAACTTCTCAATAATAATATAAAATAAATAATGGACCAGAGTAAAGAACTATTCAAACTTAATGGCAAAAGTCGACGAAAGACGGAAGTAAAATGCAAATTCATAAAAGTGGACTCACCCATTGCCAAATATCCTTTTTAAACAAAGTTTTAATGTAATCACATTATAATCAGAGCTGTTTTTGTTTGTATTGTTTGTGATTATTATTCGGCATCGTTTCGCCTACTCATATATTGCTCAGGCTATGAAACTCACTTAGATTAAGCAAAAATTTGACTATTTCTGTTGGTTTTCTTAACAGATATTATACGTATGATTCTTCAGGTCAATTGTCATGCGTTATTTGCAGGATCCCCATCAAACAGAGTGTGTGGAAAGTGCATTTGAACTCAAAGCAACACAAGCAAAATTTGGAACTCGCCAAACGACAGCGAATCGACTCCGATGCAAAAAGTTCAGATACCTTGAATACAGCGACCTCTGAGCAAATACCACCAAAAGCCAAACCTGTAGTCTCAGAGAGCATTGCACAAAACAGTGATCTTAAGCTGCAAACTGGTGGAAGTTCTGAGCCCGCACCTCAAGTAGTACAATTAAGTACGCCTCAGGTATTACCCGAAAAGTTCTTTGATCAGGAAAAATCGGTGACTGTGGCTGGGAGCGATCGTGATCTGGAAACGGAATGGATTAAATTTCAACGTGAAATCAGAGAAGCTGCTACAATATCGAATAATATAGTATCGGAGGAGCAGGATAGCTTAAATAATAAGAGACATTTAAAGGAAATAGACGAACAAATTGAAAACTGGAAGAGATTCATCAAAATCAACGACAGAAAAAACTGCATTTTCAAAAAGCAACGTTCTGAAAAAAGACCACATGAATTCGTCGATGTTGCGTCCAGCTCTGAAGAAGAATGCAGTGTTGACGATTTATTAGATTGGAGAATTAAAAGTGTGCACAAATAATTTATAATTTATTTTTCTAGTCTATACTTAAATACTAAAATTAAATGCGACATCTTTGATTTTAAAACATTTGTTAAATAAAGAAGTTATAAAATACCTATGAAGAACTTAATTTTCATTTTTACAGCCAACCAAACTATTATAAACAAATGTATTTAATAATTTTCTTGTTCTCTTGCAATAAATGTGAATTGAGTAATTCTGTGGGCAATTTAAAAATTTCAATTTTTAATGTACTATTATACGATCTAAGCTTGACCAACTCGGGACTCATAATTGGCTTACCTTAAGATGGGTCCCGGGCCACAGGGATATAGCGTCGAGAATGGGCCAGAACCGTTTTGTGGCATAGGAAGAAAGACAGGCGACAACGGAGCTGGACAGAGACACCAGGACTCCGACAAGCCAGATTTCTTTTAAGTGGTTATAATCTTAAACGATTTAAACAAGTACTAAACATGGGGAACAGGCTTAGGAAACTCACCAGTCTACTGTCAGGACATTGTAGACTAAGAAGTCACCTAACCAAACTAAGTATTTATAGCAGCGAACTATGTTTTGTGAAAGCGAAGGGGAACCTTCAATGCACATCCTAGCAGAGTGTGTCGCCTTAATCAGGAAAAGATGCAGCATCCTGGGAATGCATGCAACCCAACAAAGATAATAACATTTCTGCAGGATCTGGGGTTGATGGAGAAGCGCTCAGAAGGGGACACAACTTATCTAATGGGTCGCAGTGCAGGTGCCTCAATCATAATGATAATAATGTATTTTTATTAATATTTACTATTCTAATAATATTTTGGCGCCAAGCCAATGTCAAAGCCTGTGGAACAAACTCAATTTCTAAACTCCATGTACTGGCTTTTGAAGTAAAACAAACTGCCTTTTAAGATCCAACCATGCCACTGGGGACCGATAGGTTTGCCACAAATAAATTCCTTTTTAAGAAAGTTAATACTAAGGGATTCATTAATGTATTGGGTACAGACGATCGTATACTTTGGTTATTTTGGCTGTACAAATTTAGTATAACAATTAAAACAGCTTTTGCAGTGAAGTGTATTCTATTTAAAACAAATTGAAAATGAAATTTTTGTCGGTAACCTAAAAACAGAAACGATTAATGCGCAAAACGGAACATTTTCTAGTGCTATACATATACAGTGTCTCACAGCTCAAACGTAACAGTTCCTAGCAAAAAATGTAAAGTGCTATAAGGTTTAAATAAAAAAACAAACGCAAAATGTTTAATTGCCAATTTGTTTTATGTTATATCACGTTTGAAAAGGAAATTCAGTTTTTATTAAAATATTAATTAATTAACTAAAATTAGTCAAAAACTGAAAACATATCCAAAATACAGGTCAACGCTTTTTCGGAACAGTCTTAGAAAAGTAACATATTAGGCGTTTAAAAACTTAAATAAGGATGTTAATACTTAGTATGATATCCTTTAGTCTTAATAACATCCCTTAACCTATTATTCATGGAAGATACCAGCTTCCGGGTAGTTTCTGGACTGATTTTACTCCACTCATCCAGCCGAGCATTTTTGAGATCGGATCTGTGATTCCGGATGTTATTTTTCAGCAGATCCCAAAAATTTTAAATAACATTTAAATCTGGAGACCGGCCCTGTGGAATTGGCATGTGGGGGCAGTTCCAGATAAGCCAGGACTGTAGTAATCCGGACTTATGCTTGGCTATTGTCCTGATCGTTGTCGTGGTAGAACCGGAAAGTACGCCGGATTCCTAGCTCCTCGGCACTTTGTAGTAAATTTTCCTTTAATATATTGAGGTACACACTCTTGTCCATTGTTGTTCCAAAAAACACAACATTTCCGCCGCCGGCTTTTGAGTTAGATGCCCATACCATGACACTTCCTCCGCCGCGCTTGACTGTTGCCTTTAGGATTTTGGGATTCAGCTCAGTATTGGACTGTCGCCACACATAATTCCGTCCGTCTAAGCCAAAAATGTTCAATTTGGGCTCATCTTAAAATATGAATGTGTTCCAGAACTCCAAATCCTTGTCCAAGTGGGTTTTGGCGAACGTCATCCTAGTCCCTTTATTTTTTGCGCTTATAAAGGGCTTCTTCCGTGGTACTCGGGCATTAAAGTCATGGTTGCGCAGAACCCGGCGCACAGTTTCCACACTGCACTTTTTCCCCATTTCATCCTCCACCTGTTGAGTCAGTTTTGGAGCCGATAGCTTGGGATTTTCCCTTATTTTCTTGATGATTCTCCGCTCCTCCTGGTCGGTGAAAATCTTGTTTGGTGCCTTTCTGCCCTTGTCCTCTATCCGATTTTCATCGACGAAGCGATGAATGATGTTGAATACAGTTCTGTTGCTTAGATTTACCATTTTAGCTATTTGGCGATGTGAATATCCAATCTTGAAGTGTTCCAGGACGAGATTCCGTTGTTCAATGGTAGTCCGTTTGCCCATAGTCCTTGTTGGCTGGTTGCACCCGAGATGCAGGATATAACTAAACTGACTACGAAGGATTGGTCTATTTATACCGAAAATAATCATCCTGACGTAAAAAATCCGGGTTTTATGGCACCCAGGTGTCCATAACGCCCCTGTTCCAAATAATATGCGACCATAAATTAAGGTACTTTTTTACATAACCCGGCCTAGCCCGTGGGGAAACCCCAATTTATTGGGATCATATATTCATTATGGTGGTTAATATATGTACCTGCCATCGGTCTTTGGAATTTTTGAAAAATATTGTATAATTAGTTTATGGCAGGCAATTAAAATTTTTGCTAGGCACTGTTACGTTTGAGCTGTGAGACACTGTATATAACGTATTTTCATGTTATATCTGCTTATTCTTAACTTAAATGCATATTTGAATTCATTTTGCTTATTGAGGCATATTTGCTCAACAGCTTAATATCAATTCCAAAATCTGCATTTTTCAAGGAAAAGTTTAAACTATTTACGAATATTTGCTTCGTTCTCTAATTTTTTAGGCTACGTCGCACAGTCTTGAATTTTACCATTTAAAATAATATGCAATTTGAATTTTATTTTCACATTATTATTACTATTATGTATATATGCAATATATTTATTTATTTAATATATGTTATAATTTTTATATACATTATATATTATAATGGAAGTAAGAAATAATTTAGGTAATTCATTTTGTATAAAATTTAATTTTTCAATTAAAATTAATAAAATTCTCTTTTCATGTGTCCATAAAAATTACATAAAAACAAACTTTTTCCTGCGGGAATATCCCTAATTTTACTTTTGTGAAGGTGCATGTGACTGCAGTTGTAACGTGTAAAACCCCTCATGCACGATAACAAAATGACGTGTGATGGCCACACTGTAATCGCCGGTATTATTTTTTAGGCTACGTGTCTCAGTTGTCTCCAATTGTGTTAAAAATTTAGGTGTGGAGGCATTTAAAATGAATCGTAGCTCAAGGATATTAAATAGTAAGGTTGCTGGCTACAGCAGCCTGATAACATTTGCAGTCCTACTCATTGCATGGATCGCCGGCTTCTCGTCACGCCTCTTTGCCGTCATCCGATTCGAGTCGATCATCCACGAATTCGATCCATGGTTCAATTATCGAGCGACTGCTTACATGGTGCAGCATGGCTGGTACAAGTTTCTCAATTGGTTCGATGAGCGCGCCTGGTATCCCCTCGGCCGCATTGTCGGCGGCACTGTTTACCCCGGCCTGATGATCACCTCCGGCAGCATCCATTACATCTTGCATGTTCTCAATATTCCGGTGCACATTCGCGATATCTGCGTATTTTTGGCTCCAGTCTTCAGTGGGCTCACATCAATCTCGACTTATCTGCTCACGAAGGAGCTTTGGTCACCGGGCGCTGGACTTTTTGCAGCTAGCTTTATTGCCATTGTGCCTGGATATATTAGTCGCTCTGTGGCTGGCTCCTATGATAATGAAGGCATCGCCATCTTTGCCCTGCAATTCACCTACTTCCTCTGGGTGCGTTCCGTGAAGACGGGTTCGGTTTTCTGGTCAGCGGGCGCAGCGATTTCCTATTTTTACATGGTGTCCGCGTGGGGCGGATATGTGTTTATCATTAATCTGATACCATTGCATGTCTTTGTCCTGCTCATAATGGGCCGTTATTCGCCCCGATTGCTGACCAGCTACAGCACCTTCTACATCCTGGGTCTGCTGTTCTCGATGCAAATACCCTTCGTGGGATTCCAGCCGATACGCACAAGTGAGCACATGGCTGCGATGGGTGTCTTTGTGCTGCTCATGGCTGTCGCCGTGCTGCGACACTTGCAATCCGTGCTATCGCGGAATGAGTTCAAGAAACTCTTCATTGTTGGCGGCCTGCTGGCGGCGGCCGTTGTCTTTGTTGCCGTCGTTGGATTGACCATGATGGGCGTCGTCGCGCCATGGAGTGGAAGATTTTACTCGCTTTGGGATACGGGCTATGCAAAGATTCACATACCCATTATTGCTTCCGTCTCGGAGCATCAGCCCACCACCTGGTTCTCGTTCTTCTTTGACCTGCACATCTTGGTCTGCGCCTTCCCCGTGGGTCTCTGGTATTGCATCAAGCAAATCAACGATGAGCGCGTCTTTGTTGTGCTCTACGCCATAAGTGCTGTCTACTTTGCCGGCGTCATGGTCCGCCTGATGTTGACCCTAACGCCAGTTGTGTGCATGCTTGCTGGTGTCGCCTTCTCCGGACTATTGGACGTCTTCCTGCAGGAGGATGCATCGAAGCGAACCGGAAATGTTATGAACGCCGTCTCGGAAACAGATGACGTCGATGAATCACTGGAGAAGAAAAGCTTATACGATAAGGTAAATACAATCTTTTTCTACCTATGCATAGTTAATATATCACTATAGATATATCAGAGAGCTGCAGTAATCACTCATAATAATCACTCACATAATGATTCTGTTTATTAAGTGCAGATGCTAAATATATAATTTAGAAACTTGTTAATTAAACAATTGATAAAACTCCGATGTAGAGCTTAATATTTATTTTCCATCCAAACTATTAGAAAACAGCTTAATTAATTCATTTAAAGTATTCTCTTGCATTAATGTAAATTGCAAAATTCTAAGCGCAATTTATTGTATATAATAATTTAAAAATTGTCAATTGTTAATATACTTTTATTAAGTTTTACCATTCAAATAACATTTCATAAAAAGGCATCAAAGCTATGTGAAAGCCTGTGGAGCAAACTCAATTTTTAAATTTGTGTGTGTCAAAAATTCATGAATCTTAATTTGTCATGAGGAAACTATCAAATATTTTATTATTTTTTTTTATTCATCTTTAATGGATACCATTCCTGACTTTAAAAAGGCTTTCCGCAACGCTCATGATACTCATCAACAGTTTCTTACAGTTGATAATTATATTTTTGAAACTTTTGAAGAAAAAGCTAATGCAAGTCAAACTCTTTTCTTATTCAACATCCGTTTGATCGCGTTTGGCTTGATGGTTTTATGATAGAGTTGAAAAATAAAAGCAGTCAAATGCATCTCAGCATCACATTAATTATGTTCTACTAGTATGATCGCTTTGATCGATTCTTTTGGATAATCATTTGCGTCGAATATTCATTACGAATTTGTGAGCGAATTTTTGCGACTAAATAGCTGCCGAACGCTGAATTGATTTATACCGAGTCGGCCATCCAAGCTCTTTGGAGGTTGAAGGCCATTAGTGCGCAAAGATAAGATTGAATTCGATCGTTATGCTTCGCCATTTTCTTGCTTATCATGCTGCTGCTGGCATACCCTGAGCTTTTAGAGCGGTGATCCATCATGATCGATTCAGCTTCCTGATGTTCATATGATATGTTTATTTGTTTATGATCGAACATGTGCTTTGCAAATTCGGATCTCCACTATAGTGAAATATGTATATGTTACCTTTGCCACGAGTATATAGTAATATAAATATCTGATGTTTACAGGCCGGCAAACTGAGGCATCGCACCAAACACGATCCCACACATGAGGGTGGCATGAGCTCCAATTTGAAGAGCATTGTCATTTTGGCGGTTCTGATGATTTTAATGATGTTTGCGGTGCATTGCACATGGGTCACAAGCAACGCGTATTCAAGTCCCTCAATCGTTCTTGCTTTCCACAATAGCCAGGATGGGTAAGTACTAATTTAATTTTGATACAAAGATCCCAATACGAAAATAATATATTATTTTTTTAAGTACTAATTTAATTTTGATACAAAGATCCCAATACGAAAATAATATTTTGAATTTGTTTATTTGTTTTATTGGTTTTCAACTTTTGACTTAGAAGAAACACGTTGTAAATTTCAACTTTTAAACAATTTATATTTTGTTTTTCAGATCGCGAAACATATTGGATGATTTTAGGGAGGCGTATTACTGGCTGTCCCAAAACACTGCCGATGATGCTCGCATAATGTCGTGGTGGGATTACGGATACCAAATAGCCGGGATGGCCAATCGAACAACACTAGTTGATAATAATACATGGAATAATAGCCATATAGCTTTAGTCGGCAAAGCAATGTCATCAACTGAAGAGAAATCGTATTCAATCATGACGTCTCTGGATGTGGACTATGTATTAGTTATATTTGGAGGAGTCATTGGTTATTCGGGTGATGATATCAATAAGTTCCTCTGGATGGTGCGCATTGCGGAAGGAGAACATCCAAAAGATATTAAAGAATCTGATTTCTTTACGGACCGTGGTGAATTTAGGGTAGACGCCGAGGGGGCTCCTGCCCTACTTAACTGTCTTATGTACAAGTTGAGCTACTATCGCTTTGGAGACTTGAAACTGGACTACAGGTAAGAATATATTTTCAACCGACATTGTATAAGATTTTTTACATATTAAAATTGAGTAAAATGGGTATTTTAAAGTTGTGTAAATGTTTAGATGCCAAACTTAAGTTCAACAAGCTACATTTTTTGCCACTAATATAGCTTTTGGTGTGCTGGGTTTCATTCAGTCTTGCGTCATATTCATGAATGTGGATCTTTTGTATGGTCTGCCGATTACAAGGGTCATCAGGATAAAATGAAGATAGAATGCGTACAAAAACCATTTCTGCAATTTTCCCTTCGGGGTCTTAACTGGAATTCTAATATCAACTTACCTTCTTACCGTAATAGACTTTTAATCATATATTTTCCTTCTCTTTCTGATAGTGGAACCATGCTTGGTATAATCTTCTTACATGAACCAATAAGTGGCGAAATTAATTTTTCCGAATTAATTAGATAAGGTTGTTTTGCAGTTCCGATTAGATAGGGTATTACACGTTTCTTATAACAAGTGTCACACATGAAATGTGTGATCGTATGAAGTATACATATTTGGTAGCTGCCATTCTAACTATCCAAAACTTCAATAATTTAAATAGAAATTCAGATTTTTGATAAGAGTTCAGGTCAGCCCCCCTTCGGTAAAATGTCGATATCCTAGCGAAAAAGAATAAATCTCACTACTTAGGATATAATTCTCCATATTCGAAATGTAGATTAAAAGTTAGCTTCTTCGAAGATTTTAATATATTTATCTTTTACAGTTTAAGAGTTAGAATCCTAAACTTAAAATGTATTTTACTGGCAACGCCTGAAAAAAAAACTAAAAAGAAAAAACACTATAAATTAAAAAAGGTTAATCCAAAGGTTAACCAATTTGCGCTATAACTTTCTTAGATTTTCTTTCATTTTCATAGATGGCTAAAGCCAATACACAAGTGAAGAGTTTTAATAAAGTTTATTGAATATCTCCATTGAACGCCGCTCCCATAATCATCCCATTTTTTTTTAACCAGTCACAAAATGTTTGGTGCAGATTGCTGTTAAGCCCTTTCAAAGATAGAAAAGGATAAAGATTAATCGACATTAGTGTAAATTTAATGTCAACACCGAATTTGGAAGAATACACTAAAATGGAAAAGTTCTAAATGAATAAATATTAATAATTTACTTAACCAAATGTGCATACAATGAATTACAACCCGAGCGATTTCAATTTTTAAATTGTCATTCGATTATTTTTTTTTTAGTTTTTAGATTGTTCTCTTTTTCTAATTTTTGTGTCAACAAATCTAAAAAAGGTACCTTTTAAACAATTTTGTGTTGATAAATGTAAAATAAGGTTATTATTGTCTTGAAATTTGTAATTAATCTGAGTATCTCCAAGTCGAATAATCTGGACTGTCCTGCTGTTAAATTTGTTGTCGAATTAATATAATTTAGCAAATAAGCATTTTTCTCTATGTGATATATATTTAATACAAATATTTTAAGACTTCCTGCAAAATAGATGTAAAACCTTTTAAATTTTCATTTATTTGTAGGGGTCCTTCTGGATATGATCGGACCCGTAATGCTGTAATAGGCAATAAAGATTTTGATTTGACTTACTTGGAAGAAGCGTATACCACAGAGCACTGGCTGGTTCGAATCTACAGAGTTAAAAAGCCTTATGAGTTCAATCGTCCGTCTTTAAAAGTAAAAGATAGGCTTATTCCACCAACGAACTTTATATCCAGAAAGGTAATATCATACTATTAAATATTAAATATTAAAGACTAATCATATTCTACTATTGACTTTTTTCAGAACTTGAAAAGGCGCAAGGGATTAATTAGAAATCGACCAACTGTTGTCAAAGGAAAGAGAACTTTAAAATAAATTATATTTTTATTTATTTTCTTGAATAAAATCGAAAATTAATTATGTTAGCACAACATTGTTCGAAAAACTTTTATGACATACATTTTATTCCTTTAATTTAGTTTTGTCTTTAACTAACTAACTAATTACGAACATAACTGATAAAATGATCATGCTGACTACACAGGCCATTCAGGAGCTGCAAAATCTCTGAAAGCAGATAGAGATGACGGCTATCAAGACAGCATCTAACTCAGGATTAATCGACACCTCAGGCACAATAGCAAACGCGATTATCAAAAATGTATTAAAAAAAAGCATCACGAATAAATTCTGACGCATCTACAGAATAGTAATTTTTGACAGGTTCGGCAAACAGCATGTAATAAAGAACATAACGACCATTCTTATAATTCGATTTACCTTCATATTTTATTGATTAGCTAGTAGAAATTTCATCAAAATCGAACAATAAATATAGATTTTAATAAATAACAAGAGAGAACGTAGCAGTCGGGCGGAACCGACTATGAAATACTTTGATACCAAACGTGATAAAGGCTGATAGCATGTGAAAATTGTGTGTGTTGAAATTGTGTGCGAAATATGGTCTTATCGATTTACATTAACAAGTGTATCGATTTAGGGAGGCCCTGTGGGCGTGGTCATCCAATTTGTTTATAACGATATCTTTGGCGAGTTACCAGAAACATACTTGTAAAATTTAGTGACTAGCTTACAAATTGTGGAACATATGCGCATTTCAGATTTCTAGGGCCGAAGGTCCTGGGGGCAGCGTGTGTGGGCGGACTTATCGATTTACACTTTCCGAAATATCGGATTTGGCGATTATGGGCGCAGGTGTGGGTGTGGCTATAAGAATTTGTTATCGGTTTTTATAGGCGGCTACCAGTAATATAAATATCAAATTTGACGGCTCTAACTCAAAAACTCCGGAAGATATAGCCATTTGAAATTTGTAGGGGTTGAGGCCATGGGGCGGCGAAGGTAGGCGTGACATAGGCCGATCTTTGAAAGACATCGCCAACAATCTACCAACCAAATTTAGTAACTGTAGCCTTAAAATTGTGGGAGATATGTAGCTTTATCGATTTGCGAATATCGATTTTATCCATTTCCTAGCCACACGGTGGACGTATCACTCCAATTTTTACACTTTGCTTGACGCGGACACAGACCAGTATATGTTCCATTTAAGATTCAAGTCCCTATCTCTAAGGGTGTACAGACGGACAGCATGACGGACATTGCACGAAACCAACATAATATGACACCTTCGGTATCAAAGTATAAAAAATATGAGTGCGAAAGCTAAACGACAGAATAAGCGAAGCGATATCAAAGAGTGTGTGTATTCATAACTTAGGAGCTGATTGGCGTTTAATATCCTCTATTCTCGCTGAGATATTCTCGAAATGCTTGTTACTGTCAAATAATCCCTTGGCGCCTAGCAGTCCGGTTGATGTTATCCTCAGAGGTACGATTCCTACGAAGTCTTCTGTTTTCCCTAAGAAGTGCCCGAGCCTCATTCGCGAGATTTCGATATCGCAGGAAGCCGAAATGAATGAGACATTCAGGTGACTTATACTGTAATCCGGAGAGTTCCAAACTTCTGCTTGGGGTAGAATAAATAGAAAATGTTACAACTTCAGTACTAATATATTTGTTAGAACATTTTTATGAAGCCTCATTTTACAGGTTTTTTTTTTGGTGACTGCGACAATTTGTGTTCAATAAGCCTTTTTAATGGATAAGATCACTTTAATTAGTGGCAACATTAATAATATTATTAATGTAATAAAAATTGCAACCTGATTAACGTGTTAATTGATAAACATAATAAGTTGTATTAAATTCGTGCAAATATTAATCTTTGAACTCAGGCCTAACTCTTACTGTTGGCTTATCCAAAACAATAATTGTCCGCACCATCGGAAGATCACGATGGGCTCAAGCTGTGTTTCTCTCGCCACATCCCACGCACTTTTCCGTTTGCAACTCGCTGAACGTTCTTCAGAGCGTTGCATCGACACTTGTGCGTGTGACTGTGCGCGTTTCTCTCTCTCTCAAATTATTCAACGTTCGCCGAGCTGTATTGCAGGTGTGTGCGTGCATCGCCGCCACTTTGATAGAGTGCGTGCGATTGGTGTGCCCGGCACTGCCGGCGATGCGCTGCAGTTTTTTAGTACTCGTGAACGCCGCTATAATCGGCGCTCGCACTCGGCAATCAGCAACAACAACCAGCAAGCTGGAAGGGATGCCCGGCTTATCAATGCGTTGCCAAGGAACGGATGCTTGTGGCCCAGTCAAGAAGGTCTGCTCAAGACTTACGGAAGTCGCGCCCAATGAACCAAATGAAACCCATACTCAGTGAACATTTTTCATATGCTGTTACTGCCAAACTTCAAACGGCTCCTCAGAGCCTGCAGCAACTTGGACAACAGCAACAGCAGCAGCGTAATCACCAGCAGCAGCTTCATCATCAACAACAGCCATAACATCAGGATCGCCAGCAGCCGCAGCAGCAACAACAACGACTTTTGCCGCTTCAGCAAATTGCACCGCAGGTTTCTGAGCAACAGCGGACAAGATAAAAGCGCCGACACAAAGTTCGCCAGATTCTTAGCCATCCAGAGCACGCACAGCCAAAACAGAAACCCTCGCAGCAACGCCAGCAGTAGCAACACCAGCAGTAAGAGCACATACAGCAACAACAACACCAGCACCCACAGCACCAGCAACATCAGCAGCCACTACAGCAGCAATATCAGCTAGTACCATGAGCACTCTCAGCACCAGTTTGACAGTCTAATGTAAAAATTCGACGAGTTGAGTGAAACACTTATGGCCATGATGAGCCTATTGCACGCTGTATTTGCCAATAGATGAGCCAAAGTAGGATGCGCATTGGCGTGTGGAACGCCAATGGCCATGCAAATAACGCCAATGAGTAGGAGTTATTTATTCATCGCCATCAAATTGACGTAATGTTGGTCTGCGAGACTCACTACTGCCCCAGATCACATTACAGGCTACCAGGCTACGATATCAACCTTGCCAATCAACTTTAGACCCAATCTCTGGGATGTAACATTGGGCACTCGCAGTGGGATTGCACTTGTGGATTTCCTGAGAGACTCCAACCTTCAAGTACTTGCTACGGGAGGCGCAACGCAGTACTCGTCTGGCAACCAATTTTGCGAACTGCGAAACTTGCTGTTTGACACTAGAGCCAATATTTTCAGGACGAGCTCCGCATTGACGATTCCAATAAGAATTGTGGATTAAATTTGTGGAAGGCAATCCGGTGTGTCAAGCGGCAACCACTCAGACGGCTGCAGGTTACATTGGTATTTGCGGATGAGCCGCGAGGTCGGTTTAGCACCCAGCCAGGTACAGGATATTGAGTCAGTTTTAATTGCTGATCTCGATCCCGTATAACCGATCACACCTATCGCCCCCAATGAGGTCCGCTTGCAGATTCGTAAGCTGAAGTCCACTAAAGCCCCTGGCTATGATGGTGACGACGGCAAAGTTGCTCAGGCCCTTCCAGGGAAGGGAGTGATGCTCTTGGTGCTGCTTTTTAGCTGGTTCGCATCCGTCACTTCCCCACTCAGTGGATGTGTGATGTGATTGCGATAATTCCGGAACCTGGCAAGCCGGATTATCTTGTCGCGTCATATCGAATGATAAGCTTGCTGTCTACTTTCTCCAAAATATCTGAAAAAATATATCTTGGAAGATTGTCGGCAGTAAGTTTCATCAAAGGAGATCACGGCGGCACCATGTAGATCCAAAAGGGCGAAACTCAACTGGTTGCAGAAGCTATCCCTCAAACTCAGCATGAGCAACAAGCTGCTGGTGTACAGGAGTATCATAGTGCCCATATGGGCATATGGGATTCCATTTTGGGGCACAGCTGCAAAATCTTGGGTAAACCAAATTCAAGTTTTGCAGAACAAGCTGCTCAGAGACATCTCTGGTGCTCCACCTTGTCGAGAAAATTAGGCGTGACGAGAAAATTCCTTTATTAAAATAAATCTACTTTAATTTATTTATTCTAATAAATAAAACAATAAAGTGGATTTCAAGCTCGGTAGCATAATTAAAGAGGAACAGATCCGCAGAGCTCCAATTGCAAACCAGTAGGTTTGCCTCAATTGGTGCAGGTGGCAACGCCCACTGGACCATAGCGACACTTTTCTCGCTACATCGAGGGAATATTTTGTAAAGTGTTCGGGCTAGACGAGCGGGCATATTGGTGCTGCTCTATGCCGTCCACAGCGGCGAGTCCCCCTCGCTGTGCATCGAGGGAATAATTGTGCAGTGAATTGGCATTTGTACTTATATTTATATTTGTATTTCTATTTATGTACGGGTTTACTTATATAGTTGTACAATTATATAATCATACAATTATATATTGAACCTATATATTTGCATTTATGTATGTATCTATGTATATACTTATCGCCTATCTGATCGTCCGTGGCTTCAGCGCCACCTATAGTTAAGTGGACTAACTATCGCTGTGAGTCCACTGCTCAGTAGCGTTTAAATTAAACTGTATTTACAGTAGATAGTAGGTAAAAATACTATCATCATGGGCGGTGTGAATCCCACTAAAATGAAACTTATTCTGTTCACAAGAAATTATAAAATCTCTCCTCTGATCCCACCCAGACTAATAATATAGTACTATCACTTAGCAACAGCGCCAACTTCCTAGGGCTTACGCTAGATAGAAAACTCGATTGGAATCTAGGTAGGGGTAAGAAAGGTGACAGTCGCTTAACACACTTGCTCCAATGGAGTATGTTCCCAACTATTGTTCATTCAAAAAAAAAAAAAGAAGAAGAAAACAACAAAAAACAACTTAATAAAGTTCAACTTATGGCCGAACTCTGCATGTCAGGGGCTCTACCGATCATACAGAGTGAGTCATTAGATGCCACTCTGAACATTCCATGTCTAGAAAAACATGACACGGAAAACGCGACACTCACGGCCATAAGACTGAGGTAATCATCAGCCTGGAGGGCTCATGTTAATGGACATGCATCTATTCTAGAAGGAAATTCAAAAATCCCTTCGAAAACAGACTGCTGTGTGCCAGTAGTTCACACCCCTATCCATACGTACTTCCCCGCACGTAATCCTTTTCACATACGGCTCAAAGCTAGATAACCGCGTTGGCGGAAAAGTTTACTCAGAATAACTTAATGTACAACTATCCATCAGCCTTCAGAAACACTGTAGTGTTTTCCAGGCAGAAGTAATACCCATAACAGAAGCATTAAACTGTCTGAAGATACTTAATATCAGTCCAGGCAATGTTAACTTATATATTGACAGCCAAACAGCAATAAAATCCATTAGTGCGATATCGGCAAAGTCGATATTGGTAATAAGCTGTCCCAAATCTCTAAATGATGACCCCGGAGCATGTTATCAGCCTAATATGGGTGCCTGGTCATCACAATATTGAAGGCAATTGCAAGCCAGGAGAGGCACGTCATTACCCCTCCTCACTGGTAAGGAAGGTATATGTATGCCTCTGGCTACCTGTAAGCTGAAAATAAAAGAAGATTATATACGCAGGTCTAACGACACATGGCGAAATGCTAACTGCGGTCGAATAGCCCAGCAAACGTGGCCAAACATGAATGCAAAATACAGCAGAGACCTGTATAATCTCAGTGGCACAAGCTGCTCTGCAGTAATCCGCGCCATAACAGGACATTGGCTTGTTGGAGTACATGCCAACAGACTTCAGTTGCCCTACAACGACTTCTGTAGAAGCTGTAAGGAAGAGGCCGAGTAAAAACCTGAGCACTTCTTCTGCATCTGTCTTTCGCCTGTGAAGTACGTAGTGTAGATTTATTTATGCATTTATACTGAGGAGTACAGTATATCGGAGCTACGACAATAATCCGTGCTTGTATTTGCTGGCATTAATGCTACAGAGGCGCATTGCATGTCTTCCTTTCTTAACTAGGATCATCATAACGTCAACTCCAGCAGCATTCCAATACGCAATTTTAAAGGAGTTGACGGGTTGGTTGCCGCTGATACTTAAGATACTCTTTTTCAAGACATTAAAGTTGACAGTGAGCCAAGTAGCACGAGTAGTCTTTGTCGCTATAAAGCTATTGCTAACAGCCCCAGTTAAGTTAACAGTCGTATTGATTTGTGTACTGGCAGGACTTTTGGACAAACTATACATTTCAATGATCAACACTAGTTAAATTTTTTGATTCCAAGCTCAGGTTTGGCATGGATTCCTGATTAGAGAGAAACAAATGTAAGAAGTCCAGTAATGTATCCATTTTCTTTCCCATTTCGCTAATTATTAAAATGTTTTGCTGCAACACGCGCATTATTGTTGATATTGCTGTTGTTTTTGCTGCCGTTGTTGAGGCATAGAGTCACCTTGAGTCAGGGATTCCTGCTGGTGCTGTTGAGTCTGCTGCTGCTCGCTGAGCTGTGGGTTATTGGGTTGCTTCTTCTGCTGGTTTTGCTGCCACTGCATTTGTTGCTTGATACTCGTGCTATAGGGATGGCAGCCCTCCCTGATTGATGGGATGAATTTGTTGTTGTTGCTGGTGTTGCCCCTTTTGAGTGCCCGGGTGCCCTGAATTATTGACTGTGGTGTAGCTAATGTTGCTTTGCTCGACCATCTGTTAGCTCCCGAGCATTTTTTAATGCAAGGCATCCCTTGTAACTGGCAAAATGGTTCCAACCACAATTGGCACATTTCGCCTCTGGTTTGAATTGAATTGAATTTATTGCGCGTTGTTATTGATGCTGGCTGCTAGCACATTTGAGGCAGCTAAAAGGCCTGCGACAATAATTTGTACTGTGCCCCAATGTCTGGTAACGATGATAATGGACTGGATGTGTTGGTTTCCAACTTCAGTAAGAGAAATGGCTCCTGACTCCTTGCGTAACTGATGTGTGTGCATATGGATGTTGTCCTCTTTAAGTGCCTCCAGGTTAGCTTTATATGCATTTGGTCAGATCCTTGCACTCTACTCCCATCGCCCTGTGTGCATTTTGTTGTAAATTTACCACCTAATGAAGTATTGTTGGGCCTATCCAATAATGGCTGAATTAAAGTTACATTTGGAAGGAAGAGTGTTGGTATTTTGTCACTCTAAGCTTGCTGCATTGTTCTGTTGATCTGATCTGTTTCCAAGCCGGTATCAGAATGGCTATTATTCATAGATGAAACAGTAGCTAATTTGCCTTTACCTTTGTTGGGAACTGGTTTTGTCATAGTCTTTCCAAAATCATATAGCCTAACAATTAGCTGAAATTGCGTTTTCATAAGCCACAATCGATGCAATATTAGAGCGAGTAGTATTCTTGAAATGTTTCAAGGGAAGTACTACTTTCTTCTTAAGTCCATGATTAGCTACGGTACTGTCAAGCAAGGTTCGCTTTGCTTTTTGTGACAGCATCATAGATGTTGCTATTGTCTTACGTTTCAACGAAACGGCTGAAAACTTAGGATTAGGCACATCTACCGACACTTTAGACTCTTCATTTTACAACTGGGGAATACTCTGTTGATTTTTGAGTCACACTTTTAGTTATTTGTTCATCAGTATTGACATATGTAGGTGGCAGTCACTATACTGGCGTCATCAAAAAGTCTGATTCAGTTTAAGACGAAGAGAAAGCAGAACAAGTTGTTTCACTATTAATCACAATTACACCAGTATAGGTACCAACATTACCGTCTTGGCTGGGGAAGCCTTGTTTCTCTGCCGGAATTGGCTGATGTTTACCTTGCGTGGCAGAAGACATGTCTTGGGAGCATTTAGAGTTGCAGCTTCTCTGTACTCAACAATCAAAGATATGTGATCGCAGTTAGTATCAATCCGCTCGCGCCTACCGTAGCCAGTACTTGATGGTTGGAGTCTCTCAGGCAATCTGCAATAAGGAACTTCGGAAGAGATATTTAAAGTCTTCTAATGCCCACACAAAATGTAGTGAGCAATAAACAGCCGCTAATACTACTTCGCCTTGATCATTAGAGACTTTAGCGGCAGCACATTGTGCGCAGAGCCAACTTAATGGCTTCATCATATAATGCTGCAATGAAGATTTGATGATCACTGCTGCTGGCGTTATTTGCAAGGCAATTGGCGTTCCACACACCAATGTGCAGCCCAATTGGGCTCATCTGTTGAATAGTGCAGCGTGTAATAAGCTCATCATGGCCAGAAGTGTCTCGCGCAACTTGTCGAAATTTGACACTAGACACTCAAACTGGTGTGTGGAGTGCTCATGATACAGATAAGGCGGTTGAGTTAGCTGATATTGCTTCTGCCTCCGCAGTTTGCACATTACGGATCTGCATCCAACGGTTTTTCGCAAAATTGACTTGCGTGACCTGAGCCACACTTTACGTACTGATGCTGCTGTTGGCAATACTTCATTGTACGGCCAAATTCTTGTCCATATGGAGGTGAGAACATTCAACTGATATGCGCACCTGAGAGATGGAGCGCAGATTGCAAATCTCTTTGTTGTTGGCAGCCGGCTCCAACTCTAAGTAACAAAGATTCAGCTTCTTACTGACGCGACTTACAATGGTTTGGACCACACACTGGGTGTCCAAGTCTGGCCAGTTTATCTCTGAGGCTATTAGCTTTCTGCAGGGATGGATGCAGTCCTCTTTTAATTGATACGATTGAAAAGGGGTTTCGCTTATACGTAAACAACCTCTGTATTGTCCTGTAAGAGTCAATATCATTTGGCATTACTCTAACTCTAACCACCACTGCATTTGAGCATAAAGCTGTCAGACAGCGGGACTGCATTTAGTGCTTCTAGTAGTCCAAAATCGTTTGTGATACGCTCACCAATAAGTAGAAGGCCTGGCTTGCCAAAATTCAGCAGTGTGAACAGGCGTATCTCGGCGGCAGCTCTCAGCGTTCTGGTTCTCGTCGTAAACAGCTTCATTACGAGTAGACACAGAATTAGAATTGTTAATGATTTTGTTGTTGGCGTTGTTGTTGTTGGTATTTTTGTTGTTTGGAGTTGCTGACATTGTGTAACGAACCTTTTGTTCTGTGTATTTTAGCTAAGCTAAAATTCAGTCGAGCTGAGGGTTTGCGATAATTAAATATCAAAATGTTTTATATATGTATATTAAAAATGGTGTTATTTGATCGCACTTTATTATCTAGATAATGACACTTATTCACTGTTAGTTTTAGTTGTGCATTTACTCTGTGGTGTCCCACAGCTCATCGATGTCATTGGTTAGGTTCGATTAGGGCTCCTGTGCTCAAGAATCTGCAGCAGTCACTCCGCCCGCTAGCTATGGAAGTCCAAGATCTCGGCCTGCCGGCCAGAGATTTCGTACTGCACTTCTGATGCTCACCAGAACTAGTGGTTTCCTTGTTCGCTCAAGGATTGCCCCTAGTAGTCCTGTGAGTCAGGATTCGCGTGTCACGCTCTCTGGTTAATCACAGGCCAATCCTCGTTTCCTCTCACCTAATTTCAGGAGCTCAATATCCTAAGTGATCCTTGTGCTGATTCTTGTATTTTGAACCCGGTAACTTCGCTCGTTACGACTGACTCCCTTTTTAAATTCGTAAAGATTCTCTTCATAGATTCACATAGACAGCTCCCGCCTTGTGCTGCGCTCTTTTCATAGGCTTTTGTTGACCATCTTTGACGCTGAAAATATATAAGATGGTAAGAACTGTTTTTTTATTTTTCGTGGCGGTTCCTTATGAACTCCCGCATGTCCCTCCCCATACGTCCCTAGGAAAGTTCATATATATATTTTTTTCTATTTTTTGTATACATTATTTCATTGTTTCGCAAACATCCGCGTGCGTCACAGAGATGCGGCATCCTTGATACCTTGGCCCCGGCCGTGTATCGACCATCTGGTCTAGGCCTCGCCTCGGGACTTGTGGACTGGCACATAAACGGTGGCCGACTCCATTCCGGTGGTGGTGAGCCTACCGGGCATGTGGCTGGCCTCGGGATTGGGCGACCAGGCATGCTGGTGCCCGTTCCTCTTCTAGCTGCCATCTTGGTGGCAACCACGCGTCCGCCTCCCATACATACACCAAGGTGACGGTATGTTGCCGCCGGCCCGCAGCGAAGGTCCCTTCCTTCCCCTCCTCTGTGGACGATACGTTAATCGTCTGGTCCTCGTTGTCGTTGTACTCGCTCGGCGTTCCTGGGTCTTCGACCTTCTCTTCTGAGGTCTCTGTCATGGCCGTCGTGCTCGGCCGCCTCTGCCGGCGCCCATTGGGCTGCATCGCCTGAGTCGGCGAAGGGGGGAGGCGCCGCGAACCGCACTGCGATGTCGTCGCGTTAGGGGGTCGCTGGCAACTCTGGATACTGCCACCGTATCCACTCAGGATTGACGTTGTCTAAATCGCTGGGGTAGCGACGACGTAGTGGCACCACATCTTCTGCGACCGCCTGTATCGGGGGCTCATCGGCTCCCTCGCTTTCGTCCACGTCCACATCCTCCCCTTCGCTGGGTGCATGCAGCGGCGACACCAGAAGTTCGAGGATTCGCTGTTCCTGGTTTTTGGCTTCTATTTGCTTTTATGAATACCCTTTCCTTTTGGGTTTTATTTACTTGTATGTATAAGCTTTCCTTTTGTGTTATATTTGTTTATAGGTGTTTTGTATACCCTTCCTTTTCGGTTTTATTATTGTTTTTTTATACATATATTTTTTTAGTATAAAAATGCTCTAATTTTGTATGTAGAACCACATTAGTTATCCTCTCCGCGTCCTTCCGGTCGCTGTGTGGTTTCAGGCATTACGTCCTCTTTATTTTATAGATTACGGGTGATGCAAAATCCACAATTTGATATGGTGCTAGCTTCGTTGCGAATCCTTCCGCTGCATTTGAAAGGAGGTGTAATTTCATCCACACGCTGTCTGCGATTTTGGGATTTCAAAGTCTGCGAGGAAGGTTGTAGTGCCTCGCTTGGTCTTGTTCCGCCTTTTCAAGACTACGCCGAACGATTTTGAATATTTCCTAAAACTTATTTTCATTGTCGGACGGTGCTTGAGCTACTTGGCGTGTTCCGACTGTCATTTCGTCAAACAACGCCTCGGCTCTCGGCCTTGTCTGATGAAGGCAGCGCTGTACCCTGTAGAGCTAAAGACGCTGGTGTTAATTGCCAGTGCCTGTTCGGATAATGACTCATCCCAAGTGCGATTCTGTATAAGCCTCTTAGGCACGTATCCTTCAGAGGTTGTCAGGATAGGCATCTGCAACCACATTAAGATTTTACTTCTTTGGGATGCTTACTATAAAATCTGCACACTCCAAAACTGTGCCCATGCCAGACAGGAAATCCCATCCCAGAACTAAGTCGTCGATGACTGCTGGAAAGGGCAATATATATGCTCCTCCGCCCGAGTCTGATGATCACCTCGACCTTTTCTCGGACTCCGCTGTATGGAGGTCTGCCATGCGAACTCGACGTTCGGTTGCGCTTCGTCGGCCTACGCTGATCTATCCCAGCTCCTCGTTAACGAAGCTACTCGTGGCCCCTGTGTCTATTGTAGCCTTGTACTGACAGTTGCCAATCTCTACGACCGCTGTAAGTTGCGCTCCTTCATCCTTAAGTGCTTCCGAAAAGCGTCTTTGGGCTGTCCTGTTCGGCTTCTTTCGCCCTTCGGTAGGGGAGGTCGATGTCCGTTTTTCGATGGACAACATACGAACTCAATTGCAAAGTGTCCCTCCTGGCCGAAAAATCTGCATACCCTCGTTGGGTTGCTTATATGTGTTTGTATGTTGTCTCGTCTCGTCCTTGGGGCTGGCCTGGCTCTCGTGCCAGCTTCGGTTCGCTCATAATACGGTTGTGCGTATTTTTATTTTAATGCAGTGGCCAAGCTTTCGAAGTAGTCCCTGGCAAAAACTGTGGAAAAAATCTGGAAACTGTGGTCGAAAGTTACCCATCCAGTGCTGATTGTTAGCTACGTAACATTTAAGTGTCATGCGTTTCAATAGTTTGGGCATAGCACTCGGTATCAAGTTGAGGTCCAGTGAACTTGCACGCACTGGTTCCGGCTGTGTGATCGGTAATGGTCGGGGTTCCATAAATTTTCCTATGATCCGCGCTCGTGTAAATGTACTTAGTGAAGGCAACCAATTATTTGCATTTACTAGGAAATCCACCTGACTAGGGAAAGTTTTTATGACTCAAAAATCGTGAATAAATGGAAAAACTTAAAAAAAAACTCTTTTTTTTTTTAATAAAACCCATGAGTACCTTAAAAAGTATTTATTATTGAGAAATAAACCAATGGTTGCATACATTTTTTTCAACTTGCGTGGCTTTGGCCAAATTGTAATTGCCCGTTACTAAAAATGCATGCATATCATGTCAAAATAAAAATTAATAAAACTGTGCAAGGCAAGAAAAATAGCAATAACATATAACTTCTCAAAATCCATTTTGAATTATTTTTATTTTTTTGTTAATTAAGAAGAGCTGTGACTGATGCCTGATGCTAACGTTACCTGTGTCAAGAACGTTTCATTAATTGAAATAATCCGATGCTTTCCGCAATATAACCCTCTATATAATGAGTCTATAAGGGCACAACATATAGATTATTTCGAACAAGAACGTCATTGGTTAAGGTGAGTTTGAAGACTCGTATAAGATAATGTTGGATCGTCATTCTCAAGAATTTCCTTATTATTTTCCAATAAATATCCTTTAAATTTCGTACATTGTTTAATTCTCGTATCTGCAAGAAGAAGCGATTGCACCTTTTGGTTTGCCAGTCCGAAAAATACTTCGCCCTTCGCTTTAAACTTGACTTGAACAGGTTTCTGCTTCGAGGAGCTCTGAATACAATTGAGCAGCTCCTGGTGGCATATGTTGGCCGTTTCTCCGAAAAAGACACCATCCAAATCATTGTCGGGAATCAATTGAAATTGAGGAAGTCCAGCATTGTTAAGGATCTTGCACGTGAATACACACTTCTTCACTGGGTCTCTGGGATGTGCATATATTCTTGTTGCCACATACCCCACGGGATATATCCAATGTGCTGTGTGAAAATTGGGATTTGTGGGTATAATCTCGCCAATGGAGTGTATGAGAACGTTGGTTAGTTTCAAGGGAAAACTCTTCTGTTGCAGTGCCGGTATATTATTCGATTTACTTTCATTCTTTTTCTCAAATGCATGATTCGGAGTTGAAGCGACGTATTTCTTTGTATTATCACGATTCTCATTCAATACATGATCTTGTGTGATGGAACTTTTATCGAGTCCCTCATAGAACATGAGTCTCTCAATTAGGGCCAGTCTCTCGGAGCGAGCTGCCGCCAGTTCCACTTGTAAGGCGCAAACTTCATCAACAATCGATGCGTTTTCCTGAAAAAATTTAATTTTCTTTTAATTTAGAAATAAACAATTAACAAACGCCAGCCAACTTTTAAGTTGCATAAACACATGTACTTCTGCATGTGTGTAAATATATCTGTATAAATGCATGTACAGTTGCTTGACTTACAAACACGAAATTCTTCACTCGACTTTTCAGTTTTGTGTATTTCTTTTGAAAATCAACTTTTTTTACCCTCATATCAGACAAATTGAATATTATTAAATTGTTGTACCGCATTCAGTGTGACCGTATATTTAGATTGCAAAAATACCATTTATATTCCCTGAATACACTGAAAATGAAAACAAATATCTGTAACAGAGGATAGCATATATTGTGTATGTATATAGCTATACATATTCCTGATTAGCACTAACAGGCAATCGCGAAAGACCATAATAGCTTGAAATTTAAATATTGGAATATATTTTCCACTAATCATACAACATGTTGTACAACTACAAATCCAGTTAATTTAATTTACTCCATAGCTTCCCCCATCTCGCGCATATAGCATTAAACTGATTAAAATGAATATTAAATGCACAATTTACACAAAGCAACACAGCATTTAGAATCCTTTTGGAAGATGCTTCGTAATAAGCAATTCACACAAATCGAAGTTTTTGGAACGATATGGGAATTTTTCAAAGATGTGAAACGCTGTATATCTAATTACCGGAAAATGAAACAATAATTAATCAGCCACTAGAACCGTTGCTCCGAAAGCCGAAATAAATCGAAATAAAACCATATAGAATATATATATATATATATATATAGAATATATAATAATTGAATAAAATATTTAAATAGTACTAAAGATATTTATAGCTTAAAACTCATATATAGGTAAACATTTTAAATAATTTGATATCTATATTTTGAGAAATACACTATCTAAAAATTACATTTCTCCATATATATCATATCCATATCCATATCCATATATACAAATAATACTAGACAAACAATTAAAACACATATAATAAGTACGGAGTAGGTCTAGAGTGAAAGATTAATTTGCTTAGCAAAGCAGTAACGTGGAATCGATTTCAGCATTTAGAAATTTAACTATAAATATAAACATAACTAGGAAAACATGACGATTAATTACCCTAATAATTGGAAAGGTCAATAATTGTGAGTATTTCGGCTTATAGAGGTAATACACCTCAGACCAAGCGAAATTCATTTACAAAAATTCCCATCTGCTTTGGTAAATCGAATACTACATTTAAATGTTAATTTTCATTTGTAACCTAGTTATATTTAAGTCTTTTGCAACTAGCGCAATAATTAAATATATAAAAATGATAAAAAAAAACAATCATTTGCTTGACTTGATTGTGAATCAAAGCAATATTCTCTAGGGGATGTGCCTAAATAATTGTATATGTGTTTTTTTTTTATTTTTGGTCCAAATTTATAGATTCAAATACTGTTGAAAGGAGCTTGGAACGTCATTTAGACAGAAGAAGAGGAAACTTAGTGATACTTAGTGATAGAAGTAACCTGCTTAAATTGCTGAGTGATAGAACACAATATCTTGTACATATTGTAAAAACTTAAGCATAACAGTCATTATATTTCTTAAATAAATCTCTTGAAAGCTTTAAAGTTCGAGTTGAAAAATTGTCAAACGCATTTTCTACATTTCGTCTCAATTTTTAAATTAAAGTCCAATTGTGGCATATTTTTGGGACCCTTTCCTAATCAATTTCTTAGAATTGATATTTTCTTCGATTGATATTTTCTTGCAAAACCGTGTAACAACTGTAACATATAATTTCTGAAAAAATATATTCATTTTACTTGCGCAATAATTTTATAGTCATATAGCAGCTGTGACTGATGTTTCCAGTATGAAGAGCGTTTCACTTCATTGAAAAAATCCCATGCGTTCCGATTGATGCCACTATGTATGATTAGCCTATATAAATGAGAATTGCATTTTTGGTCCTTGAACAGAACTCCATTTGTTACGCTTGGTGTTGGTCTGCTACGGGATACATCGATGTTTGGTATCGATATCCTTAATCGCTCTATCCTAAGTTGTCACTGCTCAATTTTTTTTCACCAACCGAAATATATAATTTATTTTGTGTTTATTGGGCACGTTGATATTTTGTATCTGTATTTAATTCATTATTTATTATTCAACGTGAAACGAATTCAAAACTATCTATGCATGTGCTATATTTAAAACATGTAATTATGTATATACTTATGTATGTGTGAAAAAACTGGAGTGCATTTTCATACATACATATGCATGTACATAAAAATAAAGTATTTTACGAATCGAAGAGATTTAAGTGTTCCATTTATTGATCGCATTCATATGCCTTATCATAAATATCTAGATGCATGTTTACGCTAGGGATTAAAATGCTCACGAACGAATTAATTAGAAGTTACGAAGAATGTATGTACACACAAATAAGGGTATATACATAACTTACATCATGCGTATACGCGTAAGGACTTCGTATTTTAAAATGTAAGATGTACATAATCCCAAATGTGTATTTGATGGTTGCATTCGCGATTAGGAAACTCACAAGTTCATTATATGCATATATACATTTGTATATGCTTATACATATGTATGTATGCAAGAAGACAAGCGAATAACTATATTTCCTGTAGCAATTTATGTATAAGACCCTCAGACCACAATTTGAGAAAAAAGAAAAAAACATGTGCACACTCAAGACTAGGAACCCTTGCAGATCGGAGTCTGCTTGATCAAACATTTAATATGTATATTTAATTAAATTAAGTCAAGCGTCGCCTGCCGGATTACCAAGCAACTCTATAACAAACATAGCTGCTGGAGTCATAAACCATTTGGCGACTGCACAAAACTAACACAAATAATCTGAGCACAGCGAGATAAGAAATTGACAAGCACAAATGTTTTGGTCGAAAGATCGCGACTAGCAGATACCCTGAACCCAAGTTTATATATATAACAAGTCGTACTCCTTAGATAATCAATTCAATACGTATGGACCTAGACATGTAAAAAAATTGAAAATCGTATTTTTCCCTATTTTATTTACCAATTTGAGTAGTTTCATGGGTCTCCATACATTATAGAGGTTTATTACAAGCAGGATATTGTGTTTGATTTCGGCTTTGACGGATGTTCTACGTTATATAAATTGCTTTAGCCACAATCTAAATCTTGTAAAAGATTTTATCTCTGGCCTAGAAGTTGAAAATAGCAACTAAAGTCCAAAACAAGTAATCCACCTATTTCGCTTTATAGGCCATTAAAATGTGTATCAATTTTTTATAAAATTGTGGTTTTCTTCTGTTTTACATACATTCAGTTGTATCTTACTGACTAAGCTGATATATTTCGACTGTTTTTTCCTGGATTTCTGGAGATCCTAACAGTTCCATTTTCTTACATTCATCTTAAGGATGGTTATTTATATTTTAGCAAAAGTTTGCGTGGCTTGGAAGTAAATTTTTTACGGTGCTTTTACCATTTTTTTCATAATCAGGAAGATAGTTGTTTCTGTTTTGAAAAAATAAACAACGGCGAAAATAAATAATAGGATAATAATCCAGATGTGTTAGTTAGGTTTAGTGGGTGGCCATGAATTTTAATTTAACTTGGTAAAATTTGTAAGTCCTGCAAGTTTACTTTCTTGAACTTGAGAAAAATGATTGATATTTAATTCGGATAATATTATCAAGGTTTTTTCAAATTTGACAAAATAATATTTATGCGATATCACAAAAAAAAGTGCGAAATCCATTAAAATTTCTTGGTATTGGATAATGGTATCTTCTCAAACTTTTTTCGTAATTTAAAAAGACGTATAAACATTTCCCTTTATTAAACCAGTGTACTTCTAGGTACAGTAATAGATTCGACTTGCAAACCTCCAACGAATTCCTTGAACTTCCTAAGGGTCACAGCATTTCGATGCATTACGCAATGGAACGATGTACAATTAATTTCAGTCTTTTTAAGAGGTCCCATAGCGCCCTTTTACTAGTCTGTCAAAATAACCGGTCCATCTGGACATATTGAGCTCAGCTTATTTTTGTCAACAAATGATAGGACTGCACTGTAGTGTATCGAATAGAAATTTATCATTAACATGAACATGAAGCGAAATCAAGTCAAAGACTTCTTCAAAAAATGTCAGATTCTTATGAACACCTTTAACGCATACATTAAGCCGGCAAATATTATTAGTATCCGTACTAGAGGAAGGGGATAATTATTTAAGCATTTTAAAACGTCCAACATAAAAATATTCAAAACAAACCGTTCGTCAAAGGGCGATATTGTCTTGCTAAATCGAATGCAACTCTAACTATCTCATATTATTGAAGATGTGATTAGCTTTCAGCAACTGATTTATTTTGCCTAGCCGCTTTGCTTTTTACCCTATGCGAATTTATCTTGATTTTCTAAAAAAGTTTTGCAATTTTATTAAGGGGCCGTTTCTGATTTGAGATATGTCTTTTAGAAAGGGACTTTTCTGTCAAGTGATGGACAGAAGGAGAGTTCTTTTGCAGAAATCGTTGTTGTAATCTAGTCGCAAACCAACTATAAGCAACGTGCAGGTAGCTTGGAGCATTTACAGGGTGTTACTCTCTATTTTTTTATGACTGATTTTCTAAATTGGTTATCATACTAGAATACTGTAAATTAGGATTGGTTTGACGAATGAAGTGTATAACCAATATACTATGCTAGGAGGCATGCCAAAATTGATATGTAGTGCAATTGTTTCGTTATGGTATATTCCTATTAAATTTCTTTATATTGAGAATTGTGGATTTCATTGCTATCGATATTAATGGAATGGACCAAGTTATCGATAAAGTGAAAAATTTATCTACGTATTTACGTATCTAGTTTTTCCTCATATCTGTTGCTTACATTTTCAGAGGATAGTTTATGAGTACGGCATAAAAATTAATCTGTGTGAAGTGGGACCGCTTTTGCGGGACAGGCGCTAAACCCTACTTTAAAAATCGAAGTGGAACCGATACGCACCACCACATTCTCCACTCGCTTTTAGCTGCTTAACAGAACTGTTTCGGTCTTGTGGAAGTCCAAGTTAAACCCAAGCTAGTTTTGAAAAATTGAGTTTTCTGATACTCTCTAGTTTTGAAGAGTTATTTAACATTTGGGTAATTGATAATACTTACGTGCGAAGGAAGCAGATTGCGAGGGGTAGGTTGGTGTGAGTAGCGGATCTTTTTCAAGTTGGCTTTGAATTGGCTACGCTATCTACTATTTACTCCTGTAAATAGTACAGAAGGATACAACAGACAGGCACACGCTACAGACACTGCAGATATACAGGCATAACGGACGATAGACACTGACGGAAACCAGAGACACAACAGCCACGACAGACGCGAAATATACGAGAGGCACGATCGACGAACAGACACGACGCACGAGGTTATCTACTGATTCCTCACCAGAGCCTGTTCATGATGTATCGTTTTTTTTTTTCAGAAAACCAAGTGTGGGGTGGTTATGGGAAGGATTCTCCTCAACATCGCAGCATCAGTAAGCGACGCAAAATACTCTCCACGATTTCTTCGTAGCCCTGCCTCTTAGACTTGGGTCATCTTTGGAGGCTTTCAATCTCGTTCTCTTTTAATTTAGGGGAGCTTAGTAAAAGCTCAAATTCTAAGTACATGTGATCAGAGAGTGATCAGGAGTGGGCGTCGCTGACTTTTCAGCTGATCACTAAGGAAGTGTGAGGCAAGAATCAGGTTTATGACCTCTTTTCGATTCTTATTAATAAAGGTGGGATTATTTACCTATCCGTGCGATCCCACTGGAAGTGGTGAGCATTGGCATCACAGCGTAATATGAGGCCAATTTCGTGATTCTTGCACTCCAAGACGAGATCTCTTGTTAAATCTGGATGGAGCTAAAATGCAAGTTCTTGTTTTACTTTCCTTATGAGCTGCTATAAACTTATAGTTTTTCTTTCCTATTTCGCAAACCTTGTCTCCGACCTCCGAAGGTTCTTGGAATATTACTGTGTCAACTCCGCCATCAACCTAGCGAGCCATTAGAGCAGCGGATGCTGCCCCGTATTGGTGAATATTTATCTGCAAAATCTTAGATACTTAGTGGAGATTTTACCCACACCGCCGTTATGCTGCTATCCTCCTCATCTGATAGAGAGAAATCCTCCTCGTCAATCTCACGCTACATAGCCTCTAGTCCCTGTGTCAGTGTCAACGTATCGGAAATGTGTCCAGCTACAGGTATCGCATCGGTCTTCGGAGAGGGATGCTGTTTGCTGGCTGGTCGACAGAGTTCTCTCCAGTGATCCGGTTCCTTCAGGGATGCGGCAATCCAAATACGAGCGCGAGGTCTACTCGGGATTTCGACAAGCTTAGCTCCTCAGGCCTCACCAACATCAGCTTCTGCAACAACAAGCAATTACTTTAGTAGCACCCAACATCCCTACATGCTGTGTATATTCAGCAGTTAGGAGAAGTGGACAGCTAGCGCTCTACCCACTTTCACTGGTACCTAGGGATCCTTACATCCTTACTGCCCTGATTAAGAACCCCAATCAAGATTCTTTCCTGGCAGTTTCGGCGAAAGAATGGTTGGACATTTGCACTTTGGCCTTTGGGTTCAGGCGCTCCTCCATCAACCTCAGGTCCTACACAAATGGTATTATCTTTGTTGGGTTGAGAGCTACTATGTCCTTGAAGCTCATAACACGCATCCCCAGGATGATGCATATTTTCGTTGTTAAGGCAACACACTCAGCTAGGATGTGCATTGAGGATTCTTCCTCGGTTGCACAAAACCTGCATTGTTAATTGCAACAAATGACTTCTTAGTCTACAGTGTCCTGTCAATATACCGGTGAGTATTCTAAAAACATCTGGCTTGTTGGATTCCTGGTGTCTCTGTCCAGATCCGTACCAGTAGGGGCAGTTCATCCGAAAGAAGTTGGGCATCTCTCAGCCTCAGGATGTGATTGCCCCCAACTCCTTCTAAAGACATCCTTTGTCATTGTGCGCATTGCTACAGTCATAAATACGCAGGCCATTCTCAGCAATTTATGTAGTTGGCTCTGCATGGTTATCAGCCGCGCCCTGTCCCCCATGCTATCACTCCGTAGGTCAGCATGTGCCTTACTATCATTAGGTATAGCCATCTCATTATACTTGGTGATGTATCCCATAACTACCCGGCTATGCTAAGACATGTATAAAGCGCTGTGGAGCATTTTGTTATCGTATTCTGAACATGAGTGCCAAAGTTTGATCTAATGTGACTCCGAGGTATTTTACCTCCTTACTTGGTTCTAATAGGCTCCCTGGGAGCCTTATTTGCCCCATGCCCCATTTTCTGTAACTTAAATCTTCCAGTAAAGGGGATGATGACTGTTTTTGTAGGGTTTAGGTTGAGTCCAACCTCCGTACACCAGTCACTCGTTATTTTCAGTCATAACTGAACGATGTCATAGAATGATTCTTCAAATTTGCCTTGTGCTATGATAACAATGTCATCAGCATATCCCTGATATTGAATAGTCTATTAAGTAGTTCAGTCTATTAAGTTGTTCATCAACTAAGAGACTCCAGAGTAGCGGAGACCATACTCCCCCTTGGGGACACTCTTTAGTGGTTACTGTTACAGTGCCGTCATGAGCTGATGCTGTGCAGCCAGAGTACCCACTTGCTAGTGGTTGGGTCCAGACCCCTCCTCAAGAGGGCAGCCCTTATCGCATCATGGGATGTGGTGTCAAAGGCGCCTTATATATATAAAATGACGCATATTGCTACTTCTTTATTATCAAGTGCCGCAGTAGGTAAAGTGCTGTATCCGTGGACCTTCCTGCTCTGTATGCATGCTGCGTTGGATGCAGCGGACTTAGTTTTAGCAAATTGCTTCTCATTTTGTAGTCCATCAGCTTTTCCAACGTTTTTAATAAAAACGATGTAAAGCTGATGGATCTGAGAGACTTAGGGTTGGTGATGTCTTTCTTCCCTGCCTTAGGGATGAAGACTACCCTTGCTCTCCTCCATGCGCTCGGTATATATCCGAAGGTAAGACTGCTAATAGGGTAAGGTAATCTATCGCAACCCTGTTGGCGATATTCCGGCCAGTCCGGGAGATTTGAAGCACTAGACAGTACGAATTACACATTCTAGTCTCTGCGGTGTGCGTGCGGGCTTGGCACATGCCCAGTCGTCAGCCGACAGTCTATACCTACTCTCAATTTCGATAGCATTTTCGTGGAGGGGTATACTGCCTGGAAAGTGCGTTTCAAAAATTAGTTTTAGTTTTTGCATGTTGTTACTCGTAAACGAGTTGTCTTTACGTTACAATACCAAATTTGCGACAGGCGTCCATTTAGATACACTCTATGGAGACTTTCGCCTTCACGTGTACTTGCTATGTTTTCATAGAAGTGCCTGTAGTTATTCAGCTTGGCCTTCCTAAGTTTTTTTTATTGTAGAATGTCAGACACTCATGTTACTGTTCCCATTCTCCGTCTCTTTTTGCTTTATTGAAAATTGTCGTTCCACCGAGGGGCATGTTTTTCCATGTACATTTTCCTTACCGGGCAGTTTTCCTTAAAAGCCTCGATTATGCTTTTGTTAGGCTTACCTACAGACTACTCTAGCCCAGGCAGATTTCTGGGTATACCTAATATTCCACTGGCAGAGCTAAGCTCTAAAGCCGACTTCAATCTTTCCCAGTTTGTGTTTTTGGGGTTGCGGCTTGGTAAACTGCTATCCGTATTTAATTGTAATTTAAATAGGATGATTTTATGGCCAGACATAGATCCTTCTGGAGAGAAAAGCCAGTCCCTAAGGTGAGGCTGTAGGGTCCAGCTGATCAGGGTAATGTCTAATGTCACCTCTTCCGTGACTCTAGTTACAAATTTCGGTGAAGAGCCATTGCCAAGTTCTAGATTATATTTACATATAAAATCTGTAAGACACTTACCCCTCATGTTGATGTCGCTGCTGCCCCATATATGCTCATTAGAATCGCATCCGATGATCATCGGGAGCTTCTCTCGTCGGCAGTACTCCACCAGTTCCACTATCTCTGGTGGTGAGCAGGCTCTATTTCCTGCGAAGCATGCCGACACTGTTACTCTCGGGATGGCGTTTCCACTGGCCTGTTCGGCTATGGGAACACAATCTAGGGAAGTCTGAAAAATCACATTAATACATGCTCTGGGTGCTGGCTCTCTTTGATCGCAGATTACCTTTCAGCTGGCCGTGAATATACCTTAAATACCATTGTTCACCCATGGCTCCTGCACAAGGGCTAGCCCAAGGTGTTGTTTGGTAATCATCCTTGCTAGAACAGCCTTATCGTGATGGACGTTTACCTGGGCTAGCCCTGTTTCGATGATCTTTGTCATCTACTATAGGAGGGGCTCCAACTGGCACGGCGATTGGGGCGTGGAGCTGCATCCCGTCACCGCTGCTCTCTTTTAACTATCACGTTTCTGGATATTTTGGCTATCCCGATAACTAGTAGGGCTCCTGCACCCTCAATCCTCCTAGTTATCACCTTCTACGAGTTGGTATCGATTTTTTTTGGTTTTTCAGCAGAACCAACTAGGATTAGGTTGATTGTTCCACGCTTCTGGGACAGAATAGAGTGATACAGTGGGGCGACGGTATGTCATCTCCCACCTTACAGTCGAGGGACACGCTCTTCCACGATTGTCGCTGCGACCCTCCGGTGCTCAGCTAATCCGCTGAACCTTCATCGGAGCAGTCAATCATCAGGAAGCCAACCCTGAAGTGAATGCCCGCGAATGAGACCGCAGTGTCCCAACCACCGGACGTAAAGACCTCGTCTACGATGGCCTCTTCCAGCACAGACAAGTCTCCGTGACTGAGCATTACATGGAAGAATTCCACAGGCAACACGGCCACCTTTATTTTATTAGCCATCGCCGCATATGTTGGGAGAGGCCCAGTGGGTGCTGAAGAGCTGGGCTTCATGGCGGCACGTGACGTGCTTGGGTGCATATCCAGGTCTTATCTCCCCGCTGGCCCGCTTGCAAGACCCTTGGTCGCTGGGCGACCAAGTGCCTCCTCGGGAGTCAGTCCTTGCTGGAGTTATTTGAGATACCATTTGACCCATGAATCACAGAGATTGATCCAGCTCACCGGGTTGACCCCTCGATGGCAGGGACTCCTCCGTCTTTCTCGGTCGATGTTTAACTTGCCTCACAGTCAGGCGTGATGGTCGGAATGGTCCGACCACACTACCCTGCCTCGAAGCTGGGGCTTGTTGACCTCGCCCTTGCTGCGTCAGTGGCACTCTCCTATTTCTTGCTTGAGTAGCACGATATGGAGGATGGTCTAGCACATGTGAGGACCTCACCCCATCCAGGGTGCGGTTTTCCATTCGTTTTGAGACATTCTCAGCAGGGAGATCCTGCTGTATTTTAAAATTTTTTTAGACTTCATATTATTTCAGACGAAATGCAGAGAAGTAATTGTCCACCCGTACAGAGATCCGCATTACCCGGGTAAGGCTGTCACCATTTGCCTGAGCCCACCGTTTGAGACTGAGTTATTTGTTGATCCGGGCTCTCAGCCAGGTAGACTCTCGGCACGGTTCGAGTGACATTAGTCCGGCCTGGAGTGAGATTTGGTGATAGGATGGAGGTAGGTTGTGGTTGTGGAGAGGTTAGGCGATGTGTGAGGCTGTGCGCTTAAAGGAGGGAACACAGGCGCCTTGTCGATAAGATTGTCGTAATCATATCCGCTGTTTGTCCGGGACGGCTGTCACAAAAATTGGGTAGAACGCTCTTGGTCCATTCTACCTTGTTCAGTCATTCCACCGATGGCCTGACAGACGCGTTTGCGTTTTGACTCTTGAGAATCTTCGGCACCCACTCCAACAGGAAGTTCAGCTGCAGAAGACCCCTCAAGGATTACAATTACCACCAACGTCTTGGTAAACGGGTCCGCTGACTGCTTTTCCTAGTTTGGAACTTTGGTCATGCTTTAAAGCTGCAGAGTCCGCAGTCTTGTCAGGTGATTCCCACGCGGTTTAGCTCTACCATTTTTATGCCGGACAGTTCCACACTTCCATCTTATTCGCCTCTTCTTCCTTTCTTTTATGATCGAATTCGTTGTCCTTGTCTGTTTAGGACAACTCGTCACGCTCATCTGTTGCCCTATTGGCATCCATCCCTTTCGTTGGTCACCTCGTGCCTCACTTGTCTCTCCATTGATGTGGTGGATAAATCAACAAGAAATTAAAATTGTTCCCAAGCTCACAGATCGTGGATCCGAGCTTAATAAAGCAACATCTTTCTATTATCCTTCGTATACCTCACGAGCCAATTGTGTTAGCGGTGCTAGTGATCTAGTGGGGGATCTCGAGACATTTCCAGTGCCTTTAGATGTGTTAACTGTTGCAGTTGGGGCTTTATCGCCCATATCGGTTTCTTGTTTCTGCACGGTGTCTGCTTCTCTGCTTATAGGAACACCCTTGGATTCGTTCCTCGCCTGTTCAGAACCGCTATTGAGAGTTCCATACTTACTTGTTGCGGTTGTCTTCAATTAATTGGGTCCAACTCGGCCCGATGCGCAGTTGTTGTTTAATCACTTAGTTATTTTTGCAAGCAGGGAGGCCACTTAATAGAGGTACTTCTCTGATAAAAACTGTTCACGTCTTCCATTAGTTGCCTCATAGGAAAAGCAGCGCGACACTGAGATCAGGTTGTATGGTGTCGGTAGGTTAGGTGTAACTTCACCTTTCCAAGGTGACGGATATTTCAAGTTTTGGCTCTTATATGCCAGTTATAACTACTTGACATAGAAACTCATTCAAAAGTTTTTTTTAGTTCAGCCCAATGAAAACCTGTTTTTTTCATCACTGGATAATATGGGTTTGCTAAGATGCTCCGACTATCCCGCGGAAAGCACCTTTGATGAAAAAAATAGTATTATCCTTTTATTGAAAGACAGTTGAATGAACAGTTCGGTATTTTTAGACAGACTACGCAGAATTCAATAAAATTAAAGGTGTTCAAACCGAAAAAAAGATAAATCATGAAGAACTAATTTAATATGTCTGACTTATATTCAGGGCGTGACTAAAAGTACTAAATTGTTAAAAAAAAGTTTCATACAAATTACAATAATATTTTAAACTTAAGTGAGGGGAAGTTTTTCTTCATGACTACCAATAAACTAAGAAAGAATCTCTCAGAATATAGTTTAGCTAAAGCTATGAATACATTTCTTCCCGTTTCAGGTTTGTTATTATGATTCGAATTCCTGAGGATGATTTCTCCGAGGACAATAAGGCATCTTCCCAATTAGAAATGAATCATCAAAAAGATACGTCTGGAAAGTCGCATTACCATATTCCAATATCTCCGGAATATTGTCCAGAAACGGTTAAGAATATGTGCTTTCAAAAAGATGCAATTCCTAATAATACATCATATGCGTCCCATATTGTAAAGTCTAGTTCGCCAGCTTCAAGCGTAGAAGAATCGGCTTTTAATCCAGAGTTTAGAAATCAAATACAAGTAACTCAAGGTCAACACAATTATACAATGACACCCAGCGGTGATATTAACTTTTACAGTTTTCACGATTTGATTTCTGATCCCGAAAAAACAATTTTGTCAGATGCTGAAAAGTTGCTCAGATCGAAAGAGAATGATATGTACAGCAATGAATATAATCACATACATGATGTATTTGCCATTCGCAAATATTATCACCCTCTTTTTGCTCATGGCATATGTCGCTGGCCTGGTTGTGAAATGGATTTAGAAGACATTGCCTCGTTTGTGAAGTAAGTGATTGAAAATTATAACTAAATATATATATTTGTTTTGCTATTATTCGAAATCAATTCTTATCGAAATAATGAAAGAAGATTAATAAGATAAATATAATACAAATTTCTTTTATTACAATTTCTCGGTGTCTTATGTTGTTTTTATCATTTTGAAAATATTTCACGACTGAATTTTATACCAATCTGTTTATTTATTTCGTGTACATTAAATGTGGGTAAAGGCAGTATCAGATTTGTAAATTATTGTAACTCATATGCGCATATCTAAATCGAACACTCACTTTTCGCATTATGAATGCGAAGCAGTATATGTGAATATTATTTTTCTTGTATTTATAGAGATTGTGTTTAATTTATATATTTTTATCTCTTTGGTAGGCATCTTAATTCGGAGCATGCATTAGATGACCGATCGACAGCCCAAGCTCGGGTACAAATGCAAGTTGTTTCTCAATTGGAATCACACCTGCAGAAAGAGCGAGATCGCTTGCAAGCTATGATGCATCACTTATACTTATCAAAGCAGCTATTATCACCATCGAAAGCGGATCGGAAGGTATTTTTCTACATTTTAACAATCCTAAATTAATAATAATTAATTAATTAAGAACCGCATGAGTAAAGATTCATTCTAACTTTTATGTGCGCAGACAAAAATATGCAGTTATATCAAAGCAACAGCAAGCTTCAGAGGATGAAACTGAAAGTTGGCTTAACTAACATCCTATTAGGCAATAGAATAAACTTGCTTGGAAGTAGACCTCAGACATGAACACTAACGACGACGCAAATATTGAGGTGGAAGCCGTCTTCTTCGATTATCCTGCCCCGCACTCCTATCTGCCTCTTCAGTTGTTTCTGCGTGCTCCTGACGAGTGGGTGGATATAATTTTATACGATTGTTCGAGATGGTCCATCGACTTACACGTTTATTCCAGCTACCGAGGCTCAGCTAGCAAGGATAGCCAAGCCGCATCTACTCCTTGTCGATAGTCTGGTTGAATAGATTCCTTTCCTTATATTTGTGTTCAAAAAGGGACTTCATCTATCTTTACTTTAGAGGTGTATAATTTGCGCGTTCTGGCACTGAGGGCCGCAGGAAATAGATTACTCAATTTAGAGAGCTATTTATTCGCTCACGCTTAGATGCGAGATTTTTATGATTGTTCGCCATGTGTTTGGGTCGACGTAATTGAGCTACTGCTGGAGATTAATTTTTGCTTCACTATTGCTTTTCTGTAGTTCTGATATCAAAATGTCCGTCCGAATTCAACCAAATCTAAATATGCTCAAATTAATTTCTTGTCAAATTAATTCTTGTAATACTATCTTATATATATTATACTCAATAGATATCTAGCGGTCGACGCGCAAATAAAAAAAAATTGGAATTTCTCGTATTGGTATTGCTCGTCTAGTCTGGTAGACTTAAGAACATGAAGATAAATTTTATGGGATCGGAGATTTCAAAATTTTAAGATTATATGCTTACAATTTCATGATACGCTATTTACCCATTTTATATTTGTACATTTATTACATTTTCACCCACAATTGTCTTACATTAATTACATATCTTATTTGTAGGATGCTCCTGGAAATGATATGAATTTCTGCAGTGCAACAACTCCAATCCTAATAAATAATGTATCTCGAACTCTATATCGGTCACATTCTCCAAGCTCTGTAAATCTTCCAATTGTTAACTCTGGTAGTTTGTCGTCGATGAAAAAAAGGAACCATGAAAAAAATACTTTTTCAGTAACTGGCGGTAAGTCATAGCCTAAAATATGTTAAAAGCATAAATTTCATGCATTCATTTTTAAATTTTAAACTTCAACGTATAATTATGTTCGGACTGCCAAGTCATCAAATCAAATATAATATCTAACGCAAAAGAAATAAAGAAAAACAAGTGGAAGATTGATTGAAGAATGCCGGATGTCACCGAATGCGGAATACCATTTTAATTCAGCTGATAATAAATGATAATGATGGATCTGCAGTGGGTGGAAATGGCTCGACAAAAACTGAAAAAGACGACCCAATTTTACCAAAAATTACTAGCAATCGCTTCACGTGATTATTATCAAATTTTTCGCCAACACGCAACCCACCTCCACAAACCCCGACAACCAATGTCTCCCACAGTTTAAGATTTGAAGTTACCTAATATAAAAGGTGGATTAATAAAAGCTTATTCAGCGACGGAGCCAAAAAATAAATGTTTGTAGCCAAATTTTGTGACCTTTAAAAAAATTGCCAAAGCACATATCTCACACAATTTATGAGCCAGACTAAGGGAATGTACAAATTTTCTGTATCACACATTTCCGTCCCCACACTGCGAAAAGCCAATTTCTTCCACAATCTTAAAGTTTTTTTCATCGCATTTTATTAAGGGGAAGGTGCTGCTGGCCTAGCAGTCCTCATATCACCATATTGAAGAAGTAGCTGATTTGGTGGTAGATGTTTATCTGCAAAATTGTCAAGGACATCTTGTTTCTTCACATCTGTCATTTTTTAATTGGCCTCAGCTTTTATATCAGAGACAGTCATCGTAGACTCCAGCTTGACTTAGACAGCTACCGAGGATGCTCTTCTCATCTCCCTACAGGAGATGTCTTCCGACAAACCTGTGGGCTGTCTTCGATAGTTGGACCCTTCGAGTCCGTATCCAGATCCTCATTCTTTCTGATATCCAATTTGTAATTCTCTGTCGGTGGTACCTGAGTCTCCGCGGAGCTGTGTCGCGAGTTGTTTGCTTTAGATTCTCTGCCGTTCCTTCGTTAAGATGAAAAGTGGCGACCACTTATCTTGGTGACTTCTGAGGAGGACGTCATATATCTATACAAATAAAAAAATTATATAAGACTAAAATGAAATAGAATAAATAGTCGTGGTACATCATCGATAACTGGTCCATAAGATCTGAAATGGGTAGTAACTTGAAAAGACTTTGAGACAAAACTTCTAAAATAAACTTTCTGTGTTCTATGTAAATTCGTTTGAGATCCAAAGAATTGAGTTATTTCCAAATCGCAGAAGATGAAGTTTATGTATGAAAAGAGTGAGATACGGAGTCAAAGGCCTTTCTGAAGTCTGTGTAAATAACATCTGTTGGCTTTATGTTTTGAAAAACCTGAATTACAAAAGAAATTAATTCATATAAATTACTTGTTGTAGATCTATAATTCATGAATGTTAAAGAACATAACTCCACGTACAGTTCAAATAGCACACACCAGGAACGTCTTACCACAAAACCAGGAACGCCATCCAGCCCTGCGAAATTACTCTTATTGGCTTCAAGATCCTCAAATAATGAACTCTCAGTGACTTCTCTGCCTGTATAACGTCGTCCAAACGTCGGGATATTCTTGTAATTAATTCCCATTAAAATAACTATTTTGAATTCTTTTGATGAAATCATACGGGCATTGGTCCGGTGACTGGTGTTCTAGAGCGCTCTTAGCTTCTGCAATGGTCAAAAAGCCTTTCTTGAACCAAATGTGGCAACATTCCTTGGAAATAAGATAGATATAGTTAGATAACGGACGATTTTTGTTTCACACATAATATAAGAATATCTCACATATTTTCTTGCAGCAAAAATAAGAATCTGTTATATTATACATTATTATTATCTGTTATTACAAATTACTTATTATTTTCTAGGTCTTCCGTACATGCTAGAAAGAGCAGGACTTGATGTACAGCATGGTAATGTATTGAATTAATGTATCTTGACCCATTTGATATGCTATTAACTTTAATAAAAATAATTAGCCATAGCTACTCGAACTTATTTCAAGCACATTTGTTTTCAAAATGTGCTATTTTGTGTAAACATTATTATTTTTTAATTAAAGCAATCAAATTGATTTTTCGTTTAACCATTTTTTTTTTGGAAAACGTTTGTGTTCCATATCAATGTAAAGTTGTAAAACGAAGATATTTTCACCAAAATAATCTAAGTCTAAGTAAGAGTTATTCAATGCTTAAATTTATATTTAGGTTAGGTTAGACGGTTGCCGTCCATAAGGTCGATCCACATATTCCACCACATGTCCATTGTGATACCGTGTGGGATTTCATTCCATTTCTGTGGCACACATGACCAAGAGGTGCATCAGCGAGTTGCCTTTATAAATTTCGCAATTCTGGTCGGTCCTATACACTATACACTTGTTAGATAGTGGCCTCGCAGGGTAGCGAATTATTTCCTGGCAAGTGCATGGCAGAAGCAGAAGAAATGTTCTGGAGATCCTAGATCCTCTTCGTCTCTGCAGCTTCTATTGGCATGAATACCATCAAGCCAGTAGCCGGTTAGAGCACGGATTTTTGCGGAGCAGTGATTTGCTTCAGCTTGTTACGGATATAGAATTTGTCGATGTCGCGGTAATTGATTTGACCGCTGCTTGGCTATAAATCTATATACTAACTTTAGATCTCTTTAGGAGTGATAGCTAGTACTTCCGTCTGAATAACACAGCTGTGTTCCAGGAGACTGAAGCAGAGTAGACGCCTTCGCCAATGCGATTTTCAAGCATTAAGCCATCTGTGTAGATGATTACAGTTGCCGGTGATCCGGGCATATCGTGAGTCCGTTCCGTCCTTTGGGGGAAGTATGTACGAAAGAGCGTTTTTAGTTGTACTACTGGCACACAGTAGGCACTAGAATAGATATATGACCTTTATTCGGAGTATTCCAGACTAAGGATTATCTCAGTCTTATAGTCCTAAGTGTTGCCGGACATGGAATGTCCAGGAAGGCGTCTAATGTCTCATTTGGTGTGGTGTAAAGAGCCCCTCATATGTAAAACTCAGCCATGCGCTGTTCCTTTTTAAGCCATTTCTGAGTGGCTTGCCTTTTTAGACAAGGCCACCATAATATGACATATAAGAGGAGGGGTCTGATAATTGATAAGTATAGCCATCAGACAATGTTTGGGGGCATAATCCATTTGAGTCCAATGGACTTCCTGCAAGTATATATGATGATACGTGTAGCTGTGTATTGAGTTTCCAGTCTTCTTTTCTTTTTGAAAATTTCCCAGTTCGCCTTCTTCTGATTCAAGAAATGGACCGGTCTTGGGAGGCTTAGTGAAAGTTGAAATTCTATATACCTGTGATCATAGAAAGAGTGTTCGTTAGAAACTCTACACCCTTATATGTGATGGCTGTGAGATAATGGTTTATAATAAAAGTGGGATAATTTTCCGCAGAAGATTAGTATTAAGAATGAAGGTTAAAAGTGAATCACACCTCACCCCACTGGGAGTGGTGAAAATTGACATCACAGCCTATGACTAGGTAAATTTTGCACTTCTCGCTTTCCGCAACGAGTGATCTTATATTCTCGTCTGGTGATGATCCAATGCTGTCGTAGGCCATATTTGCGGAGATACAGCTCTGGTTGTATCTTCAAGCTTTCTACGGTGGTGTCGCAGTTGCTGAAAGTATGGAGTAGAAAAATACTATGGTGTTTTTCGGAATAATGCAGTTTCTTATTTTACCTTCAAATGTAGCTCTTAGAAGCTTGTAATTTTTACTTCCTAGTCCGCAAACCATGGCTCCCCACCGGCCGCTGCATCCAACTTATATACCTTTAGGGTGACTGAGTTGAAGCCGAAGTTGAACTCACTCTTCGCAGCCTCAATCGGCACCACTGATTCTTTATTTAGAATCACCATCACGTGATTCATCAACCCCTATGTGGCCTCTTCTCTCTAGTCTTGCGTGGGAAGGGCTGGACGCATCGTTAGTATCTGGTCTGGCTATTGTAGTGAAGCCGGAATTTGACCCTTGACCAAGAACATGACTATGAGACCGGTACAGATTTTAGCTAGCATCAATACCTTTCGCACCACTGTGATTATATTACCTGTCGGCAACCAAATTTATATTGACGAATACTGAAAATATGTCGATGAGAGACACATTTCTTTGTAAGATAGACCACTCCTTCAGTAGTAGTATTTATTTTGTTCAATATGCTAAATTTCTCTTTAAATTTACAGAAATACAACGCAATAGAGAGTTCTACAAAAACGCAGACGTTCGTCCGCCATTTACATATGCTTCTCTAATAAGACAAGTAAGTATAAAAAAATGTCGTTAATTTATTTGGGCAGACGACGTTAGTCATTGTATTCGAATTGTAGAAACATATTATTATATTAAGGCGGTCCTAAATATGATGGGATCCCAATAAAAAAATTCGATGTAAATAAGTTATTTTTATGATTATCTTCCTAACTACATATATTAGATTCATTCTATCCATTTTATGCTTATACCCAATTCTTTTAACTTCATTCAAGGCTATCATTGACTCACCAGATAAGCAGTTGACTCTGAACGAAATATATAACTGGTTTCAGAGTACATTTTGTTACTTCCGGAGAAATGCAGCAACTTGGAAGGTATTTATTAAACAAATGTGTATATGTTTATGTGTTGATAAGAATTAACCTCTGAACAGTAAGAGTTGCATTAAACAACCATAGTTTATCAACTTTATCATGAATTAAATATCCGTATAACAAAAGAAGAAATACTGGAAATATAACATAAGATTTCAGATTAGAGTCAGTTACTCATATAAAATTTTAATAGTTAATTTTAAAAACTGGTCAATTATCATATTGGAGCCATACGATATAGTATTTCGAAAGAGATAGTTTTTTGCAAGAATGCTGGGGCGTAATTAAAAAAGAAAGAATGAAAAATGAATACCATTTTGCGGATTATATTGAAAGCAATGGGATTTTTCAATTGAAATATTATTTATTTACTTAATTATAAATTGATTATTTATTTACTTAATAAGTGGAGCTTTCATAAGACTGACAGATGTCGATATGATGACATTTCCTCGATTTTTAAAGCGATATATAATTTTCATACGTTAATGGGACCTTTTAAATTAGTTGGCATTAATAAGTACGGCAAAAGAATTGTAAAAAGAATACAAAATAGATTAAAAATAATTTCAAATTCACGCCTGCTGTTGTGTTAAATGAAAATTGCAAATACGTTTGAAACCGGTGGATCACTGCCGTACCTTTCCCAAAAAATATATTTTCCGCTCTCGCAAATTGGAGCTCGTCTGAATAATTAAATTTAGATGTTGCAAGGAGGATATATGAAAGGAATGTTTTTCTTGTCGTGTTCTGTTGGTGTGTGACGTTCTGAAATTGGCGTCGAAAAATGGGTTTTTGTACGAATGCTTTTAGTTTTCCAATTTAGTGAAACTCATTAGTTACCTGACAACGTGAAACATATTGTAAGCATTTGACTGCTATACTGGGTATCTTCGGCGTGGCCAACATATCTGCAATTATTATTTTTTGTATACATTTTTAATTTTATTCCTTAGCCATTTAAAAATGGGTAAGCAGCGTATAATAAAGTTGTGCAAGTGTGTATAACATATGGAAGAAGTACGAAGTATGTATATTCTTGGTCAGCTTCTCTGTCCGTCTGGTAAGCCGGCTGTCCATCCGTTGTCCATTTCGTTCATCCCTGCATGCGCTCATGCATCCATCTGTCCATGCGTTCATCCGTCCATATTTCCTTCCTTTTGTCTGAGCACCAATATCCTACAAAATATACTAGCTAGAGCTCTAAACTACGGAAGATATAGTTTTTTGTGGGCGGTAGTGATGAAAGATTTTAAATTGAGATATCGATTTACAGTCTGATGATCATAAAGCGGACTTGTTAGCTCTGGCTCAAAAAAATTGGAAGATACAGGCATTCTCGATTTTTAGAGGGCATATAGATGGAACAAATTAAAAAGAATAAAACATATGTATTTGAATTTCCCATATTTTTCCCATGTGGTAAATTGTCAAGGAATCTGAAATCGATCTCCTTTCTTTCCGACTACTTATACCTTCCAATGGGTGAATCTGATCATCTTTAGCAGATCGTAAACCCAATCTGAACGGCCAAGTTATTGGGGTAGTAACGGTGTATTTTGGCTTACTTACTTCCGTTACAGCCATTAATTAAACCAAGGTCGTTGCTCTGCTAGTAGCCGTGGTTCAGCTCTTGATGCCAGTATTTCCTCTGCTGATGCTAGTAGTTCGCCTTTTCTTATTGATTGTCTGTTCGACGAAGTTCCCTGGATGGGTGATTCGGCTGCAGTCCCATGTTCCACGTGTTCTGTGCTTACTTAGGACTGAACAGGTAGGTCGTACACAACACTAGTCTTCGTTTGGCTCAATAGTTTTTATTGGATATGATCGTGTTCTCCTGCTCGTGTCTCAGTAGTTTGTGCTGTGCGTAGGCAATTTCAGCTTTGAAATCCGGTCAAGGAATTGGGTTTAGCTGTCTGAGCGGTCGTAATTTAAGTTAAATTTGTACACTCTGGGTTAAGGTTCTCATCCCACAGAGGAAGTGCAAGCCGTTTATAGAATCCGTGAAGTCAGTTAGCAGGTTAATCATCGGCACGAGGGTTTGTGCTATTTTATCGCTGGTCTGGTTTTTGTGCTATCTGTTCGCTTAAGACACTTCGGTTCGCTCGAAGTTCGCCGCAGAGATGGTTTCATCGTGAGTTATAGATAAGATATATTGTCCCTTTTTTCGAAAGCGCTCTCTAACAGCTTGTTAGCTGTTATTTAACGTTGCTGGTAGTAAATGTTTTGTAACCTTGCTATGTAAATGATAGCGTAGATTACTAATATTAAAGATATGCGAAATTGGAACTGGTAATCAGCAACGTTCCTGTTTGATTAGTTTCCGAGTGCGTAAGACCTAATATAAATGGCCGAAGTAGCAGAAAGGCAAGTTCATGTTTGTTACTCTCGCTGAGGATGGGTGCACCAATTCGGAACCGGATACTGAGTGAGTTTGATGTCCAATATTTTCCCATCTTACCGAAATCTTTGACGTTCTGCAGTAGGATGGAAGTTAATTTCACAATGAAAGGCAGATATACGACTAATCTACATCCCAAATTTGATAACTCCTGCTTTCAAATTGTGTAAAACATATACATAGGCCATATGAACTTGCATTCTCAAACCTATCGATTTTTTGGACATGCTCATATCATTTTTTGATCGTTCTTTGAAGGCGATTACCTGTAAAATACATATATAACTTTGTGGTTCTACAAGCTATTCCCAATTTTTAGAGTGGTATTTCGATTTGTTATCGATTTTTTGTCACCAGTGTCAGTGGCGGCCTCACCTCAAAACATTTTCTGATGCAAACATGATGTATATATTTCAGCGTTCAAGCCTATAACTTCAATGGCGTCTAATAAAGATCATACGGATGAAAATACGGAAAGTATAACGCTCTTTCCACAAAATAACTTTTCTTGTTATGGGTTATATACATTTAATATTAGATATTCTCAAGACTCAAAATGGGGGTAATTAAGTTCCTCACGTCGAAATGGCTGTGGACTAGTGTAGTACAAGGGGTGAAAGGTACATCTTTTTATTTGCCACATTCATTTGCACATCTTTATTATACACGTATTACTAAATGGAAACGGTTAGATACATTGAAAATATATGTCGATATCAATGCAAATTAACCTGAATCCATTCAGCATCATTCAGTAAGCAAACTCAGTTACTAATTAGAATGCAGTGTTGTTTTTGGATACACGTAGTCAATCTTGCATCAACTTGCTTAAATAATAAGAACTTTGATATTGGCTGAAATAGAGCAAATAGTACATTAAAAAATGAATTATCAATTAAAAACTGACAAAATGCATACCTCTAGAATGCAGTTCGCCACAATCTGTCCCTGCATAAGTGCTTCATGCGCGTTGAGAATGTAAAAGGAGCGGTCTGGACAGTAGATGAAATAGAGTTCTACAAAAGGCGACCGCAACGCACAGCTGCTGCTGCTAATAATTTAGCAAGTGTGAAAACTTCGATGGATAATAACTTTTATATAGCTTTAAACTTTGGGTATGTGGGAAACTACCCATCAATGTTTTTGTTTCCATTCTTTCGAATTACTACAAACTATTTGGAAAGTGTAGTTTTACCTCTTTTCTCTTGTTCATTCAGTTTTCAAATAAGCTGTCTTGCATTTATGCTATCAGATTTGCTTGCCCTATTTATTTATATTTTTGTAATGGTCATTCTTGGACAATTAATTTCATTTTATAAAATAGTATTTAATAAAAATATTTAAAAATATGCCTGTGCCCATTAAAAATGTATAATAGAATTGCTGGAAGACTATACCATAAAGTGTATATCTTCTTGATCAATACTATCAGAATCGATATAGCCATGTCAGTCTGTTTGTCTGTTCGTCCGTCCATCTATTCGTCTGTCCGTCTGAATGAACCCTTGGATCTCGGACTCTACAAAAGCCTTCTTAGAAATCTCCTTTCGCACGTCTTTAAGGTAGTCGCGTCAGGTCCACTCCTGCACCTAAAATCTGCGAAAACAAGTGTCTGCTATGAATTCGAAAGTTTTTATTAGCAGGTTATATTTTTTTATTGAATGGAAAGTTATTGTTGTGCCGAAACAAAGCTTGTACAATTAATTAAGAAGTGACGTAAAAAGATAATATTTTATTGATCATTGCTGTTGTCATCCTTGTAACGCATTAAAAAGGACGCCTTCGACCAAATAATGTATATATAGTCTTGATCAGCATCACTATCGTAGTGAATGTAGTCATGTCCGTCTGTCTATCGGTTCGTCCATCTGTCTGTCCGTCCTTCCATCTGGTCCGTCCGCCACTCTGTCCGTCCGTCTGTCTGTTTCTATGCGAACTAGTCCTTCAGTTTTAAAATTATATTGATTAAATTTCTAAAATCGGAGCAGCCCGGATCATTTTATCATATAAAAAACGTTCGGTCGAAAGAATAATGTTTACCCCCTCTAAGATATCCGAAATAAACTCACTAAATATATTATTATACCACCCATATTTGGACAAAAGACATCAGCATCGGACTACTATAACAAGGAACACTCAACAATCGGTCGTTCTTCTACCATATTAATTCTTGACCAGGATCAACAACAGAGTCGAAATAGCCATGCTCGTCTGTCTATCCGTTTATCTGTCTGCCTGACCGTCCGTTTGTCTGTCCGATCTCATACTCTAAAAACGTATAAACTTTAAAATTGGCAAATTAAATATTACTAGAATATAATTAAAATCTAAGTTCAGGTTAGGGTTCGTAAAAGTGCACTAGAGCATTGCGTATTTTACTCTCAGATACCAGTATCAAAGTACGCCTAACACAGAGCAAAAGCACCCAACCATTCTCAGCTTGCTGTGGACTTTCATGGCCACTATGATTTCGCAGTCCTGAAGCGAAGAATTCGCTTTGCCCAACTCTTCCTCAGACAAAAAAGAGCATACAAGTATGCCACATCTACGGAGGAAACCACAATGCAAATGTGTCCAGTCAAAAAGGAGTTAAAAGAACGGATTAGCCAATGAAAGGACCATAATGTACCGAATACATTTATAGCCTCTCAACTCTTACCCAGAAGCACAATCTGGAGCGTCTTTTCGACTAGAAAAAACGTATTAATTTTTATGGGCCACACTTATTAACGTAATGATTCTATCTGAGACACATTGCATTAAAATTGCCATCTTGTTAGCGATGGCATTGAACACCAACATGTGAACAGGTTTGCAACAATAGCTGTAAGCGTTTAATTTGGAAGCGCTATTTTTTGCTATGCAGTCGTCAACTGGACTTAAACACACCGCTGGAAGACTCCAAGTGAAGGCTACAACCAAGCAAAAGCACTGGAGTTGTCGTCTTTCAACCCAAAATGGAAAGCACTTGCATAACGCAATCATCAAACTAGAAGTTTGTGATATAGCCGCCGAACAAATTCGCTGACCATCATCTCCTTCATCATCCCTGCAGCGCAGCACAAAATGATTTAAATACAACAGAAACATTTGTATTTTCATAGATGGTTCACTGTTTTTAGTTTAATGACTGGTGTGAGAAACCTATGATGGGAACTTTTGCTGCTTAACAACTTCATCAATATTTTTAGATGAAAGGAAAAAGTCAAAACCAGGATAAAACATGTACACTTATTGTAAATTTGAGAACACAATATAATTCCAACGGAGCAACAAAAGTGGGTGGAGATCAACATCTTACGTCGCCCAATAGTTCGACATATTTGTAACTCCTATCTGACCGCAGCAGTCATAACATTAACCTTAATTTAGATTTCTTAAATTAAGTAACTAAATAAATAAAATATTAAATTGTAAATACATTAACAATTATAGTAACGTGTAAGAGTGTAATATAGTCAAAAAATAAATGGGCGGAATGCTTAAAGTTTAAAACAATAATTTTGTTTAATTTCTCTGATATTAATATGAAGATCAATCTGAGCTTATCAGATTCGATTACTTTTAAAATTCATCACTCTTGGTGAACAGGAGAAATACAACATATTTGAACTAATTTTTGTGTGTCTGTTTGTCAGCTCTTCTGTCCGTGAGTCTTTTTCTGGTCGAACTAGTCTCTCGGCATAATAGTGTGTCTTTATTTATATCTTTGGAGAGAGTGTTATAATTTGGGAGAAGGAAATCTTTGATACGCTTATTAGTCCGTCTGTCTGTTTCTATGCGACCCTACCCTCTGTTATAGTACTTATGTAAGTATAAATCGCTCCGATCAGACTACCACAATAATAAAAAGCAAAGAGAAAAAATTATATTTTATATGCGATCGATTTTTTGTTAAATTATTACCTCATCAAAAATGATAAAGGATGTCGTTCAAAGATCGTAATTTTGCATGTTGTGACATATTTTTTCATTAAGTTCGAAAAATAAAATTATAAATGATCCATTAAATACTTTTATTTTTTGTGGCGACGATTTCAAACTCTATTTTTGGACTACTAGTCATTATTTCTTTTCAAAAAATCTATGATAATTAGACTATTCTTCGCTGCTTGTGCTTAGGACAATCATCCATCTTGTCGGTGAAATCCGCATCTTTTTTTTCTTTTGAAACTTCAGGCCATTCTCTGCAGAAGCAAATGCTTCCGACTCCTTTCAAAAATTAATTAAATTTTATACAAAACTGCATAAGTAAAATATATTTCACGAAAATTAATTTGACGAGCTAATTTTTTCCCATACTACAATAAAACTACAATATTATCCTAAAGTATATATTCTACATAAATTCTTGAATCCATATAGCCAAGTCCGTCTGTCTGCTTCTAATTATTTAAGGAATTTGGTTTTTAAGCTTTTCAGACAAATTTTTAACGATTATCTTAAAGTTTTTTTTTTTTTTACATATAATTAAATAATGTAAAATAATATAAATTAAAAATCCTTGATTCTCTTTTACTACGTACATTTTCCGTTTCCATTTGTCCGTTCATTCTTCAGTCTGTCTGTCTGTTTCTGGTCGAACTAGCCTCCTTACATACAATTATTTTGCTACCTTTGCGGAAAGTATTTAAATGTTACCGGAAAGTGTCTGACGCATAGGAAGATATATCTTCAATATCATAAGTATCCGTCACTCTCCTGTCTGTTTATATATGAACCAGTCAGCTTGAAAGCCGCAAAACATATGATTTATGATATGTTTAAATTTATACAAAATGTCCATCTGTTTTTCTGTTTGAAATATAGATTAGATACTCTTGCTCAGTCCGCCTGATTCTAGATGAAATAGTCTCGGCAAATAAAAATCTACCTTCTTTTGTATTCATAGGTATAATATATATAATATTCACATTTTGTAGTAAAGTATGTGGTGCATAAGAGGAGATATCTCCTACCCATTACAGTCGACTTATTTAGATTTGTGCCCGTCTATCCTTTTTTATATTATACTATATCCTTAAATATAGAGCTTTTCCCAATCAGTTTTAAGTTATCGGACCTTTAAGTTATCAGAACTTCCATTTAAAAAGGTTTTTCATGTGAAACCATTTTATAATGTTTCAGAAAAGAACGTTCATAATATAATCCTTTAGAAGAATTCATCTGGTATTACTCAAACACCTTACTTCTGATTACCCATTAAATATAGCAAGATACTTGCCTAATTACTTAGAAGGTACTCATCCCCACCGTTGTAATTTGTGATGTATCCCCGTTTAGGTTAATACATTTAAAAAACAATTCACCTGAAAGATGTTCAATAAAAAGTTTCTTGAAGATGACCAAGTATTTATTTTATTAACCGATTGATCTTAAACATAATTATAATTCTTCACATTTACAAGAAATAAATAAACCTTCGCTGGCATATTTGAGTGACAACGAATTGTCAGCAATGATTTATGGGGAATGGAAAAAGCTATCCCAATAGCTCCGATCAAGAATAAAAATGATGTATATATCTCCTGGAGTGTGTGACCCACTTTACGAGAAACGTACAGCACCCTCTGCAAGAACTTTATAACACATACATATATCACACGAACACTCGGTTAAAAATCGAGAAAATGTACGATATGTTTCTTGGCCTTAGAGAACTAAATTTTAGAGTCTTATAATTTAAACTTATAATTTAAAATAAAACAAAAAACTACTTTGCCTTTAATAATTTAAATTTTAAAAAAATCAAGTAAATAATTGAGTCAGTGAGTCAGTTGACAGTTTGTTAGATAAAATTCAAAAGCAAACCCTTGATATAAGTACGATCTTCAGGATAGGATAAGGTAATGTTGTATACAGCAAGAAGATCATGTAGATCGTAGGTCTTATCCATAGTTGTTTCTTTACAGCCCCAACTAAAGCAACTAGTGCAAAACTTGATCTATAGATGACCAAACACAGTTAAGCTATATATTTTCCCCTTCCCGCAATCACAAGTGACCCGGAAACTCCACTCTAAAGCATTGGCCCTTTAAAGAAAAAACAACAAAACACTCCATCTTCTCCGTACCAGAAGTTTCTATTACTTCCAAATGCAATACATTATAAATTTCAAGACCCTTAAGGTAGTTTATTTTCAAAGCTAATACTCAAAACATTATATAACAAGAAATAATTTTTATTCCATAATTTATGAAATCTATTTTATATTCTATTTTACAACTTTTCAAATAATTGCTTTCCTGGCATCTAAATAATTTTTTTGGAACACTAACTATTATGTATTACATGAATTAATTGATAATACCGTAGAATGCTATTCGAACGAATTTATCTTTACATAAATGTTTTGTACGTTACGAAGATGACTTTGGCTCTTTTTGGATGGTTGATGATAATGAGTTCATAAAAAGACGTCATTTATCCCGTGGTCGTCCTCGCAAATATGAACCTTCTTCATCACCCATTTCAAATAACTCGGAATGCACTATTCCAACTAACAAAGAATCTTGTGATAACTGCTATCAGTCTTGTAATAACCTAGTCAGTGATCCCGAACACAAAATAGAAATCACTGACACAGTCGAAATAAATGCGAAAAATAATTCAAGCTTCTTTAATGGAAGCCGATGCAAAAAGGATACAAAAATCACAGATGAGAGCTTGTATGTTAGCGACTGCTTAGGCAGAAGTTCCAAAGCTATTGCAAATTCGGAGGCACTAGTTTCGGCAACTAACGACTTTATCAGTATCGAAGATGGCGTAGCCACAATGTTTGAAAATAATCTGAATAATTTCTACCGTTAGCTGCGATATAAATATATCCACTCACTTATATGCATTGCTGTTTATTCATTGCGTAAAATATGTTAATTAATTAATTCTTTGAGTTTAAGGCTCAAACTAATGGACAGTTAGGATTCGGCACATTTTTGATTCAGCGAATTAAGAAATGCAGAGATACATTTTAGTGAAATGTAAGACTTAATTAATAAAATTTGTATAACTTCTGATGCAGGTATTAATGCATGGTAAACGAAGAATCAAACTATAATATTTATTCAATAGTATATGTATTAAGTTATGAATATGATGCTTACTGGGAAGTAAATTTAAGTAAATACATTGATAAAAACAAGAAAAACGAGGTATTTTGGCAGCTTATACAACATTATTTTTCACCAATTCTAGCTTCAGAGACTATACGATGTAGTGGACCGATCTGATTGACTTATGTACTGTCTAACCATAAGTACAAAATTATCAATCAGAAAGACAGACGGACATGGCTGTGTAGACTTGTATACAAAAATCACAACTTTTTCAGCTTGCCAAAGTATTTATAGCTTGGATTGCATAGACAAATTTCTGTCCATATTTTTAATCAGACTTTAATAGAACGGCTCGAAAACAACAGTAAACATTTTTTTGTATAAATATTTAAACAGACTTTAAAATATTACTTGGCACAACTTTTATCTGTCGCTTGGCGAGCTAAAGCAAACGATAATTTCTTCGCCTAAAACTGAAAGCACTGTTAACAGTCGCATTTCACCAATTCCAGATCCAAGGAATTATGTATGAATTAAATTAATTAATTCATTCAGAGAAAAATGTTGCACACAGGCTTAAAAAACTGTAATTCAAGAAAGAAGTGCGGCCTAATAGTTATCACGTAAGTATACTAAATTGAGTAAGTATGGACAAATGAGCGCTATAAGTTTAGTATTGTAGCAATCCGATATAGCCAGCGACAAAAAGAAGTATTTACCACCAGAATTTTTTTATTTTTAAATTATAATAATTAATACCAAATAATTGTTATATTTAATTTAGGCAGTTTTCTCTAGGAGCTTGACAAGTTTTCTTGTGATTGTGAAATTGTGTGCTGGAAGTTGATATTATTATTATGATACGATGATATGATGTTAGACTCTGCGCACTGCGATCACTTGAATACAATATGTCCCTGTTTGGTAAATGAGCTATAGTTCTTGGTGGATTCCAATCAGGGTTTCTAAGTCCTTATTTCTAACAGTTTGCTTAATGCAAACAGTACCTTTCGAAGCAGATCCCGCATATGGCATCCTCCACTATTTAAATATTTCATACTGAGACTAGAATGGCGGTACCTCTAAATCTATTGTTTCTAGCTGGCTCCCTGCAATGTTGGGATGAATTTAATAGTCTGCTTCTTATTACAAATTTCTCGAAGCCCAGTATTAAGGCCAAGCATGGACAGCCAACAGTAACCACTCTCTTCCCAGGTTGTTAGAAAACTTAACGCTAACAAATGCTGTGAGTGGAGCGGTGAATCCGGCGCAAGATTTGCTCAATCACAGAAATTTAAACTGGCTTAAAGCTTTCAAGCGTAGAAGTACCTAGTTCACGGTTGAATTGACCAGGCGAGGCACTGTCTCACCTCACCTACTGAATAGAGGGGGTACAGACTTTCGTTGAGAGTATTTTTCGAGCACCAAGCAAACTCGAATTGGTAAGCACTCATTAACAGATTAATCTCGTGTAATATCTATCCTTGCCGATCGAAAAAAAAAGATGAAGAAAAAGAGATATCGATTAATCTCTGTCACTGTCACCTCTGACACGGTCCGGCCCTGAGAAGGAGAGAATGCTCTAATTAATGTGGCCACCCTTCTTTGTAAATATATTGGAATTCACCGATATACAGTTTCTCCTACGCTGGTGGGCAATCCAACATCTCAAACATCAATCATCTCTAGCTACCCCTCTTAGAATGTCAGAACCGAGTATGACAGTTCGTCTGTGAGCGTCCGTTCTATGGCTGATTTGGGAGTCGATCATCGGGGAACGAACGAATCGCTCATTTAGTTCTTTCGTTCGCTTAAGTTCCATCATAGTTCGCTTAAGTCCGATTACAGATCGTTCAGTAATAGATCTTGTCGTTCCACCTAGTCTAAGAAAAAAGGAGTAAAAGGAAGTACGTAGTCAATGGTTGAGCGAACTCTTTATTTTTGAAATTGTGAATGAATTGGCGCCGCAATCAACAAATGCTTTAAAATATATCGATAACGGCAAACGATCAAAACGAATCGGACTCAATGAATAAAACTGACAAGAATCTGGCTCGAAGAATGAAGCAGCTGATTTAATGAATGAACTAAATGAACAAATTGAAAGCTAATATCAGATATGTGTAAGAGATGACTGTGATTTCCCCTAAGTGTTGAGATTTCAGTATAATTTTCTGTTTATTTCAATGCGAATAGGTGAGAACATTGCAATCGAGCATAGCCGTAAGTAATACCAAGAAAGGGTGTCCTAGTAATCGACTTTCCAAGTTTCCAAAAAAATGTTAGAAGAGGTTACTAGTAATCTACCTTCCAGGTTTGGTAGCTTTAGCGACGAATCTCACTTTCTTAGCTGACAGACTGGCCATATCGACTCGTCTACAAAAAACACTTCTCAATTAGATTTATGAAGTACAACAAATTAAGTACGCTAAAATATATCTGTCCATATTTTAAATTAGACTATACTCGAACAGCTAGCGAGCAACAGTTAGTAATTTGTTTTCATATAAAAAATAATTGAGAGAACTTTGCTTAATTCCTTGAGCGATTGTTGTCCGACAATCTTGAGTGTTAAGGTTTCAATCAAAAATTGCGATCTTTATCAAATCTGTTGAACTTCCTGATTTATCGAATAAATAGGACCAGTTTAGTGCTCGATGAATTCATCTACAGACACTGTGTGCATTTCATGGTGGCAGTTCAGAGACCCCCTCTCATCACACTGAGAGTTGAAAATGGGTAGGAGATCTCATTGGCAGAACTACTGCTTCGTGAGCAAATGGTTGGCGTGAATTCGGGAAGGGTATATTTGGATTTGTTCATCCCAGCCTTGGACGAAGAGCTATCCATGCGAGGTCGCTGATAAGTTTTTTGGGTTTTTGTTGAGAGATCATCGATGAAAACTGTTATTTGCTGCAAGTTATTTGTGCGCCGTTTGACTGTCTTACATAGTAAGTCTTCCCTATTTGTTTTGTTGTTTCACGGACCGGTTCTGGATTCCATGATATATATTACATCTGTCCAATTATCCAATCTTAAGCCAATAGCCTTTCTGTGAACATACAGAACGGTTTTCGCTATTATGACATTTTTCTTAGCATTTACGTAGCAAATTTGCATTCTGTCTAAAACTATACCACGACATTTTGCCTATCGCTATAGGTAATTACGTAATATTAATGTTCTTCGTTAAGAAAAAAGTTCACTTTTCACAGAGTAGAGAAGGACACCTCCCTGATGCTAAAGCAACTGCAGACGGAAGACGCCACAGGCAAACATTTCAAATGCCATCTGCCTAAACATTGCTAAGGGTCCACCAATATTGAAAAAAGCTTTCAGAAAAGGGGATGGACTTAGTGGTATAAAATCTTTGGATTTTGCTTTTGGTGTGAAGACGACCTTAATTTCAATTGGGGTTAAAATGATAAAGCGATAAGACACCCACTCTCTTCGATGTCGGTGCTGCTTCTATGTCGACTTCCAATATAAGGATGGTGTTGACATTAATAGATTTCTCCCAGTTTAAGGTTGGCTATGCTGGTCTCACCATCGCTATAATGGGCTCGTAAAAGAGCAGTGTGATTATTTTTGATTAGCTGTGGGGTGAACTGGCTGGACTTGCGAGTCCTTTAACCATTGACCCTGAGCCTTGGACAAGGACCATATTAACTACACCCTGTGTCATTCAATGATGATTTATATATTTTATTTCTATTTTTTCTAAGTTTAGCTTTCTGTGTCCTCCCTCAGGAGCTCTTTTTCTGCATATATGCGTCTAACTAGGTTTATCTACGTTCCGATGTCCAATATTGTTGGCCAGCTAGATTGCACAGCCATTGTCTATTTGATGAACAACCTGCAGGGTTTCCGGTTGCCTTATGATCATCAAAAACCGCCAGTTCTCTTTTATAATATCGTGATTTTGGAGACAGCCTCACAGCTTTAATGATTTCCGATTGTTTTGACAGTATGAGCTTCTTTTGCCTTAGGTCTAGGTTATAAAATGTGTAAAAATAGAAAGTATCGCGAGTTTCTAAAATTTAGGGTGATTTTTTTCTGAGTGTACAAGTATCAATAACCTAATGTCCTTCTTGTAGTTGCTGTCAAATCCTGACAGGGACGGCGTTAGAAAATTTCATATCCTGTTCTATGATGACAATATCACTCTCAGACGCGGATGTGTTACAGCTCAACATTCTTTTGCGATAGTAAGTCAGATTAGTTTCGAGCTTTCTTCCAGGTGATGATCCGTTGTACTTGTGGTTTTGCTGAAGCCGACTTTTGCTTTTCTGATTATTTTGTTTGTTGTTAATTTGCATCCTCTTGTAATGATTCCATATCTGCAGATTATTGAACACATTCTTGTGTATCTTGTGCAAATGTATGAGACAACCAGAAGGAAGCATTCTGAAATTCTATGAATTTATGGATTCGAGACTTTTTTAGCCAATTCCGTCTTTCTGTCCGTCCGTATTTTCGAAAAAACATTGATAAGCTGAAAATATTGAAATTCATCGGTTAAGAAACGCGTCTAAATATACTGCATTTTTTACAAAACAAGTGAAAAAAACTGTGAAATAAATGTTGTTTTTCTTCTATATATAAAGTATAATACATATACGTATTTTATTCCAATTATAACACGTATATTATTTTATTCCTTATAACATTTCACAAAATCGCTTTCCTGGCTACTAATGATTTAATAAAAAAAAACTGTTATACATGTAATAAATTTGATGAAAAAATTAATTTAACTGTAGAATGCTCTTCGAACGAATTTATCTTTACATAAATGTTTTGTACGTTACGAAGATGACTTTGGCTCTTTTTGGATGGTTGATGATAATGAGTTCATAAAAAGACGTCATTTATCCCGTGGTCGTCCTCGCAAATATGAACCTTCTTCATCACCCATTTCAAATAACTCGGAATGCACTATTCCAACTAACAAAGAATCTTGTGATAACTGCTATCAGTCTTGTAATAACCTAGTCAGTGATCCCGAACACAAAATAGAAATCACTGACACAGTCGAAATAAATGCGAAAAATAATTCAAGCTTCTTTAATGGAAGCCGATGCAAAAAGGATACAAAAATCACAGATGAGAGCTTGTATGTTAGCGACTGCTTAGGCAGAAGTTCCAAAGCTATTGCAAATTCGGAGGCACTAGTTTCGGCAACTAACGACTTTATCAGTATCGAAGATGGCGTAGCCACAATGTTTGAAAATAATCTGAATAATTTCTACCGTTAGCCGTGATATAAATATATACACACATCTAAATGCATTGCTGTCCATTCATTTTGGAATAAGAGAATGATTTTTATTGTTTCAAGGCTCAAAAAAATGTATAATTTTAGGCTCGTAAATTTTTGCAATAAATGAACAGATACCGAAAATGTAAGCAATAATTAATAAAATTTTTATATCTTCCTTGCTTTTTTTGAATATAGATATGAATGAAAGACGTAAACCGGAATGATCTTTAGTTTTATTTATTAGCATATTCATTAAGTTTTGATTTCAATGCTTACTGGGAAGTAAATAAATCGTTATGTCTGCCATTTAAGCCAGAAATAATTTAGATACCAATTTTGATGGTTTATTAATATTTATATATCATAATCCAAGTGTGTATTTTAATTTCAGTAATTAAACTTGAATTGAACGCTATAATTTCGCTATTCCTCTAATCCAAAGCAGTCGGCGTTAGAGCCCATCATGAAAATACAGCATTTTGCATTTTGCATTTTATGCAGTTTGTTTTCTATCAATTGTAAATTTATTTTTTTTTGTAAAAAAGAAAAAGTAATTTTTACACCAATTCGTTTCCTACAATCTAAGTAACTAATGTATATTTGAGTTGGTTTTTTAATTTTTATAAGAAAAGTTTAACGCATGATTTGCTCGAAATGCGTTTGAAAAAGGTGTTTTGAAGCTGAATTGCTGAATATAATATATGTAGATAAAAAGCCAAAGTAACATTGTGCATAACTAGTTGATCGGGTCATAAAGGTGACTTACAGCCTGGCATAATTGTATTTGTCTTATGACTACTTGAAACCATCCTCTCAAGGATACTGGAGCATTTGGGAACGTGTTTAAAAAATGCATTTTGATTCTATACCTGGGAGTTGTCGCAAATGTCCATCATACCTATATGGGCATCACAGAAATCAACTGATTGGTGAGTTACTACCTATTGATTTCAAATCATTTTCTACGCAATAATAATAATGGTAATGCGCCCACTCATATTTTAAAGAACAGTAGCGTAGTTTTAAAAGCACCTGCTAATAGAACTGAAAAAAAGAAGATATATATATATATATATATGAATGTAAACCCACGCTAATATTTCAGGTCAATTTGGTCTTAGTTGTTTCATGTTGCCGTTGAATATATTTGGCAAGATTTCTTCCAGTGTTCCATTTGATATTCAAATTCAAAATGAAATAACCACTTAACAGATTCGTTTTTCCAGATGTACAATTTTTATTTAACTCTAATTAAATTTGTTTAGCTCTAAATCTTTTAATTTGCATTTTTAATTTAATTATTCACATATATTTTATAAATTTATATTTTTTAACTTTTTGTAAACATTTTTTACTGTAAAAAATCTACATTAAATAATTAAATAAATTGCAAGCTCTTTCTTTTCCTGTTTCTGCGCCCGTTGCTGGAACCCATACTTACTTAGTCAAAATTGTATCACTATGCGCCGCCAATATCGTTAATTGTGTCGTATTTATTTATCTATAGATTTAAAATAAAATATTTAATATTATTTCAGCAATATATTATTACTTAATGTTTAAATAGTCGGAGTCTTGAGTTACTTTGCTTACTTAAGCTTTGTCTAAAAATATTGAAATGGTCCAAGAGCTTTTCAGTTTTTCACTTCATACCTCAATAAGATCAAACGTTGCTAGTTGTAAGATTAAGTGCTAGATAGTATTTATGTGACAAAAGAATTAAAAACACACATGAAAAGCAGCTTATTTCCTTTTTTAAATCGATTTAAATAGTACTATCATCTTTTCCTTTACTTTTCAATTTGATTCTTAATAAGCTTTATTTTTATATCGGACTTTTATTGTACGTTGACAATATTAAACTATATGTATCAATTTCTTGTCCACTACAGCTTCAACGTAATTTGGATTCTTCTTGCTATTGGCGATTGGTTCAAACTCAATTCCTTATATTTGCACTTTAAGACCTAAATTGAGATTTCGTTAGGCAAATTCCAGCAAATCAGATAAGTTCTGCTTTAATTACCTTTAATCACTTTAAAATGCTTTTTATGCTAAATCAATCAATCAACTGATGTTAACGGTTCAGATTGACTATAACTTTTTTCTATATTCTGATCAACTAATCGGTTCAGATCCGAGCAATTGCATATTATAAAACTTTTCACATGCGCATAGGGCTTAAAAATTAGGCTCAAATTTGTTTAAATCCAGTATTTCCTCTGGTTAAAAAAGAAAAGTTATAATATAAATTTTATTTAATTTTCCTAAAATGTAAATGTAGCCCGATCTTAATGAAATTTATTCAGTTGATTATTACTATGACAAAGTCGGTTTCTACTAGATTGTTATCCTGATATGGAACTAAAATATCTTAAATTGTAAATTTTAATTTTCAACCATTTACAGTTTCTTAGATCGGCGCTTTCACAAAGGTGGACTAGAACGGATAGATGGACTTGGCTTTTGATGCATATCAAGAATATATTTACCGTAGGGGGTCTGAAATACTTCGTTCTCCCAATTACATACACTTTCACAACTTCATTATAACATCTTGAAGGGAAACGGGCTGAATAAATCGTTTTAGGTCCATTTTATATATTCAAAACTAATTTTGCTGTAAATATGACTTATAGCACTAAGCAGACAATACAATATTGTTTGCATAGTGCTTATAGCGATTCCAGTTATACCACTTCCACGAAGTGACAGTTGTCGGATGTTAATATTACAATGTCGTATTTCTCTTTTAATGAATATTACTCCAAATACTTTATAGAACTCACCATAAGTTGCAAATATGTTCAGAGAAATATCCGTATAGCATGAAGTACATTAATGAAACATTTGAACACATTTAAGTTTTCAGTTTATTGTATAATACATTGACCTATAAATATATACATTTATTACTAATAATTTGTTTTTTTCTTCGAGGTTGTTGGAGACGTATGTATATTTATTTAAGAACTTATTTACTATTGCTAGTATATAAAGCAAAAATTTCATTTTATGAAATTGATCTCAAATATAGCTGTATGTATTTCAAAATTTCTTTTGTCAGCTGATATACACATAACTGAATTGAGTACACTTCAACAGAACCAAAAGAATATAAAGATGATGATGATGATTTTACCATGCTCTACCTTGCAGTGGTAGATAACCTCCACACTGCTGCTGATGCCCATTCGAAATAAAATTATTTTGGTTTCGATATGCCATCGCTAAACTATTCGACATGAGAGCATTATTGCAGGGTTGTTGTAACATAGACGCATTAGATCCCCCAACTGTCCCACCATAGCTTGCTATCAGAGACGACGATGTATCAGGTGAGTGTGAGCTGGGTGCATCTCCTGGGATGAGATTTAGGACGTTCGGTACATTGGCAGTAACTGATGACGTTCCAGTAACGCCATTTGCATTACCATTGCTATTATTGCTGTTGTTGCCAGAAGTTGAGGAGCTGTTTGTATGCGACTGTGGTTGAGCTGCGTTGCTTGCTCCTGAGCAAGGTTTTCCGTCCTTTACTAGAACTGGAACAGCGACGCGTCTTGGGGAACTTGCAGACTGAAAATTTAAATGAAACAATTCAATATAATTATAAATTGTAGAATTATTTGTTAATGGGAGAAGCTGAATATGGGAAGAGACATGAGATTTGGATTTGTTATGCTAAATGGCCGGTAATTTATTTAGTGTCCAAAGTTGCATCGGTCTAAAGCTCCGTGATCATTTGAAGAAGGTTCGCGAACTCAAACGAAGATTAAAATATGTACTTGAGAAAAGTCTAAAATAAAATTATAGCAAATATTTGTAGCCTACCAGAAGATGCTTCTGGAGTAAGATAATCTGTTCTCTTAAATATATAAAATTTTAGTGATTTTCCATAAAACGAGTAATGGACACCAAATGTGATACATAGTTACAGCAACCATAGATCTTCCTTTTTGTATAACACAATTATCCTTCGTCTAAATTGTGAAGCGCGTATTTTAGAGGAACTAGAAATTCTCAAACGTCAGACATATAAACTAATCGTACGAAAATTTATTTCTGCAATGGAGTTTTCCTAAAACTTTGTAGGTAGTCTTCAGCTATATCGGAGAATGATTTTGAAGCTGCTCGAATAATTAATTTTATAAAATGTTGAAAAAATGTCGGCCAAATTTTTTTTGTTATGAGCTTTGAATTTCGGAAGAAATTAATTTCCAGATTTTCCATACTGGATTTTGCAAAATTTATATTTCCCTTAATTGCGACTGCGAAATACTCTGATACCATAAATAATACCATTTGATCACAGGTGCCGTAGGACAAGGTGGGTGTAAGCAAGGTTAGTTATCGACCCTCCAAAGTTGGCCTTAAATATAGACCTTTATCGTTTTTTGGGGCGGTAGTGGGCGTGGTCCGAAATTTTCCGAGTTTTTAAAACATGTTACTAGCAAATTTGGTGACTCTAGCTTTCAAATAGTTTGAGACACATGGTTTTATCGATTTACACTTTCAGATAGGTTTTGGGATGCGGTCACCCAACAATTATTATCGATCTTTCGAAGGGGCTACCTGTAACCAGTAACCTCTAGCTTACAAATTGTGGAAGATATGCTTATTTCAAACTTAGGCGGCAGGTGTTGGCGTGGTAAGAAAATGTATATGCAAAAAAAGAGGTTATTAGCTGTGGTTAGTTTGCTGAATATATATTTAAAATTGTGGCAGATATGCGGTTTTACCAATTTATAAATATAGCTTCTGGCGACATATATTTTTTATCGATACTCAAAAGCGGTTTCTCGTATTATGCTTTCCAAATTTTATGGCTCTAGCTGAAAAACTGCCGAAGATATAGTGGATACCTTCGGTATCAGAGTATAATTAAATATGGGATCCAACGGTTTTACGCATGAGATATAATGTGTGTGTCTGCTATAATGCCCCAAATGACCATCATATAAATCCAGACAGCCATTAAAATGGCTTTCAAGAATAAAGCTTCGGATCTTAAAGTGTGTTGTGTACTGCTTTCGTGGATGGTCTTGTTGTCTTGATAAGTTGTCTAAAAGTGAGTAATTCGGCCAGTGTTAACTCAAGATATTTATGATGTGATGGGAAGGATGGTTCCATCGATCTTGAAAGAAGCTCATCTTCTCAACTTCTTGATAAAATTTACGTGAACTGATTTACTCGAAAATAAATCGGTGATCCAGGCTTTGGTCCAAGATATGACGACTTAATGAATATCTGAGCTGTGAGAAGCGACTCTACATAAGCGAACCTTAAGATAGTATCATTTTTCAGAATGGGCGATCTCAGCTGATAATTTTGTGAGCTAATTTGCTATCTAATACCAATAACGACGCATATGATAGAAGGAGAGAAATTTCGCTGAAGCTCTACAATTAAGTCAACATGCCAAACAGGATCGAACGCTTGTTGAATATCAAAGAATCTAATCAAAAGAATCTAATCAAAAGTATCCATAGTTTTAAAACGTATCTCGTAAAAACAATGATGCCATCCGAGAATTATGATTTTAAAATAACAATGATAATTATTGTGTAAGCGTAAAGTATATATTTATTATTAAATTTATAAAACCGAATATTTTGTGTATTTACCTGATTATGTTGATTTTGCTCAGCCATTGCCTTTTCCTTTGCTTGTCGCTTGCACTTATACCTATGATTTTGAAACCATATCTTAACCTGGAAATAAGATTGAAAGTCCATCTTGATATTTGTATTACATTATTTAGCTGTAATAAATTTTTGTTATTTCAGACTAATAACTAAATGCTTTACACCATATTACTACAACTTAGGCAGATATACACACATACATAAACTGGAACAAAGTAGTATGCTCAGATATCAAATAATGGTCAAAATTCACAAAAGCCTATGTCTACTTCAATTTTAAAAGCAAACTTGGACTTTTGATTATTAAAAATCATCTTCAAAGATCGGTATTTCTTGGCTACACCAACACTGTTCTATAGCACCTATTTTGAAGATGTTGACAGAGTATTTCGAATAGAAATACAGAGTATTGGAATAGTTAATATAGCAGTTCTTTGAAGTAATCGGTATTCCTTCTCCATCCATTGCGGGGATGCTCTTGAGGAAGTATGTTTTAAAAAGGAGATCTAACGCATCATCAGAAAAGCTGTTGGGTAATGCGTTACGTTAGACTGTATTTTTCTTATTTTTTATTTTAAAATATTTTTTGGTTTTGTGATTAACCCAGATCCAAAGAATCCAACAAAGTTTTCTCCCAATATACAGCTGATAAGACTTTGGTACAAAAATAAAGGATCCAGGAACTTTATTGGCTAATATCGAAGACACATTTTATATCGACTTACAGAAATATCGAGGTTAAATCAGAATTTATGTTTTGCCACTTTGTCGCATGTATTCCGAGTTTCAAATTTTCGGACGGACAGATTGCCGGAAGGACATTCCACAAACCCAGTATACACTTCTAATCAATATATCAACCAATATACTATTTCAACATTATTGAAATACATTATTCCTTAATTTTTGCACATATTGCAATTATGAAGACAGTGCAAGAGAACTAAGTGGCCAACTAAGTTCAGTTTTTACACACAATCTGACAGGCGAAATTGTTAATATAAACACATCCTCTCTAAAAACAATATTCTAGATGACGACGACTCGATTCGAGATTATTTTGGCGTTTTTAGCTGTGGCTATTTATTCAGGAATTCTATTGATCCAGTATAACCGGATCATAAAAATATGTAGGTGGCATTGTTTTTAAGGGAATACGCAATTGCCTTCACAGTTGTCTTTCTGGACATTAGTAAACAATTTGGAATATCTTAAATATAATCAATTCCTATTTTATATACTGATCACTAAAAGTGTCCCGAATCAAAAGAAATACTGACAAGCCATCCATTTATGGATTTTGAAAATCGCGCATATTTAGCCATAAAGTCACCAAATTTGGAATAAACAATAAACAATTCTAGGTATTTTACTTTGATGATAACCATATATATTAAAAAAAATATAATAATATTAGAAATCTTAATAAAACTTGGAATAATAATTTGTATTTTTCAAAGCAGAATGGATGTGATTACCATATCATATAGATTTCCATCGATCGAAAGATGGGGTCTTGTACACTCAGGAAAAAATGCCCACACTGAAAATCACCCTGATAATTAGAAATATTTTTTAAATATTCGAAAAAAAATTTCCTAAAACTTGAAAACCTTTTTTTTATATTTTTCGGAGATATATTTCTTAATAAAATAAATTATTTTTAAAAAGTAAAATGCAAGCCCCTATTGTTTTAATATTTATTTCTTAAATTAAATAAATAATAATTAAACTTGTTGTTTGGATTCAATATTAAATTGATTTTTGTTTTCTTCTAAATCCTACGATTTTCTAAATTCAGTTCGTTTTTTTTTAAATGTATGAAAACTTTTTGTTTCTCCAGATATCTGGACCAAGCTCACTAGTCCTGTGTGTAATTATGCTTCCTGATTTTTGAGCATATCTCAGAGGACTTGCAACCTTAAAGGTCGAATTGAAGTTCACATTCACAATTGAAAAAGTCGACAAGAACAAGAATGATAAATAGTAACTAAAATACACATATAAGTATAAAACGCTATTTACTAAAAATTTAAAAATAACATTATTTATTTACTTATTTAATGCCGGGAAATAACAGTCGACGGAAAAAAATATAAAACTTAATATGAGTTAATTAAAAATTGATATTACTTTTTATCATAATGTGAATCCCCAATGTATTGATGTTTTTGATTTGAAAACATAAATGCCAATTGATTGATTCCTTTTAGATAGAGGGCATTCATTCTAACGAACTGATGATCAATTGTGTTAAATTCTTTTAAAATGAGCTATAATTACTGCACACAAGGAACAAAGTTATTTTTTGTGGTTTTCTATAGTCAATGCGCTCTTGAGCAGTATGCTTAAATGCACAAGCATATGTAGTAGGTAGAAAGTACTTATAAAGGGAATGTGTATTCCGCTTCATAAGTTATTTTAGATTATTTTACTACACCAAACACTTTTGCGTTGAATACAATGCCAAGACCCTTTTTATAGCAGAGAGCATGCTCAAACAATGAGTATATTTCAATACAAATTTTAGGGTGAGTTTAAATATATTATTTTTTCCCCATTGTTCATTAATGCGTTTTTATCTTTCAAAAACATGCCACTGTTGTCCACATACTCAATTCAATGTGCTCTAGAGCTGCTTTATTCTAAGGTAATCACCACTCCTGTTTAGGTGGGTAGGCATTGTGTGAAATTTCCAGATAATAAAACTCGAGGGTGACAATGCACAATTCAAATATTTTTATTGTTATAACACGTCGCACCCCGTAGCTGTTGTCAGTAAAGTAATTGCTTAACCTAATGACAATTATACTATATTTAAAGTATAAGGAATTGCTATCGACACGACCTGCATTAAGCAGTGTAAACATTGCATTTGATATTCGATTAATTTACATTATTAGTATTATATGTAGGCTATACGATATAATAAAGGTATAATATACCAGCATTATAAAATATATATTATTTTGTAATATACTTTGCATTATTTAACCCTGGACCAATTTGTGGCGTGATTTCGAAGTTTTGGCAACGGAGAGGCAAATCGACTCATCTTCCTTATGTAATTAATGTTTCTTAATCAATTTAGAATAATGTATATTTTATTATATTATATTATAATATATAATTAAATAAATAGTTTTAGATTTCATCAGGTAGACTTCGGTCTGAGAGGGTAGATTATCCACGGATACGGTTTCTGATTTGAAAACTACGGGTAATATGCCTGGCAGGGTGGGCGAATGGATTTAATTTTGTCGCAGTCTTTGAAGTTTGTCATAGTAATCTACGTTTTAAATTATCTGACTGTAATTTTATATCTGTGGATAATTATAACTCGACGTTGAACCTATATTATCACATATATAACTTATTATTATTATTATTATTATTTATGTACTCTAGTTAATTTTTGTTATAGTTATAGCTATTGTTAATATTTTATTTAGATAAGAAAAAAAAGCATCGATTAAAAATATTGCACGTTAAAAATACATTTAAAAACCTAAAAATAAAATAATAAATGGTAAACTTCACTACTGCGTGGACGCTGTGAATCCCCTGGAGACGAATCCCAACGGAATTAAAAATTGAAAAACACTTCATCTGGAGGCAGCAAAAAACATAATAAAATTATAATAAGGGGTCTCCAAATAATATGCAAACATGCAAAATTACTTGCAGTAGATGGACGAGTTTACTGAATCTTTGACCTTGTGCACGAATCTGACTTAATGCCTCAATAAATTGATGATAAATTACAACCAATATTCCGAAGTATAAACATATTTATACTTAATTTGCAATTTACAGTGTGTGATGCCTGTTTAAACGATGATAACATAAATTTAAATCATTTGGAAGAACTAAATAATTGATGATTTCGCTTGATAGTTTGACTTGCTTGCTAATTTAGGGTTTTCCTTAGTCAGATGTTTTGACCTATCAGCAAATATGAAAATCTCCCAGAAGCTGGAGTCCTTGCAAATATGTTTTTTTTTGCGAATCGACAATGAAAAAATAAAATACCCCTGAGATTCTAAAAAATAAGCACGATAAGTATCTTGGCATAAGTAATAGTTTGCTCTATTTAAACAGTGATTTCAACAATCCAAACTTAACTTATTTTGAGTTATTCTAACTTTAAGGAACTGCCAGCATAGTCACCTGATCTCAATATGGTAGAGAATGTTGCAAGGCACAAACATCTGGAAGCGTAGTATTTAAAAAAAAAAAAGATCTTAAGAGTGCCGTTAGGGCGAAATAAACAATAATCATTTTGGAAACCCCAAAACAAAAATTCATAATTAGCTACAATTGGAGACAGCCAAAACTAATCCCAAGACTATTAGAAATGTACTTGAACATGGCTTCAATTGTAATTTTATGTGGAGAGTCAAATGAGCTGTTTCTATAAATTGATGAATAAATTTTGTTTTATTTCTCAGTGAATTATGAATTAATCTGTGAATAAAGAACAGTTAAGTTAATTCTAAATTGTAGGTATTAATTAATTAAAACTTGCATTATGTTTGTAATATATGGTGGAGCGACTGTATATTTACGCAACTTTAATATACGCTTTTCAACTGGGTTTAAAAATAATGAAAGTAAATCTATTTGGTTGCTTACTTGTGTTGGCGTCAAATGGATGAGACTTGCTAAATGTTCTCGCTCGGGAGCCGACAAATAGCGTTGCTGCTTAAATCTTCTCTCGAGCTCATAAACCTTAAAAAAAAATAAAATACGTATTTATAATCATTATCAAGTAAACATGCTCTAATTCAGCCAGTACTTCTTAGTCTAATTGCATTAATTTCTACAAATGTCAAATGCATTCAAAGTATACAGTTTTGTGAAAATTCATTGGGTGGAAAATAGGTGGTCAAAATGGTTTGGTCAAAGTTCAATTTTCTTTCGATTGGCCTCAAACTCATTTCAAAGCTGTGCCTAAAAAACGTTTAAGTACGTGATTTACAAAACCCACCCCAATGACGGGAAATGAGGGTAAATCAATTTTGTGGTGAAATATGTGATGTGACATCCTCGATAGAGATGAACGCGTGAGTGATTTTTCAATCACGACACGAAATAAGATTCGTTTGCGAATCTGACCTCTTTGGTCTGTTCACACGCACAGTCACGTCCGAAATTTGTTATGTTAATCTTTTAGTGAACTTAATATAAAGGTAGTGATTTTTTGTATAAATAAATTGTTACTTAAACAAACCTAAATTAAAATTTTGTATATGTGTCATCGTTAAATAAAATTTTATTTAAATTTTCGTCCAAAAAGCGAGTGTATCTTATTATCAATTATTAATTTTTACCGAGTCATCTGCATTTAAGCTTAATAATATTTTATTTATTTATATACATCAGTGCTGCCATTACATACATAAAAACAATCTGAGTCAATATCCCGAACAGATTTATATTCCGATATAAAGTATTGTCATATCTAAAACAGCAAAGAATGCTCAAGTTGAGAGCGTGACTAAGAGATACTCTGAACCAAAATATTTACCTATCGCAAGTTGTACTCTGCATGTACAGTTCAGTTCATTAAAGCGGACATCTCCACAGTTTTTAAACCACAAAAGATACAGATTATTATCGTTGGAAAATTATTTTTAAGAGGTCTTCAGTTCATCTTTTTGAGGGGCAACGCAAAAGTTATATTTGCAACATATACAATGCTAACCTAATTTTATAATTTTATATATTTCATATTATTAACTTTTAAAATAGGACATTTTTATACTTCAATATGCTTTCGCTGTTAGAGGCTTTTATTATTTTTTACAACTGGCAGTCAGCAGCAAAGAATATATATAAAGATATATACATACAATATACTTGCTTCAAATTAAGTTCATAATTGAATTCATTTATGTGTGTATTTATTTTTTAAATTATATGCATTAATTTAATACGAAAAGTTTGTGAATTTTCAATTATTTTTTTTACAAAAGCAATACCTATTCTTGAGAAGTATAATACAAGAATACATATACGAATCAAAAAGTTTATCAATGGAATTTGGACGATTCAACCACAATTCGGATTCGACTTTCCTGCATTCAAACATGATAGTTCTTATGAGATACTTAATTACTTCGAAATTTGAATATTTTTTTTTATTAGCACTGTTTTTTTAGTATCCTCCAAATATGTTCTATGGCATTTTGATCTAGTGATAACAGAATCCTTTCTTTTAAAATAAGTAGACCACTCTCTAAAATATTGAGTGTGCATACTTGAGCAGATGAAGTGCAAATCGAGATTTGCAAACTCATTAAATACTCCATACACCGTTCTTAAAGATTTATTATGGTGCTCATCAAATCGAAAAACAAAAAACTTGCATTCATTGATTTTTTATTAAATGTGGACTGAAAATAATCAAGAATTTACTAATTAAATAATATAGTAATTAATTATTTCATATCATTTTTTAAAATATTTTTTCAGATCAAATTAATTAACACTTTTGCTGCATCTGTGTATTTAATTATTTCAAAATTATTCTTAATATAAATAACTGTGGTCTGTCTTGGGACAGAAAAAAAGTATGCATTTAAAATTATTTCACACCTGCTTATCCCTTGAAAATTGCAAATTTTGACTCTTTAGTTGTAAGTGTGCGCGATAAATTCATGTGATATATCTATATACATATATGAACGCTCATATTTGTAATACATACATACATACTTATTTTATAAACGCTTTAATGAAAGACGAATTTCATATTTACAATGCACTTCAATTCCTAACTCAACAAATATGTGCATATGTATGTATGTACGCATGTATAAATAACTTTTTGGGAGTATATTTACATTGCACAAATGTGTGTGTGTGTGTGTTTGCATATGCCGTTCGACAAATACTACCGTTGAATATGCTACACATCTATACGTATGTATGTATGTATGTACATCAGCAGCAGACAGCCGAGTGGATCCGAAGTGCGCGCTCAGGTAACGAATATAACGCTACAATCGTCGTTTGCATCGTTCGTGCTTATTGTAACTGTATTTGAAGAGGCTGGATGTCTACATACTTACACACATACAAACGTGCATATGTATTGCGTTCGGGTGTAAGAAATAAATGTATATATATGTATGTGTGTGTGTGTAGGCACAGTGAACTGAACTCGCTGCGACACGCGACAAAAAGGAGCCGACAATGCATATTCACTTACACGCACACATTTGTAGCTAATTTGTATCTGTGCACATATGCATACACATCTGTGTATATGACTGCATTTATTTATGCCTTTGTACAGAGATAAGAACAAATGCATTTTTTACCGGCTGTTTAACAAAGCGTATAATACAGTTGAGCAAAAGTAAGTGTAACAAGCGGAAGGAAACATCTCCGTCTGCAAGAGAATTGCTGGCATTTTATGCCCTTGCAGAAGAAGAAGAAGAACACTTGAAGATTGGTCGAATGAATGTACAATGTACATTGTACATACATACACACATTATACATACACTCAGCGCCACTTGAATATGACACCCCTTTAATCTATTTTCAATTGTCCGCTGCTATTGGAAGTTACCAGAGGCTTAATTAGTGTTTATATTTTAAGTACATCTGCTTACATTTGACAGCAGGGCTTAAATATATACAAAAAATGTAAAGTTAATTATGCGAAGCTTTTGCTAAAATAATGTGTGAAGACGATAACATGTGAATTGTCAAAATAAAATATAAATATTATCTGCAAAATAAAATCAATTAATTTTTAGATATGAAAATCTTTGGCTTAAGATAGAACAGATAGATGAACATTTTTGTGGTTTTCTTTGTCAAAAGTGAAAACTGAACTTAAGAAAAGTGAAATTAACAAATTTTGAATTTACAGAACAGCATTCTCTTCCGCGCCATCTTACAATTTGCACTTTTAACCAAAGGAACTTTCCTATATACCCTACTAGCAAGCTTTGCACTTACTTGACTACCAATAACACTGTTTGCGCCATCAGCTTTTTGATAGCTTTATTTGAATTTATAGCACAATGTTAATTCCGAAACGTTTTAAAGTTTATTTCCAATAGATACTGAGGCTAGAAGCCAATTCTTAGTCCTTTATTCACAACAATTGTTCGATTATATGAAGGTTTGAAACCAATTCTCAAAAAAAGAGAAACTAAAACGATCGATAAGCAAGAGTTATGCGAATCGAATGATTACCTGCATCAGCCGGCGGATCATCAAACGCTCTTAATGAAAGATCGAGCGCTGTACAATGAGAGCATAATGTGAATATGTAAATACGACTAACAATAATCTATATTATGCCAAATGCAAGCATGTAAACAATTCATAACCAATTCAAAGTTGTTTGCTGCTGCTGCCAACAAACAGCTCACGATTATCGGTTGCTGAATAAGTATTCTTGAATCGTAAGCGCCTTTCAATTAGGGTTTCTGACTTAGGATAATTTGTAAAGAAGTTAAGAGAGGCTATACAATTCTAAGTTGTTTCCTTCAGCTTACGCACTATCTGTATCATATCATAGAAATTGATAGCTGTTTCGTCTTTATCACAATTTATTTATTAAAATCCTACATTTTGCAAACAAAATGAATTGATGATTTTGCACCCTCTAATTCGAACTACAAAGGACGCGATAAGATGACGGGAATAAATGCTTTGAGTGAGGCGGAATAAATTATTATTTTTTTGTTTGTTTTTTTATCCTTAAAACTTTAGCATAATCGGACTAAGAATATTTTGCTTTAAATCGATATATACATATGTAATCTTGAAATGAGGACGAAGCTTATAATCAAAATTTGAAGTCTACCTGTTATGGTCTTTGAGATCCGCTTGTTCATAGACAGATGGACGGACAAACGGATATGGCTATATTGACTTTTGATGCTGATCATGAATATATTTACTTTATGGCAGCGGCGATGCTTCCTTTTGCCAATTTTTAATATATTCAGGGTATACAAATTTTCACTTAACCCGGACGTCAATTTCCAAATTTGATTATATATTAATGACATTTAATGAATTAATGCAAATGGGAGTTCCAAGAATAATGTTCTCACTTTGACGACTTTTCAGCAATTAGCCTTAAGAAAGGTTTCAAAGGTTTTGCCAAACTCCCAAATTGTGCGAAAAAACTGGTTTTGACACTTTTCGGCGGCGGCAAATCAACTAAAAACTTACTCTTGTGTTTGTCGGTGCGAGCAGATACCAACTTGTCCTACTAGGTCCTAAAGAGTATGAGCAGAATGGTTGCTAGCGAATTTCGCAGACCATTGAATGTATGTGAAGATATCAGCAACACTCTATCTTTTATCAAATCGGTGATATAGTTTTCTTGTGTCCTAAATTCAACCGAGATAATTTTGTTCTACCACTGCGAATACTTCGAGTTTCCAAGCCACAAAAAATATATCGCTGAAAATATATTTTAAGGACTGTTTGGCATTTACAAAGTTTTTGATTGCTTATTTTGGCAATCAATTATAAAACGTAGTAAGTAGGGCAAGTTGAAATATGATTGTGTAATAATGCCAAGGTGGCACACAAAAAGGTTAATGACTAACATTAATCTTATGGGGCCTACACGAGGGTTTCCACAGCCCCAACGTATCGTACATAAATATTAAATATGCATGGGCTTGCAGCCCACATCACAAGAAAAACCAGTTCTGAGCACATTTGCTGTGCATAACTGCAAAATGGGTAAAATGATGGGTAAAAAGAGGTTTCAGAGTGAGTGAGTGAGTGATATTTTTATTCTCTGATACGGAAAGTATTCAGACAGAGTGTTAACATTTGGAAGGTTACGTATACTAGGGCTAACAAGGAATGTAAGAAATTGGCCAACAAATTAGAAAGTTTGGTTTTGTTTTTAGAAGTAATTCATAAATATAAAAAAATATTTTTCTTAAACTTAGATTAACTTGACCTAAATCGACAATCCCAAAAATATGGTATTTATTTTTTTCTATTAAGAAATGCAATTTTAAAAAGTAGAAATGCCAACTACAATTTTTAGAAAAAATTCTTTCTGAAATTCAAAAAAATAGTAATGAAATTTTCTCTCTCGACTGCAGTGCTAAAGTTTAGCTGATATCTATCCTTATGACTCAACTCGCGAAGGTTCTCGAGATCGAATGCCCGTGAAAGCGTAAGTTTTTTACATACACATAGAAAAACATAATTTTTTTCAAAATTTGATAAAAAAAATTTCTTGAAATTAAACAAAAATGCAAACCTTTGTTCTTCAATTTTAGAAATTTACTTTCTATAAGGGCGATATATTTTTTGAGTGGAGGAAATCGAAAAAAACACTTAAATATCTCTGCAATTTCAGACCTAAAATCACAAAATTTAAAAAATACGCTAATAATTGTACAATTATTCACTGCCGCTTTTGCGAAGTTGTGCAAGGCTTTAGAAATATATTCTACGATCATTCCACACCATCTCTCGGCATTAAATAGAGTCTCGGTTGTAAAGCATTTAGAGTTATATTACGTTCAATGTTCATTTGTATGCGAGTAAGTATTGTTATTATACACTGAAACCTAGAAAATCGATATCATTTTCATATAGTTCGAAGTTAATGTCGATAAAACGTACATATTTTCTTCAGTTTGAAAGTTATATTCACAGAAATGTAATGGCAGATTTCTAGTAACTGCTTTTCTTATATTTGTATAATCAATTATACAAAATACGTGTTATAAATATAAGTATCTTCGCCTGAGTTAAACAGTGATATTAACATTGTACATTGCCAGTAATCTCCTTCAAAAAATTGCAAATCGATAACACATTCCACGAATTATGAATCGATAAAACCAAGGCTTGTAACGGTTTTAAAGCTATAGATACTAAAATTTGATAAAGCATAGATAGTCTCTCTTTTTTTGTATTTATTTCTTTATATTATGATGACTACAAAATACATGTTTTAATTACCATTGTACTCTTTATCTTCTACAATTTTAAAGCTAAGGTTACAAAATTAGAAATGAAGCTAGATTGTTTGTAACCTCCTGCGAAGATTGGCTAAAAGAATTCCCTGCCACGCCCTAGCTAGAGTCTACAAGATTGAAAGGTATATAATATAGAAGTTCGCAAAAAGAAAATATTGTACTTATTTATTTGTTTTTTAAGTTTTTTTTTTTTGTTTTTTTTGGTTGGCTTACGGCGAACGGTTCAGAGTAAGAAAAAAGCTGTTTCGATTCAATTCAGGTTTGCAGCCATGATTGCTGCTGCTGACGTCATAGACACAAATACAGCAGCCATTTTAATACGCAGGTGCGTGCAACAGCTGCAGCTGCACAAATACATCTGTTTACATATGTCGGCATGTATATAACTGACCTTAAACCAAAACATCCACTCCTAATTGGACATATCCGATTTGAGTCTCTGCGCTTACATATTTGCTTAGTAGGTTTCAGAGAATTTCAGCAGTGCATCGCAACAGCAAGTATCGCATAAAATACATCCCAAAAATACGAAAACATTTCGTAAAATTAATTGATATAATAATGAACGAAACAGTAAAGACAAAATAGTATATGTGCCTACACTCAGAAAAATTCGCACTTAATTTTACAAGTTCGGCTTGCTTTTGTGGGTAAGGTTTCCTTACCCTATGATTCAGGAAGTAAGTTTCTTTATAAAAATATCTTAATTTTTTGTGAATCTTTTTTAAAGTTTAGAAAAAAAAAAAGGCTATAAAACTAGATTTTTCATTACTAATATTACTATACATTTTACACCGCTTAACTAAATTGAAACAAGCTCACGATTTTATGGGGATAGTAGCAGTTTAGAAATGAATTTTTTAATAATTCAAAATACTTCTAAAAAAAATGATACAGAAGCGATGTCAGATTTCGAAAGCTTATTTTGCAAACGAGGCTGAACAGCAACGTAACAAGTAAGACACATAAAAAAAAATTCCAGGTGTATCAATGTTTTCTCAAAAAACAATTGATTGTATCTTCCGTTGACATTCTTGATGTGTCATGAAAGCGGCATCAGGTAGCATTCTGTATTCATCTCACGTCAAAACTAATCTAACCAAGAAATAATGAGCCTTCTCATCCAAAAATATTGGGTGCCATGCGTCAGAAATCAAGCTAAAACCTTGATATATTCTGACGAATTTTTGTTTTTATACGAAAGATAGTTCCAATCCAAATACAGAGCATGTAAATTATTACGTGAAGTATAACAAAAGATCTGGATATTCCATAAGGACGGAGTAGCTATCATCCAGAAAGATAATCTTTCATTGAGTGAATGGCGTGTAGACGTTCCTGAAGAATCCTATAGAATCCTTTTTCCAGTAGTCTATTTAATTTAAAAGATATTTAGATATTGTTTACAATGATACTGCCTTAACTTTTGATATATGATTTTGAAATGGCCGGTTAGATCTGTCAGATGATCCGCATCGGCGAATCCCTGGCAGAAGGCCATTCGGACTCAAATTTTTATAACGGACATCCTTCGGTTTATTAATGGGTCCTATTCGGGCTCATATAATCCACCTATGAAACTCAGCATCTGAATATTGCAATGGGTGGGATGTCCATGCCCGAAGCTACGCATCACTCTGGGTTTGACGTCGACACCAAATGACACCTTTTCTTCGCTTAGGTTATTTCCAAGCTGCTCTGGGATAGAGCTTTAATTATCTTGATCTTTCTCCGTCATTTGCAAGCTTTCATTTTAAATTTTAAGTCTCTTGTGGTATCTGAGATGCTCGTTTACATATATACAGACTGATGAGCAGCCACTGAGTCTGAAAAAAAAAAATATTTCCGATTGTTCGAAAATGGCACCCTTAGATAACAACTCAGAGTTTACCTCAACCATTTTGAAATTGCTTAGGGTTTTAAAGCGATATATAATGTTCTATAGATACCCATACATCACTTTCTATAAGTTACGGGTTAAATACAAGTTTCCTAATAGTACATTTTACAAACAACAAAAATACAGTTTTTCATGCCTAAACGATTTTGGTTTAAGTAAAAAATATATATTCCAGATTAAAGTGGCAAATATATGCATGGATAAATACTTGAGAGTATTGAGAATCTATTGATAATCATTGATCATAAAAAAAATTACTTGACTTTCGTTTTGGTTCGACGATTTTCTTTATCTGGTTCGGCTTGGGATTCGGTTCACAGAATAGAAAATGACTTCGTCTCCAAACAGGTTTGGAACAAAATGGACCTGCTTGAAAACTCTCAAAAACTTTACAAGACATTGCCTTATGCTGATGGGAGCAAATATGCAATAAATACGATGCATACAATTGCTTAATTTGGTTTAAGTCAAGCTAAACTTTATAAGTGAAATAAAACTTCCATTTAAATTTTAAATATCACCCACCTGAGCTTGCGTAAAAAGAACCCGTCGCTTTCGTCTTTGTGCCAGAGGAAACTGTAATGGTTTCGCATCACTTACACTACATGCAGCCAAGCCAGTCATATTGCCCATGTGACCCATCGATCCACCAGCTGATGAGCTCATAAGGCGCGATACTGAAAGTTTAAAAATTATATATATATATATATATATATGTGTATATATGTGTATATATGTATGTATGTATGTTTAACAAAATTGAATCAAAATAAAATACATATATATCTTTTAGTTTTTTTTAAAGATTCGCAACACTAATTAAAATTCAAATTACGTGTACGAATTATCTTATGTGAAAACTTAGACATAGGATATCTTCATATTAATCTCCCTTATTAAAAATATACACTCTTGATGAGTTTGAGGATGCTTTATTAAATCGTGACTAAGTTAGAGATACCACTACATAGAAATAAAGTAAAGTTGACATAAAGTGAGCCATTTCATATCTAAACATTTCCCAAGCGGCGTTGTCCAAATAAGCAACTTTACAACCATCTGATCTTGATGTAAGTTAATATTATAAGATATATATTCATGGGTGCGGTGTCTCTGTTGGTCCGCCGGTAATCAGCCTTTAAATTTCTTTTCGACATTTGATAGATGATACCATTAATCAACGATCCAAGTTAGGTGACTTTCACTTCAAAAATTAAGGATATATATCTTATATAGAGAAAAAAACGTATATACCTCTATATTTGTTATATAAGTGTATACCTTTGCAGAGGGTACTTTAATTTTGTCTTCAATTTTTTAACTCATTAAAGTAGTCTCTGACCGCAAATGTTCTTGATCAGAATCATTAGCCAAGTCAATATAGCCATGTCCGTCTGTCCGAATATTTTTAATTGTATATGCGCTAAACTCTGTCAGCTTAAAGGAAATCTTGAAATCTTGATGATACTTGGTATTCGTCTTTTTGCTAATGACAATAGATTTATCGAAGTTGACCGAATCGGACCACTATGTCATATAGATGCCTTAGCAACGACGTGTGAGTGCTATGGAGATAGGTTTACATGTTATCATCTCTGAAACAATGGAATTGCTGTATATAACTATATCTATATATACTATATAACGCTATATATGTTTTTTCTAAAATATTTTGTGTGCAAGTGTGTACTGCACTTTTTTAACTGTGTATCTTAAAATATCAATTTGAAAAACATATGATTTACAGACAACAAAAAAAACAATATCTTTTTATTTATTTGAATTAAATTTTAGTTTTGTGTAGTACACAAAATATTTATGTATGTCACCACGTCGCTATTGGAAACTCTTTTCATAATGAATATTGACAATAAACTCGAAATAATTGATAGTTGCAATATATATTTATTGGCAATATGTAAGTAGCATGACAACTTACTTTGATCAGTATATTAGCTAAACAAACCTATATGGCGAAGCTGGCGGCATCTCATCACTATATCATTTAGATCATAATGTAACAATTGCTCGAGAGATGAGATCTTGTGCGAAAAACTAACTTCAACTCAGAAGAACACCTCACACAAGCGATGCATGCTTACACAATTAATTTATTATCCCAATAATAAAATAATAAATGCATTTTCACCTCACCTCATCAACTATTTTATTTTATATTTAACGACTTGGGTAAGTTTATTGTATAATCTATGTCATTATTAAAATGTCAAAAAAGACCCGAGTTTTTATTATCTCTATGATGCACCAAATCCCGTGTGCCTTGAAATAATTGCTTATCAATTTTATTCACGGACCTGGTGATTTATTGGAAAGTTATATACGAGATCAAGGCTCGATTGGCAAAGCTTTCGTCCTGATTAGATTTTGTCGTCTGCCTTCCACGATCGGTAAGTTTGTCTGCCCGTCGGCCTGCGCAAAGTGTGACACCTCCATTTCTAAGAAATCTTGATAAAAACCTGAAATGCAATCGTATTATGTAACTATCACCGAGCAATGTATCTGTATTCCAATGCATCAGAAAAAAAGAGGCAACTATTGGCTTAACTAAGAGAAAAAATTGAGCAATATTAAATTTCATTTTTTTACAGAAGACCTTCGGTTAACCATTCCATTCTTTGTCATAATGGTTCCATTTGGTTTCATTTAAGTCGGGGTAAAAATTTTGCTCATAAAATTTTTCTATATTCATTTTCCAATATTTTATATATATATATAAAATATACGTAAGAAAAAACTGAATAAAGGATGAACTAACACAATCTGCAATGGAAATAGTGATACCGACGAGCATATCTAGTTCTTCTTTGAAAACGCTTCAAATCTTGTTGAAAATGCGACACAGTATTATCATTGAATAAATCTGTTGCGCGTTTAGCCACTGTCTGCTTGGGGTGATGCTGTTTAATGGGTGATGCCACAGACTGCCATGCCATCAGCATTTCTCTAATTGTACTAGACGCTGGTTGTTCCTTTGTTACGGCCACGTCTGATAGTCTCCCCCACATCTACACTTTTTACCAGAAAACCAGTTAGAGCATGCATCTGAGGCACACCGAAGATTAAATACTCTTGCTGACCGAAGTTTAAGCCTTATTATACATTTAACATGTAGTCCGCAGTTAAAGTTAATATTTTTTTTTTCAATAATTACTCTATTTGATATTATATTTGTGTTGTTATTTTGTATTTGCTGGTGTGTGTCAACGCGTATTTCGATTCCACAACTTAGAGTAAATCTTTCCATCGATTGTACTTATGGCATGTATAGAAGTCCAATCCGTTCGTCTTAAACATATTTGCTGCCTGTAGAAAGAAAACGGATATATTCCAGGTGGACAGACGGACACGGCTATATCAAATCGGAAAGTGATGCTGTTCTAGAAAAAAATATGTACTTTGCGGTTTTGGCTTCCCGATAAAATTATACAAGTGTTAAAAAGAAAAAAGAAAATCAATTATTATTATCAAAATATCCTGATATTAAGTTGCTATATAAAAATATATTATTCTATTGCAGCTTGCAACTTCTCTGCAAGGGCATTTGATCTTCGTCAGCTTGAAGATAATTGTTCTTTTATGTTAAATTTCATTTAGTGTACAACATCGGTAACGACGGTAACATTTCTACATACATATACACATACAGATATACATGCATATGAATATACGAAGGTATGTAAATAAATTTGTATTAAGGAAATTTTTGTGGACACATTGAAGTATAAACAGAAAACTAAAGTTCACGCTAAGCACTTGAAACTGTTTGCTTTACTTTTAAGTAAAGATATTCGTAAATGATTTTTGCGCTGAGTCACGCAATCAATGTAGGCTCTCTTTCATGCTATATTTTTTCTAAATATGGAAAAGGTATGCGTGAGAATAATTGATTTTAAATTATTTCGTTGTCATTGTTTATTTTAGAAATGAAAAGATGATATTTATTTTTGAGCACTTATGACGTTTCTAAACTATATACAAATGTATGCACATATGTACATACACACCTGGACACTGTAAAATACGAAATTGTGAAGCGCAATAAAAGATGTAACATATCGTACACAGATGCTCCGCTCCAGTACTCCAAAAAGAAATCACAAATTAATTCAAAATTTATGCAAATGTAAGTCACACGAAAAGTAATTAATGCTTGACCTTATGAACAGCTAGAGGACTTTATATATATATATATATATATATATATATAATTCTTGGCCTACGTAAGAAATTTAACTATTTTTATATTTTGGAGGTCAACGTAAAAAATCAGTTGATTGACGATTAAGTTCAATGAAGTAACTTAAAAACTTCTTGAAATATAATTAAGAACTCAATTGTTCAATAATATAAGTTCGCTGTTGATAATATTTGCCAAACTCCAAGAAGCACAATATGACTTTGTTAATTGGTTAGTTGCGTCGGTATGTCATAGAAAACAAAATAAAATATAGTCTTCTAACAATTAATGCATTATATATAAATTTGAAATTAATATACTCGACTACATTTATTTGGCCGGTGCGTTCAAAAATGTGTCCTTTTAACTAACTTATTATTTATTTTATTGTTATTACCATTAACTAACCTTATAATATATATATTTTTTTGTGTTCGCTTATAATTTTCCCTTCAATAATAAAAGACGAAATAAATAGGATATTGAATATGAACAAAGATCTTCTCAAGCAGTATAGTTGTGTATAGCCAAAGTATTACCTTATTTTTAAATGATTTAGGCTGCAGTTAAGAGCAAGAAATACCATCTTAAAGCAAACAAATCAGAACGGCTGTAACTCTATATCGCTGTGTAACTTCTGACTATTCTAGTAGTGTATATTTTAAAGAGTAGCTTAAAAACTGTAGCCCTAAAAGAATGACTAACACTGTTAGAAAATACGCGCACTGGGATCAACTATAAACAAAGGAACAAGCAATCAGACAAACAAAATATTATACATCTAAATAGATAATTTAAATTTCAAATTTGATGCAATACTTGGTTGTCATCATTCGAAGTTAGCTTTACTTAAACACACTGATTAACTTTTCAGTCCCTCTGGTATACATTTATTTAGGCAAATATTAATTAAATTTATCCAATATAAATAAATATTTAAATTTAATTACGTACTTGCAAATCTGGGATCATTTGCAGTTGATCCATACCACGAAGCTGAACCTCTCATATCTGTGTAGTGTCCCGCTAGTGAGAGATTATCTGTAGGTCCGCAGTAGCTTTGCACTCCTGGACTATGATACAGAGATCCCATGGCATAGGGGTTCGCCATGGTTGATGTGGTTATTGTTCCAGGAGAATTAATACTACTACCACTTGAATTGGATCTGAAATGAGTAAAATCAATAAATTAATTTAATATTTCCAAGAAAATTACAATTTGATACAACAACGCAACCCAAATGTACATCCTAAGCAAACACTAAACTTCAAATATAATTTTTCGTCCTGAGCACAAGAGTCAATATCAACAAGAATACTCCTGTCGAGAAAGCTTGGAGAGATGTTGTTTACTCAGGGCTGGTGTTTTATAGCATTCGCATTAGTAAATATAAATACGCTAACCCTTAAAATACAACTTTCCATTTTCTTAAACATTTTCCTGAATCAATTTCATTGCCCAATAGGTTTTTGATAAATAAGAATATGAATGTGAATTAGAATATATAATCTATAATATATAGAATATATAATTAAAATAATGAATTGAATTGTTTAAATTAAAACTGAATGATTAAATTAAAATGTAAAATTAAAAATGCATAGAATAATAATTGTAAAATTTGGGGATATTAACATGTAAAAGTATCCAACATGTTTTTTCAACTATTCGGGAAAGTCAATGAAACCATTACCAGTATAAGCAAACGAATTTAGTCAGGTTCTTGAGAGCCTGGCAGATATTTAACGTGTGAGATCCATTTGATCCCATTACATACTAAAAGCTAATTCGCAAGCTCAAAGTTTTCCTACGTTACGTTGTTACTTATACAACACAAAAAGGCTATAAGGACTAGAGAGCAGGAAGCATATTTGGCCTAATCGGCATTATAAGACGAGTCAATGTATCCGATCTGTCTATTCGTCTGAATGGACACTTCAATCTCATTTGGAATGGAATTTCACATAATCATATTAAGTTTATCTCATCTAGACTCGTACTTCTTTCTCGAATATCGATAACAACCGATTTCTAATTGTCCTAAAATTAACAATTTTTAATATATTGTTTTCCAACATACATATCAGCAAAGACTTTAAAGTAATATCTCTAATAGTCTAAAGTAGTTTCTTTACAGTTTTTGATATCTTTGATATGAAGCAAGCAGTATGATAATTCCTGAAGCGATGACTGCTAAAATGTCTGTATGTATACATAAGTATGTAAAAAAACACACACACATTTTCAGTCTTTATTAAAAAATAGTTGCATAATTATGTTACTTTTACTTAATAATATTGATCTTATTATTAAGAATAAATGGTTTAACATAAGTCTGCCACTTAGTTTTAAGTGGGCGCTCAAAAATGTTGTCTTTTCGAGTTTTTGGCATTTTAACATTTTTTTTTAGGTTTGTTTTGTGTTTGGTTTCTCAATAAAAGCATGAACTGTATATCATGTTCTTTGTAACTCTTCTGTATCAGCGCCAGCCATAATAAGTATAGTAACACTATTTGCACAAATATCTGCTTAAATTGCAGTGAGCAAAGCCTTTTGAAGAATGCTTGGTAATAAAAATAGAGCCTGTTGTTAAATCGAACTATTATGTTTCACAACTCAGCTTAGGGTATCTCCTAGTCGAATTTCCTTATCTAAAGCATTTTTACTTGTTTTAATATCGCTTTTATATTTTAATAAATTATTAAATCCAATATTTTATTAATTTGGCTATACATTTTTATTTTTGTATAATTTTATTTGGGATCTCAATTTTTATTTAAAATTATATTAACATTTATTTTATTTTTTTTTTAAACAATTTTTTTTAAATAAAAAAATAAACAACCTCTGTGTGAAGAAATTTGAATTGGTATTTAGACATTCTGATATTCTGACATGATAATTGATTATAATTGCTTAAGAAATACTTTAAGCTCTATCATAGAAACACTTGATCAATGAATGGAATATATAGAACATTAAGTATACAAATATTTGTTAAGATAATTGACTCAAAATCTTAAACTTACCGAAACGGAGACGGCGGGTTGCCGTTTATTTCCAGTTTGCGGTATGACTCCTCGATTGGACTTAGAATATCGGTCACACTGAACGGTGTTGAGTGATTGTTGTTGAATAAAGTGTTTTGATGTTGGCTGTGCAGGTTTTGCAGATGCTGAATACTAGACAGACTATGGTGGTGATGTGCAACCGCGACAGCGGCTGCAGCGGTAACCGTGTTCTGTGTCGATATATCGTTTATATTATGTTTTGAGAGTGGATCCAATTGGTGCTGCTGAGAACCCGCTGTTGGTATAAGTAAGTCCTTTTGAGATAAACTCATAACCAAGTCCGCTTCATTACCCAAATTAGTCTCCTGTTCGTCTGGTAGTGCTCGAAAGCATCGCCGTTCATTAAGTGATGGATCAATTAAATTTGACGCTGACATACGAAAATCTTTAATCAAAGCGTTAACTCAAATTTAATGAATCTATAATTATAAAGAAAAACATTTTTGTTAAATCATTTTGTTCTTAGAAACGAGACAGACTAACTTTCTTCGGTGCGCCGAAGACTATACACACTTTATATACAAAAGATCATTATCAATTTTATCTTTAACACCGACGGATATTTCCTATAGTAGAATATGGTAGTAGTAGTAGTAGAACACTGGTTTCTGGCGAGCTTTGCCATAACATCTTAAAAAAAGGTTTTTTATGCAAAAGCTCAAAGCTCGACTGATTGCCTGTAAGTCAGTTTTATTATAAAGTGGCCCTCAGAAAAATGACGTAAATAGCAAAAATTAATAAACATTGCCGAAAAAAATAAAAAGTTGATAGACAGCCAGACACATAGTCGGAGAGACGCCTTTGGTCTCTGTGTACATATTTTATAAGGTCAGACATATCATCTTCAATATATTAAATAATACTATCTATCAGAAATAAAATAAAATTATACTCAAAGAAAATAGCTTTATTCGAAACCCTTGCAGCTTGAAACTTGGAATATATTTTCGTCTACATCCACTTTAGATGATGTATGTGGTGGTATTGGCATTAGACGGCTGAGAAATCAAGTCGTAAAAATTCTTAGTCTAGAGATACCAAATGAATGGTAAATTTCTGGTGACGTTATCAAAAGATCGATATAAATATTACTAATATTTCGACGAGGGACGCTACTAAAAATCATGAATATCTGTAAAAAAAAATGTAATGGCGAAACGGGTATAATAAAATGGACGAAACAGTCTCAGTTGATGATCAAGAATGTACACATAAACTTATGTACATATATTCTTCATCATCTACATCAAAGTCGATGTTGATAATCGCAGAGCGCATAAGCGCTAAAGACTTCAAATGTACAACATAATTACTCGTATATATATCAAGATCGGAGATCAAAAGATCCGATTGTGGATTTATATATCCATTTGACAGTGCTATCTTGTAATAACATTATGAAGTCTTCATAAAAAATTGGTTTGCTACTTAGCCTACATACCAACAAAAGCAATCGAATTCGATAAATGTTTACAAAAAAAGTCATCATCACATCTCACATTGTCCAAATAAAGACGAAATTTAAGTTAATGGAGAAGAAAACAGCTTATTTCAATTAAAACTAATTTAGTATAAAATTGTTTCCTATACTATAAACTCAGTATAATCGAGAAAATTTTTTGCAAAATGGCTCCAATATCCGATCATATCCAATACTTAAATTTCTTCTCCACACACTAATTGAATCACCAACATTTGTATTATATACTAGTTTAGTCAATTCCTTTCGATCGGAAATGAACTCGGCTTATTCCTATTATCATGGAAGATTTTTAATTTTAATAGGTTGATTAATGTTTAAAATATAAATGCTATATAAAAAAAAAAGGTAATAATTTGAGCCTAAAATACCAAATACTACATTTTGCATTTTTTGAAGTTTATCTCACAACTAGGTCAGATCAAGATAAGTTTACTGGAAAGTTGACAAACAATGTAAAAACAAGTTTCTTAAAATTTTACTGATACATTTCGGAAATTTGAGTAGGAAGAATTTAATAAGCAGCATCTGTGTACAACGGATATATACAGCTGTTACGATCGAGAATCAAATATTTTAAAGTATTTTCGGTAAATTATAACATTTATTGGAATAATTGAACATGTTTTGTGATTAATATGATAAGTTCTTAACTAAAATTTTGGAGAAACATTTCATTTATATGCGATTTTTTATATTATTAAGAATCGAAATAAGGTGATCGTCTCCTTTAATAAATATAATATAATAAATAATGTTGTGGAGCTTTCAGAATTCAGCATTGATCGATGTTCATTTGATGAACTTAAAAACACGTCAGAGGTAAGTAGGAATGTTTATTCGAGAGATCTGGACTAGTATATATCTTGACAATTTTAACGTTTGCTGCTGCATAATTTGGTAAATATGAATATACGATTTCAACCGATATCGCCGATCAAGCAGGTGCCAAAGTACCAAAGTATATATTTTTACACATCTTTAAAACTGTATTTTTGTTATCAGTAATCGATTTTTATCGATATCTGGAAAAGTCCCAAAATTATCGATCAATTTGAAGTCTCTAAATACTTTTGAGATCGGAGATCATTTGTTCTGCCTGCTTCATACTTTATTGTACCCTTTTTACCCATTTTGGGCTAAGGTTGTTGTTGAACTTGCTTATTTCTAAAGATTTCTTTTCAAACCTATAAATAGCTTATTGAAATCAGATTTATTTCTCTAACCATTACCATAGGTAAATAATGTAATTATATATTAACAACATTCAATTAAATTTTAAATTAGCTTGAAATTCGGCACTGGAAATTAGATACTACATTTTATATTCATGAGAAAAAGTTAATTTCAATCTTTTCAATCTGCAGCGAGCGATACAGTCGCGTAAAAAATACTCGTACTAAGTCATTGTGTTAATTTCAGAAATGCCAGTAACAATTTTTAAATTATTAAATAAGACCAAAAAAAAATTTGAATTCTGAATTAAGCAGGCAATAGCTTCACGAAGCACGTATTAATGTAAAGCTTAGCAAAAAAAAAAGTATGTATTTTTAAAGTTATCAAGTTCTATAAAATTAATTTCACGAAAGAGACAATTTTTCAAACTATGACAATGTATATCAATTCGATAATCAGTTCTAAATTATCTTTTTAATTTCTGCAACATTTTTGTACAATAGGATCTTCAAAACCTACCATATTATATAGCTTCCTTTGAAACAACTGCGCGAAAGATGAAAAACTTAGGGGATTCCAAAGATCTCCAAGCCAAAGTCACAACTGATGATATGCATTTAACATTTATGGAAATTTATAGAAATTTATAACGCAGTTTAGATATCCGCAGGTGGACCCCGTTGCCAAAGATAGCTGTTCTTTTATTTTAATTCATATTTAGTCATATATTAGCAGTTCTGTAGAAAATGAAAACTTCTTATCGACTGCTTCTTCCCAACTTTTTCTCTACAACTAATTTTTTAAGTACAATCTTGTAAATGTGGTGACGACATCCAAGATAGAGGTCGACTGTGAGATACTTTGAACCCAAGACCTTACCTATTATAAATCTAAAACGTAGAAGCTTTCAAATGCAATTCAAATTGCTTAGACATTGTCTAATGAATATGCTCTGATCCGAGTGTCGATAAAGACGGTCGTACAGGGCTATATCGACATACATTACTACATCTTCATTATATAATTTTTCTAGTTTTTAATTAGATTAGAAGGTATGATGAGTTTTCGAGGCAGAACCACTTCCAAAATAGCTCTAGAATCTTTCGATACCAGTGTTTGAGGCAGTCGCATCAAAAGTCGATGCTGCTATTCTTATTGATATGCTACACTTTACTAGAACATTAATTTAATTTTGAAGCACCTAAAAAATTTTACGTTCTCTCCTATCCATGTACACTAATTTCACAGAGCAAATCCGAATAAACTTCAAAAATATGTTTGACAACCTCTCAGCTAATTACAAATCAATATATCAACTATGTTTTTAAGCTAGGCCTAGGCAAAAATATACACACAAAATCGCTTTGTATATGTTGAAGACTCAGATTATGCGCAATGAAAAATGCAAACAAAATTTGAAAATATGGGTTTTTCAAATTGAATAATTCATTTGAGGGCCAGTGGACGGAGGACTAAAGTGTTATAAAGTTTCATCGTTTAGACACTCAAGTAAATTAAAATATTTCCTTTTACTTTTACGCCTTCACCAATGATATTAAAATACTCATCGCTAGTATTTATGACGGCTGAAAGCAACGAATAATGACGAATTAAATATAATTTCAATTATGGATTCTGGCTATTGGATATTGTATAATTGGGCACCCCATAGTCGTGGTGTAATCCAATTATATTTCATAAGATAACATTTTTTTTGGGTATAAACAAAATTACTTTTTAAATCGCTTTCTATTACCACGGACTCTGGATCGGTTTCGGTTTCACTTTCGTAGCATATTTTAATGAAAATATAATTTATTGAGAAATTATAATTAGACAATAATTATTTGTATTTGGCTGTTTTCCGGCAGCCATTATCTGCGGCGTTACTTTTCTGAAAGCTTTTCACTATTCAAAAAACTGATGCAGCTTTTTATTTATTTAACTCGCGCGTGTTTCATAACGGCTTCATCAAAGTGAGCCTTGCACTATCCTCAAAGGCTAGTTGCACAAAACTCTTCTTGTAAAAGAATACCTCAAAATCCTGTCTGACGGCAATTTGACTCCCACATTGGATGGGCTACAAAGTAATTTGTGGCTCTCAACTAGTTGAAAAGTTACAATTCACGTTCTCGGCATTTTCACTAGAAATTTGTTATATTTTAACGTTTTATAACATTTATTTTGTGTCTCAAAATGTTCCAAACATCCGAAAACTAAGTTAGTGCTTATATATAAACTATGAATGTCCCTGTTTATTTTTAACAGTATACTTCGATTAAAATACGTATACATAAATATTTGAGCAAAAAAAGGGTTTTGAATTCATAATAATGTCTATTGAAATCTGAGCCGATTCATAAATGTTTGTATTATAATGATAAAGTCTAAGAGCTCTACAAAAAATGTTATTTATATAAACACCAGTTTTTTGGCCGATTTCTGCTATGAAAGCTACAAATTGGTAGAGATATCTTGTGTGTCCATACAACAAATCGTTTTGTTTTTGTATAAATGCGTAGTGCTGATTTTTCACTTAATTTAGATCCATCAAATGAACGCCGATTAACTGTTATAGGTTAAAGCGAAACTTCAAATTTCAAACATTTTTGTAAAAGTGTCAACCTAATATCCACTAGTCTATTTAGAAATATTAGAGAAAAAAGAAACTTGAAATTGTTGCACATCAACATAATCTAAAATGTTGCAGTCGGAGAAATTAACTATATAATACTCTAATACCAGAACTCTAATAAAGAAAAGCTGAAATCAGGTGGAATAGATTCATCTGCAGGGTAGCCAAGTAGCTTAAGCTACCGACGGAAATTGTACAATTTAAAACAAACCAAAAATAAATAAAAAATAAATAAAAAGCCTAGCAACCATAAAATAATGGAGCAATGAACAAAACAAAGAATGCTCAATTAAAAATAAGAACTACGTTTTAAATCTATGGACAGATAAATTCCACAATACAGAAAAAAATGTTGCATTTATATTCTCCAAAATTTTCTTCCAAAGAATCTACAACTTTTAATGTGAGTTTTTCCCATTTTCATAACCTTTTTTCACCATTGCGTTCCGATGCTTGCACATTTGGTTAAAATCGGATCTATTATGATAACACTTTTTTGTAATTTTTTTAATTTCATTGTTTTCTTATATATTTGGTGTTAAACTGTGCCTCAGAATGCATTGCACGGTTGAGAACATTATTTACAAACAAACTGACATATTTTATTAAAATGAGATGTATCCAAATTTTAATTATTTTTATTTTTAATTTTTGTTATAATTTTTCTAATTCTAAACTAAATTTCAATTTTCTGTTTTAGCTAAATTAATAAATGAGCTTAAAAAAACTAATGCAAAAATTAATATTAAAATTTAATTTTTGATCTGTGTATTATATATACATATTTTAAGTACAAATCAGGTATAAAAACGTAATCTTTAAAAAAGGAAAAACGAATGATATCCAAAACGACCCAAATGTTAAGAATTGCGGCCAATCATTTTCAAATCGTGCCAACCATGATTTAAGCCCCAGACCTGCGGGCTGGCTTGTAGCCCACTTGAGTTACGCTCTCTGGAAAAACTTCAAGTTGAGCAAACAGCACATGAAGACAACACAAAAGCAATACAATTCACAATATTCAAATTGAGCACGCATTATGTATATGTGCGTGTGCGTGAGTATGTGTGTGCGTGAGTATGTATGTGCATGTGTGTGTGTGTGTGTGTGTGTGCGAATGTGAGTGCACCCTCAAAATGCTTGCCTGCTGCTGTCTGATTTGGATAGCATTTCCAAAGAAAGGTCAACTAGAACCAATTTTTTAAATATAAGCAATCGGATGTTAAATAGATTTTTAAAATGTGTAAATTTTAGTAACAAATCTCAGTTGTTATTTTGAGAAACTTGGCATGAAAGTTGCAAATGTGATATTTTTACTCCTGGACCTTTTAAATACGTTTTGTCTTTTCTATATTTGCATATTTTTAATTATTGCGAAATTCTTCCATCAACAAGAATTAAATAGGAAAACATTTGAAACAAAGTTTATTTTATTATTATTATTATTATTTTGACATTCGACTGTTCCGAATGTATTTAATCGTGTATGCTGTGCCGGTATACAAAGTTTCATAGAAACAGTCCGTCGGTTTTTTAAATCTATAGTGAAATTTTATGTTGGCAGGTTGACTCAGACCTGCAAGGATATTGAATCTTGGGTGTGCCTGAGAAAGCTGTTCATCAGTTTATAATGTAAACTGAACTAATAATTACAAAAGTGATGGAAAAATATGCCGAGAGCTAAATGTTGAGAAAATCCAATTAAAATATTTACAAATGACATTTATCAATGAAAAGCTTAATTTTTAATTTCAATTTAAAATGAATCGCGTATTAATATTATATGGCAATTCGCTAATTTTTATATTTTATTTTATTTTATTGCTTATTTATTGCCAACGCCAAATCGCGAGAGCTCGTCAAATTGCTACTAAAATAAATTTTTCCTATAATTGCATAACAACTTCTGTAATTCCTGATTTAAATAAATGTATATTGTTAATTAATTCCGTGATAAAAATCTATTTTAATTTTAACTTAACCTCTGGTTTTGTAATCTGCTTCTAATCTAATCACAAAAATATGCAATAAGCAAAAAATCAAAGTAGAATACATAAAACTGATGCGGTTTATTTATTTGTATTTGAACAAATATGGAAATCATTTTCTTTCCTCCAATTGTACAAGAAATTGGGCTGATCTGGGAGCCCTATGCTTAAAAGGCATTAAAGCAAATATAATTAATTCGCAGAACACTATTCCCATTATAATAATAATATTATTATTAATAATAATAAAGACATAAAAATAAGAATAATAATATTTTATTCAATAATAATAATTAAATCTTAGTAATTATTGTCTTTGATTCAGAGTATCTCCTAGTCGAGTATCTCCATTGCCAACAGCCTTGTTATTGGCTTATAGTTTTTAGAGAACTTTTTGATCATTTATTCACCTGTACAATTTTCGGCTATTGGCAATTGACTGTTCCGACGGACTAATGAATAATGTTAGGGAGATTCCAGTGCTACGAGGACCGACCAATCTTTGATTTACTTGCCTGGCATAAGAAGGCTAAACCATTAAGTAGAATTATTTTTCGGGAGGATCAGCTACAAAGCCTTGCACATAGTCCCATCATTAAAAATTAAGCTAGCCAAAGGCAGACAAAGAAGCCAAAACAAACACACTCCCAACGCATACCTCAATGAGAACCAGACTGCAATTGTGGCTACGAACTGTTATTACAGTTATTTAGTTCAACGCCGCTCGATCGGCCGGGCCATAAAAAAGCAAATCAAAGACACAACACACGACGCAACAACAACAGCAACAGCAGCAGAAGAGTGTGTGGTTCAACTTCGGTGCAGTGCAGCATAGGCAAAGGCACGCAACGAAAAGGGACAGAAGCATTTGCAAAACAACAGCGCACATTTTATTTTGTTCATTGCCTTCGTTTTGCTCGTGTCAACTCATGGCAAATGACACACAACGAAAAGAGACAGCGACACTTTTGCACTCTGCTTAGGAACAGAAGCGAGGCAAGAACATCTTGCTTCTGCCGAGCCCCGACTGCTGCAGTGACTGCAACATTTGTCATCCTGGTTTAGCGATCAAATGGTTATGCATTGCACAAGTCCGCATTTTGCTGCGTAACCGTTATAGAATGTGTCGTCAAAGTTAAATTCAATGTTGGCGAAAATATATTCATATTCAACGCAAACTTATTGGACAATTGTGGATAAACCATTATTTTTTTTCGATTGGCTAAAAGTTGATATACAAACGAGATTTTTCTTCGCATACACTTAAATGTGGATTAGCAACAAAATGTGATTATTTCGACATCAATTTGCACAGTTTAATCTCGAAATTATTTTATTTATGCACAAATAATATTATAATTGATAATATACAATTAAGAGTACAAGCGACTGCATTAGATTAGTTTCCATTCAGTGGTCAAAAGGGGCCAAAATTGCATCGAAAACAAAAAATTGGCAGCCTAAGTGAAAGCTGAAGTTGCAATTCGCAAAGAACATGAACTATTTGAAGTAAAAGCCACAAGTCGAATCTGCATAATTATACACGTAGTACCCAAAAGAAACTGAATTGCACAAGAAAGAAATAACTCCCCAAAACCAAAAAACAAAAATAATAATACTAAGTAGATGAAGAGGGTTATTAATTATGCTCAACCATACAATCATGTATAGGTCTTGACCAACTTATCTTAAAGTCCCGCATTAAAATGCAAAAATTATGGTAAGGTTCTTTAAAGTGTACTTATGTCACTCAATTATTTCTTTGACAGTTTATTTTGACCATTTTACAGTATATTGAAGGACTTCTCCAAAATAAAAAAGTGAATTTGAGTCGTTATCAAAAACAAATTGAACTAAATAAGAAATTAGATATCAGAATAGATACGATATTTCATATATTTGATTAACTTGCAATGGCGACCATCGCTTTCATTTTGTTATTTAAGTTTTTAAGTTTTTGCAACTTTATTGGGGTTGTAAAATCTATACTTGATTCTGGGTTGTATTTAAGCATGGAAATTCTACCGGAAACTATACGAAATCGGATACCCTTGGAGAGATCTGCATTACGTTTAAGTTCAGATTTGTGGGGTGCTCTATTTCTCATAAATATTCTGTTGATATTCCAATTTGGTTATCGATTCGATGAAACCATAAATTATAATGAATTTTCTAAATATAATACACAAAACAAAAATGAATAAATTTATACCCAGCAGTTTTTGACTCCTAAAGTTGTCCGAATGCATTTAACAGGTAGAATACAGCATAGTACAGGGTATCTCCAAGTCGAGCGTAATGCGTTGCTTACATCATATTTCAAACTATTTAATTACACGTATGTAATGCATTTTAGCCAAATGTGTGTAATTGTAATTGATCACTTCTTGGACTTTAGATTGAATGAACATTGCAAGCGTAAATAATACAAACTAATAAAACTTTAAGTTATCCATTGTCAAATGATATTTGGTAATGTTTTCGTAATAATTCTTACTTGACTCATTTTTGGTGCACTTTTTAAATAATCGGTTTCTTTTAAGAATCGTTTGTTTGTCACTTGATTATAATTTGCAATGATTAAACTAATGTGAAGCTTTTTGGCATTAAGTTATCTTAGCACCAGCATTGGCTAAGCTGTAAGCAATATTTTAGGGCCATTATTTTATTTTGATAAAGCACTAGAATATGTAACACACAATTTTTGTTTTCTGCTGCACAATATATGTATAGTATGTAAATTTAAAGACATAAGCCCACGTCAGTGAATTTATTATGAATATCCACTCGACACGATTCCGTCAAATGAAATAAGAGGTCTGAACAGTACTGACGAGTACTCCTCAGATGGCTTCTGGATAGCCCTCGAATAAGTTTTTCCTATTAACGATAACTGTGTACTGTTGGTACTGGCTACACACTTCGTTGAACAAAACAAACATCAAAATATTGCCTATTCATTTCAACGATACCAACCAATAAGAGATCGGCGAAAACAACGCTGGGCTGGAATTCCATTCACAGCTAACTGGCTTTTGGACCGTTCAAAATAATGCCAGCCCACTTTTTGTGCATACTTGTCTCAGTCACACTTTAGAACGCAAGGGGCAGACCAATGCGCACGAAAGGGAAAGACATAGCTATTACAGTATTCTTTGCTGCGTCACTCTTCGGCGTGTGTTGACCAATGGAAAGTGAGTGTGTGTTTCAACCCCCATTCTGCTTGAGGTCGCATATCTGGAATTAGTTTAGGAATGTTAAATGCATTCTTAAATTGGTAAATTTCCCCTCACGGTCGAACAATAGAACTGCTTGCTAAGCTTGTATTTTCACACAACGCAACAATGCGTCCACGCACTCTTCACTCTTCAAAAGTACCAACTCGAAATCGTGTAGAAATTTTTGATGGGTCTGGGTTGACAGTATTTTTGTAATGTCATTGATAAAAAAGAAGTGAAGTATCTTAAATAAAATATGCACTTAACACTCTGTCATATACATAAATATATATATTAAATATATAAATTTAGCTGCACAATTTGTATATTTCGAACATGCTGTTTAATACAGCATATCAGAATTATTGAATAAATATCACCTATGGCAGTTAAGCGATATGGTTTGTTATCTGACAATTGTTATCCCATCATGCCAAAAAGTAACTAGCAGCATAAAGCAATGAAATTTGATTGCATTTGGTATTAAATGTTCAATTTATAGAAACTCTAGTACAAATTCAATACGAATATTTTTTTTAGCCACTGAGTCCACGGGGGTGGCTAAGATATTTGCTTACAAAACCTTTACACGAAAATCAGAAATAATTAATTTTGCTGTTTCTGAATGTTTGGATATTTTAATGCTCAAACCACGAGTTAATGTCAAAAAAAAGAGGTTTTAATGTATTTTTAGACATACATAAGTAAACTAAACAATTTAAAATTATATATAAAATAAGGTAATAAGGTTAATAACAATAATACAATCATTTATAATATTATTATCGTTCAAACTATAATTTGATTTACATTTTTCTCAGAAAATAAACCTTACACATTTTGATCTCATTGGGGTAAATCAGTAATTACGAATTTTAATACATTTATATTTAAAAATTTTAAACATTGAAATTGACATTTTCGGCAACATTCCCTTTTTATCCATTTTGATAACTATTGGCATAATTACAGGGATTAAAAACAAATAATCGAAACCGCAATCCACCTTTACAAATGAATTATCGATGTAGTAAAAGGAAACACAAAAGCATAAAAGTTTGTAATTAAATTACAAATAAATTATCGAATGATATAAAATGCATATTTAATTATATAAAACTAAAGAAAGAGTTTAAATAAAAAAAATATATTTTAAAAAAATATATTAAGGCATATGATAGATAAATCTGGGAATATTATTAAAATGTAAATGGTCTAATATTTATTGCACGAATTGGGAAAACTCTAAATAATCAAAATCAGACTAATAATAACTGTAAGTAAATAAATACTGTAATAAAAAAGAAAGAACGTTAAGAAAAGGAAAAGAGATAAGAGAATAAGACATAAATAAAGAAAAGATACGCAAATCTCTGAACCTGTGGAGTAATATAATTGTACCACAGTTAATCACGCTCATAGGTTTCCCGGAGATATATTGTAATTAAAATGTAATTAAATATATATATTGATGTCACTGTTTTCAATCTAGGCAAAAGTTCATTATATATCGATTCCCAAATGCCTACAATTTCTAGAGATTGCTGATTGCGTATTATTTTTGCTCATATGACGTTGAGGAGACTTTGTAGGGTAGAAATTAGAGATCTATATGAAATTTCATTGGAAACGCGTTTCCCTTTTGGTCGTTAAATCCACCCCACAGAGTGCACAATATGGGGTCAATCTTGAATCTGAGAATAATAAATGCTCGTCCAATTGGCTGTAATCACATTTTTAAAGCTCTTTGTAAACAATTATTAAATACACTCACAAAGTTCCATTCCAAAGGCAAGTTTTGAATTTCTTCTGCTAGTCGACATACTTTGATGAAAAATGGCCTTCACTAATAATTAAATAAAACAAGAAATAAAATTATACTGACCGGATCCCACATGGTTGGTAATTTTTGTAATATTTTGAAAATTATATAAATAAGTATCTTGTGAGATTATATCCTGTTGACAAACAAAATATTCCACAATAAGAAACATATAATGTAAAAAACGGAATAAAATTGTCTACGACAAAAAAACATAGATGTACACATATAATAAATATTTGAATAATTTAAATAATATTAATTCTGTCAGTTAATATAAATAATTTCTATAAAATTAATTATTTTAATATTAGAGATTTATAATAAAAATAAATAATTACAATACTGTGTATACAGATACAAAAGAACTCCCTGAAAATTAGGCATATTTGTTCCCAAATTTTAGAAGTTACCATGAAATTAAGAAAAGGTAAGCGCTGCTTTTAAGAAAGACACAATTTTCCGTTTTATAAATATACTTTTTGAAAAAGATAGCTGTTTTATAAAAACCAGGCGAGTTTTTCTGAATGGTCCTACCGCAGATAAAGCTTATGTAATTTTATCAAAAACTTTCTTCGTTTCTGAGGTAAACGTGGGAATCAGAAAAGTCGCAATTATCTAATATATGTCGGTGTCTTTTTAACTTTCTTTTGGAATAATAAAAATTGGATACATCTACTTAACGGCACACAATGTTCACGATTTAAATACATGTCAAATTTAACTTTTTTTTACAAAACAAGCATATTTTTCATCTAGTACACATTCAAAGTTATTCTATGTGTAAAAATGAATTTGATTTAATTTATATGTCGATATGATGCTTGCTGGTGGCCGTAGCTCCCAATTGTAACCCTTTGTCTCACGCAAAGACAAACATATATTTTAAAATTAAAGTGTAAAGGTTTATGGTTGTCCTTTGGGATTCAACCTTCGATACTCAATGACATATAGCGTCTCGTTCGTCTCGTTTGTATCCTTTAAGATATATCCAAATAATAAAGTGCACAAAATATCGGCTATATGTAATTATATGTATCTTAATCTTAATAATAATATCTGTTGAAATCATGGACATCTTGTGTTAACAGCAAAACCCTTGGTGAGCATGGTCTGAAAATGTATATGTCGATATTTGAAGGAGGTTACCACCAAGCTATATGGCTCTATCTCCAAAATCGTGGAGCATATGCGGTTTATTTATTTAACCTCTCACAAATATTGATTTTGCCGAATATGGGGTATATGTTTTTATCAATATTTAAGGGCGGTTTGTAATATACCTTCTAAATGTGATAGCTTTAACTAAAAAGCTGCGGAAGATATTTCCATTTCCGATTTTAATGAGCGGGGGACTGGAAGTAGCAGAGGTATATGCCGATATTTGGAGGATACCGCCAACAACATACCAACCAAATTTGATGACTGTGTCTTTAAAATTGCGAGAGATTTGTGGAATATCGATTTGCGATTATTGATTTTATTGATTTCCTAGCCTCCTCGTAGAGGAGTTACACTTCGTGTAACCCGGGCACAAGTATATGTAGCAAGTCACAAGGATATAGCTTTAAGGGTATCGGAGAAAGTTGCGCGTATACAGACGGGCAGACAGCATGTCGGATATCATAGGATAAAATAGGGAAGTTAGTCAAGCTGAGCTGATCCAATGGAATATCCACTAAATATGGACAGATATGGTCATCTGTTGCGTTGACTGAAAATTGACGATGCGGTTGACACCGACAAATGCAAGTTGACATTGGTAGTCTGATTTTGGTTTGCGTTGACGAGCGTTGTGTACATGTCCAGCATCAAACTTGATGTCAATAATAATAAATAATTAAATATTTAGTATAATTAATTTACCAGACAAATTTTTGACCATTTTAATGTATGCAATATATTTGTCAACTAATTTAGTTTAATGTCAATTTCATTGTCAACGCCTTGCCAACTTTTTTGTTGCTCAACTTCAAAATTAGTTGTTGACAAACAAGGTTTTCGGTCAGATAAGACAACACATAGTGCCTCACATTTAGTAGTCATTCAATGCAAATCTGGCAATATAACGAATCAATTTGTACATTGGAAAATGGCTCATCCATGGAGTAGTTTTTTCAATATAAGAATACGATTTGGATAATATACGAAAATCTATTCTGTGTATTCACACAGATGGATATGTCTAAATCATCTCTGCTGTTAGTGCTGATCAAGAATATATATAATTTATGGTGTCGCAACTACTTTCTTCGATTTCTTATTATCTTATCTTATTATATTCATTATAATCTCAGTAAGAAACAGTCCGTAAATTTAGAAAAGTGGCCTAACAATGAGGAATTTTTCTTGTTTTTAGAAATAGTTTCTAAATATAATAAAACATTTTTCATAAAATTGGAAAGGTTTGCCCTAAATCGACAATCCCGAAATTCATTTCCAAAAATTAGAGAAAATCGTTTCGGAAATTTAGAAAATAGTAGTGAAATATGCTCTTTCGACTTCTATACTATAGTTTAGCTGCTATATATTTTAGAGTTCGCGTAGCTCAGTGGAAGTTCGAATTCTCGAACAAAACAAGTTTTTTCAAATTAAGTTCTATGAATTTTTACAAACTATGAACAATTTTTGTATATTTGTAAGCTGAAAATACCAAAGTTTAATTATAAATATAAGTAATACAAAAGCTCCTATAGGAATTCGTCTATGAGGGAACACAATTCTAAATTGAAGAAAAATCCACCCTGAAATTAAGAAATACAAACAGTGATTTTAGGAACCTTAACCTTAAATTTTAGAAGGAACACTTGACTCGAAAAGAACGCGAATTTCTAAAACTCAGGACGTTTTTTTTCTGATTGTAATCAAAACCAGTTCCAGCTCAGAGTTGCCGTGGTTCCATGAAGCCGAAGCAAAGGTCGAGTAATCAAGACTATTAGACGCATATTGATGGAGATGTGCTGAAAAAACTTATTTTATTGATATAGAAAAAACCTTAACTTTTGACTTAATATTTTATGATTTTGGTATGTTCAAGATATAAGTGATAATTGAATGGGACACACGATAGTTTCGATACGATAATTTCTATCGTCCATACGCGTACCTGTGATCTGATCTTTATAGAAGCTACTTTTTTTACGGAGGACGTAAGATACCGCAGAGATGCCCATAACAGAACCGGTTTGTAGTACAAGAAGACATCCAATACATTGAACAAAAAAACCAGACAAGTCAAATGTCTCTTAGGTGGTTATAATCAAAACAGGATTATGAAAGTAATAGCTATGGAAAAGAACACACTTAGAATACTAACCGGTATCTTGCCAGGACATTATAGACAAAGAAGTCACCTAACTAAACTAGGTTATGTCAGCAGCTAACTCAATAAATGTTGTGAAAATGAGAAAGAATCCTCAAAGCACATCCTAGCATATTATTAGTATTCTAGGGAAACATGTATTAGCATTGATGGAAGAGCATATAACTGAGAGGTAACAGTGCATGAAGCACCCCCAATAATAATTATCATTAATAAAGAGTTGCTAGAGTAAATGGTTTCAAAAGTAGATGATTCGCTGAGGCAGCGTCTTTGGGCATTTAACTGTCGATTGTGATCAAGATAGAACATCATGTTTTTGATTAGGAAACGTTATCTTTCTGATTCTACGTTCTGATTTCGTCCTTGAGAACGAACTTCTTTCGCTATGCCACGGACATGTTTCGAGCATTTTGGGATTGTCCTTATGGTATAGTTACATATCTAAATAAACGACAGTTTCTAACGAAAGGACGAACCTTGTCCCAGCTTATTCATTTAATCTGTGTGACCATCACAAGATGTGTCATTGTGGACTAGTGCAACTGGAGGAATCACATTATCTGCTAGTCTCGCTTGTGAGTTCCGCTATTAGTATATTTGCAACTCCGAAGGTCGCCAGGATTGGTAAAGTCCCACACACTACGGCTCTCCAGCGCCACCAACGGATGATTAGAAACGGCAGTGATGCATTCGACGGAGATTTCCTGAGAAATCCTTACGAGCCCAGGTCGAAACCCGTTCTGAGATGGGAGAAAGTCTCCTCAAAAGACACTACACTTAAAACAAAAGAGGTTAGACGGCTTCTTCAACTAGCATTTATATGTTGATGTCAAATGTTTGTAGAATGTGACGTTTACAAGGGACGTCTTTTTTGGCGACCAGGTGCTCTCCGGTTAACGTCCAACCGACGTGATATTGCCAAGGAGCTGCGATGTTCCTTTTTTCTTGTGGACCTCTTTGGATCTCTCTTGTCCATGTGCAGAGATTGATCCGATCGCTCACCGTGACTCCCTCTGACTTAGCCACTGTTAGGTCAGTTCTTCGCCTCCTTCGGCTACAGAAAATGACTGCCAGTAATCTAGGTCGGTAGTGCTAGTCTACCTTCACATAATACGGGTCTTTAGAGATTGAAAGATGCTTACAAGTAATCTATCTTTCAAATCTGAGAATTCTAGCTTTAAAATGTGGCAGAAAATATGGGTTTCCTCTTCGACTAAATCGGTTATCAGTAATATCTGTACTACATTCGGTGAATCTTTAAAAATGTGGGAGAATAGTTTACTCCGATTTTTATTATCGGCGTAGCGAAAGTGTAAGGTAAGGTGAAATATCGAGAACTCCTTGATAGATCTAAGGTGTGTGCCACGCCTATCAGAGGACTGAAATATCGAGAACTCCTCGATAAATCGAATCGATAAGTTATATGTATATATTTAAAACTTTTAAAGCTTAATTTTTAATGTAGATTGCTGGCCACCGCTTTAAAATTTCACGGCACGGCTACATTGCTTCCTCTAGATTTTGAGCTAGTCACTAGATGTGGAATTGAGATTACAAATCTATAATTACCACTTATGTTCCAGAAGCTTTAGCGTAAATGATTGGCTGATGAGTCTGTAATTCTTGACTTGGACTTGGCTCCGACTCCATGCCTTGTGTTTTTTTGGGCGATCGCAGTCATCATTTTTGCAAACATTGTAAGGAGTTGATGGCCTCTTCTGGCCTTTCTGAGGATTAGCAAGTGGAAGCCAAACAGACGACTTCGGTGGCTCAGCCAAGAATGAAAAATCCAGCCGCATCTCAACCTATATTTTGTCCCCAATTTTAAAGCTAATCAAGAAAATTATTATGGGATATAGCTGGTAACCACGATCATAGCATAGTAACATTCTGTCTCAAAAAGTTATGCATTGAATTAACCTCGAATTAGATCGATTCAGAATGTCTGACCCCTCTGACCTTGGCAATTACAGTTATCGCGATCTTGCAGTACAGTATCATCTCTTGTATTCGGTGAGGCACATGCTAATTATAAGTGCGAGGCCGAGCATGCGAATAGAAGTCTGGTTTCAATCAAATTTAAATTGGTTCAGTAGGTTATTTAAACTCCCTTTTTATAGACCAACCTTAGCGGTCATATGTATATTCCAGCGATTTTCTTACTTATAACATTTTTTTTGTTACTGAAAGACCTTATTTAAGACCCTTCCTTCCTATCCGATTAGAATTATTGGTCTGGCGGGTGTACTTGATTTGGTGTAGTCTGCAGACAGATCCAAGAAAGTTATACCTAGAGTTGTAATCGGGTCACTGCAGTATGTCAGAGTAGATTTTCCACTTCACAACTGTCGATGATAGAGCCAGCTAGATTGAAAGTATTCCATGATACCAATATAAGACTGGCTATATATGAAAATTCTGATTAATAATTGAAAATTCTGCGTTCCTCGCTAATCGTCGCTTCTTGTATATTTTCCGCAAATTTGGAATACACAATAAAGCAAAAAAATTTTTTGTAATAATGTTGAAGCCGGATAGATTCCCGAGAAACTTTTGTGAGTAGTCATAAATATAAAATTTTAAAATATGTCATTAATTTTTAGAATTAATTTTGTATTTTTATATAACAGTACTGCCAATGGACAATTTACAATTTGGTGACTATCTGTTAAACTTAAAATTAATATTATTTAAACTGTAATTGGAATCGGATAACGAACCACATGATTATTAATTAAAATTCAGATCGATATCTGAATTAGAACCTAAATTAAAATTCTTTAAAAACCTAAATATCGGATCTGATTTAATTTGTTCCGAAAAGACCATATTGAAACCAAAACATCGTAGCGGAACTTCATAATGTGTCTTTGTCCAAGTGTTGAGAACTTATACTCCAAATATGAAGTTTCAAGCTACGATAAGATCTGATAGGAAATTATGTATTAATCCAGGTACCAATGCATAACCGATTACAGTCAAATAGTTTGGAAAAATAACCAGAATTTTAATACCTTACGTACCAGGATCAGAATCAGAACTTAATTTCGTTTTGACATCCAGTTTTTAAATAAATATGAATTTATCGATTTAAAGACAAAACAATTGGACTAGTTCGCCAATCCTCTCACTTTGTCTGTCGTGGAAATAGACGAATTTATGTTGTAAGCTTCAAAGGCGTTGAAGAAAATTTCATTCATATGGACAGGCAAAAGGTTATTCAAATACGCTGATAGTCTAACGGTATTATAAATAGCCAGGGTTGTATGACGACTGCGAAAAATGCTATGCAGCCATCTCTGTCTAGCCTATAGAGCTTAACTGCAGTTTTTGGCAGTTAGACGACAAGGCTCAAACTGCAAATTGAAATCCGTAATGACAATTTGTTTGAGAATCAATGGCAATGAAGACAATGGCAAAGTTCCAACATCATCACGATACTAAATTTCACGCATCTCTCAATTCTGGCTGCATTTTGTGTATATATTCTTTATCAGCATTAACAGTACATATATTTATAAGCACGTGGATCATGGAGACTACACAAACTAGGCACATAGTTTTGAACATCGATCCAACATTTTAAAATTATGGAACTTATAAATCTATTGCATATCTATCCTTCCGCTTGAGCTACATTTTTCATTTTTCTATTTATTAAATGTTTTTTTGTTAGCTAAATAATCCTAACTAAAAGACAATGTCGTCTTTAACAGTTTTCTTTTTATTTTAGGTACCTGAAAAAGCACATACATATGTAAAAAATATGAAATAAAAATAATCTATGAACGCTTTCGTATAAAAATAATAAATATTACATTTACCATTTCCACAGACTATGCTGATGCAGACCCGGTGGCTGAAATGCTTTTCGCTCAGCGGAATTGTTTTTGTTCTTGAAACAACAATCTGTAATTGACACTTTGACACGTGCAAGACAAAATGAAGTATCAAGTATTTTTCTTTCTAACTAAATATTCTTTACTTTCAGTTTGAGCAAAACACTACACTTAGAGAAAAGTCGTTCTGAATTTTAAAAATTCGCCATACTCTGCGCGCGAAGGGAAGCTCAAGGACTTATATTCTTAATTTCAGGATACATTTTTCTGAAATTTAGAAAAATTCCAAGGTACAAGCAACTCCAGCATTAGCTTTTCTGTTGCTTATTTTATTAATAAAGATTAGCTTTTTAAGATCTCACATGTACAAGTATTTTAGATAATTAATAAATTTAATGGAGTTTAGGCGATTCGAACCCGCGACCTTTTGCAGAGTGACGTTCCACTGGGCTACATAGCCTCCAAGGCAGATGATCTCTAAAGTCAAAAATAAAAACTGAGCCAGTAAATTTAAATATTTGTAAATAATAGAATACAAATAGATTATCGATTTAAGGTGAGCCTTTCGAATTTTAATAAATAAGTATAATTATAAATTACAAGTAAAATTTTCTAGTTTTCAGTGCGATTTTCATTTCATTTCTTCTAAATCCAAGTCGATTTTTTTCTTAAGTGTAATACCAAATAGATAAGAAGGAGAGCCAAATGCCGACATAAGCTGACAGATTTATCAACAGGCGGCAAAGGTTATTCATCGATACTGGTACTAAAGCAGACGCAGCGAAACCGTCAAGCGAAACGTTAAACAGAGCTGTTTAGACTAAGGCCCTCTCTTTATTATGGTGAAATCGTGATTTTTAATCATTTATATTGCAATAAAGTGGAGGACGACGCCTACGAACTACAATGTATTGTCGGCATCGAATCCCATTTATGTGAAGAGAGCGGCCGATGGGAATTCGCACATCCAGTGGAATGGCCAACTGGTGGTTGTCTTCTCCACTCAAAACTATCTTTCAATGTACCCTCGCAGTCTGGAGCCACGTCTATCTTCCAAAAGTAATAATGAAAACGGGGCTTTTAAATAAATAAGGCTTACACAGAATTCCATTTTTGAAAACAAAAAAGGAAAGCTGATGAATAATCTAAACAAAATCAAAACGTTTCATGTAAACTAGGTTTACACCTATTAAAATTAAAATGCTATATTAAATGGGTACATTAATAATCAGTAACTTTTTTAATTAAAAATATAAGCCAAGCCAGATGAGCCAAGCCTGTAATTCATTTCATTTCAAATTGCTTCTTAAGTTTAATAATTTTTTTTAAGTTTAATGATTTTTGGTACACCAATTTGATAGAAAATTTGATTAATAATTGTTGTAAATAAAGTTTGAGGAATTTATAAGAAACAACAAAGAATAGCAATGTTCTTATTTTATCTAGTCCAATGATAAAAATTTGTTTGCCAAAAGGGCCAGTTTGTTGGGTATATATTGAATAGGATGAAATAATTTATAACTTTACGAACAGAAGGCATACATGTTTTTAAATAAATATTTAACTAAAGAAAGAAAAAAAAATGAATAAAATAAATTTTAATTTTTAATTTATTTATTAATTTGAGTCTTCAGGTGTATAACATATTTCCAATAATAAGTTTAAAATTTTAATAAATTTATTCTGATTCAGAGTAAAAAGAAGAAACTATAGTTATTATTTGATATTTATTTATTTAGTTAATATCGACACAGAAAAGTATATCATTTAAATTTAATTAATTTAAACTAAAATTTATGGTTTATGCATATAAACATGTTTAATTATTATAATTAAAATACAGATTTTAAATATATTTGGTTAATTTTTTATCAAGGTTATTTAATTTTAAAAACTGACTTGTGTTTTCAAGTAAGAACTCAGTGCAAGTTTTTCCCAATTTTTTCCAATCGACTATCGAGACTTCTCTTCTATGTAAAATTGGAACAAATATCCAAACATATACATTCTACTACTACAGAAAATTTCATTATTGCTACAATCTCTGTGTGACATATTGAAGCACACATTGTACCTAATAAATGAACAACAAAAAACGTTACCAGAATTTTAGAAATAATTTTGACATTGAACATATTTACAAACAAAAAAGACGGAAGTGTGGGGCAACCATAATCTAAATAAATATATGTAACTATTTCAACGTGTTCGGCCCTCTCCAATGTCCATTATTTGCAGAGCCAGTACTGAGCTGCTAAGTATACATTTTTTCTCACATAGGCATACATAATTATGTAAAATTTGCAATACATGGCAAAGGGACTTCATCCACCTCTGATGAAATTGCCCAATTTTCGAGAGCAACGTATGCATGTTGAAATTGGCAGACCATTTGACGAATGCTACCCATTATACACAATTTATAATAAATAAAAATGTTGAATTTTTAGTCATTCAAACACACAGCTGCATTGACAGCTTCAGGCCATGCATTTGTATGCTTCTAGCCCTCATATTCTCTCAAGATATGCGCGCAAATCGGGGTGGGAAATCAATATTGAGCAAACGGCAATAAAAATTAAACTTGTACTGCGGAAGCGTACACAAGACAGCGTTTATAATTTCTCTGTACCTCTCATAGTATCCAAGATACGTCCGTATTTTCTGTATATGCAAGAAATAACAGCTTTCTTAGGCACGCCGAGAACTAGATACCCTTGCAGAACGAGGTCCACCAAATTCCCTAGGCGTAATATGTAAATTTCAAAGGTTGGATATATGTATCAATGAATTACTGACTTACTAATTAACAGATAAATTTAACACTACTCAGTAGGTAAGATTGTACCAAAAAATTCAACTATCCAAAATCGGACACACAAATATTCAAACTCAAATGCTTAAAGTAAAAAGGTTAAATACAGCACAACACCAATCACATATAATGTAACTTAATATTGATCAACTGCAAAAGGATCATCAAGATCGCTTAAAAAATGCAGAGCATGCTTACTTATAATATAATATATATATATATTATATATATATGTATATAGCCATAATATTTCAAGAACCTTATGTGCACTGTTCATTTCTTTTTCAGGATTTCTTTTGAGAACACTTTTAGCTGACGAGATGTCTCAGCGAAATGGCAATTGGCAAATAAATTCCATGTCCTTTTTACCTTCTAGAGCTTTTTATAATTTAACCACGTAATGTGTAATGCAATAAGAGAGATATCTCCAATAAGTATACATTAAGTAACATTATTTAGCTGTAATGCTCCTCCGTCTTAAATGTTAAAATATTAATGCAAATAAGAACTCTTAGAAAGCTACTCACACCAGTGAAAATCCAGTAAAAAAAACTATGTTTATTCTTTTGTAACTTCATCTCATAGTCGGGATCATTGTTCATTAAATCTGCTGCATTACAAATTAAATTAAATCGATTAAAATAGGATATAAATATATAAATTTATCCATACAAATTTGCATACAGATATAGCTAATAATATCAACTCAGCTAACTATCCTCAAAAAGAATATATTTCCTAATGGGCTAAGAGATATTTTAATTACTCATTAAAATGCAGAAAAAAAACTATTTTTCACATAGAAAAATATTTATGGCAAGTCCACATGCTCATCAAGCTGGTGTTAAAATTGATAGTTGAGAGACGAGACTGGCTATATAGTTAGCAGATATGAACTTTTCTGCATTGTTATAAAAAGACATTAACAAATCACGCTACAATACAAGTAATTTGCTTTCAAAACGATTGCTTTACAATAAGAATTCACATTAATTTAAACGATTTTAATTAACATGTTAAACACCAGCCAAAAATTGCATAATAAATAGTCTAGAAATAATAATGGCTAGAATTATGCATTGGCCTTTTCCTCAGTGAATTTAAATAATAACAAAATTAGTTTGGAATGTGTTTTAGGTTTATATACATATGTACTTATATATACACACGCATATATATATATATAAATATATATATGTATGTATTTATATGTATATATACATATGATATTTTCCTCCTGTTGGTATACATTAAATTAGGTAGGACTCGCACACTACTATATATTGTGTGCTCATGCTCGATGTTTCTATTTCATACCCTCATATTTGGCTGCAACGTTGCAAGTCGTGAGGGGGCGTAGCTGGAAATTGACCAATCACAGGTCTCACACGGTTGCTTTACTTATGCTCCACCCCTCTGTACGGCAGAATACCGCCCATTGTGCGAGGCTGCTCCGATTGTTAAGTAAAACATTTTGGGGCACACACATATTGCTGTATATTCAGCATTATATTTACATAGAGCGGCTTGGTAAATCCGCTACGCTGGGCTAACTTTAATTAATGAAAACAGATAATACATAGCGTTGACAGCAATGGTAAAATTGAAAAAAAAAGTTCAAGAACAAAACATGCCTCTTTTCTAATTGAACTAAATTAAATTCACCCATTCCCATAAGTCCAATAAATATATATCGTTTTTGTAATTCGTTAGGACCTTAAATATATATGTATGTACCCGGTAGTCGGTCTTAACGCTTATATATTCCTTTTTAAACAGTATTATATTAACACCAATACAAATTAGCTTTTATAAATAACATATTAGCTGGTTTTATATTTTCGCGATAAGAATTACAGTCGGGTCATAGTCTACCCATCCTTTCTTATTATCGATCTTAGAGACTACTACAAAGGACTTAGGATATTAAATTGTACTTTTTCAAAACTCCCAATTTCACTTTTTCGAAACCTCTACTCGAGTCAGAGTCAAGAAAAGCTCTTCTTGAGCCTGATTTTTGCCACAAAAAAGAATAAATATCAACCTAAAAATTAAGCAACCAAGAGTTAGATAATGTTTTTCAACTATAAACAACCACTGTCTGTATAAGTATACATATTAATATATATGTGTGTATTTGAGGGCTGCGTGCCGGGTCTGCCACTCTCGATTCAAGCTCCCTTAATTGTTTTCAATGCAAAAAGCTCGTGAAAAAAAAATGATTCGGTCGAAGGTGCATTTAAGTGACTACTTAACTGCATTTAATTGTGTACTACTTTTTACAGTCAGTCAGATTGATGATCAACTCACAGTCTAAACTCTAAGAGCCACGGAGCACTTTGCACAGTATAATTTCTCTTTATCAGATAACTTAATTGTGGTTTTGGTGTTTAAGCTCTATACCACTTAACATTTAATTAAGACAAACCAAGCTACTATTAATTCATAAATGTAGCATTTTTCTGAATCTTTTATTTATGCCTACGAGACACATATATTCAGGTCTATACTTTTTGGAAAGGTTCAATTACTTAAATTCATTTAATTAAATGCGCACAGTTTTCATGCAAAAAGTGAAAGTTATACCATCAGAAAAGTGACTTGAAAGCTATGAAGACTGTGGGATGCTGTGTTGATGAAAATTAATATTGTAAATTTGTCTTTGGAGTGATTTTTTTCTCTAATACAACAAAACATGCATCAATGACAAAAACAATATTTTATTATTAACATTAAGTTCATTTCCAACAGAAGGGAGAAGAGTCTGGCATGTTTTGACAGCAAATGATGTGCCAATCCGGAATGAATCCATCTAGTTATGCGACGGCATGCACAAATTCATTGAATTCTGATACTAAACCAGAATTAAAAAAACAACAATGTATTACATTACAATGAAACAAATACAGACTATAATTATAAGAAGCAGTGCACCGCTCAAGTCAGCAATGCTAGAAATCTGATGTTTTAACAGTTTTATTTTTCCGATTGAGCTTCAGATCTGCTCTTGGAAGACTAAACGCGGCTTTATTTTGTGGAAAACTTATCATCAAGGTGGGAAAATGTTTTTCATTCGATCAGCTTTGGACTTGCTTCCAAAATAAAAATTATTTTCTGTCTTGTATCGATCAGATTTAAATTTTATATAATGAATATACACTTTTTTGTAATCAAATTTTCATATCGAATCACACAGCAAGCATTTTTTGTATACCACCGCCAATGTATCTACGCGAAGCGAGCAGCACGATAATGCACCAATGAATGTGTGCGAAGAAAACAGAAATATATGTAGTTCTAGACAATCCACTATTGCTCAAAATCTATAAATGTGCGTAGGTAGGTAAAAAAATGTTATTGTTGGCACGAATTTGTCGCAAGCCAGGGATTTGTTTACCCTGAACCCGTTGTAAATGGTTAAAAGGTTGTTGAAGTAACGATAAAGTCAATATGCATTTTTAATCAGCATCAATAGCAGAACCGATTTAACCGTATCAAGTCCGTTTGCCTGTCTGAGAAAAGCAATTTTGGAATATGAGTTCTCGTGTACCACACGCAATTTTATTTAATTTGTCAATTCCATAGCTTAATACATACATATATGCATACACTCATACATAAATATAGTATGGCAACAACTCTTGCGTAGTGGATTCGTACTGGTTTTTAATGACTGACGCTTTAGTTTTGTGAATGACATTTTTGGCTACTTGCGCACGTCGCAAAAAACAAGAAAATTATAACGCTTGAAGTGCACTTACTCTTCCTACAATTTGGCAAGAGAGCTAGAACATACTTTTACGCAATTTAATATTTTGAACAGGCTACCTCCCCGTCGGGCAATCGCGATTAGCACATATTTACTTGATTTAAAGCACAATTTTAAAGAAATCTTTTGTTTTTAATTGTAACCTGCATAAAACTGTTTCCGCCCAAAAATCAGAATAATTTTATTGCGTTCATCGTAAGGACCAACTGTGTGGTCTTCTTTGATGATGTTGTACATTGAAATTTGTCTGAAAAGTAAGTAGCTCTGCTCGGATCTCTCTTGTATTACCGATTCATATAATATTAAAAACGTTTAGACTCCATAAGGTATATATGTATATTCTTGAAATTGATGAAGCTTTGAATATATATTATTTATTTTATACTCTTTCTTTTTACGCTACAAGTATAAACTTATAATTAATAAAGAAAATCACAATGTGACTTTAAATTATTTTAAGGTAAATTATAAACTTTTAATTACAAAAGATACTAAATTATTAGTTTAAGAGATTTTACTACTAACAATCTATTATAATTTGAATTATTATTATTTGTCTAGTTATATGATACCTTTCTTACAAATGTTGAAAAATGTATTTAGTGATGCTCCGAAATATCTGTTAATATTTTCAACACCAGACTACATAGATCTCAAAGCGAAATCATTCGGTTCATTAACAAAGAAATATTTAACTAGATAAACGTTCCATTCACTGGCAAACAAATAAAAATACATTTTTGCAACCAAATTTATGCCTTTGGCTTAACGCTACAGCCAGCCACGCCGCACTAACGATTCGCAAAAGCCTACTTTTCCAACAGTTTTACAGCTAACACTCCTCAAGGATCTTTAAAATGTCCAGTCCACATCGTCTCCACAATTTTAAAACTAGAGTTACTAAACTTGGATGTATATTACTGGTAGCCTCGTTCTCATAATTTCGTTGCAAAACTGTCCACCGCATTGTATATATAAATAAAGGGTATTATTGTAGCACTAGTTCTGCACTCTGTAAAAAAAATTAAGTATTTAACCACATTAAAGTTCATTAACAATCCTGAGGCTGTTTGTTTTTAATTGCTAAATTCGTATACCCTTTGTTGTATCCTTTTAGTTCAATAAAGACATACAGTCAACAATTCAGCTTCATTTTACTTGCAATATTGTATACATGTGGCGAATTTCGCTTTTTTATGTAAATTTCATTCCATCCATGCAAAGTCGAATTCAAGCTAAAATTATTTTGCTTTCGAACAACTTAAGGGATATTAGAAATTGTTGGCCAAACATTTTTTTCTATATACTCAAACATTGTGCTTAACATCTTACCACAACACATCATCTTTGAACTGATTTTGCTTTTAGAAATTACTAAAATAGAATGGTTTTTGAAATTTCGTTATTGTGATTGTCAACTTCTAAGCGAATCTATTCTACAAATTCCTTCTAGCAAAGTAATTATTTGGTATATCTGAATATCGCACATAAATACTGGACAGCATTTTAAATTGCTGTTATTTCCTGATTAGAGCCGTAAGATCTATTTTATCAAGTGAACCTTAACCGTTCGCATATTAATATGATCCTTCCATATAAGGTTCTTGAGCTGTAGAATCGGAACCATCCTATACGATGTATTTTTGCACCTAGGATATTTGTTTACATGCCGGGTTCTGGACATTACTGCAATATACTTTGAAAATTTTGTTTTTTATTAAACGATTTTTATTTATATTAGGAAAACGCTGGTAGATATCGAGAAATAGAAACAAAATTAATCTGCTCATTCTACATGTTATATACCCATATGTTCCACATAGGCTAGGATGAATTTTCGTTAAAAATGTTTAAAAGTGTCTTAATTAAAAAATTAAAAAAATTAAAAATGCTAATATAAATTTGTTTCCGCATTTCTTGGGCTCTGGGATTGAATATTCCACAATCCTGTCATCCGTAATGATAACGACGGGATTTTAGATCTATTGGTTTGTGGTTTGCACTGATAGACAGTAGCCAATCGGCAATCAAAATTCGGATTAAACTCTTGCTGAATTGTGTGTCAACCATAACCAGACCGAACCAATTCAATCAAAAAGCCCGCATTGCTCATCGACACGTGCGCTGAGTCAACACTTTTCACAACCACAGGGGTACAATTTGCGCAGGACAGCCATATACGTTTGATCCCAGACGAGATGCAACCATACTTCCAGAGCCTGCAGCAACATACAGTTAAGCATCAGCTGCAACATCAGCGATCCATTGACAACATCAAGCCTCACAAAGAGCTACGCGAAGCGTAGACAACAAGTATTTGCAGCAGTGCTCAGCATAATAATATATTTATTTATTTAATGTCGACTAATACAAATAAAATATATATTATATATAATAAATATATTAATATATAAATAAATAAACTGAATTAAATATAATTAAAAAGAAAATTCAATATTTTTGCTTTAACTTGGTCCAACATTTATTGATTATGTAGATATAGTAGATGATGCCAAGCCACAAATGATAGCGAAAATGTTATTCCCGGGACAAGAATTGAGTTTTTCATGATATTTTTTTATTGTATACTATATACCGATCTCTTTCTCCGTTCTTCTAAACGTTATTTAATTTCTTTTTTAATAAGTTACTCACGCTTAAAAGTTTTTTGTTTGATTGGGTTATAGATTTAGCTACATTTATATTTATTTAATAAATTCTTTAATTTATTTAAAAAATTTTAAATTTAAATTTAAAAATTTAATTTTAAATTTGTATTTATTAAATCCTTTCAATAACTGTGGACTGTTTTTACTCCATATTAAATTAATACATATAAACAACCAGCTTTAGTTATTATATCAACTTAATACAAAACATTTAACTTATATGCAACTAATTCAATTGACAATATAACGCAATTGAATGAGATAATGAACCTGAATTTTGAAATTAGCGATTTCGAGTCCCTTTTGAAATATAAGGTAAATAAATCTGTATATATAATGCATGAAATAGATTGAAGTCAATCAACTAACTATATTCCCTATCAGCGTAAAAGCCGGTCGAGATAAGCTGTCTATCTTTCAGTTTCACAATGGTTTTAGACCAGTTATTATATTTCGACTAAGAATTATAATCATCGCTCGCAATAATTATATAATTGTCTGATATATATAGACTTTATATTGTTTTTACATTTTTTAAATCGATGTTTTTATTGATCACGTTTGATCTCATAAAAACATTATGTATAAAGATGAGTTCTCTTATGATCGAAAGAGCTCGACAAGGAGCTACCTTTTGCCTCAGCTTATTTCATTCACTTAAATTCTTATCTATCATAATACGTACACATAATGTGTATTCAATTCAAAGCGTTTAAGATAAAAAATCATTCTATGTAATGCTCAAGGGTTAGTTAATTGTTATGTAAAGGTAATGATTTATGACAATAAGTTTCTCCCCTCTCTCCACTATGTTAAAAAAGCCTGTATTTTCTAGCAAATACCTGCGAGGCAATGCTCTTGATTTAAGGGAAACAGAAGAGCTATCTATAAAATTTAATAATAAGCACTACATAACGATGATACTTTGTAGATAAACAAATGTATGTGGACATTTTATGATACCCATATTATTAATTTTAAAAAGATTTATGTTTTAATAAGAGCTACTGGTGTTCATATTTTAGTATAATAATCGTCATAATTAACTGTAATCCATTCGATCAATCGATGGAAAGGTGAGCTTGTGTACTTTAAGATTTGAGAAGTCATCATTAGGGGTTCCTTTCAATATAATTGAAAAATAATTTTTATTGCAACAATTAGAAAATAATCCAGAGGAGAGGCTACATACCCTTTAAAGCTCTCGGCATCAATGTTTCGATCCAACTGAAAATTAGCAGAAAAGTTAATACTTTAAGAACGAGTGGAAGAGAAATTTGTTTTAAAAGGAGGTAGTTGAACTTTGCTCTTGAAACTTTTGCATACTTTTTATGCTGTAAGGATATCCACTATACAGATGCAGGCCATGGCACGACATTCTGTTCAGAGTATTAATCTTGTTTTTAAAGCTGTTATTTTTTATAATATAAGTCAAACAGATGAATAACACTAGTTAGTATAAATAGCCGATCGAACTATTCAAGAACATGATCAAATTTCGCTTCAAATAACTAAAAAAATCCACGAAATCCACAAAAAAAATCAGCTGCATTAATTGTTTCAAAGAAGAAAAAAAAATGAATGGGAAACACGCATTTGTCAAGCGACAAAAAACTAATTTGAAGCAGCAGGAAATCATTGCAATAAAAATCAACCACATTATTTACAAGAGAACATCAAACTGTGTGCTCGTATTAAAAAATTCCCAACCAATTGCCAATAAAATTACAACGACGTCCATCATCATCTCCCTCAGCACAACGCAGAACAGAAAATCCGGATACTAATTATTCGATCCCCATATCACAACAGAAATCAGTTACTTGGAAGATGATATATTTAAATAAATTTAGTTTCGCATAGTTTACGGTTAAACTAGTTTGATCTTTAGAGTATGCCTGGTTTTTTAAGATTATTTTTTTAAAAGGACTATCCTCTCCCGATAATTTATTAAAGACCCATTCAAAATATAAATTGTTAAAATATCCACTCACAAATATCCACCACCGTCGCTACTATTTCTACTACTACTATACCAAATCAAACACACTCGCTTCATTTTATGAGTTTCAGATGAAAGCAACTAAGAATATATGTTCGAGCTACTGGGTACAGGGTATCCCATGTTCATTCAACTGTCGGCCAGCGCACTGTCAATTATGGCATATACCTAAAAGGAATTGTTAAAGATACTTAAATTGCTATTATATATATTATTACATATATTTATACTGTTTGAGCCTTTTATTATTTTTAGGGGTGGCTTTTATGCTTTCGATTGCTCTTTCTGCTTATTTTAATTTGTTCGAAGATCGCAGCTTAAAAAATCATTCGACTGAAAAATCATGTCGTGCTGAGTGCTTGAATTCCAATTCATCCGTTCGACTGGATGGGAATAATTTCTATATCCAATACCCATACCCAAAAACTTTAAAAATAAAAAAGGAGGCCGCTGTAACTCCAAATTCGCATATTCGCATCAACAGTCAGTCGATCTACCAATGTTCGTTTGCCTGTCTGTACGTATGACGGAGTCGATCTCAGAGACATCGATAAATATTATGTATACATACGTATTATGCATTATATATACAAATAATTACGTTTAACTAACTTTATCATCTAGCTGACACAGGAACTAATCTTTGTTGAGCTTGTGATTGGGATATATTATGCGCATAACATTTTGACCAATAAAATCTGAATATGGGACTACTAGAATATATATTCATCTGTGCCAGCGCCTGACAAATTATTGCCCATTTTCTCTAACTTTTTTGAGCAAGTTATAGAACATTCTTTAAAGGCCGCAACTACCGCCCCCATAATCCTCAGTAATTTGAATACACCCTTAAAAAAGCGCAAAAAGTCTATACATATCTCTTGAAATCTTAGAGATTGAGTCACCTTTTTTCCATCGATCTTTAAAATTATCTAAAAACTGTGTAAACACTTTTCGGCATGTGGTTTTATTTTCATACTTTTTAATCTACACTAGAACGCTTGCGGCACTATGCACAAGGCAAAAGAGCCAATTCTTATCTGCATAATCTTGTTTTCAGAAACCTTTGTGCACAAATTTGCATCCCTGTTCGAAATCAATACAGAGAAGTCGTGACTATGTTGATCAGGCAAAATCTGGTGCATTATTATCTTCTCCCATTACGTACTCGAAACCGTTTGAATATTGAGATCTGGACTGCTCAAGTCGTACACGATGCTTTTGGGGCACTTCTGTTTAATATCAAAAAAGCAACGCAACACGCCGGAACTATAATCCATTCTCCGGCACTTGGGAATATACATATAAGACCATTGACACGTCAATCAATCGAATACTAATATTAAAAAGACAAAAGAAGATTAAAGCTTTCTTAAGAAAATAATAATTTTGGAAGATGTCACTCCGAGCAAAAGCTTTAATTTTCCAGTCCGAAACCAGATGTCCTCAGGACAGAACTGAAGCTTTCGCGACCAATCTGGAGAACTCCTTAAATACATTCGAGACGGAATTCCAGAAGAGCAATTATAACTGCTCTTTCAAATTGCTTCCTCGGAGTGCCTTATTGCATATATTTATATAAATGGCCAGGGGCCTCATTCATTTAAATCATCTAACGAAAACTTATCGATTACTGCGTAATCTAAATGTTACAATTCGATATTAGTCTCGGGCATGGCACACCAAAGCGACTATAATTTAAAAAGATTGACCAATCTCTCTAATTTTTAGGACGATTTTCTAAATTTTAACGCCAATTTCTATACCCGAAGATATTTGCATTTGAGATATTTGCATATTGGAATGACACGTCGGTTCACTTTAAAGTAGTTATCGAGACTATATGTTTCCCAAAATTTAAAGAATAGAGTCACCAAATTTTAAAGATTGCTTATATAATCGAGCACGAGTCCACTTCTGCAGCCATCATTCACTCTTTTCACTACAATTGCGGAGTCCGACATCTTCGAGCTACAGTTACCAAATTTGAAAGGTAGTTTACCTCCATATAACGAATCCACGATTAATCCGGCAACCAAAGTTAGTAAAAAGCTTCCGCACTCGAAAGATTACTTACAACATTTCCAATATGTTGAATCCCACTTATCCCCGTTACAAGGAACTTATTACATTTCTTTTAGCAATTGTTACACTGGTATCGCAAATTTAACTTAGATTTTAAATTTAAATTCAATAATAATTGTTTATAAATTATACGATGTGTTCCACACATAACGAACAAATTATAATACCCTGTTTATTATTGCCAAAGTTGTACGATAAATTATTGATTTTCAAAATAATCTCCAAAAACAGAGATTGGGAATATATTTTTATTTCTGTCAGAGCTGTCGACTAAATAACGACTCTCAGTACACAAAAATCGAATTTTCAAATTTCAGCTATCCACCCCTTATAGTCTTAATGGTCATGGGGACCAAGAATTTATATTTAATGTGGTAGGAGATATTAGTAAGGTATATCTACATACATTTGCAAAGCATCTGAAATTTAAAAAAAAAACGTTTTTATATTATTTTGTTTGTTTTGATTTGCCAATTTCTAGCCAAAATAAAAACATCTCGAATAGATGTCTCAGTCAGCTGAGAATTGGAATTGTGCTGAATTTGGTTGAAAAAGATTTCGGCGTTATCCCCTTTATGTGTGTATGTGTTTATTTTGGACAACAAACAACGATTAGAATTTAAGTCGTCTCACCTTTGGTGAAATGTTGCCTTACGTGCACGTGTGTTTCCTGGTTCCCCTTTGTTCTTGATCTGAACGGTGAATCAAATTATTAAACAAATATTTTTCACACATTACCTTAAGGGATGGACAATTTTTGCTCAACGTCTGCTAGTGTCGTTAAGTAAAATGATTGGGCATGCAACAATGGCAGCAGAAAAATCAAAATCAAAATCGTTAGCAACGTCCTCGCTAAATACATGTCCTTACCCTCAACTTTACGCACGTGGCCCAAGCCACGTGCACTCAATTCAGGTTGAATCCACGATTAAATTAATCGCTGATTAGTAACGGGCAACCAAAAAATTAATACGAAACATAATATGAGTAGGAATGCCTTACATATGTATACGTAAAAAAGTAAAATTAAATATATAAATAGAAATAAAAAAAATTTAAATGTATATGTATATGTATATGTATATGTATATGTATATGTATATGTATATGTATATGTATATGTATATGTATATGTATATGTATATGTATATGTATATGTATATGTATATGTATATGTATATGTATATGTATATGTATATGTATATGTATATGTGTATGTATATGCATATGTAATTGCTCCGATATTTTCTGTCCGTTTGTATGATCGCAACTTTTTTCGTGTCTGTGCCAGTGTCCGATTAAATGTTAAAATTAGGGTTACGTCCATTAAGAGGCTAGTCACATATCTCAAACAATTTAAAAAGTAACAGTCAAATTTGGGTGGTAGGTTGTGGGGAGCTATATAAAAACGTCAATAAGTAAATGAAGATAAATATATGAGACACACAAAAAAAATACTTAAGTGTACATATGTATATATAATATAAATATATAAATATGTTATACATTCGTCCTTCACATTAGCTGTATATCAGATCGAATCCGGCCCAATGCAAATTCTCGCTCTTTCGCCCTCTCCCTTTCTAAAGCCCACTCTCTCTGTCAATACTAGCACTGACGGCGCCACTCGGGTACAGTCCCGCCAAAAAGAGTTATGAGGAATCAATGTGACCGCTAGTGCCGTTGAAGAACAGGTGCGTTTGCACCATATCCCTGTCGGGTAGGCTGAGACCCTGGACGTAGCTGGTGTGCGGGGTGCGTAGTGCAGATTCTGGCGCATAGGATCGGGGCTCTATCTAAGAACACTGCAGGACATTACCGAGGAATCCAAGTGAACAGTTAATTGTATTATCAACTAAATGCCGTTTTGTTAAATTAACCATTCTAAATTATATACAATAAACTGTTTTCTTTAATATCGTACTGCAACCGAATATAAATGTTCAGCTTGACCGAGTTCAGCGTAGCTAAAATATCGAAAGCCGAACTGTCTCTCAATTTTGGTGGTTGCGATAATTAAAGAACGAACACTCGGCCCAGAAATACCAAAGAGTATCGAAGTAAGGATGGAGTTTTCGCTTTGGCGGTACTACAAGTCCATTGGAATTCCAAGTCGAATGGTCAACCGACGCGTATGGACTTGACCACAACTTGATTCCCAGGGCTATGCCCGATGTGCTAAAAGGAATGACACTTAAATAGTAGAACAACAAGCACCGGGAATATTTCTTGATCGGGCCGTATTACGAGAATTTGAAGCCTCCAGCCTATTTAGCAGAAATTAAATTGTACATGATGGATATGCAAACACTCGTGCGACTTCTACAATATTAGGCGGAGAGAAAATTACACAGACCATATTCTAACTAGACGCCTAACTGGATGGAGCCACCACAAAGGCACATTGAATCGCAGTACAACCATATAAAGCCCACACATTAGCCAAGCCGAATAGGTTTCAATGCAATGAAGGATAGCCGACATACACAGTACATATCGTGGACGAGCCAAAGTCGATCGGTGATCTAAGCCACCACCGAGCTATTGTAGTTATCGGCAACTGTCAGTACATCTGCGCGCACTTGAATCGTTGGAAAGCTCACATGAGTTTTCTGGGTGCGTTCAACAAAGGACATTGTCGTGTGTGTGACAAGAGACATCATACCGTAATACACTCGCAGCAGGCATCCAATGCATCAGCAGAAGCCACGCTTCTTCTTGCTACACGCAGTGGTTCAACAGATCATCATTCAATCATTCTCGTTAAAAGTCGTTCTGGAGCATTCCTCCCGTGCAGAGTTTTACTAGATTCGGGCTCTCAGCTGCATCTCGTCTTGGTGAAATCAATCTTTGCACTGAAGGTCAAACGGTGGAAATTGGCTTTCAGTCCCAAAAATCAGACTGGTCAAAGTTTGAGTCAAACTTAATTCTTAATCTCAAATTCCGCATTGGAAGATGTTTCAATTGTTGATGATCAACTGGATGGTTGTTCGTTGTGCGAGCAGCATTTCGTTAAATCCTTTACTCGTCCATCTTCAGGCGAGTACTGTGTTAAGTCGCCAATTAGGTTTTCTTCCATCGTGTTGGGCGATTCCTCCACACAAGCATATCGTAGATTTATTAGCCTTGCCCTTATTCAGCAATTCTTGTCGAGAATAAGGATTAATGGACGACATCTGTGTGCCCAAAAGACGATCGATTGAACTCCGGAAGACTGTGTTGCTCGTCAAGTCGACTTATGTGGATATAACTGTCAATTGAAAATTTTCCAATTCATTTGGTACTAGACAACGGATGTTCGCGTACATCTTCAAGTTTATTCATCTCCGTCGACATTACTTCAATTTCAATTATTTTCAATTTACACTTTCAATATTGGTCAATAGGCGGCCGGAAAATTGTCAAGCTATGATAGCCTCCACTGTCCTGGGAAAAGGACTGTTCTAGTTCCGCATTGTTCCAGTGGAAAGTAGTGCCATTTGGACTCCATTCGGCGTCAGTTACGTTCCAGAGGGTTCTTGACCGCGTGATCTCGAGAAGATGCGGCATGATTTCACATTTCTGGATGACATCACAGTAATCGAGTAAACATGAAGACCTACGAACCAGATTCCGCCCCTCCTTTATCGAAGAGGATTAGGCAGCTTTCGTCAAGTTCAAAGCAAAGCTGACACAATCACATTTCTGTCTTGCAGACAGATGCAACCAACTATGGCTTGGGAGCGATATAAGCCCAAATCTCAGAGGAGTGTAATCGAGTCATTTTGTAAATAAAACAGATCTTTAAATGGTGCGTAGCGCAATTACTCTGCGACCGAAAACGAATGCCTTGCGATAAACTGGTGAATTCGGAAGCTGAGGGATACCACATAAATCACCGAACAGAAAATCTAAATGTTTTTGTACAAAATATAAATAATAAAAAAATAAATAATAATCTTCAAAATGTAAATAAATAAGTAATGGGGGAAGCGGTCAACCGAATGAAAACGACGGCGGTTCTTAACGGGCAAAACACACGCGAAAGAGTACGCGGCTCAGGACGCGATGAGTGCAAGAGAGACGACACGCGGAAAGAATCAAGGAGCACTGACAACCATGACCTATACTAGAGCACACATGCAGTTGCGCGAAGAGGTCAACGCCCATTCGCCTCTCTCCCTTAGGCTTGAGAAGATCAGCGTTAAGCACAGCGTCGTTGATCAACACACACACAGGCACGCGCCCCGCCGTTCAAAAAATAACAGAGTGTTTGCGAGATCAAAAAAATCGGAAATTCCCGCAGAGGAGCAAGCGACGAGGCTGGAGTGGTGTGTGGACGAGAGAGGAATCGGAAGCGCTCGCCTCGAAAATTTGGACAAGGATGTGATCGACTACGATCCGAAGGAGGCAATCATGCGGCAGAAATGGTACCCCAGCAATCTGGTCGAAATAAATTCGTAGTGCATGGGGTGGCACTATGCTGAGCTGCCATCGAGCCCACGGCTGGTGAGGTGTCCAAATCTGCGATGCCGCGGCCTCGCACGTAGTCCGAATCCAACGATGAGACGGATCCGCGGACACCGGACCCATCGCCCAACGACGAGGAGACTATGCTCTGGGAGCCGGCGGCCCAACGGACATCATTGGTGTTTCGTCGGATGATGAGAGTGTCAGACACAAGACACGAATCGGCGACGAACAAGATACCAAATACGATGAATCGATTGCAACCAATTAACAACCGTAAACGCTAGAAAGTGAAAGTCTTCCCCTTATGCAACATATAAACTGCATACATATATAATGATATATATATATATACACAGTCGGAAAGAATGGAACTAGAAGCGGTCAAAGCTATCAACCATTGGCAACCTTATTGCCATTGTCCCGATGCTACTGAGAGCAAGTAATCGAGTCAGTAGCGATATCGGTAGGGCATCGATATCTGAGCAGCATTGAGATTTGACAGCGGTGGAAGAAAAATGCTTGAAGCACAATTAAGAATAAGTTGAACTTTATTTAGCACACACATATCATTGTATATTTATTATTATTGGGGGAGAATTGCACCGCGACCTATTTGATATATTGCGACCACTTCTGAGCCTATAGCTCCTCCATCAGCCCCAGCTCCAGCACGAATGTGCGGATTTTTGTTGGGAAGAGGTCTTTTATGTCTTCATTCAAAATTTAAAACATGCATCCCTAGAAGGCTGAATCTTCTTCTAGTTAAGGCGACACATTCTGCTAGGATGTGCATCGAGGATTCCTCCTCTCTTTCACAAAACCTGCACAGATCGCTACTATACATATCTAGTTTAGTTGGGTTGCTTCTTAGTCTACAGTGTCCCGTCAATAGACAGGTAAGTATCCTAAGGCTGTTCTTTCGCATAGTTATAACTTGTTTGAATCTTCTAAGATTATAACCATCTAGGAGACATCGGGCTTGTCGGAGTCCTACTGCCTCTGACCAGTTCTGTTGCCGCCTCTGTCTCTCCTCGTTTCTAAGGTCCAGTCGTATAGTGCGGGTCCCTATGCCACAATACGGTTCTGGTCCTGTTAGGGGTCTTTATGCCCCCATTCTTGCTTGCTTATCAGCCGCCTCGTTTCCCGCTATGTCCCTCTGGCCCGGGACCCAACGCAAGGTAAGCCTGTTGTGAGTCCCGAGAAGGTCTAGTTTTGAACGAACTTCATGGAGTACCTTCCATATTATCTTAGTCCCCATTATAGCGTTCAATGCTGCGGGGATCAGCCGCGCCTTGTCAACCCATGCTATCACCCCATAGGTGAGCATTGGTCTTACTACCTATTAATCCTTTGGTGATGTACCTCATGATTTACCGGCTATGCTACGACATGTACATATAAAGCGCCTTTGCACATGGGTGCCAAATTAAAGCCTGCTGTCAAATGTGACTCCCAGGTATTTAACCTCCCTACTTGTTTCTAGTAGGGCTCCTGAGAGCCATATTTGCCTCATTCTGGGGACGATGATTGTTTTCGTAGGGTTTAGGTTGAGTCCTACCTCCATACACCAGTCATACGTTATCCTTAGCTCTGACTGGACTATATCACAGAGTGATTCTTCAAGTTTGCCTCGCGATATGATAACAATGTCATCGGCATATCCTTGACATTGAATACCATTGTTAGCATGTCTGTTTAGTAGATCGTCTACTAACAGACTCCAGAGTAGCGGAGACAACACCCCCCCTTGGGGTCAGCCTTTGGTGGTTAGGACTGTTACAGTGCTATCATGTAATGATGCCGTGGCTTGTCTGGACCGCAGCAGTGCGAGTATCCATCCGCTGGTAGTAGTGTCCAAGCCCCTTCTCGCGAGGGTAGCCTTGATTGCATCATGTGATGTGTTATCAAATGCGTCTTCTATATCTACGAAGGCACACAATACAACTTCTTGGTTATCAACTGCCGCACTGAAAGTACGCAGCTGATAAAGTACTGTGTCCGTGGACCTGCCTACTCTATATGACGCTGCGTTGGTTGCAGCGGACTTTGTTTAAGCAAAGTGCTTCTAATCTTGTAGTCCACCAGCTTTTCCGACGTTTTTCTTAAAAAAACAGGTTAGGCTGATGGGTCTGGAGGACTTTGGGTTGGTAATGTCTTTCTTCTCTGCCTTGGGGATGAAGAATACCCTAGCTCTCCTCCATGCGCCCGATATGTATCCGATGGCTAGGCTACTTACAAATGCTTTCTTAATACGGGAGAGGAATATTTCCTGTCCCGTTTGAAGGAAAGCTGGCGATATGCCGTCCATTCCGGGGGATATAAATGGCTTTAATGTACCAATTGCCCAACTCAGTCCCTTGTGACTATCGACTTGGCGCATGCCCAGTCGTCAGTTGACGACCTGTATCTACTGTCCCTTTCGATAGCCTTTTCCTGCAGGGGTTAGTTCTGATTTCTGCATATTACTGCTCGTAATGGAGTTGCTCCTACATTTCAGTGCTAAATTTGCATCAGGCTTTCGTTTCGCCAGTGCTCTACGGAGCCTGGCGCCTTCGCTTGTGCTGACTATGCTTTCGCAGAAGTTTCTGTAATTCTTCCGTATGACGGTATATAGGAGGTCAGGCTTTCACGGTACTGCTCCCATATTCCGTTTCTCTTTGCTTTATTGAAGAAGCAACGTAAGGTCACGCGCAGCCTTTCCAGGCTGTCGGTTCACCAAGGGGCATCTTTTTCCAAATTGATATAGCTGCTGCCCCATATCGCGTGGTGCGCATTAGCATCGCATCCAATGAGCACTGAGATTTTCTCTCACCTGCAGTAATCCGCCAGTTTTTCTATCTCTGGTGGTGGGCAGGCTTCATTACCTGCGAAGTACGCATTACATTACATACATTAACCATAGAGACCGCGCTACCCTTGGTCCGCACCAATATGGGAACGCAGTCTCTAGTCAGGAATGCTGAAAGGATAGTAAAGTTAATACTCTTCCTTACCATGATGCATGCTCTGGGTGCTGGATCTCTCCAATCCCAGATTACCTTCGAGTCCGCCGTGTACAGGCCTTTAATGTCATTGTTCACCCAAGGCTCCTGTACCAGGGCTAGCCCAAGGTATTGCTTGGTAAACATCCTTGCTAAGACCGCTCGATGGATGTTTACCTGAGCCAGCCCTGTATCGATGACCTTGGACATCTACTACAGGTAAGGCTCCAGCTGACACGGTGATTGGGGCCTGGAGTTGCCCCTTCCACCGCTGCTCGTCATGTCGACGTCAGCTGCTGATGCAATTATATCTTTGGATAGTTCATCTATCCCAATGACCAGGAGGGCTCCTCCACCCTCCTTCTTCCTGGAAATCACCTTCCATGTGTCGGTCTCGATCCTGTTGTGGATTCGGTCGACCGATCCACCCTTCTGGGGCAGAAAAGCGTGATGCATTGGGACGACGGTATGTCGTCTCCCACTTTACATTCAAGGGGCACGCCCCCTGTTAGTCTCGACGCTGCGGTCCTCAGCCTCAGTCGGCTCACATCAGATAACGCCTTAGTCCTTAGTCATATGTGGGGAGACAGGGGTTGTGTGAGGCTATACTTTAAAAAGCGGCAACACAAGCGCCTTGTCGGTACGATTAACAATATCGCACCCGCTGTTTATTCGGGACTGATTATTTACGAGGAATCTCGTATTATTAGCAGCAAACCTCCCCGGGGGAGGTCATTCGCTATCCGCAACCCGCGACCTGGCTGGTGGCCTGAGCTCAGCCCCATCCGATCCATCCCACAAGTTATTTAGACCAGGATCATTGTATGTCGCTAAGACATCCAATTTAAAACAATAAATATATAACATAATATCTACATAATATATGTATGGAAACATTTGGATATGTTTATATGTTTGCAAACATGTCATATGCGACCTTACAGTACCGCCGAATTCGCTCTTTTTCGCCCTCTCCCTTTCTAAAGCAGGTAGTCAGCCATTTGAGCTTGTCCACAAGAACATGCGCCCTTAGTGTGTAAGGAGTATTATTATTATTATTATTATTTGATTCAAGCACTGCGACCTATTAGATCTCTTGTGCCCCCTTCTGAGCCTACAGCTCTTCCATCAACCCAAGCTTTTGCACGAATGCAAGAATCTTGGCCGGGTTTAGGCGACACAATCTGCTGTGATGTGCTTTGAGGTGTAAAAATACCCAGCTTAAATGGGTGACTTCTTAGTCTAAGAGACTGGTGAGTATCCTAAGCCTATTCTTTCCCATGTATAAAGCCATCTGGAACACTTTAATATCGCATTCTGCACATGGGTGCAAAAGTATAATATGCTGCCAAATATGACTCCGAGGTATTTTACCTTCCTACTTATTTGTAATAGGCTCCCCGAATGCCATATCTGTCTCATTCTCTGTAACTTGTTTCTTCTAGTAAAGGGGACGATGGCTGTTTTTATAGAGTTAAGGTTGGACCAACTTCCTTACATCAATCACTCGTTATTTTCAATCTTAATTGAACTATGTAGAGAGCGATTGTTCAAATTTGCCTGGTGCCATGATAACAATGTCATCGGTATATCCTTGGCATTGAATACTCCTGCTGGCAAGTCTCCTAAGTAATTGGTCTACTAACAGGCTCCAGAATAGTGGAGCCAGTACGCCCCCTTACGGACACCCTTTAGTAGTTAGGACTGTCAGAGTGCTGTCACGCACTGATGTTGCGGCTTTTCTGGAACGCAGCAAAGAGAGTACCCACTTGGTGGTAGTTCAGGTTCAGGCCCCTCGAGAGGGTAGCCTTTACCACATCATGTGATGTGTTGTCAAGGCCACCTTCTATATCTAGAAAAGGGCACCGTGTGTCTTCCTTGCCGTTCTTAGAGCATGTCGTAGGTGGTAAAGTGCTGCGCCCACAGACCTGTTTTCTGTTCAACCGTCTTTTTATTCGATACCCGCTTATGTAGCTCATTTTCATTAATCCTCAATATGACAGCCGATTTTTCTAGTTGCTGGTGATCATGCTGATTTTGGTTTAAGTGCTCGTCTTCCTGCTGCATCTGTTGCTGTTCTCGTGTTGTTGTAGTTGTGGTTGCTGCTGACGTTGCTGCACCTGTTGCTGATGTAACTACCGTTGCTCCTGTAGCTGCTCTAGTTATGCGAGTTGGCACAAAAGGCTTTGATATCAACTTTCATGCCACCGGATTTTGGTGTCTAGAAAGAGCGCTAGCAAGTCAATCAGTAGCTACATTAAATATCTCGCCAACAGTTAGTATTTTGTAGGTGGTCCTTATGCTCCTGCATCTTCTCCCTTGTATCTTATCATTGAATCAATTTTTCTGAATTGATCTTGTGACTCTAATGCACCTCAAATTGCAAGTGCATGGCTTTTCTCAACTGATAGCCTTTTCTCAACTGGTTGAACAACCGCCTCACTTGTCCAAAAGGACATACAGGTACGGATGGAATGTTTTGATGCCAATATGGTGGCCGGGCAGTCATGGCGATTGCGTCCCTTGCATCTGTCCCACTCTGTGCATGGTATATTTGATGCACCGCTGCCGGGACCAGCTGCTGAGGCTCTTCAAGTATTCCTCGTCCCCTTTTATTACCATATTTAGCTTATGGGCAGATGCTAGAATTACGGCATCATCCGCATATATGCTTATCATCATTCTTCTTTTAGTATTTTTATGTTTTCCAATGTATTGGCTGTCATCATCATGCTAAGCAAAGGCATGTCGGATAAGTATATCGAGTGTGGGCCCAAGGACACTTCCCTAGGGCAACCCAGCATTAATTGTGCCCATCCTGGACTTCACACCATATATATATATATATATATAGATATACATATTCATGTAAAAGCCGACATCTGCCGTCCGAACGTTGGCCTGGGCGTGCTAGGAACCGAACTCGGGTAAGATTATTGCTTCATCAAGCGAAGTCGGCTCCATGCAGGCGGTGTTAGCGGTGGCAGCTCCTCACGAGGACGCTCTTTTGGTTGCACAGGTTGCCGAGTGACTGAGTGGCCAGGTCTGCGGCAGCTCTGAGTATTGCCACCGCATCCACTCAGAATTTACCTCATCGAGGTCGCTCAGATATCGCCCCGCCACTGCATTGCCTCCTCCGCCGCTCGCTGTTCTTCATACGCCTCGCAATCGCACACCACCAGACCTCCAGGACTTAGACTTTTTTTTTTTAATTTTTATATTTTGTACCCTTTGCACTCAAGATTACTTGAAGGACCTGCAACGGCTGTATTATGGCACAGTCCTATGAGGAATGTGGCATAAATGTGGTTGTACATTTCCAGACTCTTTAATGTAGTCTGGAAACTATCTTGAATTTTTTTCTATTTCCTATCGCATTTTCGGAATCCAGGCACAAATATAATTTGCCTAACCCATTGTCTCATCGAGACAAGAATCTTTTGGGCATGTGTCCTTCAGGGGCTGTCTCTATAGGGCGTCCGCAACAACATTTCGATTTTCTTTTCGGTACTCAAACTCAAAGTTGTATTGTTGTAGTTCTAGCACCCATCTCGCGATGCTGCCTGATGGGCTTTCGGCGGATTTGAGCCACTTCAGCGCCATGTGATCCGTAATGACGGTGAAGTGGTATCCCTCCAAGTAAGTTCTCAGCTTCAGGATTCCCCAGATTATCACAAGGCATTCGTTTTCGGTCTCTTCGGTAAAGGAGGGGCGGAATCTGGTTCGTAGTTCTTCATGTTTCCAGGGGGCTTCAATTCTGCAATCGCAGCTACTTTTCAGGATCACAGGCGTACGTTCAGGCATTTGAGCGTCTTCTTAAAGAAGTCGCACTTATCTACGTCTATCTTGAGATTCTGTGCTCTAATTCGGCGGAAGACTTCTGTTATGTTCTTCATGTGCTCCTTGAGTGTTTTCCAGCTTTAGATCCGGTAAGCATTGTCGATGAGAGCGTTGAACATATGTAGGAGTTGGTCGATCAGCTGTCGACCGCGTAGTTAAGTTAACGCATAGGTGCCATTTTCCAGTGTTTTTTCACAATTGGTGCGCTTTGAGGGCTTTTCGTACGAAAATTCATCCACCTGCTTGTTGATCTCGGCCTGCATCGTGTGAATCTTCGGAAGTATCGCTGTTTAATGGGCTGATCGTCGCTCATGACAATGCGATGCTCCATTATAGGCGATGTTCCCCTTATGCACTCAAAAGCCGATAATTCTCCTCTCAAAAATTCATCAATGAATTAGCGGTCCGACTGGAGTTTATGTTACGGCTACACACAATCTCGCATCCCGATTTTCCCTTTTTCCGTTGCCATGGTCACCACATGGCTGCACATTCTAACACTGTGCCATGCCCGATAGGAAACCCCATGCGAGAACTCAGTCGTCGATACCCCCAGGAAGTATCAGTAGAGGAATAACCATGCTCTGCTGTCGACATCAAATATTTAATTCGCCTTGTTCTTGATCCCCATAGCTTCGGCCATCTGTAATTCGAACGCGTATCTCTGTCTCTCTCCCTCAGCAGTCTACGTGGTCTTCGCTAATGAAGCTGGTCGGTGCCACTGTGTCAATCGTAGCCTTTTGTTGACTGCTGCTAATCTATATGACAGTCGTCAATTGCGCTCCTTCACCCCGTAGGCTTCCGATTAGCGGCGTGGGGCTATCCGTCAATACTGTCGCTCGTACTACTACTTATCCTTCTAAGCACTGCTCCTTTGACATTTATTAAATTATCGCATATATAGAGCGAATCGCCGCAGCTGCATCATAAAACTATCAATAAGAATATTTTGCTTACGAATTGGTTAACAATTTTACAATTTCTGATTTTTAAGATATTGTTTAGTATTCCCCCTAAAAGTTATGGGTATCACTGAACTTGGAAACCTTTCAGTATCTATATTTTTTCATTAGAATTGAAAGTGCCTCTGTGAGTTGATGGTAGAAAGGCGTTTTCAACTTTTAAACCAACCTAGAGTTATCACTTTGGAGAGTAATTCGGAAGGCGGGGAGCTCAATTCCTCTATAGCTAAGCCAGGAGATAATCTAACAGTGAACAGCATTGTGTAATTTTCCGAGCAAGTTCGAAAATTCAGAACACGTCTCTCACTTTTTGCTTAACTCAGTTAATGGGAGATTGTGCAGACTCTAGGCAGATGACAATGCGTTATATACAAATTGCAAAATAGCGGCTCGAAATAGCCAGGAACTGGCTGCAAGGCCTGCTTTTAGTCATGAACATAACGCCCTCTTTGCAATATTGGAAAATGTTATGCGAAGGGGAGACCATCTTGAACGGGCATCAGCCCAATTACATCCGGTACCAGGACTAGTGACACGAAGATTGATTTAAGGGAGATATCGTCCGCTAGAGAAATAGTCCTGAAATTTGCCCTTATCCACTTATTGATCAAATTGGTTGGTGTGGTGACCCGGAGGTTGGTCTCAACTCTCAGCATCACTTCTAGACGGAAGCTTTGCGAGATCCGGGTTCGTATAAAACCTGTGCAGGCACCGTCTTCTCCAATCCGAGTCACAGTATTTTATTTACCAAAACTGCCAGGAGGCGCTTCTCATCGTTTAGCCATCGGAACCGTTGTCACCTCTACAAGGTGCGTGTTCCAAGACAGACTCGTCAGCGGACAGAGCTAATTCCTCGAGCAGTTATGTCCCTCATGTTGCTGGGAATCTGTGGACAAGGAGCAATCTTCGAAGCAGAGCTGGATACTAATAATAATAATCTGAAAACAGCTATAGATGAAGCTTGGCAAAAATAAACTACGACTGCCTCGACTGATATCGGAAAATCGTTTATTAAGTTCAATGGATTGAAAAACTTTGGTTATAGGACGCTGCGCAATATCATCTTCAAAGAACGAAATATGAGAGATGGCACATTGGTCTTGGGAAAGTTGCAATCATTCTGGCCCTTGCCACCATAGCTGACTATCAAGCAGCTCTTGTGACGTGACTTCTCTGCTAGACAGATCTACCAAGTTCGCGTATCTGTTGGTTGCATTATTTTTGTAACTCTACGAAGGCTTGTTAAGCCAAGCTAACGAGTATCTCCAAAAGTATGTTTCAACGTTGTCGTAATGAAGTTATGGAAGGAGTTATTTGAACAGTTCGCAGACTTCTAGCCTTGATAAAGTGATTGTTTTGATTGGAGTCACTCGGATTTTGACTAAGAAGATGTATGTAAACCAGTTCTATGCGGAAAATCCGTCGTACAGCACATTTTGGAGTGGGTTGAAAATGTATTCAACTTGGAATGCAGATTTCTCCCAGAGTTTGAAAGAATGTAAGGAAGCCGTGCCAACGATGGGCGAGCTCTTCTGTAAGTATAGTTCATGGAGACAGAGCTCTTGCATGTAAATCTTGGCACGAACAATCAGTCTAACCAAACAAGCTGAATCAAATAATTTGCCAATCATCGAAAAAACTTCGCGCCTAGATTTTTAGTAAGAGAGTTCAATGAGCAATATTCATCTCTATGTAAATCGTACCAGGCCCGTCCTTGAGACTACTATCATAAGAGTATAAAAAATGCTCTAATCCCTAATATAATTTCAATATATTTACAGAGAATAAGTTAATATATCTTTATGATTTGATTCTATGCAAATACAAATAAAAAGTTCATTAGAACCATCAGATATAAGAATTATACTTGGTCAAATGAAAAAAATCATGATTATTTTTGGATTTGTAAAATAAATTCAAAGAATAAATTATATACTAAATTCAAAGAAAAGAAAAAATAGATATACAAAATTATTACTAAATAGAACATAGTATTTGTAGCTCCTTTGCAAATTATATACATAAGTCAACGTTTGTAATTAAAATTTTCCTTTTATTTCCATATATACTACATATGTAATAACATTTATTTAGATGAGTTTAAGTTCTTTTCACAAGTACTGTAGGCCACACCAACGCCAAACCCAGAGCCTAGCCACACAGGCCACACACGTCTTTTAAAAAATAATAACGACATCACTGATCCAATCAGAAGTCCGCCACCTATAATAAAAAAGTTTTTTTTAGTATTTAAAAACGAAATAACATTGATAGCCTTTCCTAACCCATTAAAAAGCAATCAAGAAAATAATTGGAAATTAAATTTGTTATTTCATTGGTACTATTATCTTGTAGTATAGCTTTATTCTTAGTATATCATCAGAAACTTAAGTGGAAATAATATTAGCGAACTCAAGGTCTGATAGATAGAAACTGGGGGGCAAAGCTAATAATCTGAATTTATGTAGTAATGTTGTCGTAACCATTATAACCACGGGGATCAATATTAAGAGAACCTGTCCACAAAATACAATTTGGGAGAGCAAATGTAAATTCTTCTGATTTATTTAAATATCACGCCGAAACAGCATTGAACGAGACATCTCCATCACAGCATATATTCTTGATCAGCATTATCTTTTTCTGTCAGTTTTGACTCTGTATATGGCTGAACGTGAGAACATTTTCTTCTTTATCACATGCCAGAATCGACCGAATCGGAGATGTATGTCATTTGTCTGTCAAAGGAATGTGAGATGGTTACTCTGGTCTATAAGGTTATCTCAGCTTTCAGGTGCCCAAGGAAAAGTTTTCATCTAGATTCTGTTTGGCAAAAGCCGCTAAACTAAACATTCTGTATGTACTTATGTGTATATGTGCTTCCATACACACATATCTGCCACTGATTATATAACAAAAAGACTCACTTCCTTTAATAATTGTATCAGACACACATCGGTCCAACTTCACTCCCACTTGATCTTCGGAAAAAGTCATCTCATTAATTTCGCCTTATAATATTTACAATTAAATTGTTACTTGTTATAACAATTCGTCGAAATTTGTATCGGAAAAGCTTGTCGACTGTCACGTTAAATCGAACCAAGAGCTTAGTTCACAATTCGATTAATCGTTTCATTCCTTCTGTTCGCTGTAGTTCCAATCAGTGCTACCAAGAACAATGTAATATAGATTTTACATTAACTGAAATGGGTCAGTTAAAGAATTTCAGTTAATCTTCCGATTTATTATTTTTTTTAAGCAAAAAATTACGTTTCCTAAAAATTAATAAGCAATTAATTTAGGTATATTTATATTTATAAACTCAGGAAGGTAATATTTTTGTTAAATTTCCTTAAAATTTGGTTTCAAAGCAAAATAATGTCTTGCAAATTTAACTTTTTTTTGTGTTATTGTTAAAGTAAAATTTGCTGATTCTGCAGATGCTTTTGATGTTTGCTTCATTAGCTAATTGCTTGATAGCCTCATCAGACAGAACGGCATCAAGCGGAATGCAATTGACTTAATGATGTGTCAATCTGTCCACACTGGCAACATCAGGATCAAGCATTAGTTTTAGCTGATAATAAAATTGTTGCGAAAAAATTATTTAAAAAATGGACTTAGAAGAGCTATTGGGTATTGCTGTTTTCAAGCTTTTAACTGTTCTGCAGGGGCTATTTGTCGATTTGAACAAAAAAATTAAACTATATTTAATAAAGAATTTCAATAAGTAAAAAAAAATATATATATAAGTCCAAGTTTGTTTGTTGTTTTCCTCCTACTTTTAGAAGGATTACTGTTGATGAAGCAACTGAGCCTCAATTTGAATTGTTCTTTAAATATTCCAAACTTTGCTTTTCATGTAATTTTTTTACATTAATTGATATTGTAGCATTACTGGAATGTTTCGTTCCGTTTTGCATATAAAATTTGTGTGCTAATCGTATACGATGAATTTTAGTATATCAACGATGTATTTCGATAATTGTAGTGATTACGTACCATCACCAATTTAGTCCACACGTTTGCTTTTAAGAAAAAATGGATAATCCGAAGGTAATAATAGGAAAATAAAAAATATGTAACAAAGTTCTGATAATATTCGTTACAGCTATCGAATGCTCTCCGGGATTTGCCCAACAGAGTTCTCAACGTGTCCGTGGAGGAGCGCCTGTCACTCTTTCAGAATGTCTGTGCGGTGCTGGACAATCCCGGTAAGTAGTGTGCAGCTGATGTACATATGTATGTACTTACATACATATCTACATGCGGTGCTTAAAGTTCTGACAGAAAAATAAGTCAAGAAGCAACAGCTTCAAAGATCGTTGAAGATAACATAACCTTACTGCTCGGAGTCCAAGTCATCTTAGTTCACATCTAAGTAACATGATTAATATATCAGAACCACCGATTGTCGTCCGATGTTAATGATTTTGCCCAAAAATGTAGAAATAATAAGACTCACATGTAGTGATTTTGGTTTAGATACGTTGGAAAACAAATAATTTCTTCATACAATAACTCATCTTTCAACTGATTATTTCCATGGGAGCTGAGTATAAATATATAGCAGCTGAAATAGTTTGAATTTAAAAATACGAATAGTCTTATGAATTTTTATATTAGTCTGGGAAAATGTATTAAAGAGTTTAAGCCTCTGTTACTCATGCTACAATCGAAAAATGTTGGACCTGAATTAAACTTAAATGTTAAAATAACGGAACTTTTCAAGGACCATTGCCAAAATCGAAAGGAGCTGAATTATATCCGAATTTTTTAGTTATGAGTCTAAAATATGGAGAAAATTATGGCCCCTGAAAGTTAAATTTGTTTATAACCACTATGGCACGATAATTCATCGATTCATTCAACCCAGATTGTTAAAGCGTATATATAACCAAAATGTGGAGCTACTCAGCTGCACGCCCTAATCACCGGATTAGAACATGAATGAATGTTCAGGAATGGTATTCGATAATATCCGATATAAGCCAATCCATCAGAATGCTTCCCTTCGAAAGTTATAGAACAAGGCTGGCTGCTGTAGACATCTGGTCTTAGTAGAGATAATGAATAATGGTAATCAAAATTTTGCTTTGTCTTAGTACTTCTCTGCACATTTTTCGTAGTCTTAGGACGTCTGTGAAATTAACTGCATTTATAGGATGTCGATTTATAAAAAAGATCAGATCACTTGATTTGCATTCTAAAGCACTAAATTATTCAAGTTCCGCAGAGGTTTATTTAAACAACAGTTTTTTGACTGCACTTGCTGAGTTTATTTTAAAGGCTTTATATCTAAGTCTATTATCACAAGGAAGTGTTATTTAAGTTTATAAATTACCTTCCATCTGTGATGTCACTCTCAGGTGCTGATATATGCCCATGACGTAAAACCTTGCCTGTCGAGCACTAATTCATATTATGGCCAAAACTGATCTAGGCAGTTTTCAAACCTACCCAAATTTATTAAATGTTAATTGCGGTAAATGTTAATATTTGTCCTTATATGCGATTGCTTCTTTCTTACTGGCTGATGAAATTTATCGATAAAATTAAATAATCTTGTTCTGCGATACGATAATTTATATGCCAATTTGGAGTATAGCTCTTATAGTATCTGGGATCGGCATTTTCACAAACACGGAGATGGGTAGAGCGACTCTGATGCTGATTTTGGTCAAAAAAATATATTATTAACGGGATGTCGCAGATGCTTCCTTCTGCTTGTTACATAATTTTGTGCAACTTCAGTATACCCTTTTTACACATAAATAGAATTTTAAACATACATACAAACATACAAGTATATATGTTCTTGATCAGCATCAATAGCCAAGTCGATATAGCCATGCCCATCTTTCTGTCTAAATTGTGAGAACGGGTCCCTCAGACTCGAAGTTATAGTTTGGAAACTCTTAATAAATTCGTATTTATGCTACATGCATTACTAAGTCGGCAGGGTCAGACAACTATATCATTGGAGCATGTCGTCGGTTGCACCATCGGTTTCAGAGTATATTAGATTTTTGCAATGTTCTTCACGGTATATGAACGCACTCTTACAGCTGATGACTTGACTCCGAGGATATATTCTTCAATGCCCGCGTCGGGCCAAGAAAAAACGCGAACCTTTACGGTACAGATTTCTTTACCACAATACTTCTGTATTGAAATTGCAATAGCTCAAACTTAGTAGAGGATTTCTGCAACAGTTTTAATACTCACTGAATTCTATATTCTAATTTCAGGTGTAAATTCAGCCATCATCCGAGGTATATGTAAAGTAATAGGGACGACGCTGACAAAGTACAAGGATCCACCATCTCAGCTACTAGTTCGGAAGCTAATTTGTGATCTTTTAACATTTCATCATGATTTAACTATTGAACATATGTTGTCTGTCATTAAAACACTTCTGCTGAAGGAATTACCATTGACAGCTGCTCATAAGTCATGCAGATCGGCTGTGGTTGCCTTAGGATGGATTTGTCTGCTATTGAAGAATACCGACCGAGGCTCAAATATTTATAAAACTGAAAAATTGCGAATGCTTGAATATCAGTCGATGCTATACCAAACAACTTTACTAGCCCAAAATGCACGTGTTACGGAAGCAGCTACAAAAATCATATACGATTTATGGGAGAATATAAATATTTTCGATGAAACGATGATTGCGCTATTTGAAATGGATGCAACTTCAAACGTTACAATAATGATAATGATGATGATACGATTCGAGACAGAACACAAGCAGTTGACTATACTGAAAATCTATAAAATTAAAGCTGTCGAATACTTTGTGAAAAGTATGATACTGTGTAAATCAAAGCCGGAAAAACCTTTCATAACTGCTTGTCAGCCATTATTATCAACACTTAATGATTCTGAATTTAACTCGTACATCTACAATGATTTACAAAAGTCAATATTAAGGAGTCCTGAAAATACACTAGAGAGCGTTGGATTAATTTTTGATCTGGTCAATATTGATTGCAGTCCTTACGCTTCCCAAATCGGAACTGTTTTAATCAAAAAGTTGTACAGCGATGGAGAACTTGCTCGACGCGAATCCTTGGAGTCCTTAAAGAATCTATCGCAGAAGTGCTCCGATGGCAACATTATAAAAAAATTGTTGGAACTTATTTTCTCTATATTGAATGGATCTGATGGAAAAATAAATGTTGTAGAATATAGAATCAATTTGCTACAGGTAATGTTTCAAGTCCATCAATTATTTTATGAACGGATTATATTTTAAATTGCTTTTTTTACTTTTTAATCTAAACTTGTTAGTAACAAATTTGAAAATATCTGATTTTTTTACCATGTATGTACAGCACATATATAGCAAAATAATATTTCCTGGTCGCGCACTCCTTGATAATAATTCCTGATAGTAATTGCGTGTTCCAAATTAACTAAAATTCAATACCAGAACAGTCTAACGTTGCTCTTGCTTAAACTTAAAAATCGAATAAAGAGCGTATTCTTTTGAATCCTACAATACAGTTGCGGTGAAAATAATTCTAGGATTAAGAGAAATTCACTAATATTATATATCTGATAGTACTATTTTCATTCGTTAGTCCGTCTGGATTACAGTTAAATAGTCTCGAAATTTGTGACTTCCTATTCACAGAAAACTGTCTTGAATTTCATAATGTAATGCTAAATAAGAAGTATTTGTGCTGTACGAATTAATAACGATCAAATATTTTTCGTTTGTCTTTTTTATTTTTTTTGGACGAAATCTTTTGACATTTTATATAATACTAAAGATTGGAAAAACTATAATTATCAACAAAATATAAAGTTATCTGTGTAGATATCTTATCTAGGTAAAATTAAAATCCGCAGTAAACCCTGCTGCTAGAAAAATATTTGATATGCACATTTGTACACTTTTATTGAAACATAGTTTAATGGTAAAAAAAAATGTTGAAATATTTCAATTCTGCTGTCTTGCCTTATTTATTACGATACGATGAGTTGTTTAATTTTATTTCCTTGCATTTAATATTTTTTCCATCTGATTTCAGGGTGCTGGTTATTTAAGCTTTAATAATGTAACTGCGGATAATTCAGACGACATTTTAAACAGAGCTGTTGACTTATTCTGGAAAGCGCTTGATACTGAATCGCAGGAAAAAGTGATATGCTGTACACTGGAGATGTTTGGTTTGTGGTGCGGAAAATTTAGGAATGAGCTACCCACTGTGATTATAAACATTTTCAAAATTGGCATTGAACAAAAGAACACAACTCAAATTATTCGTCAAAGTTACCTGGAATGGTTGCTGTCATCTATACAAAATGCCAAAGTCAAGGATACCAGCAATATAGTACCAACCTTATATGCGTTGTATTCAAAAGCACTACAGCATTTTCCGCAACCCTCTTATGTGTCAGAGGCAGCGTGTATTGCCTGTGTTTTGTTAATTTTAGATGAACCATCCGAATCGTACTCATACTTCTGGAGCTCCATATTTGACATGAGTAAGCAGCATTTCTTTAATGAAAAATTCATAGCGACAGCAGCACCGGAAACATTATGCCATATCTCGTTTATGGCGAAAATATTATTAAAATCGTATTTAGATCAAATCAAGGGTCCTGTCGATCAGTTACATCGAGCCTTGCTCAACAATTTATGCAGCAGTTCACTGAAAGTAAGAAATTACACAAAAGGACAAGTCCGCGAAATCACAAAAAGTGCAGATGGCGTAGATTTTGTTAAGCTTTCTCTCAAAGAGTATAGTCATTTTATAAATACTGCAAAAAATCAAAATGAAATCGACAATTGCATAGATCAGAATGGTACTTCAAATCAAGCCTTTGTCGAAGCACTAGAAGTTATATGCGGCCTCGAAAATGTTTCGCATGAGGACTCCCTTGAGTTGACAACACTACTTTTAGATATTGCCAATTGTCCAGCTGTATCATCCAGTAATCCATATTTTTGGGAAAATACCATTGAGAAAAATTTTCACTTAAATCCCGAACAATTTATTGCATTAAACAAAGCCGAAATTATTGAGACCTATATAGATAATTTCAAAATTTGCCGAGCTTATGAAAATATTATTGCTTCACTAGTGCGAATAAATCCGCAAATAATAGTGCCTCCCATTATAATGCGAATAAAAACATATCTAAATGATGATAGCAATTTTGGCATTAGTAATGAAGAATTTTCGATATTTATGACCCCTGATGGCGAGTTGTACGATAAAAGTGTAATTCCACATGTAGACGCCCAATATAAAACGATTGGTGTTAAGCGAGAAAATAAAGTCTACAGTTATAAGGAACAGTTGGAGGAAATTCAACTTCGTCGTGAAATTGACGAGAAACGTCAAAAAGAGGGCAAGTCCAAAACCGTAAAATTAACACAGAAGCAACAGGAATTAATCAAAAACCAAACAGAGAAGGAAATGCGCATAAAATCGCGCGTTCAAGAAATGTATGAGAAATTAATGTGTGTCATCAGCTTGCTTAAAGCTTCATGTTCTGGCAACGAAAAATATCTTGCGTTACATTTTCATACGTTATTAGATGATATTCTACGAGCAACTCACAGCCCTCTAAGCGCTGAGCCATTGACCGATCTATACTATTTCTTGCATAAAATGTGTTTTAAGAATCATCCAGACGTGGGTCGCTCAATTTCCATTGCTACGCTAAGACTCCAAAATCCATCTTGCCCATTAAAAGAGGAGTGGAATGCCAACAACATCAATGATAGCATCATCGATATTATATCAAATATCAATAAGCTTGTAGTTATCCAGTCAAACATATTGGATTTACAATCTTTTTCATACGCCTTTGAATTTCTGAAACGAGCAATTACTTGCTTAAATGATAATGCAAATGAGGAAATTATATTGACAAGTATAAAGCTTATGGAAATCCATGTGAAACCCCAACAGGTTGAAAATGCTGACAGTAATCATCCAAAGTATTTGCCAAGGCTGGGCATGTTTCAAATACTGTTGTATTTAATCAAAAATACAACACCGGCAATTCAACCCCAAGCTGTAAATGCTCTCTTGGAAGTTGCAAAAGTTTCATCTGGTGGTAAATTAAATGCCACTCCAGATAATCGTATAATTGAATTATTTTTAGAAGCTTTGCAAAGCAATATCGATACGACTAGGGATGTAGCATTGCGTTCAATTCAAATCATGATTAAACCATTAATTGACTATGCAAAAACTGATGCCGACTTGGAAAAACAAATTATCGCGAGGTTGTGGATAGCTAAATTTGATATCTCATCCGATATCAGAAGACTCGCCGTCGATGTGTGGGACTCTTCTGAATATCCATATCCCGAGTTTAACGATATTATTCGAGATATTACGCATGCCGAACTATGCATACAAAAAGCCTCCGCGGAGTCCTTAATACCATTGATAATAAAAGACAACAGCCTAATTAAATGTGGACTAATGAAAATGCTGGCAATTTATAATGAAAAGCTGACTTTGATTCCGCCAAAACTGGATAAATTTGATCGTGAAATCGAACCCGCTTCTGATCAGTGGAAGCCACGAAGAGGTGTCGCTATTGCAATATCTCAAATTGCACAGTTTTTGTCCATTGAAGACATCAATTATTTAATGCAATTTATGGTATCCCAGGGACTTGGTGACCGCGAAGAAATTGTCCATAAAGAAATGTTAGCGGCTGCACTAAAAATAGTTGACTTGCATGGCAAAGAGACAATTGTCAGCTTACTGCCCGTCTTTGAAGAGTTTCTTGATAAGGCACCCAAGTCACAAAGCTTTGATAATATTCGTCAGGCTGTTGTTATTCTGATGGGTTCGCTGGCTAGGCATTTGGAAAAGGATGATAAGCGAATTGATCCCATAGTCAAGCGATTAATAACTGCCCTGTCTACACCATCGCAACAAGTTCAGGAAGCGGTCTCAAACTGTTTGCCACACCTGATGCCATCAGTTAAAGATGAAGCTCCAGCAATGGCTAAAAAACTACTACAGTCATTGGCAAAATCCGATAAGTATGGAGAGAGAAGAGGTGCTGCCTATGGCATCGCTGGCATCGTGAAAGGTCTTGGCATCTTATCGCTGAAGCAGCTGGACATCATGTCGAAGCTAACGTCCTACATACAGGACAAGAAGAACTACAGATGTCGTGAGGGTGCTCTATTTGCCTTTGAAGTCCTATGCACTACTCTTGGCCGTTTGTTCGAGCCATATATTGTCCATGTCTTACCGCATTTGTTGCAATGCTTTGGCGATTCCTCGCAATACGTGCGACAAGCTGCCGATGATACTGCCAAGGTTGTAATGGGCAAACTGTCTGCTCATGGTGTGAAGCTGGTGCTTCCGTCCCTATTGCAAGCACTCGATGAGGACTCGTGGAGGACAAAAACCGCATCCGTGGAATTACTTGGTGCCATGGCATTTTGCGCTCCCAAACAGTTGTCTTCCTGTTTGCCAAGCATTGTACCAAAATTGATCGAAGTTCTCGGAGATTCCCACACAAAAGTACAAGAAGCCGGTGCTGATGCTCTCAAAGTAATCGGATCCGTTATAAAGAATCCTGAAATTCAGGCCATTGTTCCAGTTTTATTGAAAGCATTGGAAGATCCTTCTAACAATACGTCAGCATGTCTTCAAAGCCTGCTAAAAACAAAATTCATTCATTTTATTGACGCCCCATCGTTGGCTCTGATAATGCCAGTAGTTCAAAGAGCATTCATGGATCGATCGACAGAAACAAGAAAAATGGCTGCCCAAATTATAGGTAATATGTACTCGCTCACAGACCAAAAGGATCTCACACCTTATCTGCCCAGTATAATTCCCGGCCTGAAGTCCTCTCTGCTGGATCCCGTTCCGGAAGTCCGAGCTGTGTCGGCACGTGCCCTAGGTGCAATGGTGAAGGGAATGGGCGAGTCCTCATTCGAAGACTTGCTGCCATGGCTGATGCAAACCCTCACCTCCGAATCGAGTAGCGTTGACCGCAGTGGCGCAGCCCAGGGTCTGTCTGAGGTCGTTGGAGGACTGGGCGTGGAGAAGATGCATAAGTTAATGCCGGAAATCATTTCGACAGCAGAACGAACCGACATCGCTCCACATGTCAAGGATGGGTACATTATGATGTTCATCTATATGCCAGGGGCATTTCCCGAGGAATTCACGCCATACATTGGCCAAATAATTAATCCCATACTCAAGGCATTGGCCGATGAAAGTGAATATGTGAGGGACACGGCCCTCAGAGCTGGACAACGAATTGTGAACCTATATGCAGAGACTGCAGTTGCCCTGCTGCTGCCCGAGCTGGAGAAGGGTCTATTTGACGAGAACTGGCGCATCAGATATAGCTCCGTACAGCTGCTCGGCGACTTGTTGTATCGCATATCGGGTGTATCTGGCAAGATGACTACAGAAACTGCCAGTGAGGATGATAATTTCGGCACGGAACAATCACACACAGCCATTATTCGATTCTTGGGCGATGAACGCCGCAATCGAGTCCTATCTGGTCTTTATATGGGACGAAGTGACGTCTCCTTGATGGTGCGTCAATCGGCATTGCATGTCTGGAAAATCGTTGTTACAAATACGCCGAGAACATTGCGTGAGATTCTGCCAACATTGTTTGGCTTGTTGCTGGGATGCTTGGCAAGCACCAGCTACGATAAACGTCAAGTGGCTGCACGCACTTTGGGAGATCTGGTGAGAAAACTGGGCGAACGGGTTTTACCTGAAATTATACCAATACTCGAGAGTGGATTGAATTCGGAGCAGGCAGACCAAAGGCAAGGTGTTTGCATTGGTCTATCTGAGATTATGGCGTCCACATCCAAGGAAATGGTCCTAACCTTCGTGCACAGTTTGGTTCCGACTGTGCGCAAGGCTCTGGCCGATCCCCTGCCCGAAGTTCGTGTGGCAGCTGCAAAAACCTTTGATTCGTTGCACAGCACGGTGGGTTCGCGGGCACTGGATGACATTCTGCCCTTCATGCTGGAGGGTCTCTCGGATCCCGATCCTTTGGTTGCGGAGAACACGCTCGACGGACTGCGTCAGGTGATGTACATAAAGTCACGAGTTGTTTTGCCATACCTGGTGCCACAGTTAACTGCCCAACCAGTGAACACAAAAGCTCTCTCGATATTAGTCTCGGTTGCTGGAGATGCTTTGACGAAATACCTTCCAAAAATTCTATCTGCATTGCTTGAGACCTTGTCGCAATCGCATGGTTCGGTAAATGAATTACAAGAATTGGAGTACTGTCAGACAGTGATTTTATCCGTGACGGATGAGGTTGGAGTAAGAACCATAATGGACACTCTCATGGTTTCGGCAAAGTCGGACAATTCGTGCACACGTAAATCGTCGGCAAGTTTACTTTCAGCTTTTTGCATTCACTCGCCGGGCGACTATTCTCAATATATTCCTCAACTTCTGCGCTGCTTACTGCGGCTTATGGCCGATACGGATAAGGGAATAATTCAGAATGCTTGGGAAGCATTGAATGCTGTCATCAAAAGCCTGAGTCCCACTGACCAAATTGGTTACGTGACCGATCTTCGCCAGGCAGTCAGGTTTGCTGCCAGTGACTTGAACGAGGCGGAATTACCTGGTTTTTGCTTACCAAAGGGCATCACTCCCTTGTTGCCAGTCTTTCGAGAGGCTATCCTTAATGGCTTGCCCGAAGAAAAGGAAAATGCCGCCCAAGGCCTCGGTGAAGTTATATTCCTTACCAGCGCCAGCTCTTTACAGCCATCTGTCGTGCATATTACTGGACCTTTGATTCGAATTTTAGGAGATCGTTTTAATTCTGGTGTGAAGGCAGCCGTTCTCGAAACTCTGGCGATTCTGCTCCACAAGGTTGGTGCCATATTAAAACAGTTCTTGCCCCAACTTCAGACGACCTTCCTAAAAGCCCTACATGATCAGAATAGAAATGTGCGCATGAAAGCGGGAAAAGCACTTTCCGAATTGGTAGCGATTCACTCGAGAGCTGATCCGTTGTTTGTTGAGATTCACAACGGAATCAAAAGTTCGGATGATTCAGCTGTGAGGGAAACGATGCTGCATGCACTGCGTAGCATAATTAGTCCGTCGGGCGACAAAATGTCGGAGCCAATCAAGAAGCAAATATTTGCCACATTATTGGGTCTAGTTGGGCATCAGGAGGATGTAACGAGAAGTGCAGTTGGCGGCTGCCTGGGAGCAATGCTAAAATACATGCCACCAGCACAAGTTTCTGATTTGTTAAATAATAGCATACTTACCGATAATGCGGCGGAAGATTCATTTACCAAGCATGGTTACACAATTATTCTGTTTGTTGCATTGAAGGAGTGTCCTAGGGAGATATTGAAAGCAAATCTCGTCGATCGAGTAATTGGCCACATATTAGTTAATATTGTATCGGACAAGGTGCCCATTGCATGTAATGCGGTTCGGGCTGCGACATATCTTCTGGAATACAAGCTCGTCAATAATGAGGATCCCCCCAACAGCCTGATTGTGGCCCTTGCCAGGGCAATGAACCACAATAGCAACGACGTCAAGCAGCTAGTTGCAAAGAGCTGCATACACCTTTCGAAAAGTCTTAGTGCTGAGCAAATACATCTCGATGTTTTGAAGACTTTGGTGCCAACACTTGTGAATGGTACTAAAGAGAAAAATGGCTATGTGAAATCCAACTCAGAATTAGCTCTGATATCCATATTAAGATTAAGAACTGATGAGACAACATTCAAGAAAACTTGCGAAGTTTTGGAGACTGGAGCTAAAGACTCTTTAAGTGATGTAGTAACAAAAGTCTTAAAAAGAGTCGCTGCTCAAGTTGCTGTTAAGGAGGAAAATTTAGATGACACATTACAAGTTTGAATATTCGTAATTCGCAGAAATCGTAATACAATTAAAATCATTGTTACAAATGTAAGAAAATGTATCTTAAGATAACGTATTTATCAAGTAATAAAATCATACAAAAAAAAGTTTAAGCCTATTTATTTTATCTATTGATTTCAGTTGAAGAATTAAAATGAATGCTCAAATTACACACAACTAATATACCCAAGGCCTAAAACTACTGAGAGTAATAAATTAATAATTGTAATGGTAGGAAACTGCGAAAATGTGCCATGGAACAACTTCCAGTCTTTTAAGTGGATACAATTTAATTAGGTGAAGCCTGACGGAGCTCTTTGTCTAAGATTAGTGTGACAATTTTGGCAACAAGAGGCATGGATTTAACAATCAAAATTTTGATTTGGTTTGCATTTGATTTTTTGTTATATATTGCTATATTCATTATGAGAACTGTGCAATTAACAGCTTTTATTTGTTAATTTTGTAGGCAAATAAAATTATAAAAATAATAATAATAATATTTAAATATAACAGATATCAATCATTATCCATATTATTCTAAAATTCCTAATTATATTTTATATTATTTTGTTTCAATTCGATTTTTGAAATTTTATAGATACAGTTAAAAACCACTTCCATTTGTTGTCGTGTATAAAAATAAAAATAAACTTAAATAAATATATTTACTAGTGACATTAAAATTATATTGGAAAAATAAAAATGGGGAAATGTTTGCTTTTTTTTTGCAATTTTGCGACCCTGATCATGGAAATGCGCAAATGCTAGTCTCGATCCCTACAACCATAAAGCTTTTTTTCATTACGAAAATCAATATTAAACGTTATAAAAAATAACAGATGTTTTAAAACAAAGAGCGACTACTTTTTTTTTTACAGATTTTCCTTTCTCTTTGTGCAATTCTTTTCAATTATTTAGCTTTGCCCTGCGATTTTTATTATTATCAGGTAATACTATTTTATATCTACCGAGATTGAGACCTCAAAAGAAAAGAAATAGTCTTTGTGAGATCCTTTTTCAAACATTGCTTTTATTCGAAAATATATCTGTATTTGAAAAAACAAGATTTTTGATTGTTGTATTTAAGTAGGGACGATTAACCCATTCAGTGTCAACAGCCTTGATATTTTCTAAAGTGCCAAGTTTTATTTGATACAGCTTAAGTGTAAATCTTGGTCCAGCTTCAGTTAATTTTACTTCTTTGTTTACATATTTGTACTGATGATGTCTAAATACAATTTTGTCCTCATTGTTAATAAAAGACATTATTCTCTCCGAGTTTTCTTTCGGTACAGGAAACAAATGTTTCAAGATTTTCACAGTTCTTAAGGCAATGTTGCTTTTAAAGTTACTGAAAATTAAGTGCGGTTTCTGCTCACTCATGGGCCCAATATCGGGAATATCATGACGCATGGTAACGTCTGATATATTGAAAAAAGCTGTGGGTCCAAACGGCAAATGACATACCACAAGACTGTCGGGTATGCCACGATGTTCGTGTACTATTATGAAGTCGGTGAAATTATTCGCGCGACAGGCCTGCATTAATGCGTTTATCTGATATTTGCCTCTATTCATTTGTTGGGCATTGGGAAATATCAGTCTCAGTTCTTTGACAAACATCTTAAGCCGTGACGACGGCTCATGCGAAGTTGTTAACATGATTTTCGGATCCTGGCAGCCAGCATATTGGTACTCGTCAATCTCGGTCAAGTTTGCACTATCGATGTCTACAAATATACAGAAAATAAATATATTTTGCACTTGGTTAAATGCCACAAATTTTATACATTAAAAAAATTAAAATTTAGTAAGCATAATTGTTAAATCAATCTATATTTGTTGTATTTTTCTGTGCTGACTGATATAAGTCGACCTTAAATAAATAAATTTATCTCTGTCTAGTATAAAATGCATTGTTAAATATAAGCAAACTTAAGCAAGTTTCTTTGGACAGTAACAACATGTAACTATATCACTTGGTATTATTTTTCCTTCGTTGTTATTTTTAGAAGCTTTTATTAGTTGTCAAAGTTTTCGCATAATGTCTTTTAGTTTTTAAACAAATAAATTATTGATGGTAGCACAGGTGACAACCAATCTCTTTGCATCGCATGTGTTTACAAATAAATATACATAATACTAAAAGAGTACCTCCATTGAATTTAAGAGAATTATACACGCGGTCGGCTTGCAGCTTGTTTAAAGACTTTAGCGATGTTTTATCTTTAATGTTTTCAGCTATCTGCAACATGTTTTTCTTTTTTGCCACTATGCGTTCATTTAGTGACTTGGTATATAAATATTCCCTCCGCTGCCTGGCCTGTTTTCTTAACATGTTTATATTTATTTCGTTCTCAGCGAGGCAGACACGTGAATTTATCCGGCTAAATAGTTATTGAAGTGTGATAGAGATGGGAGTGATTCGATTAATAATCGATTATTTTATAAGGGAAATAGATCCATGCGTTTTTAAAATTGATTTTATTATGGCTCCATATATATTTTGTTTGTTTTATTTTTCCGTAATAAAATATGATTAGAGCTTTTTAGACTTTTAAATTTTCCTAACGGCTTTAAAATTTATTAATTTTATTTAGTTGTGCGTGAGTCAAATATTAATAATTTCGACAACAATGTCACAATGAGAATGATAAAAATTAAAATATTCAATAGTCAATTCGCATCATCTACCGGTATAATATTTATATTCTATGCAGGAATCGCGCAATAGGGATATTGAAAAGTATTTTCATACCGATTTGAATATATGTGTCACAAATCTAAGAATATCGATATATTTCTAGAATGCACTCTTTAAGATAATTAAAAAAATTAAGAAACAATCATAAGCACTCTCTTATATATCTACTGATGTATGGGTGATCATATAGGTAGATATTAATTACTCAACAGAGGTGCCTGGTTAATAGAGTCAATGTAATCGAGGTTGGACTGTATTTGAAAGCGATGTTAACTGCCTCAGCTGTTTCCATTTGTCGATAGTACGATTGCTCATAGCGCATACGATGCTCGATCGATATATCGATAATTATTCAGGAACACACCACTTTACATACACATACGGTGATTTACGGTGTGTTAAATAACATGTGCATAATGGTAGAATTTATATATTGACTTGGAAATTGCGTTGTGTGCTTGCAGATATCAATCATAATCATGGAGGAATATGCCCGTGAGCCATGTCCATACCGTATCGTGGATGATTGCGGAGGTGCCTTCGCCATGGGTTGCATTGGAGGCGGTGTTTTCCAAGCAATCAAAGGATTTAGAAACGCTCCCTCTGGATTTAGCAGACGAATGGTATGCAAGCAAATCAATTAAATACAAAGTCTAATTATGAAACAAATGCAATTACACAAATATGATATATGTATATATAAAGGTAACAGCTGGCAAACTCTATTCAGCGATTCGAAGTCTCAGCCAGTTAAAGTATTCATTTAATTCAAAGCCCAGAAAATTGCGTCATAACATATAAACTTGGCTAATTAATCATTGATTTAATATATCAAACTATTTAAAGTGATTTGCTTGTGAATTTTAATCTTTCACTACAACTTGTAGGCTAATACAGCGTTTTACCACCGAAAATTACAACTTCCGAAAGTACTTCCATCTTACTTATAGAAAAAGGAAGAATAGGAAGCTATCCATAAAATATTTGTGTATTTTATCACTCATTTGGATACCCTGAAAATATATGAAGTTGTATAAGTTGTACACACAAGGACAAGTCTCAATTCTCAATAACCTTATATTACAAGCTGAGATTTTTTGATTCGCTTCATTTACTATATGCTTATCTACCAGAAGGTTACCAGTTCTAAAGGCAGAGATTTGTAATTTTTGATATAGCACATGCAGATCAAAAACTTGTTATTTTTTACTACATTTCACAAAATCCATTAATCTATTAGAGATCTGCCTTTTTGGTAAAAATACAAATATTTTAATGATATCCTACGGCTTATCTCTTCGCAGACAATATCGAAATAAAAAAACAAAATTGTGAATTATTCAATTTTGGGCTAGACATGAGATCAGTTCTTTTCAAACCAGTTTGATCAATTTCTTAATAATTTATTTATTTTAAAAGGGACGGTTATCCGTTCATTTCTCAGAATGACCTCCTGCTGATTGCATTATTGTATACTTTTAAGTTAAATATGAATAAATATATGAACAACAATTATCGATAAAAATTAACAAAATATTACTATTTCTTACATATATAAACATAAATGGCATTTTTCAGTTTCTTCAACTCTAATCTGCAAATCATAATTTTTTTTTTAGATTTTGGATTAAAATAAAAAAAAAATTCAACTATCCAAATAAAACTTACTATTTATAGATCGGAAGTATGGCAGCAATAAAAACCCGTTCACCCGTTATAGCTGGTAACTTCGCAGTTTGGGGAGGAATGTTTAGTACAATTGACTGCACATTGGTACATTTTCGTAAAAAGGAAGACCCGTGGAATTCTATAATTAGCGGCGCTGCAACTGGAGGTATCTTAGCAGCTAGAAACGGTAAGTTTCTTTTAATATTATTAGTCTTTTTAATTGATTTCGAATATTATTTTAACGCTCACTAAACGAAGAAAAAATGCGAAATGTTTTGTTTCCCCATTATTTTATTGACCAACTCTTAATAACGTCATGTTGATTTAGGTAGATAATCGACTTGCAGAGATATTAAATTCATAAAAAAAAAATTGGGTATGTGAAATTATTTCACAATTTGAATTTGAATTTACGGTTTCACGAAAGAAAAATAATTCCGCAAAGGCTTAGCAAACTATAAGAAACACAATTTCTTGGAGCACAACATAAGAAATGAAGAAACTTCAAGGTTTTGATATTGGTAGACGATTTTACTCAGATATTATCTTAAGTTCAATATGAACTTTAAAAAAATATGGCAAAGGTAGTAATCTTCAGGAGATGTCCAAAAGTATGCAACAGGCAGAAGGAAGCATGTTCGATATATATTATATTAGATCAGCATCAAAAACTGAGTAAATTCAGTCATGTTCGTCTTTCGGCTTGCATGAACACAGACAATCCCAGAGTTTTAGGGTTTAGAATATATTTCATATTATCGATGAAGCCCCCTGCTTCGCGAATATCGATATAAATCGAAATTTTGTACTCCAATTGGTATTTAATAATATACTTTGACATATTATTGATTAACGTCATTAATATCAGATAAGAAACAGAGATGTTAAGCAAAACGTATTTTCTTATTGAATAAACAAATATCAGCAAGCCTTCTATTTAGGAAATGATAACATGCGCTGCCTTAGATTTTTTTGAGAAAAATAAATGCACTTGCTAAATTAGTAATTTAGGAGTACATCTGGAAGCTGTCCTTAAAAGACTGAATATTTAACAGCAGGGTTCAAGCTCTCTCGACTAGGACATTCTAACTTGTATATATAAGTAGCTTTTTATGATCCAAGTAAAGATTGCCTGCATTCATTCAATATATATACAGACTGACAGATGGCTGAAAAAACCAACAATGAACCAACGGGATGACCATTTTCAGGAGTTCATGTGTACTTTATATTTATATTTGAAGTGATTTGCTAATTGTTGTTTAAAAACTTGTATTATATTTTCAGGTGTACCTGCGATGGCTGGCAGTGCAATTATAGGAGGAGTTTTATTGGCTCTAATTGAAGGGGTTGGAATATTATTTACAAGAATATCTGCGGAACAATTCAAAAATCCCTCGCCACCAACTGAAGATCCATCTGCGCTGGCAGATCCAGCGAACAGTTTTTCTTTTGGCACTACCAAAAATAATCAATATCAATAATAAATGTTATTCCATCTTTAACAATAAATTAGTTTGCACAATAACATATAAGCAAAAAAAATCGAGTATTTCATATTTGTATCCAATTTTAAACAATTGCTTCGTCTTATGTCAGTTTCTCCTTCAAATACGGTATTTCGGACTTGAGCAGCACCATTATTTTTAGTTAGTACATTTTACACTTCCACAATTATTTTAATGAAAATATTTATTGTAGATGCTACTGTAGCCTGACCTTCATAGGAAATGTTTAAATGCATGACAATTTCATTCAAATCCAAAAGATCGAAAGTTATTCAAAATTATGAAAAGTTAATTTATGGGTTTGTTATTTATCGTTCTTGTATCAAATCGTTAAGATAGTTTCCCAGAATTTTGTGTAGTTATTCCCTGTGATGAGTTCAGAAATGTTTGTCAAACTATCAAATTTAAGTTTATGGAGTTAATAAATAGTAACTATTCAAAATTATAAAATTAGTTTGGTATTTGGCACAACCCAAAAAGATGACTGAGGGCGTAAAAATAATTAATCAATAGATTGTTATCCCTTGAAGAAGTTTTTAAACAGACAATCCATCAAACGACAGGGCTTTTGATGCTCATCCAAAATATATTTAATTCACAAAACCGAATATGTCTTGTTTAATGGCCAAATTATAAAATCCTATGTTCGCGAACAGATGAACATGATGTGATGTATGAAGTTCACTCAACGATCTCAAGAGAAGTAAATATCTCTTATTACAATTTTTGTCTGAACTAAAACAAGTAACTAAGCTTTAACGATTTTCTTTATTTTATTCAATATTTTAGAAATTGACTATGAACACAAGCAAGTACTTGCTAAATTAGATTTAATCCAAGGAATAAACTTGCTGATACGGGTATAAACCCCAGGATATCCTTCGCGTCCGCAACCAACACCCCAGGACACTACACCTACTATAAAATATTTGACTCCATTCGACAATAATAGTGGTCCACCACTATCACCTTGACAGGAGTCCATACGCGGTCGTCCCGCGCATAACATAGTTGGCGTTATTCGTGTGCTTTTATACTTTTGGCTTCGGCATTCCGCAAGAGACATAATAGGTACTTTTACTTGATTAACAATTGTGGGCAGTTCTCCTCCTTCGGCAGTACGACCCCAACCAACGACAGTTCCTATACGACCTAGAAGTAAACATAACGATTATTAAATATTATATTATTTTATGGCGGTATCGAGCTTTGACTCCACTTTTATACATTCTCAGTTTTAAGGTACAAAAAAATATCTTAGTTTCGCTTTAAAATTGTGAAAACGTTTTTACAATTTTTGGTAGGAGTGGGCGTAACACCGTTCAAATTTTATTATTATCGGAACATAAGATAGGAAATATTTTCGAAACACTATCCTTAAAAAAAAAGTTATTTTCCGCCATGATATTATCTTTTTTATCGATCTTTACAGACGGTTATTAGAAATCAACCTTCCAAACTTGGAAATATTGTGAATTTGGCCTCAAAATGTGGGAAGTATATCTTTCAAATTGTGTATAGATTTTGGGAGGCGGAGTAGGCGATATCATAGTTTCCAGTTTCCAAATTTCAAGCCTCTAAGGGGTCGAAATAAAGTCACGTTCATACTGACGGAAATTTCCCAAAACCAATATACTATTATGACTTCAGTAGAGTATAAAAATATAAACAGCTGCTTGGTCTGTACCCCCAATAAAGGAAAAAAATATCACCCCTCCTAAGTCCCTTATACCCATTAAATTGACATCAATATTTATGAAAGCGTTGAAAAAGTTGACGACTTAATATGGCCGAAGATAATTCATTTTAGACTTACGCAGACGAAAATGTCATCGTAGATATATTTAAATACAAATATTCAAAGATTAATCACCTCAATGCAAATAAATTACAAACAATCTCTGATTTTTAATTCGCATTAAGAGCATTAGAAATTATTTATTATTGATATGTGTTTTAGCAATTTATTCATATATTTTTTAACAAGCTAATTATATTCATTTAAAATTATAGGATCTGAGTGCAAAGTCGGGGATAAGGATATATAGCACAAAGTTAAGACTTTGACTGTTTTTATGTATTTTATTTTAATAATATAGGTTATTGAATTCAATATAAGTTTATATAATGAGGAATACATACCTGCTGGGTCATAGTTATATCGGGGAAGACACACTGGTTTAATTATTTTCGAAAACACAATAGGTTTCCTTAGTCTTAACAATGCAATATCGTTGTTGTAGGTATCCGGGTCAAAATTTTTATGTTTTATGACAGCGGTTACAGCTCTTTGAATTGCCTTGGACTCCGATGTTATTTCTTGATCATGATCCCCAAATATTATTCTGATTTTGGATCTTCTCAATTTTTTAATGCAATGAGCTGCAGATAGAACGTAGTCTTTCGTTAACAATGATCCTCCGCAGTGAAATTTCCCATCATAAATAATTCGAGCCATCCAAGGATATTGATTTACTCCCGTAGGCTTTCCTCCGACAATTCTATTTTCTTCATTCGAAAACCCACAATCTAAGAATAATAAATAATTAGACATACAATCATATTGTCATCTGATTAGCATTTGTTTTTATTTAGTGTCAACCAAAATCAGTAGACACAGAAAAATAAAAAATTAAATTAATAATAAAATTTAATATTTAAATATTTGTTGCGTGTATTGGACGAACAATCTTAATTATGTAAATCATTTTGTTCAACTATGAGAAATTCTTCTTCTTTCCTACATTTCTATAACATGCCTATCTATCCCGGGCAGAGTTGACTTATAGTATTTTCAGTGTAGAAAATAAACGGCAGTAGCGCTTTGCTACAAACATATCTCTTGATTTAGGTTTATAACCATGTCATCTCACCGTGGCCTTATAGGTTCCGTAACAGTGACACACGTGAAGAGATCTTGGCAAAGCTTTGGTTCAGAATTCTGAAACGACAGTTGATAGTAACCTCATGAAGAGCGAGATTGCTTGATTGTAAACATTATAGTAGTACGCCCGCGGTAAAACTGGCTCTTTCAGGGTTATGATAGATTCCTGATAGATTTCTCGGACAATAATTGTGGATAATAGACGCAGATAGATGCACCGTCGACGGACCGAAAGCGATACCAATGAGATTTATTTTGGTAACGTCAGAGAGGGGTCATGTCAATGACCCAATGTTAGCTACACGGAACTGACCGTTTGACGGGCCGTGAGGGAAAGTGGTTATAAGACTCGACTATATTTTAGGCAACATTATTTTAAATTAATGTCTTCTTTTACTACCTAGGTAAAAACCGGTTCATATTACGATGAGCGCAAGTATAATTGCTAACCGGCTGGTTAGTAACCGACTCTCTCTTGACAAATAGCTAACTTACTCAGGAACTTATCGCCACAGCCACCAAGTAAAATGACAACAGGTAGTCTGAGCTCAGAGCGGACAGCGATAGTTCTCAGAATGCGAAATGATGCGGAATTCTAACATTTGAGGTAATCATAGAGGAAGGAATCATAGAAAACAGCACCAGCGGCCCAAAAGGGGACAAGGCGCTCGCGAAGATCGTCAGCTGTCACAGTAAGGATTAAAGGTTGATCCTGGAAAACCCGTGTTTCAAATATCGCTCCAATCCTTAATGCAAGTTAATTCAAGCGCCTCAAAAGAAAAACTCCCTCACATTTAGAAAATCTCCTTTTTCTATTATTTGTTTAGAAATATTTTCTATTATTTAAAATTGCATTTCTAAGAAGTTGAAATTTCAGCTCTGATTCTTAAAAAAATTCTTTCCGAAATGTATAATATTGTAATGAAATTTGCTCGCTCTCTCTCTCTCTGGTCATGCATAAAGCAGTTGTTTACTAAGTTCCGTTTATCTCTTTTTGCCCTTACCCCCCTTTTCTTACCAAATCGCATTGAGCCCACTTCTTGAAATTATTTACCTTGTTCGGGTTTACACGCATATAAGAAAGAAATTTGAATACATAGTTTATTTAACATAGATGCCTGATCGAGATGATATATATTATATGGGCATCAATTTGTTTTCGATTGCTTAAACCTTAATATTTTGGTTCTAATATTCTATCAAAACAATACGCACATATGCCAAAGCTAGCTTTTTAATTTGCTGAATATTTATAAAACTATACCAGAGAGACCATTAAATTACTCACCACATTCACAGGTTGGAACATTAATGTTTTCATTATTGTCTCCATCTTCCTCAGTGTCAAACCCAAAGGCATTTGATACCCCGGAACTGATCCGAAATATAGTATCGAATAGAAATTTACTTTTTCTCTGGGTATTAACACTGTAAAGAGTGTTATTACTTATTTCTTCGAAGCATGTGACACCATTAATAACAGTCACCATTAGAATTACTAAGCAACATAAAATATTCATCGTAATAACGTAGTAAACATGTTTTCTGAATGATATATTCCCGTTTGAATCCAATATATTGTTATTTATTTCTTATGGAGTTAGATTTTTAATATATATTTTAAAATGTAAATAATGCCACCTGTAAACTGTTACCCAAAAATGGGAACGTAGAGTACAAACTGTCAGAAACCATACATCAAACCAGAGGTTTAGCAAATTGATTAAATGCTGTTTTCCCTAAAATGTCTACTAAGGGTTTATATAAATCAAGTATATGTAATATATATTAAATAAGAAGACCTCTACACGAAGTAATAAATAATATACAACTTAATAAAGTTAACTTTTTAAAATCATAAAATATGCAAAACTGTAAAGATTATTTGTATTATATTGATTATTTGTACGTAAATAAATCTTTTTGCAATGTGCCAAACCCTGAACAAATTATTGAATTTAATGCATCGTTACAAAACTAAATAGCAGTATTTTTGTACTATGTTTGACGTTAACACTTGAAAAAATTTGGGAATTAGCGCTATTCATAGAATTAAAAATTTTAATTTACTATACTAAGAAAAACAAATTATGTTGTGCGTACTTTCTTACTTTTGAACCTATGCAAGCCCTATCGAGTAAACAATTATAATGACACTCTAGAAGGCAAACTCGCTTAAGTAAAATTTTATTCTTTATCAAAAAATTTATATATATATATTTATATATATATATATATATATACATATAAAGAAAAAAACTTCAGCTGTGAAACCAACATTTCAAAGTGTTTTTATATCAAATGAGTGTATTTCGCCACATTTGGCCACAAATTTTGAGTTTGAACTAGAGTTGGTTAAAGAAAATAGTTTTAAGTAATAATGACAATGCGCAATGTGTAATTAGTCGACTTTTCTTAATGAAGTCCATTTCGTATACACGCAATATTCATACACTACGAGAAATTAAAAAAAAAAATGTCTAAAATTTGTTTCCAATTTTTCAACTTTTACATTTGCTAGTTATATTAAATATGCGTCGAACTATTCAAGAGTTAAATCTTATTTAAAAATTCAATAAATTAAATACGCATTTAAATCACATTTTTCATTCCATGAATTCATGAAGTGTTTTTTTTTTTAAAGCATTTTGAAGTGTGGTCACAAGACGGGACATAAGTTAGGACTCAGCTTTGCAATAGGATACAAATAAGAAGACTTCGATTAAGAGCGGAATCGTGTGAAACTTTAAGTTGTGTTTACGTTTTGCTTATCGCCAGCATAGTCTATATTCTGATTGACTTATGTGCTTCACAATCGATCTTGATGCCATTTTGGCTGCTGATTAATATTTCTACCGAACTGACGCTATGTACTCTTATTGCAATCGGTATTCAAATTTTATCGATATTCGGGAGATGAGGGTTATCGTTTTATTTGCATATGGTATTCGAGAACCCACATTTATTTGAAGTCTGCGGCCTCGAAGTCAGGCAGTGCGTCGTCAAAGTGTGTTCTTTAGCACATTTCATTCACGAATTTTGAATATCAAATTATTTGATAATTGGTAATTTTGATTCCCATGTGCGCGCTCGGACTCCAAAATCAAGATGATGAACAATTTCCAGCCACTTAATATACGAAGGTTTCAACAGAAGGTCCAGTTGGTCACACCGGACACAACCTACTGGAATCGTTTGGACAAATCGGACCTGCTTAAGGAGCACACGACCGTCGACTACATCGACTTCAGTCCGAGTGAGCCGGATAACTTTGTGCTGACGTGTTCGGCTCGGGTGCAGATCTATCATCTGGTGACAAAGCTGGTGGTTAAGAACCTATCCAAGTTCCAAAAGACTGCATATGGCGCAACGTTCCGGCAGGACGGTCGCCTGTTGGCAGCCGGCGATGAGGAGGGTTATGTGAAGCTATTCGACGTGAGCAGCCGGAATATACTGCGGCTGTTCAAGGGGCACACGGCGCCCGTGCATCGCACATTTTTCACGGCGGACAAATCGCAGCTGGCCAGCTTTGCGGACGACAAATCGGTGCGACTGTGGGATGTGGGCAACGAGAAGCTGGTCCGGACGTATGAGGATGCGCACAGCGATTATATACGTGCGGGCGCTATGCATCCGCAGGCCGGGCATATGTTCATCTCCGGAGGCTACGATGGCAAAATCAATTTGTACGACGCACGGGTGCAACAGTCAATAACCCGAACCCTGGATCACGGCAGCCCCGTTGAGTCCATGCTATACCTGCCCAACGGCTCCATATTCATAACTGCTGGCGGCACGCAGGTGCGCGTCTGGGATTTGATAAGTGGATGCCGCCAGCTGATGACAATGTCGCAGCATCACAAGACCGTCACATGTCTGCGGGTGGGCTCCGATGGCCGGCGTCTATTGTCGGGCGGCCTAGATCGACATGTCAAGATCTATGATGTGGGCACGTATAAAACGGTGTACACCTTAACCTATCCCAAGCCGGTGGTCAGCCTGGGCATTGCTGCCAGGGATCATGCTGTCGTTGCCGGCATGGTTGATGGCCTGGTGTCCATCAAGCGCATGATTGTCGATAGTAAACCGAGTCACCTCAAACAGATCAAGGTCACCCATCGCCAGACGCAACGCAATCGGATGGCGCGTCCCAACACAACGGCAACCGTGGATCATGTTGTCACGGATCGACGGCGAATGCCGCAGCTAACGGTGTTCGAGAATCATCTGCGTAAATACAACTACAAGAAGGCGCTGGACAGTGTATTAGTGCCGAAGAACACTGAAGATCATCCCGAACAAATCGTGGCTGTAATCACCGAGCTACTGCATCGCAGCGCCTTGCGGGCGGCATTAAAAAATCGAAATGAGGCAACACTAATCCAATTCATTGACTTCCTGTGCGCCCATATTGGCGAGGTGCTCTTCATGCGACCGCTCCTCAATGCCGCCAGAACCGTGATGGATGTGTTCGAGAACAATGTGTTTGCGTATAGCGTACGTATGTTTGAGGCTCTCGAGCGACTGGGGCAGACAATGCAGGCTGAGATTAGACTAACAATGGAGTTGGTGCAGCTGAAATGCGCACTAGAAATGATTATCGAGGGGGCGCTGGACACTAACGAAAACGACGCGACCAAAGTTCTCTTCACACAATCTGAGGTGCCCAAAATGTACCCATCACTGGCGGCCTCAAATTACGTAGTCCTTGCCGATTAGATTAGACTTTAAGATAGTTCATTATTGCTCCTAACTCAAGAATTCTATTCTATACTTTTCTCAGTCTTCATTGAATCTACAGACTTAGACTTGGAAGTTATACTCGTTCTGCCTTCCAAAGTTCCCAAAAGTATTAAATCAGTATTTTTTTGAGTAATTTCTGACATTTCTTTCTGAAATAATTCTTTGGTAACTAATTATTTTTTATTTGTTCACTACGAAAAATAGTTCCTACAATCAAAACAGTATTCTCTTGTTTTAAATATTTAAAATATGTGAGGAATCTATTATTACATAATTAATTATATTGTTAATACATAATATTTGTAGTAAACAGAAATTGAAATACATAATTTTAAATATGCTCTGAGTTTAAAATAAAATATATATTAAATATTTTAATATATAGAAAATTTAATTCTATAATAATCATAAACTGGTGAAAGCTCAGAACAAATTGTTTTTACATAAGCCTTTTTTTATTCTCGCAGAGGATATAATAATTTTGTCGAAGTTCTTAATGCATTTAAAGCGATCTCTGATCCCATAGCCGAACACGATATAGCCATGTCCGTACGTCTATCTGTTTCTCCTCCAATAAGTCTATCAGTCTTAAATCTATCTTAACTAGACTTGAAATAGTAAACTTTGTAGTTGGTTGAATCTTATAACTAATATGTTGTAAACTAATTGCTGGCAAAAGTCGGAAATTATTCCTTGTACGAGTATGAACGAAAAAAATCTGAAGCATTTCAACTTGTTTACCCTCATCCTCTGTTTCGGCTGTGCACTGGATCCGTTTGGAAAACAGGTCATTGAAAAGAATGTAAATTCATATAAATTAAACTTAAACTCAAGTAAAAAGAAGGGTATCAATGTGTCTACTAAAACCAAAAAACAAGAAGAGCGATCTAAGACATGCGGAAGATTTCATTCATTTCATACCGTGTTAAATGACCTGTAGATTATTATTATTATAGACGAGATGAACAAAAATATACTTTTTTTGCTTCAAAAATATTTTTGTATATTTTGTTGAACAATTTGAGAACATTTCTTTGTTATATTTATAATTTTAAAGGCGTTGCTTTCGTAAAAATGTGCGTTCCAAATCTCGCTTCTTTTGCTTCTTAGATGGAATGAAAGTTGATGGATGCACGCCAGTCTCTCTTTCATTATAATTAGTTGACGCGAAATCTTTTGTATCGAAATTGTATTCATCATTTGAATTGGCCAATTGTTTTCGAAAAGTGGCTGCACTGTTTGAAATTCGTGCATTTGGATGTGTTGGAGGTAACCACGATACCTTTCGAGTTGCCGAATTGTAAAAATAGTAGACGCCACAACCACTATCATAAACATCCTTCCAATTAGCGCCAAGTGGGTATTTACGAATTAATCTTCTATAGCGTCTAAGGTAGTTGTCTTTTGGCTTTGGTCTTCCATTTGCCCATTTGTTTACACAGTATAATGTGCAGTTGTGCCATATATTATATGTATTTGGGCAAAACTTAAATCCATGGTGTGACTCTGTAACTTCCATTCGTTCTTTAATCCTATCAGCCCAATAATGCTCATTAGTCGAAGTATTTTTATTAGTATATGTGCTAGTCTCAACGCCTGAATGTTGCTGATTTTTGTCATCCTCATCATAATTTTCCGCAATAATTTCTTCTATTGTTTCGGAAACAGGTGTTTGAGCTGAAACACAAGAAGTAAATTGTAAATGTCAATATACATTTTCCGACCTTTTTGTTTAACAACACTAATGCGCATTGCAGATAAGAACACTAACATGACTGACCCCAAATCTATCATCTTCACTTAATATAATTAAGTCACAAACTATTACGTTTCCCAATAACACCCTAATTCAAAGGCTAGCTTTGGATATGTACAAATAATAGACATTTATTTCGAACAGACCTGACAGATTGCATGGCGGATACAACCAATTAATGAACAGTCTTAGCCCTACTATGATGAACAGAGAACTGCAGCAATAAATATAATACTTAAAGTGACAAAAATAGGCACTCGTTCAGTATTCTTGTTTATGTTTACATATGCATGTGCAAGTGGAAATCTGTAAGTATTTATGTAGGTATCATAAAAATTTATAAATTAATATATTTACCATTTTGTTTAGTAACCAGCCCCCGTGACTTAAGTCGTTGCAATAACATTGGTGGTAAACTCATTTTAAATGAATTGTTTTTCCTTAGACGCGAAATAGAATTGAATTTTGTTAAATGACTTAGTGATGTACGAAATATATCGATATAAAATTGTTGCTTGTAAAAATATCGTCCCGATCCGATATGATATTGCCTTGTGACATATCGTTTTTTATTATATTTTGTTCCACAAATTTTCTGCGAACTTTGATGATTTAAAAATTCGAAAAGCAATTAAATTAATTTGTTGATAGTGTCTGACAAACATGGCAAAATTTGTCATTTGCATTCTTACCAATGAAAACAAATTCTTTGTTATTAAGAACATTTAAAAATCCGCTACTCTTTTTTTAAATTAGTCTGTTTATTATTATTACCTTTTTTTTTAAATTTCTTTATTTTTTATAAGTGAACAAAGGGGCAGCAAACCCAACAGTTCAAAATTGTAAATCAGGCCGCTACAAAAGTATTACAGTCCTTGGAAGGATTGCGGAACGTATGGGATTTTTTCGATGGTGTGAAACGCCTTTCACACTGGCAACATTGTCATCAAACATCAGGTACAACTGTCACAATAAAAAAAAAACATAAATTTTAAGCTTATGCCTTGCAATGTTTTACATCTTTTTGTCTCTGTTTAGGGAAAGAATTAAAAACAATAAGATAAAAACAGCAATGAGAAGATAATATAATGGGATTTTGGAAAATATTAGAACCAGTGCTGTCAGATAATACCGTCAAAGAAGATTTTAAAACAGTTGTTGTTGAACATATGGTTGAATCGAAAAGGGATGTGCAAACTGCTGGAAACCATAGATATAAATGAAACAAAATGAGTAAGGAACATCCCCTGAAGATGCAGAAACAATGCTGCTCTGTCAGGATTATCAAAAATTATCTTTGATGTCTCATGTAAATGCCTACCAACCAATCAACAGTTTGGCGGAAAGCCCAAATTTTAGAGTGCTTTAAAATAAAACTTAACTAGGTATTGTTCGATTATATACATTCTTTATTTATTTTTGTGAAGGTAAATTGGGAACCCTTAAAGTTTGAGATATCATTGATATTTTATTTAACAGAAAACAGAGTAATGCTTTACAGGGTCCCTGGTCAAGGCGGTATGCAGGAGGACGTATAATCTTTCTGGGGCGGAACTAAGGTCTAGTTGGCGACCTCACATTTCATCATTCGTCAAAGTACTAGATTTAAAATTCATTCAGATATAAGCTCTGCGATTAACAGCGTAATGAGTTAACAACACCTGTGCATATCAGGTATCTACATACTTGGCTGGGTCCTAGTTGGATCACCATATATACCAACCATCCTGCCATTAGATTTCTCTAAGAGAGGAGCAACTCTCTCAAAGGGGTATATTTCCGGATGGGAAATAGTTAAAAGTTTTCCCGACAATATCTCATAACCAATTTTAGGTCCACATATCCGTGTTCTAATATGTATTGGCCCAGTTAGCATTTTTTGATTGGAGTACGTGTTTGTCATCTTCTTTCCAATGAGGTAATGCCGATGACTTCGAGGATTCCAATTGCCGAAGTTGTTCTAATGCCGATTACACACAATTAAATTTGTTAATAGAATAAACTCACGCAGCGGCTCTCTCATCCTATTGATGACCCAATGGAAATGGTAGTCATTTGTGACACAGACCAAGATGATATACATACCCTCCAATAGGATTTGTTGGGGCAGGGGTTTCCGATGGTTTGTTTTATTAATGGGCATGTCAGAACAAGGTATAGGGTTTTCCGGTTCCTCCTGTATAAGGAAGAAAATTTCACTAATACGGAACAGGTTATTGGCTTAGCTGATGGAAATGGGGTCGCATCTGATTCATCCCTGCTCTACGAGTAGTCAAGGAAATTTTGCAAAATCTACTTTTGACGCTGCGTGTTTTTCCCCACAGCTGCTTGTCATATGCATTGCGAGACCTATTATAAACGATGTGCTCAATGCAATTGACGTTTTCTAACTTTAATCCTTGAAGATAGAATAAAAAATATGGTTTAAGAATTATGCACATTATTTTATTATTATAAATTTAAACCTTTATTACATTCATAATAGCTTTGACTACAGTTTAAAATTTATTTGCTTAAGCAAGAACGTTGTAAAACCTAATGTGTATGAATGTATCCAGTTTAAAAAAGCATAAATCATTAAAAAACGTAGCGAGGGCATAAAACCGAAAACATTTCAAAAAAAATTGATATCGTTCATTAAGGTGGTGGTCGAGCATCTTGTTCATTTTTATCAGGCTGTGTTTTTTCAGTATTTGTTGTCGACACTGGTTCGTCTATAAATTCTTCTTTGTATCTTGTCCATTTAATGAGCGTTTCCGGTGATCTGTAAAGAAATAATAGCTTACCATACAAATCTTCTTCCAAACGGTATTCTTTGTTCTCCCGAACCAAGTAGATATCGTTGCATAGCTTTAATATTCGGTCCACATACGGCAAATCCTCGAACATTATTCGCCGATGGTTGTTGGCTATTATAGACCGTATTAGACGGGACACTACATAAACACATGTTGTGTATAGACCAATTATCCTATATAAGATATGATTTAAACTTGAGTAACTGTTTTCTACAGGCAGATTTTAATATTCTTATTCAGATCAGATTATACAATTAAATATATGATTTTATATAATAGAGGATGAACTTTACGATTAAAAAAAAGAAGAAATTTAAGGGATCATGGCGTAGAAGACATTCGTGCTAAACTGAAGATCTCGATAGATGGCTAAAATGTATGCATTGGATATGAGTGATGTGAAGAAGGCCGCAACCATCTCAAAGAGGACATAATTTAAGGTTTGAAAAAGGTTGACCCTAGTTCCCCATTACAATTTGTTTGTCGTTTTTAGATATTTTCGGCGGGTTCTTCTAGTGATTTACTTTCGAAATTGTGTGCAGCTTGCTGAAACCTGCTGAGTTTCTCGATTTTTTTTTAGGTTGGCGTGGCGGGGAAATATGTTGCTCGACGTCGCAATTCTTTTGATGAAGATAATTATACGCTTTATTTACAGTATATATGATTATACGATTTCCATAAAAACTTGTAAAGTTGCCAAGGTATATTCCTACCAAATAAGAAAGATGAAGGTAATCGATAAAGGGGAATCGAAGGAATTAATCAGTCTTATTAAAATGACTTCATCTGAGAACTTCCAAAATGGGTAGAGACTTCGCCTTGTAGTCTCTGATATGGACAGATTTGGCTGTTAATATCTATTTTATAAATAATAAATTTTTTATTAACTTACCCAGTTTTTTCTAGGAAACTCATCGTTGTTGGAAATGATTTATCATTAAAAATATAAAAAACAATGCCATCATCGCAGTCACTCAACGGTAGATTGCTAATAATATTCTTATAATATTTGTCATCACAATAGTCATGCATTTCCCACCAAACCTTTCCATCATCTTGTTTCTTTTTTAATACTATTGGCCGACGATAATTACCTGTCATAACAAAAATAATTTTCCAGACAAAGATAATTTTCAATCAAGAATATTCTACTAGTTAACTAGGCAGATATAATGCTGCGGCATCATAAACGACTAATTTTTCAAAATGAAATAATTAACATACAAACCATCGAAATCTCTGATAAATTTGACAAACACCTCCATTTTTTGAATCGTAATAAATTTGGGTAATATGTCAGGCACAACGACATTTACATTGATATTTTCATCAGACAACGTTCTTATGAGCATTTCACGAGTTAATTCAATATTCTGAGTTAGCTTATAAGTAGTTTCGTACATTATTGGATTCATCATGGCACCGGAATTTAAAGACATCCTCATACGGATTTCCATTGGCTTACCTATAAAATATTGAGGCTATGATTGAATTTACCTCATTTTTCTTACGTACCCGTCTTCAAATCATTTAACAAGCTCATAAGATTTGGTGGTGACATATTCCACAATGTCACAGAGTTGGAGTCAAATTTCACAGCTGTAACATCATCGGGATCATAAATAGTAATATGATCGCTAGCAATTGTATCGTAGCTGAAGCTTTTAACTAGATGTTTATATTCATCCTCCGAGAACTGGTGTATACCCGAGTAACTTTGGGAAATATACAGTGGTTCATAATTCCCTATTTTAATAGATATATCAGCTCTGCGAGGAACGTTTGATTTTCCCACTGTTCCTATAAGTGCAAAGAGGAACAGTGGGCTCCATATAAGTGCTACCAATATTAATATAATAGTTCCACCTATTAAGCATTTAGTATAAAATTCCTTAGGTTCTCCCCGTAAAACCGGGAAATCTGAATCCATTTGCCTGTAGCAACGCACAGTAAAAACCGATTGATAAATATCTTCCATTTTAATCCATTCCATAACTGTAAGCGTTGTATCGATACACAGCCAGTCGAGCATTGTTCGAAGAATATAGAGAAATGGAATTTCCATATATCTAAAAGTTGTTCAATTTCATCAATTATTATCGATTTCCCACACTTATTATCACTCGATATTTGCTTACACTTTAAATGCCACATAGTTAACCATAGAAAAACTTTTCGTAAACACATTCCCCAAAATACGCCTTGGGTAACCACAACGCATCTGATAGGCTGACAATAACATATGCAGGCATTTGATGAGGTAAAATGTAATTGGTGCAGTGGCTCCAAAACTGATCGATGTTACATATGGCACTAAAAAGAACATCCATATGTGTATTCCGAGAACAGTAATGAAATGAAACACAATCTTGACTCTTAACGCTTTTCGTAAGTATATTACACGCTCTGCCACAATAGTGCCAAATTGTACTACGAGCATGAAAAAAAAACTGAAGGGCACCTTATTTCCTTGTATATAGGTTTGTAGAACGCTAGCGCTGTGCTTATGACGATTCTAAAATTAAATTAAAATGTTTGCAATATTAGTTGTGTTTTCTATTATCAATATAATCAATTTAATTTAATTTCAATCATTAAATATATTCTGATTTATTTTAAGTTACCTCGTGACCTTGTCTTGAAATATTGTAAGATCATTCATTGTGTAAAGCTTAATATTTAATTCTATAAGATTTTTCTTGATTACACTTTTACACATACAACACTTACACCCTTTCTACGAAAATGAGGGAGGAAATTTAAAAAACTAAATAAATAAATACATTTTGAACAAAAAATACAGTTTTAACACATAAATATGATTTGATAATTAAACTAAAGTCATCGCCTGCGACGGTAGGAGAATTGGGAGTGGTATATTCTAGAGTCAAGATTATTGCGAAATTTCAAGCAGACCTAGAGAGCCGGACCGGTTGAAGCAGCAAATTTAAATTCGCTCTATTACCTTGAAGGTATGAATCGGGTACAATGAGGGGAGGTGACTCTGCAAGCAGTCAGTTGAGTAGGATCCCACCTTTGGAGATCGAAGCACCCGATGAGCCTGGATACACGTCCGACACGTCCCCGATACGGAACTAGGGAGGAAATGTGTCGTCAAGTTTACGAGGAAGAGTTTCCGCTATCGTGATGACGCGATCAATTCAGCAGCTGTTGGAGTAGAGTTTCCAGATTAGTCTCAGACTTCTGCAGATAAACCTGTACCAATGTCCACTGCCCTAATGCTTTGCCGTGCTGGTGATTTAAAGCGGAGGCATGGTTTGCGGGCTTACCGGACCAAACAGAATCAAAAATCTCCGTAAGTTCACAGACATAAATATGTAAATATGCATAAAATGCAACAAACGATACCAAACGACATGCTCAACCGCCTATTCAATATAGAGAAATCGTAAAATAATAACCTTTGAAGGTCTCAATATAAGTTTAGCCTGACAGCCTACGAAAGTGTTATTTCACCCTTCCGGATTTATGAGAGCACCAGTCTCTTATGTATTGTTTTTATTTCTATTGCTTTCCATTAGAATCCCCAGAGTGGTGGAGAAAACCTTTACAGAGATTTGCAGGTAAGGCTTGATAATAAGGGAGGCCGGCAAAGATCCGCCCTCTGGTCAGGGGAACGGGTCAATTAATACCTTCGCGTGACATGACAGATCCCTTTGCAAAGTGCAAGGGCTATTTAGAAGATCAAGTGTAGACCAAGATGTAGGGAACCAATGTGATGCTATTAACAGTCGGCCCACTCGTGGCGAGTTGATGTAGGTATTTTCGCTGACCAATAATAATAATTATTTTAAGAACAAAAACAATATTTATAATAATATATACATAGAATAGTCAACTTTAAAACTTACCACAAACTTAGGAAATCCAAATAACAAGACAAAGAAATTTATAAAATCGCATAAGAACAATAATGTATAAACATCAGTTGAAAGGCGAGCTTTGTGAAATAAAGCAAGAAAAAATTTCTTTATTTCAGATAAAGGTTCGCCCTTGTGCCTGTGGGTTATTGCATTTTGTATATTTTTAGTATTTTTATTCAATTTTATTGTTATACTTACTCTAAATGTTGCATAGTTTGCCGGTAGTACTCTGATTCAATGTTATTATACACATATTTATTTTCCACGCCAGGTCGTAGGAAATCGTCCATGTCTCGTTTAAATCCATGTATATCCCTACGATCACTCCCAGACTCTTCCCTTGAGTAAATATAAATAAATGATGTCATCGATATTATATATGACTTTGCAATACTCTGTGCCCAGTGCAATAACAATGTAATATACATATGTGTACTTATGGATTCTGTGGCTGATGACTTCCACTAATCTAGGACAGAGCCGACCTTCAACGGTCCGGATCGAAAGCAGAAAAAGTGTGTAGTATTGCTCAAAATTTTGAGTAATTGGTTTCCACATTCAAGCAACAACATGATATACATATTATATCAATAAGCATGAAGAAAGCAAATAAAAAGACTAAATACAAATAACCATTGGATGGATTGTTGTATTGTCGAGTTGGAACAGTTTTAGCCAAAATATTCGAATATACACCTATGTTTTGGAATAATCGAATTATTTCAAATTAAAACGGCTACATTTCTTGTATTGCTGGCCTGTATAAATGATTATAATTTGAAATGAAAATTCTAAGCTGGATATGTTACTGTTATGAAAAGAAAACATTGTTTTTTTTTTTTAGGAAGCTGGCAGCTCAATGAAGTTATGTAAGCTGGATATGACCGTATTGGCAACAGTAGTCCTGCCTATTGCAGGAAGGGTGGAGACGTATGACACAAATCTTTTAAATTGTTGTGTTATCTGAGCCCAATATATAGTAAAAATATTAATAATTTTAAATATATAAAAAAATTAGAATCTTCGCATTTTTTCCTGAAGCGTTTGTGTCTGTATTACATGTATGTATAACATTTGCTTAATTTGCGTTACAGAGAGTTCGCACAAGCAGACAGTCAGACCGATATACACACAGTTAAAAATCTTAATTGTACCTTAAGTAAATCATATCAATACCTTAGTCGTCTAACGATCTCACTTGGTCGGTCCTTGTTGTGTGCTTTGCGATCTAAGGAAGTTGTTTTTAAAATATGTACTATTGCTAAATGTATATAAAAAACGATAAGTAAGCTCACATGATTTGTTTGATGAAACCGCATCATTTTCGGATCGTGGTAAGTTCCAAATTCCCTGCTTTTTTAGCATGTACCGATGCCAGAAAAGTACAACCAGGAGCAGAAGATCGTATACAGCCTTGCCATGTTTTACGAAAAACTCAAAGTCCGTTGTCTTTGCTAGTTTTGTAAGCTTAAGGTCAAGTACAATTTTTTGATGCAATATGCATTTCAAGAAAATCATCGCCAATGTGTAAGTAATAAGAGTTACCCAAAATGATTTTGTTGGTCTAGGTAATGTTAGAGCACCCCAGTAAAGGACGAGAAATGGCAACGGTAATGAAATTAAAGAGGAGTTTGCAGCCTGATTGATGAATACAGCCAAGTAGCTGACCGCTTCCGTATTGGCAATAATCGCATGCCAAAAAGCAAACAGCATTTGTACAAACTCACTATGATCGAGAGTGCTAAAGTCTTCGTTTCTTGACACCAGACTAACCGACGGTAGTTTTGATCTATCACTGATGGCATCCAATTGCTTGCTAAATAAAAGAATCGAATCAAATTTAAAAACTGCATTGTAAGGTGTATCATATGTAAACTCACTAGTAGAGAGATTGATTTAAAAAACTAAACATTGCAGCAGTATTAACGAGTCCTAGTCGATTCATGGTACTTATATCCTGTAAAGTCTTCTTCTCTGCCGACAGTACTTTGTGTACAAAACGATAGTTACGGGATAGCCGGTTTAGCCTAAGTGTCACAAGCATTATTAATTCACTTGAAAGTTTAACTATTGGATGCGTATCGAAGTCAATCTCAGAATCCGAGCTATTTTCTCCAATTCGCTTTGAGCCTAGTTGCTTTTGTGATTTGGACTGTCAATGAAAATGTAAGCGTTAATTTAAATAACAACTCAAGGATTTTACTGCTTTAATTGTTTGACGAGTGAGCTCATCCTCTTTCTCCAGAAAATCATATTCATCGTCTAAGAGCTGATCTTCAACTTCTTCCTGTTCAGCAAACATATAATAATCTCCGGAACGTACGGCATGTGGATGAAGTTTTAAGTTCCGCTTTTTCGATGGTGTCGCACGTGTTAAGCTTGTATTTTTTAATTTTGAGCTTTTTGAATGTAAACTATCCTCCGATCTCGAACTGGTTGGCGAACTGGTTGGCGAACTCGGTGTAACCTCATGTTCCTCTACAATGAAAAAATTAATTCAGAGACGAGAAACCATCGCACTTACTTTTGTAGTTGTTCCTATTGGCAATCCTGATTCGTTCCATTTTTGCTTTTACGCTTGCAAGTACGCTCTTTTCCGACTCTCTGCGATCATAAATTTGTTTATAGTGCAAGTTCTCAATAACAATGGCCCCCCTGCGGAAATTCATTTGTAAATATTAGAGATTAATATTACTTTTTCAATAGCAAAAGCAAGTCAGATAAGATTTTTCTTATAGAGCGAGAGCCCGAGTAGCCCAAGTAGAACCCATCATATGGTGATGGGTAGCAAGAGGATAAAAAAAGTGAGATCTTCCAAAAAGGTATGTCTGATGTGTGTTATGGATAGTGATTTTTTACTTACCGCGACGCTAGAATTGTGTTAGCTTGAGTATCCATTATAATGTGGCAAAAATAATATGATCGAAATATACGATGCTGAAAGATGATGAAAGCAAAAATAATTGCATGCCAGATGAGGGTGTTATTGAAGATCAGGCTATTAGGTCCATAGTTGTAGTTACCCGACCTTTCGGATAGCTTATCTGTATCTCGATAGCTCAAAGTTTGGTCATATTCCATAACTGCGAACAAACTCTGATAATCTTGTTTATCCTTTATGTTCAGCATATTTCCGAATACAATAATGCTTGTTTTGATAATTATGTTGAACACATTAAGCGCTATAAGAAAATTCCAGCGACAGATGATGTAATGAATATTTTGCAGATATACTTCCGATCCTTGTAGCAGAAATACTAAAGCGAATATCAGATATCCCAATGATAACATATCCATACTGCATACGCCACCCATAAATACAATTGCCAGTGTAACCCAGAGAGCGTTACAGAAAATTAATATTTTGAAAACATCGGAATAGTTACGCACAAAGGAACAAAAATCATGCGTGGGATTTTTGAAGTAAACAAGGCCGAGCTTAGCAATATTGTTGACAATATTCTTGTTATCACCACCGGGGTATGTGTAGGTTTTCGTTTGACTTAAGTCTGCTGTAAATGCGCTTCGCTGACGCGATATAAGTAGGAGCACAATAAAATCTAGCATGAGTTTAGACTTAACTGAATCACCTATAAGTTTCTCAACAGATTTATTTTCCGGTATTTGGTGCGACCTAATGGAAATAACTAAAACAAATCAATGAAAGGTTTTCATAACGGTTTGGATTCTTTGTAATACTTACTACGGCATAGATTTGGTGGAAAATGGATAATATACACGTATTGTACCAATATTGAAAGTACGAAATATAGTTGGATAATATACCATATACGTGCACTCTGCATTCTATTCAGACAGAGTAACAGTATTAGCCAGATTAAATATGTCAGCGCGAGTAAATCACGTCTATGGACAATTGTAGAAACCAGTGCAATGAGGGTGATTTCCAAACCAAACTTGAAGAATCCATAATTAAACAGATATTTTAAGAGCTCGGGAAAATTCCGTTCCGCATCCTGACGATTTGTATGAGGAAAGAGAATGTTCGGGTCTCGTCTGCTACCCATTGGCATTCGTATTAAATGATCACGTAGCTTTACTACAGCATGCAATGTGGAGACGATCATGTAGACAAGGTACGGTGCTATGTAGCGTAATAATGCACCAAAACGCTGATCAGCTTTGCGAAGACCCATCCAATCGGCAAAGTTGACTGTATTGTTTCTCTGCAAAGAGGCTCTTCCTGAACTTTATGTTTAATAAGTATAAATGCAGGCTTACACATGTATAATCGTAGGTCGTTTTGTCCAAATAGTCTATTTGATAGATCATTTTCATCAGTATTAAAACGGAAACCCAAAACGTCACTATTCGAAAAATAACACGTCGTATAAGGCGATTTACACAAACACTCAACAACGAGCATAGAAGAAGCAGAAGGTTAAAGCAGCAAATCTCTGAAATAGCACAAGTAAAGGTCGTCAATATGACCGCCTTAATCATGTGGATTTCAAGAAATCGCCAAGCCACTTCTTTGCTAGGCCGAAACCATCGTTTAATTTTGGAACGCAATCTCCTATACGATATAGACAATATTGATTTCCATGACTTTTTGCGTATATTGGATTTGTGTGGATTGTTATTAAATTGCACTTGAGGGACTTTATGTCTTTCGTTTGGAAATGGTTCACGAACTGATTGCATAAAGCGCCGATGAAAATAATGAAGTTGAACGACCGTGAAAATGACTGTTAATGTCGGTACAAGCAAATGTAGACATAGATCTTTAGTTTGGTAGCGCCGCAACCCAATATCATTTTGCCTAAGGGAAAATATGGTTGTTTAATGTGTTTGCAAATGCATAGGTCAAACGACTTACAAGTTGGGATGAACATGGAAATACTCCTCCCAATAATGGTCAAAGTAGTCGAATTGGTAAGTGTATATAATTGTTAATATAGTCATCGCATAGAATATGACAAACATCCAATAGCCGAACAAAAACTTTATCCACAGGTGCAATGACATATGAAAAACCATTAGAAAGAGAAGGAACAGTGACATATAGCAAATTCGAAATCCAGTCATAACTTGATCAAGCATAGCACAGAGAAATATTAAAAATATCAGCATCCACATCCAGATACGGGTGACAAAATTTGAAACACTTTCGAAAACAAATAAAATTGCACGAGGTGTCCTTGACTTCTCAAACAATGTGTGTTCAGATCGTGAATGTTTTGGACTAAAAAACTGAGATAGTATATCTTTTTTGTCCTCAGCTTTCTCTTTGAAATATTGGTGCGAAGTTATCCAGAATATACAAAGAAATGCAGTCTTAATAAATAATGGAATGCAGGGTTGCACGCCGCTATCCATTGGATGGACAAATCCAATTTGTGCAAGATTTAATCCGTATATCTATGGATATTAATTAATTAATTACTGTATCTTAATTCTAAATAAATACAAAAATTAATTTGAAAAATGTTGTATGGTAATAATTACAAATACATAGTGGGGAAGTTGTTAACAATTCACAGCAATAATATAGATTGTCAGAAACGAAAGTTATATATTGATGGATTAAGTTGTAAAATAGTTATTTGATTAATTTAGAAAATCAAATATATTTAAAATTAAATTCTATAAATATGCATATATCACCTTGGTGGGGAGCTCCGTCTTACTTAATTTCATTCCATAAATATACTGTGCAATAAGAAGAAACTCAGCGTACATCACAACAAAGAAACTCGTACGCATCATTGATCGACGCTGGTTGGGTATCATCCACAAGATATTTGCCCAAATAAGCAACACGAAAGTTAACCAGCTATGATAAACTATAGACCAGATCTGAAATAGGAGAAGAGCACAGTTTAGCTTAAGAAGCCTTAGTAAATGAGAACAAACGACTATGAGCCAGAAAAAAATAATATGTTGTGTATTACGCAAGTCGTGATTCAGAGGTGCCTAACGGTATTCACGCGATGCTTGATTGATTCTTTCAACATCAATAACAATAATCTATGTGAAGGGCGTTTGGAAGGTAGATTACTGGTACTTACTACCCGGATTACTGCCCGTCCACTCCCACTGAAAATCGCTTAAGCCCCGTTAGCTTATAGGGATACTTAGCACATTTTAAAAGTAAATTACTGCTGGTTTCACCCAAGATTTTAAGAAAATTTAAGAGCAGATACATAACTACACCAACATAGTGAAAATGAGTAAACTATGAATGTTAAAACTGCAACTAATGCTTAAGTCACAGTGAACAACGTCTACGATAAAATTAATAAATACCAATTGTTTTTGTTACAACTGGACAATTTCAAACTTATAATTCTTCTTAATCAATTTTATACAAAATGAAACTTTAAAGATCACCTCCTCTCCTGATTCGTTAAAATTATATTTTATTTTTTTTTTCACTATCAAGAGCTCTACCAAAGATGCGTGGATCTCTATAAAAAAAACCCCCAAATTGATGACGAAAAGTGGATCCAGAATTCAACGAATGTAATTTAATTGGTCGGAACATGCTGATATAACTGTTGTTTGGTGCAGTTCACTTACATTCACCGTATCTCCTTGGTAAGTATAATTCTGTTTTGTTCGTTGATCAAGATTTTTGATTTACTTTAATTAGCATAGGATTTATTTGAGGATGCTCAGATTCCTCGAGACAGAAAGTGCCTAATGCTGAACGAACTGCACAGCAGATTCATCGTCAAAATGAATTCTTGGACTGTCTATTTGTGAAGCCATGGTCGATCGGAGGAGCTGCAGGTGGCAAGCATGGTTGGTGAGGAGGCTGCGGAAGGCTAGAGTGGATTGGAGAAAGATGCCGAGCAGAGAAGTCGAAGGAGCCGTAACCTATGTTCAAAATGCTCCAGGTGCACTTCCAACGGCTAGTTGGAGGATAGCCGGGATGGAGGACTCAGAAGACAGTTTATCCTCACCCTGAATGAAAATTATCAAGTCAATGAACGGTGCGCAGGTCTATTCGATTTTAGTGGCAATCCTTCTGTTCTGATTGGTAAAATTCGGAACAGACAATGGCCTATGAGCCGAGCTCGGCTCACGCAGACAGTGTAAGTGGATCGGTAAGCCAACCAATTGGGCTGCTACACTGGTGCTATAATAAAGATCGTGCAACACTCTCGCGCCTCAACCAAACGAACGAGGGTTATACTAATGCGATCGGGTGGAGAAGTTACCGTGGGGTATATCCTCATCGGCAGCGTTAATAAACGTGGTCGTAATTAAGAGGCTGTATACTGAGAGATGGGCTTGAATAACAGGAGACCGAGCAGGCGCTCAAGGCAATGAGATAGGTTTCCAACAAAATTCTAATTTACCCGCCACGCCCAAATTTAAAGAGTACATTAATGATTGTTCAAAGATTGAGTGATACACACACACAGAGTAATCCACAGTCGGAAAACCAATATACAATGATACCTTCAGTTATCAGAGTATGAATACTAGTATTGTTCAATAATACATTATTACAAATTTTTTTAAGATAAAGTTATAAATTACAATTGGTCTCCTATGTATTCATATTGAATTTGGTAGATAACAACTTGGTCATCTAATCGTCGAAATCTGTCGTGTTGGATACTTTCTACTTGTGGTATGATGATTAAAGTATATGTATAAGATAAATATTCTTAAGCGAAATTAAATTAAGTTTGTACTTGCCATCATAATGATGTTCAGCAGTATATAGCAATTTTTATATATGAATGTTGTTACATCACAAATCATATAAAAAAATTGCTCCAGTAATGATGGTTCTTCAGTATCCAGACTTTGTTGTAAAGATTCTTGAGTAATTTGTGATTGTTCATCGGGTTTTGGAATAACTTTCAATTGTATTGTTGTAAAAATCATGTAGCGGGCATTTTGTTTAATATTAAGCGTTATGATAAAATAGGATGCCATCAATGCAACAGGACTCAGATAAGAATCTGCACTTAATTCATCATTTAGCTTAAATATCATTCCATTCCCATTTTGCTGGAAAAGGATCATAATTGGTTCGAGTCCCATAATGCTAAGGTTGCTTTATTATGAATGTAACTATATTGAAAAACACTGAGCTTACCGCACCCATATTGAACAGCTATCTAGATAGACCTGTACTATTGGCAGTTGATATGCAACAAATCCAATGATTTGCGCCGTTAAGACTACAGCAATAACGATGAGTGGATAATACATACCGCTGCAAAAGTAAGTAAAAACGCAGTTTTATTTTCTTCGCTGTCAGCTACAATTTATACCCAATCAGCATCCCAAACAATTTAAATTAACTAATAGTAAATAACAAAAAAAGCTTACAAAATTTAAATTTTTGACTTTAAAAATATTATAAAAATGAAATACTAGCATTCTTAGGCAAGCTAAATATAAAACACCGGACTTAATTTACCGACATCTAAATTTTGATACTTGGACACATTTTAAAACAGTTGATCAATGTTTTGCATAAGTATGTATATCCAGAACAAATGAGCAGGCTGTATCCTCAAAATGGTGGCTGTAGTAAATTGTTTTGATTGGTATTTTGAATAAGAATCAAATTATGTCCATAGTTCTTATAGTCTCTGAGACCTACGGGTTTAATTTAGACGGACAGATGAACTGACATGGCTAGATTCATTCGGCTGATAAAGTTCGAAATTGTTTCGCAAGGCAAATCGCATAGAGAATAATTTGTTCAAGATGTTTAATGCTTTAAGGCTGGAGTACTAAATATAATTGTCTGGACTCCGAAGTTTGACCCTCAAATCAAAAATCCATATGCTATTTATATTTATTATTTAAAACAGATACAGCTAAATATGTGATTGTTTTCTACCATAAAAGCAGATTACATTTTATTCAAACAAATTAAAATTACTTATATATTTAATGCGAACTAAAATAGTTTACAAATTGGAAAAATGTTTTTGAAAAATGCAAATTAAAAAATTGTATTTAAAATGAAAATTAAAGTTACATATTAAACAATATACTATTTATATTAACAAACTTTAAGCAAAAATGTCAAAGCCAGCCAACATCATATTTGTAGCTTCAATAGAAATGTGAATATTTCTATAAAAACTTTTTTATATTTATATATTTATTATATATATATATATATATATATATATATATATATATATATATATTGTTAGTATGTTCAAAATATTTTCGTAAAACCTTAACGACAAATAATTCATATATAAAATAATTAATTAAACTTAACTATAATCGGGTGGACCCCGATCTGAAAGGTTATTAAATCTTCGACGTACCGAAGACAGCTTTTTGTTATTGTTATAAATACCCATATATCTGTCGGTATAGAGCCCAATATGTACCTGCCACCATGAACATAATGAAGTATAAGCTGCTAGGTAGTGATGGTCTTAAAGTGGCAGCAATGTATAGTATCATAAGGGAAAAAAGTGGAGCTGCATAAAAGAAAATATATTATTAGGGTAGAGTTTGTATTATTCCAAAATTATTACTTGTTTTTAGTATATATCGAATGTATGCAATTATCATAAGACGGTTCATTTCAGAATATTTTTGAAATTCTGTTGGATTTTCAATATTATGTTCTTCGGATTTTTTGGATTCCTCAAAGTCTTTTGATTGCGATTTTTTCTTACCAGATATTGTTATAAAAATGAGCAAAATCAAAGTCACAATTGTTACCATGATATCTGGACAAATCCAATATAATACTGAAATTACTCTATAGAAAAAGTTATAGTTAAGATTCATAATAGATCCGCAGTTTTGCTTACCGTACTCCCATAAAATTCACAAACCCAACTTGACGTAGGATAATTGATACTGATGCCTTTATTTTGACGTAAACCAACATTAAATGTATAAGGTTTACAGCAAGATGGCCTAAGGCTAATAATGCACTCAGTGAAAAAGCAAAAGCCAGAAATATTTTGAATGCCCTTCGTTTGGACAGCCAAGGTGACACCAAAAACAATATTAGATATATCATCGATATTCCGACAGGCCGCGATAGAGAAGCTGTGTGTATAGCGTTCGTGGTTGCTGTCATTGTATCATATATCGTATTGGACCTCTTACCAAATATTAACGAGAGTGGTAGTACAACCCGCACTAACGTATAAAACCCGTAATCAGGCATTTTGTTACTTCAAGAAAATTTTTCGTTATTTTACATTAATAAAAAATATTTCACAAAATTACTAATTGACAAAATATATGGACATTACTTTGTTTTCTCTGATGCTGAATTCAGATGCGTGTCAGTTGTTCAATTTAACATTATTGTGTTAATTTAATTTTTTAAGTTTAAATTTATGGAAAACTTATCTAGTTTTAAATCTTATATTTTAAAGCGTTCATGAGCCTGTTTTGTAAAACGAAATAATTGATTTTAATTACCGTTTAGATGAGATTCAGTCAGCGGCTTTCGTAGCCAGGCGGAAGCTTCTGAAATTTCTTCTAAAAAGTACTCTATGCTCTTCAAGATTGTTTTTTCAATTATTGTTTGGATATTTCAAATATATCTTCGCCATATTTAATAAGATATGCTCCTACGAGCGGCAATTTACAATTTAAATGTTAGTTTTCTTATGGAAATTCCATATTCAGTTTTTCGAGTCCAGAAACCATTTCAACAAAATTTTTTTGAAATCTCTTATGGTTACATACTTCTCAGAACATAGTGTTTCACAAAATGAGTGCGAATTTTGCGCATCTTGTCCACGAATAACCGATTTTTAAAAAAAATTTGTATTGTGTTTTGGATTTTTGGAACGACATTCAGATCATTATTGACAAAATTAAGCCTGTGACTGGGTCAAAGCTAATTTCAAGTTTTAAAAATCAATATATAAATTTAAAAAATGCACACAAATGGATTTTACCGCTTTAGCGGTCCAAACACTATGCTTGATGGGGAGAGCTGGTTAGTTTTGCTGACGTGGTTTTCCAAGCTTATTTTAGACATCAAACATATCATTCTTAATTTTTATTAACTTTTCATAATAACAATATTCTGACACTTATCACTAAAGTTTAATTTTTAATTTTTAACAAAAAAAGTGAAAATATATCATGATTATAAAGTCTTTGAAGTAATTTCTTTTGATCTTATTTATTTATTTAAATTATTTAAATGTATCAATTTTAACACACGACAGTATATACGGATGTTTCAACTCAAATTTTTGTTGGTCTGAGGTATAAGAAAGTGGTTGTTGTAGCTTTTATTTATAAACTGTTGAACTTATTTAGAAATGCCACCCACACTAGGCCATATTAGGGGTGGCGAACAAAGCAAGAAAGTTATTGGTGGCTGGCCTGGGAATATATGAATATGGTAAACGCAACTAGCCCGTTTATATTCATATTCATATATTCACACTTCTGTGGACCAGACATGCTGTTGGCAAAATAACCAAATTTCAGGAGTTGAAATCAGCCATAATAACTATTACGGCATTCACCTTCTCTTATGCAGAATACAATATTAGTATTATCGCCTCCAGCGATCTGATTATTATTCTTTTTATTTGTTCAGAGCATAGTTGTATCAAGTATCAGGCACATGTACATCTTGGGTACTACGACTTTGATATTTTTCCATTTTTTAAACTATCGAATATAACACGGAGAGCTAAGCGACATGGAGTTTGTATATGATTTTGGGAACGAGCAGTAACAGCAATATTTATTTTGATGCCCTAGCAAACTTAGTTGCTATGCACTTAAGATATTTCTTCTCTTTAACAGTTTCAGTCACAAACCGAATGCGATGCATTTAATTTATAATTATAAGTTTTTCTAAAAAATTTTAAGGAGAAATGTAGATGCGGATTGCATCTACAAGTTGAATGGATTGAACTTTGATTTTTTTTTATAGAAAACTCCACATGATCACCAGACTTCGAGAAAATCAAGAAAATTTAATTTGAAATCGACGCCAGAATAAATGAAGGTATTTTATTGGGAATTTATAAACACATAAATTTGCTGCATACTTTGCGGTGTATTTTTAAGTCGACTAGTTAACGTTGAGTTAACAAGTTTTTTTTAAGAAGTAAAGCAAATAATTCGATTATTGTCAAATCAATAATTAAAAAATTGTGTTGCACATTAAAAAAATAATGCATTTTTGACAGCATCTATAAAAAACATAATTTGTTATTAAGACATAAAATGCCAAGGATATTTGATAAATATAATAGAAATAATCATAAGCATATATGTATTTTAATCGATGTCTTATTCACATTCAAATATGTTAAATTCAATGAAAATTGTTTGGAGGCAATACGGATCATTTACTATAATCATGTTCATGTATGTTATATGCATTTTTTACATCTGTTATGCATGCCATAATGAGCATAACTTAACATATGATAACGTTTAACATTTTTATGGCAAACGAAGAGAGGTACAACATGGCTGTTAAATTTGAATTGAATGTTTGATTTCTGACATTCATTAAAATACATTAAAAAATGTATATAAAATAAAAGATTTATAATAAAATATATTTTCAAAATACTATTCTATCACGAATTTTAAATATTAATACTTGGCTAACTGGCAAACTTGCTAAATCATCGCTTCAGAAACGAACATTCTTATGTTCTCAAAGCAGATAATTAAATTTTAAATGCTGAACTTCGTTTTAAGTAATTGAAACACAGGAAAAGAACATATTTTGTTTGCCAAAAGTGAGCTTCTTATTCTTATTTTTATAATCCATTGGCCGCTGACTTTAAAGAAATATAAGTATTGAAGCCAAATATTCAGCTCAGTTTAATTAAACTGATTAAACAACTAAAATTAGCAACAATAAAAAACTGACTGGCAAAACTGGGACCAGCACCTTCATTTTTTGCAACGCATTGCTACAAATTTAAGCCTCAATACCTGTAAGGAAACAAAAACATTGGCACGCTATACAGGTCCAAAAATAGGTATAACTGTAAGTAATTAGTATGCCAATTGAAAATCAAACAAACAGTTAAACGGTGGAATGGAATTTAAAATTATAAGCGCCACAGTATTGAATTTCCCTTGGCCATTTACCATAATATTTTGATTTCTGATCAGCCCAAAAGCGACGAGTCGAAATTCCACCATTTTGCTCTCTTACATACGTGCTGGGCGAAGTGACAAAATATGTACGTATGTGTATGTGTTACTGTTATTCAATGATTTTCTGTCACTGGTAGTACAAATTATATTTATGACAGTTACACATTACCAGGTTATAATGTGTAGATTCGTAATTTTTATATGCTTACGAGTGTGTGAAAAATAACTCTAAAGTTACCTAAGCACAATACTTCTAAGACCGGGAAGGCGATCTGCATTAATGGTAAACTTACAGTTTCTTGGGCTCTGAATCATGACCACAGTCAACATGCCGCATACAATGCGCTTCAAAACTTACAACTTACATAGGTTAAGATCGCGACAGCAAGACAACAAAACAACACATGAAACAATACTTTTTTGGAGCATACTCAGTCAAGCGACGCTCTTCAGCGTCGAAAAAAATTTCTCCAAACCAGTTAAACAACTCAAAGAGCCGAAAAAGTGACTGAAATCCGCATGCTTGGACTCGAGCCGCCTCAGTATGGTTTTAAAGCTGTTGGATGGTGCACGAAATTTAATTTCTTTAAATAAAACTAAACAAAATATATGAGTAAAATTGTGAAAGGCTTTTACTTGTCAGCAGCCACAAGTTTGTGATTTAAACTTACTTGAAGAATCGCGGCACACACCTTAGGTGATAACGCAAAGACGAGTCATAGATTGCTGCAAAATCTTTAAGACTTGCTAATTTGCTACATTTATGTGAGTAACTCATTTTTGTGAGTAACTTCTTTTAGTATCCATTTACTCAAGTTGTACATAAGTATTTAAGAGCTTGTGTTCGCAGTTCCACAACAATAAATATATCTGCATATGTACATAATTACTGCTATGTATTCACTGAATTCACAAAGACTTGTATGCGTATATCCACGCTTATGTACATGGTGGTTGCTATATAAGTGTATTGAGTAGTGCATAAAGGTGAAAGTTAGACAATGAAAGTTCATATATCTGTGTATTTGTGTATCTATATAATGTGTTAATTCTACGTAATATGTATATACATGAGAAATAAAAATTTGTTCATATTAGGGATAATATTTTAAATCACTTTATGGTGTCGGAGGTGCTACCTTCTGTCTGTTAAATATACAACAATGCCTTTTTAAGGTGATCATAGTGATCATAGTTTAACTATTTACATTTTTTGACTGTAGGTAAAGCACACATAAAATTACAATATTGATTATCACTGACTAAACAAGAAAATTTTCAAGAATGTAACTCAAAAAAAAAAAGGAAAAAGGATTGAGATCCAGACGGGCTTTCCACAAAAGAATGTGAAAATAAAACACTAAACCAGCACTCTCATTTTCTCTTTTCGAACAGAGTATAAAATATGTACATATTTACCAGTTTGCTTATTAAGTGTCGTCTTTAGAAATTTAGACTGGTTCTGGTTCAGCATAACTTACATTTTTCTTATACCCTTGCAGATGGTATTATAATTTTTTCTTGAAGTTCATAACGCAGTAAAGGAGACATAACTGATAAATATTTTTCATTAACGTTACAAGTAATGCTTTAAAGCTTTAATTATATGATACTTTCTGTTGATGATTATCATGATTATCATGCGCCTAACATTTTGCAGAAAAATTATTATTATCTTAGGTTAATCATTAAATTAGTGTGTGGAATTGTAAGGGAATGCAATCGTCGGCGTGACAGTTGGGTTTTAACATGTTTTTATTTTAAACCAGTTCTCTTATTTCCAAAATATATAAAACCGTTGAAAATACGAATTCAAGAAGTTTGCATAACTAATAATCGCGAGAATTATTTTATATTTCATGTTCATGTTATTATTGATACATACTGAACTAAATCTACGCAATACGTATTAAGATGTTATGCCAAGATTTCATTGGCCGATTTATCTCAAAAAAAAAAAAAAACAAAAACAATAAATACATGTAAATATGTTCAGCTTATATAAATAAAATTTCCGGGATCAGAAAAATATTTTTGCGGAAGTAAAAGTGTGAAATGTATTTTCGTAGTCCTCTTTCGAAAATGTCATAATCAATACTCAAATGATTCAATAAGTCGAAGTTGGTGAATCCACTTTTTCCGGTCAACGGATTGAATTGAATTTTGGTATGAAGTAATCTGAATCTTAATCCGTTTTATGCTTTTTTTAGCCATCCTCCGTGGGTGGAACCTGCGTATCTGACTGATGCCAATTGTCATTTTAATATTGATTTTTATAAGCATACGATACCCATAAAAGATGAATAGAAAGGGTATAAGAAAGTTGTGCGATGTGTGCAACAGGCAGATATATTACCACATTAGAAATATATATATATTCCTGATCAGCATCAATAGACCCGTGGAGCTAGCCCTATCTGCCTTACTGTTCGTCTGATTTCAGAGATTAAATAAGGCATTTTTATCATGCGCAGCTCAAGTTTATTTATTCAATTAATAACACAGCCCGTTATCCTTATACCCTTATATCGATAGCAATATAGGACTCAATTTTAAAGATATTCGGTTGGAATATTCTGTGGCATAATAAAAATCAACTTTGAATTCTTTAATTCAGGATATCGTCTAGTTTAGGTTTGGTTAGGTTTGATAGTTGCCGACCAAGGTCGACACAGATGGGCAATTTTTGGTCCGTTGTGGTACCGTGTGGATCTCACGACATTTTTATGGCAATCATGTTAGCATGAATTAGGGGGTAAATCAGCCAGTTGCATTGAAAATTTCGCAATTCTGGTTGGTCCTATGTTTTACGCCAGAGGCATACGCATACCTTCCTTATACGAGATATGGGGTAACAGAGTGCCTTTTCTAGCTGGCTCATCAGCTCTGCAGTTGCCTTCTATATTCTGGTGCCCAGGCGCACGGATTAGGCTTATAACACGCTGATTGGCCATCTCGTGTAGAAGTTTGCAACAGCTTTTTACGGAAATCGAGTTTGACGATATTGCGCTGATAGATTTGATCACCTCCAGGCCATATATATATATATATATATATATATATATATATATATTTACGTTAAATGGACAAAGTGCTTCCTTTATGGCTGTATATAGATTCATAGCTGAATGTTAAGCTGTGTTGAGTAAACGCCTCCGCCAAGACTATTTTCAAGCGTTGAGCCGTCTTTGTATAATGCCACGGTTGCTTGTGGTCCGGGCATACCGTGAGTCCATTCCTCCCTCGGGTGGAAGTATGTACGGCATGTATTGAGTTGTACTACTGGCAAGTCGCCTAATTCACTTCTGTCGACTTATATAATATTATATTAGATATTAAAATCATTGATACTTATCTCTCCTTTTTCAGGTGATGCCACAAGAAGACCATTTCATGCTGAATTCAAGATCGTGTCTTATTTTCTGCCTAGTTATCTCATGCGTAGTTTACTTCGGCGATGCCCATGGAAGACTTATTGAGCCACCAAGTAGGGCATCAGCCTGGCGTTATGGGTTCCAGACACCGCCAGATTACAATGATCACGAACTTTATTGCGGTGGTTTTACTCGACAGTGGAAACGCAATGGTGGCAAATGTGGAGAGTGTGGCGATGCCTGGGACTTGTCCGAGCCACGGCCCCATGAGAATGGTGGTCAATGGGGCCAGGGTGTAGTTGTACGAAGTTATTTGCCCGGCTCGGATATGACAATTCGAGTGGAGTTGACTGCTAGTCATATGGGGTAAGAGGAAAATAGACGTTTGCCTCAGTAGATTTCAAGCCAATTTTATTCTCTTCACAGATATTTTGAGTTTAGATTATGCGAAAAGCCAGCCGCTAAACAGTTTTGCCTTGATAAAAATGTCCTGCATTTAATTCGCGGCTCCCCCTCGCAGCATCATCCAACAGACTTGGACACTCGGTTCTATCCCCGTAATGGGAGTCGCATTTATGAAATCACCGCACGCTTGCCTGGTATATGGATTTTTGATGTTAACACTTTCTAATAGAGTTTCTGTATAAATGTCAATTTAATTTACTTCAGATATGCTATGCAATCAATGTGTGCTGCAGTGGCGTTACATAGCCGGAAATAATTGGGGACTATGTGAGGATGGCAGCGGTGCAGTTGGCTGTGGTCCACAGGAGGAGTTTCGCGCATGCTCAGACATAGCAATAACTACAGATGCCCGTATTCCCAATCGTCCCGTTCGACCAGTGCATCGTACTACAACACCACCTACGACTCCGAAGAGCGACCAAGTAGAATTGGATGATGAACAACACTTCACTTGGTTAATAATTTTGATCGTCGTTATCTTATTACTGATGATCTCTGCCGTTGGCGTATGTGTTGTGTATAAGCTTTTCAAGCCTACCAAGTTAACCGAATGGAAGGAGACATTTTCAAACAAATTCTGCCAAAAACAAAAAAATGCCTCTTTAGTAAATTTATCACAGAGCAAAGTCCTTAAGCCCATTATGTCAACCAATGAGCTTGTGAAAAGTGCCGAGGGCAACAATGGCAGTCAATTGCCAATTTTGCAGAGCACACCACCTAATCCACCAAATCCATCTAATCCACCTATTCCACCACCTAGAACAAAACGAGACACTCGTATACAGACAATTTCCATTATTTCCTAAAAGTTATTTTTCACTGCCGGTATTGATCCAAGTAAATTTTATTACTTCATTTAATTATTATATTGTGTTCGAAAACGAAACAAACTGATACTTATTAATTACATTTAAACAATAGTATTGTTGAGATATGTAAAAGTGCGTCTGCATAGACTACAAGCTAGTTTAATTAAAAAGTTTATTTTTGACTGCCTTATTGTAGCTTTAAGTAATTTAAGATCAATAATATTTATGTGATAGTTATATATGTATCTTCCTGTTTACAAAAATATGTTTTCATATATAAATTAGCTGTCCTCAAAAAATTAAAAAAAATATATATAAATATACATAAGCATTTATTGCTTAACTATTTGGGAATTTAAGCTGAAGAATATTTTTTTATCAAACCAAAAGTTCTATATTTTTCCACAATGTTTTTCCCGGGTACGGCTTCCAGCTTCAAACCATTAATATAATACACTCCATCCAATTATATAAAATTATCCTAATTTAGAATTGTATTTAGAATGCATTTTATCTCTTATAGGATTTGCAATATTCCATTCCAATGTATTACTAAAGTCAAGGATCTTTCAAGCGCGACCTGATTTCCAACTGAAGTTTCCTTTCTCACTTTTCCACTTTTACTACTCGTTTTCAGTTCCCACAGATAAAAACTCAACAGATATAAGCTCAAAAATGCAGAGTAAAGCAAAATACACACAGTTAGCAGTAAGAACATTTGTATGCCAGGATTGCCGACTTAAATTGAAACTAAAACTTAACCTGCTTTAATGCGCTGATTATAAAGGAAGAAACTATATTGAAAACTCGACAACATATCAAAGATCGGTCTGTAAAACTCCAAGCCGCCTCTGAGAATGTCGTAAGCCGATAGATCCCACAATTTTAGAAGTCCACCTTTAAAAACCGGAAATAAATTTTCCACATAAAATTGTGTAAAAATCTCCCACAATTATAAAGCTAGATTTACCAAAGTGGGACTAATATACCGCTCATAAGGTAGTTAAAAAGGAATCCATCTATGCCCACTCCTTCCTTACAAATCGCGAAAATCTCTCACAAATTGGTAAAGTACATCATCTTAAAGATTGAGCTGTACCCACCGACAAACTCTCAAACCCATTAAAAGGATTATTTTTTCACATGCTTTCAGCTGGATATACGCCTTTATCAGAGTATTACGCAGTCAGTTTGTCCAACTGCAACTTTTTCAATTATTTGGTTTGGTACAATTATAATTAATTGGGGCTGATCTTCTTTGCACTGTTCACAAATTTGATATATTTTAATTTCCTTTGATAAAAATATCAGAGAAAAATAACAATTACTAGAAAATGTGTACTGCATTGGAGTAGCCGTCTCCGACCTCATAATATGCATGTATATAAACAGTTTTGATCATCAGAGACAGAAGATTCAATACAACTTCATTCAACTAGTGTTTTAGTATTTTTGTGTGTTTATATTTTGGCTGCATCCACATTTTTAGTGTGGATTAAATAAATATTTTTATAAACAATATTTCGAAATGATGGAGCTGTCGAAAATGGACTTTTCTTGTAGGAGATTGTGTGTCAATTTTCTCATAAATGAAGACTTGCCCCTACAAAATTTTCCCACATGTTATTTTAGAGTTAATTTATGAACAATGAGCTGTATATGATAATGTATGTATATTTACAAACACTTTTCTATGTATATGTAAAAGTACATATTTACAAACATTTTTCTATGTATATGTAAATATGCATATGTCGGCGCACGTAAATATACATATACAAATAATAAATATTAAAAAAGCCAAATTCCCTTGCAGAATCATTAAATAAAATCATTCCGTGTACATTTAAAAAATTCACATAAAATTAAATATATTTTTCGTTAATTTGTAATCGAGAGAAAAAACTACACTATCTCTAATAATTCCAATGATATTTAATTCGCTGAGCAAGTAAATTATTTTATTGTGATCATTGGAGTCTACTGCGAATAGTGATTTTGGTTCTCTGTCTCCTCGTAGCATAAGCAGAAAAGTAATAATTATTCCTTATTATAAACTTCTCATTTTTAACGATGCAATATAAAATTGGTAAAAAATAAAAATAAAAAAATTAGATAGTTTTATATATCTGTAAAAAATAAGAAATTTCTAAATCTATAATGACCTATATGTTCGATTAAAATTGTAAATGGTTCTATCAACTCATTACACAATTCGTGACATAACAATAATACCAGATGTGAGGGTATAGTATGCCAACCGACTAGTTCACAGTCTCTTTCGTTAGTCAACTGTCAGTATTGGTTCCTAGCAGACGTGTGTGCTGTGTGACTCAACGTTATACATATGCATATATATATAGAGGAACTATTTATACATTACGGATTGTAAAAATATACACGTATATTTTGAAACGAATTTTTCAATGGCCTCGGAGCATGAGACACCATCTGTTGTGCAAAATGCTGAGCACAATGGAAATTCGGACACCGATTCAGAAAATATTCCATACCATGCTCGGGAGAATGCACTTCCGTTTACTTACGGCAATATTCCCGTGGGCTTTAATACCAGCGAATTGAATCATGTCGGTGACACCAGTAATCATTTGGAGATATTGGATACTAAACTTGGGCATAACAGTTCCTCGGGATCCCAGAGCAATACCATAGTACGCAAAACTGCTAGACCGAGTATATCTGCTTCATGTCCACTGGTGCGGAAGACACCTTCACGGAAGGAGTTCGAAGACATGCTTATGGAACGAAAGGTGCAAGCCATTGAAGCAAACAAAGACTCTGCCAGAGAGTTATTACAGGATGAAACAATTCAGAGGGATTTGGATGAGCTGCATAGGAAGTTAAACAGACCATTACTTGCCGCCAAAGAAGTTAAGGACAGACAGATTGAGTCCATAGACCTGCCTGATGTCGACACACGTTCTTTAGCTATATACAAAAAACCGGACTTAGTGATGGAGGAAAAGAGTCGATCAAAAACGCCGACCTTTCCATATGTTCAAAACATCGGGAACTCTGATCGCTGTGTCAGTCCTTACCCAGCTGCGAAACCATTCAATAATCTGATGATCGACGAGAATGGTGCAGCAACACAGCAAACTAAACAGAATATCCAACATTTTGATAACATCAGCAACACTAAAGAAGTTGATCCGCATTTAGTCAAATTTGCAAAGGATTTGTCAGAGTTCTGGTATAAGCCCAACATGTCTCGCGAAGAAGCCGTCGATTTATTGCGTGATGCGGTGCCCGGAACATTTATTATTCGTAACTCGACAACATATCAAAATGCATTTGGTTTGGTGCTGCGTGTCGCTAAGCCTCCGCCCGGCGTAGTCACAGGGCCGGGATACGGAAACCAGCTTGTCCGACACTTTCTATTGGAGCCGACAACGCGTGGTGTTTGTCTTATGGGATGCGTCAATGAACCAATATTTACATCCCTATCCGCATTCGTCTTTGAGCATTCAATTAATCAAATGTCACTACCGTGCACCCTTATATTACCAGATCGGGATCATTTGTATGTCTCCAATAATGAAGAGTTGATCCACAACCAAAAACAGATGCTTGCACAGGGTGCGGCCTGCAATGTGCTTTACTTGTTTCAAGGTGATATGGAGTCCCTTACCGGTGACGATGCGGTTCGGAAGGCGGTTTTCGAAATGCTCACCGAGCATAAGCGTCCAGTTCCGTTGGAGGTACACTTTAAGGTATCTAACCAGGGCATTACCTTAACCGACAATACCCGCACAAAGTTCTTCAGACGCCACTATCCAACAAAGAACATTTCACATTTTTGTATGGATCCAAACAATCACTTCTGGAGTGTTCCCGCATCTGACGAAGGATTGCATCGCTCAGTCAAAAAGTCAATATTTGCGTTTATTGCGCGTCCACTGACCGGATCGAAAGATAACCAATGCCATATCTTTTGTGATCTGTCTTCTGCGCAACCTGCATCCGCCATTGTTTCGTTTGCCCACAAAGTTCTATCACTTGATAATTCCAGTTGTAAAATATTATGAAAATGTTGTATAATCTGTTGCAATAAATATATATTTAATAAAGCTTGCAAATATGAGCTTGAAAAAAGTAAAAACAAATTTAACATCAACAGATGAGTTAATCTAGCCACTTGCAGTTGTCTGATCTTGTTATTTAGTACTTCTGAGAAGAGGCAAAGCTTATTGCTTTATACTTGTATTTTCGTTCAGTGCACATTTCTTTGCATACACTGTTCAAGTTTCAAATATTTCATAAATATTGAGGAAGTAATACAATTCGACGATATATATACAGGACTACTTTTAAAATGCTCTGATTTCTCTTCATTTCTTCATAAGCGATTGAAATATTTGAAGTTGATCCAGTAGCAAAATAATTAAAAAAATGTTGGCAACATATAATTAAGAATTCTAAAATAAATAAATTTGAGTTTTAGCCAAAACTTTATCAGTATAAGGATCAGTAATCGACTCATTTATCATATATAACAAACAGAATTTAATTAATCGGTCGAGTTCTTGAATAAAATACATTTTGAGATTTTAGAAATTTTAGATTTTAATCAATTGGAAAAATAATTAGATCCCAGTTTTCTATAACTAATAATAACTAATACTTTCATTCCTTAGATTCGGTCGAGGAGCCGGTTATTCCAGATATTAGTTGCTTTGTAAATTTACGTAGTTCCAAAGGATCCTCGTTGTTAAAATCATCCATAACCGACTGCATTTGTTCCTTAAGTCCATCGGCTATTGATGTTGTGATTAGATCCTTGAACAGGTTTGTAATAGGACTTAAAATAAGTCCTGTAAACTCGCGAATTAAACGGGCTTGATCCAATTGTACTTGAATATTGCTGTCATGTAAAATACGCTCATTATTATAAGTTTATAAATAAATGTGATACCGCAGTACCTGAATTCAATTATACGAAAGTCGTGAAGATGAAGTTTTGAATTTATTACATTCACAGCGAGCTCAGCGTAAACAATCGTGTCATCTAATGTGCCAAGCACTTTTCCATAACCCTCGATGGCCATTAACTTGAGCAAAAAGTTATATTCAAACTATAAAAGAAACCACTACCATGTAATGAAAATATGTATATACTATAATATCTAAATTTAAATTTAAGTTTGGGTGTATGCATATATTCCTTTATCCCATACTTGATTCTAGACAGCAAACAAATTGGCTCAAAAATATGTTTATACATTTTCTGTTGCTGCTTGCGTTAAATTTTTGCTTATCTTTTTTTTAATATCCCTGAAATAGGCAGGACAGTGTTTTGCATATATACATATATATATATATATATATATGTGTATATTTATATATATTATAAAATACAATCGCAGAAAAATCCATTCCCGATTCCATTAAATATATGTTATTTTTGGGGCCAGGACCAACAGTCGATTTCGTATTTCTGTCTGTTGTGAATACATATAATATATGCTCACTGAGAACCTTACTTACCTGAAGCTTATTAATTTTTAAATAAAATTTACTTAAAAACGATTTGCCCTCATATGTCATGTATGCATTGTTGTGTCTGTGTATGCCTGCAAGATTGTAGACAATACCATTACTTAGGTGCAGACCAGCCTCATAGGTGATGAAGAAAGGTTTCTAATGAATTTTAGATTTGTATAATTTGGACATTATCTCATTGAAAGGAAAACTTACAATAGATAAACTTTCTTTAATATCCGGAAGGTCTAAATGCTCTATTCCCAGCTTTTGAAGATGTGCAATTACCATAGGCGTCACCACATCAACTTCGGCATTGATATTAGACCAGCCGACGTCTTCTTTTTCAAAACTGCTCTCGGGTTTGGTGTCGTTTTGCACATCTCGGCGATATCTAATGATAAAGAAGGAAAATCTCAATATTAATCGTACTCGTCATAAATTATAAATCCCCAATATACGATTTCTTAACGTTATTTCTACAGTTGACCAAAATATATATAATGATAAGGGATTGGGAATCTGAATTGGAAGATTACATCTTTAAAATTGTGAAATCGGCAAGAGTTATCAATAAAATTAATCAGTCTTGATCTGCGTTCATACAGACGGACAGATAATTCGAACTTATTATTTAAAGATGTGTCACAATAATTATAATATAATACAAATATAAGGAGAAAATATTAACTTATTTAGTTTACATGCTTTAACCAGCCAAGACAATTCTGCTTGTGACATTAACGAGTGCGAGTTGAAAACTAATAAAATATAATTTTATTTTCAAATGCGATCGACAAACTCAGATAAAATGTTCAAAATGTTCTCACATTATTTAACTGGACACATTATTTGACTGGGAAAAATAGCAATGTTGCACCTACAAATCCCTAATTTTCTTACTATATATATCAAATCTAATGGGAAATTCTGAAAAAATTAATAGAATATGTGAGAACCTTATTTGTAATCTCAGTAATCTACATACCAAGTTTTAATTTAAGTTGTGGAAGATGTAAAATTTTTGGAGGCCGATTTTTGAAGGGGTTTAATTTTCTTTCCAAATTGCATCTGTGTATTATGAGCTATCTCATATGAAGCAAAAATTAAAGTGTAATATAAATGTTTGTAAAATAAAATCGCATAGTGGTAAAATAGGCTTGCAATAATTTTAAAATAATGGAAGTAATTAAGATGAGTTTGGCCGTAAAACCATTTGGCTCTCTCAAATTATTTATGTACACAAGAGAATATACACGAAAGTCCCACCCCCCCCAAGGCGATCAATGTTATTGGTAGCTATGACAACGAATAAGACTCGATACATTGTACCGGCATATTTTTGGTTCAAAGACTTTTGATTAATATATATTTTGATTCCAAATGTAGAAGAGTTTATTGGTTCTCCTAAAAGTCTTTTTGGCTATCCGCACCTATAAACACAACCTTTTTCGACGCAGTTGAAGTTGGATACATATGTACAAATGAATACATACTTTGTCAGGTATGCGTCAGACAAAGTGTTAATTCGCTGCTCACACATTGAGCGATGTGGAACGCGATTCACATACCCAACAGATAAACTCTTTTACAGCTGTGAATTGGGTTTGAGAAACAACAACAAAAAATGTGTTACAATAGATTTGTGAGTTGCAATGACCAATAAGCAAGCCAGTAAAGCTCTCTGAGGATCGCCAAAATCACATACTGTACAGACCGGAGGACACTTTGTTACATCTTTAAATATTCTTTTAAAATATAATTCAACTAATGAGCACAGTAATTAACACAGCAAAACCAATTTAAAGACGCCAAATGTGATATACTAATATATACTTTTATTAAAAGTTTTATTCCTGAATATCATGCCCATCAACATATGAGATTCCCATTTGGGCTATTAATGTAGACACGCACATTTACTCTTTTCAAGCTAAGCCTTAAGTTGTTGGGAGACTGAAAGCGGGACCAGCTCCCGTTGAGAACTCTGCAGCCAACAAATTGTAATCTTAAATCTTCTCCCTGACTGAACGTTATCGACTCCTCGATTTCGGGCAAGTTGTCTTTACTAAGGATCCGCATCCTTGACATCCTCCGTAGCATTACTTTCTAGATGATAATAGATAAATTTAGATGTGACTAGGTGCACACCGATCGTCAAGTACTAGTGAAATTCAACATGACTACACTCAGAAAAAAATCATGCTGAATTTTAGAAAATTCGCAAACTTTTTAGAGAAGGATAAGTGACTTTATTATTCAAAACGTATATTTCTCAAAACAGAATGTTGTGTCTTTTTTCTATTTTCTTAATTCCAGAAAATTTTTGAAAATTTTAAAAACTTGGTACTTTTACATAACTCTTATATTAGCTTTCTAAAAACTAATAATGATAATATTAATTGATAGTAAATGAACCACCCATTATTTTCAATGATATTTCCAAGTGTTCGTCCTAGTAAATCATTCTTGAGATTAATTTTTATTACATTTTAGTAACTATTTGAAAGACGGAGAGAGAGACGGCATCAGAGGTGGTCGGAGGCAGTGGGACTCCGACAAGCCAGATGTCTCGTAGGTGGCTATAATCTTGTACGATTTAAACAAATTTTAACCATGGGAAAGAACAGCCTTAGGATACTCACCGGTCTATTGACAGGACACTGTAGACTAAGGAGTCACCTAGCAAAACTGGGTATATTCAATAGCGGTTTGTTCAAGATTTGTGAAAGAGAGAAGGATTCATCGATGCACATCCTGGCAGAGTGTGTCGCCTTAGCTAGAAGAAGAAGCAGCCTCCTAGGGGCGCATGTTTTGAAGTGCAAAGACATAGAAGACCTCAACCCAACAAAGATCCTCGTATTCGTGCGGGAGTTGGGGCTGATGGAAGAGCTATAAGCACAGAAGGGGGCACAACAGATCAAATAGGTCGCGGTGCAGTTTTCCCCCCAAATAATAATAACTATTTGAAACTCATTTCTACTTTTCTATTTATTTTTACTAAAAATTTTTATCAAATTTTTGTTTTATTTATGTATTTTTTTTGGTATATTAATTCAATTATGTATTATTTAAATTGTAAAAGGCAAGCACATTGTAAATTAAGTGGGTCTGTAGTTCATGACGTCGACATCTGTCTAAAATATTTACACATATACTGTAAATGAATTAAAAGCAAAATTATATTCTTATGCATTTAAACACGATCTCAAATCTAAAGGCTATTTACAAATGCAATTGCAGCCGACATTTTTATTAATAAAAACTTATCAAAGATGATATTTACATTTGGCAAAAATACACATACTTTTGTATACACTCCTCGCCACTTGAATAGGACACCTTTTACACAGTCTTAATAATTGCTCATAACTCGTATTTCAGCATGATAAAAATAACCAAATTTCTTCACTTTTTTGTGCACCTCTTCGATTTTCGCTGCCGTAAACTACTAGTTCTAGAAAATTACTGTTATATGTTTATTTACTCATATTGTTAAGTGTTCCTTGATATTGTGGCCAAGTTTCTTCACCACTTGAACGGGGCAGGCATTTACATACAGAAAGAATCACACTGTCTTCAAAAACTCGCCAGAAAGAACATTTCTAAAAATTAGGAATTTCCATTTCCTAATTTCAGGGTAAAAATTAGAAAATTGTAGTATTAATACACATTAGTACTTTAAGATTTACAAGTTAAGCTAAACAAACATTATAAATAGATCATAAGTTCATTAAATTTAATTTTTAATAAACTATCGATTTTACGGCGGATCTCCTAGACAGACAAAAGCCGAACTTTAATATATAAGCCGAGCCAATAAATTTCATTACTAGTTTCTGAATTTTAGAAATGATTTACTTTTCGGAAATGCATTTCTTAATAAGAGAAAATATTCAAAAAATAAAAATTATTTCTAAAAACAATTAAAATTTTCTAGCTTCCAGAATGATTTTCATTTTGGACCGATTTGCTAAAAATTAGGGCGACTGATTTTCTAAGTTTATTTTCATCGTTATCTGCGGCACTTGGAACCATTTTATTCGGTCATATGATCGTTCTTCTTTTATTTTCAAAAGTATTTAAAAAATCTAACTTACGGGTCGAGGACAGGCTTTAACCTAAGAGCGAAAATATGAAATGCAAAACACTGTGCTTACTAATAAGGAAACCGGCTTTTGTAAAAGCCATCCATTAAATGTGCCTACCGATCAAAATTAGACAGTTACATACATTTTGAATTTGAAACAAAAATTAAGTATCTCTCTTTCTCTCTTTAGTTGAGAACCGTAGATGACAGAAATCAGATTTAAAGGCAAGAAGTGTATAAGCAGAAGTACGTATTTGCAAGAAAACAATTTAATAATACTTAAACATCTTCTTCGATTTTTTCCTTTTTTTTTGTTTTTGTATTATATATTAACTTTACTTCTTAAGCTCTGATACCGAAGGTTGTGTGCAATGCTCGCCACTTTTTGACACCCTTGAGTATCAGAGAATTGTGTAGTCGGTTATGCTCTACTACAACGTTCGCACTTGTTCTATTAAATTGCTCTGTAGTTTACTTTATTGCATTAATCGTCAAAAGAGTAAACACGAATGTGCGTCATCGTTAATTTGCAGCTTTGTTTGATGCACGAACCCTTGATTAATACTTCTTGATTTTGATTTGATACCTGCCAGGTTGATTACATTTTGGATTCAAGTTTTACTCTAATGGTATGGATGTATTGCATCTTTATTCATATAATCATATTTAATCATAAGTCATAATTTAAAATATGTTTATATAAATGAATTAAATAAATAAATACCTGATTGATTCCACTTGAAGCTCGCCGTTTGCAGGCAATACGACGAACAGTATTGCAATTAAGTAATAACTCATTGTACCTCTAGTCACATACAAAATCATTTATTGACATGTGTGTACGTGGATTACTTGTTACTAATGTCTTTATAGTTTTTCAAGTTATTTGTATGTGTTATTTGATATGTCGGTTTCGCTTCGAATTTTGGCGTTTTTGGGAAATACCGGTTAACTACGCATTTAATTTTAACTCAAACTTAATAATAAAATTACAAATATTGTTTTTTTTTGTATTTGATTTAAATACACTCTTTGTATATAAACTTTGCTTAGCTTCTGCGTTTATTAAAGAATTCGATCAAATAATTTATAGTTATTATTATGAATAAGTAAAAAAAAAATAAAGCGAGAAACTCACTGAAAGTACAATTGGTATCAAATGTTAATGAAGATTGACTTTCCACATAGTGCAGATCGAAAATAAATGAAATTTCGCATATTTATTATACCCATTTTTTGTAAGTAATGGGTATAATAACTTTTGTAAATGCCTAGATTACTTAGAACTATACAGTCATCACAACAGTGTATAAAAATTAAAAAATGAATCAGTGAAAGTATTATTATTATGTATTTGTATTGAGTAACATTGAAATCAAATTTAATTTGTTTTTGTCAATTTATATTGTTGTTAATACACTTTGTATAATGTATGTCTATACGAGGGTTAGTATTCATAAATGCATAGATTAACACTTTATTGATTTTATTTGCATTCTAGACACGAATTAATCGTAGTCATAAATGAAATGGCTACACTCCGCGAAATTCAATTAACGGCACATGATTTTATGCTTGACAATCAATTGTTTATGTTTATTGTTTCACATTAGTTTTGTATATTAAATACGCGTTGAATACAAAAAGATTCTCATTTTTAGAAAAACAAAAATGACTAATTTCAATTAAAAAAAAAAAAAATTGAAAAAATTCACAGAAGATGGAATAGGAGACCAATCTCTTAGTACAACAGCTCCTAGAAGTGTTGCACACCTGTGCCACCAGCGTAATCCTGATGAGAACGGTTTTGCCATATATTCTCTTCAGAATTTTAGAGCAGTGAATGTGCAGGGCACTTTTTGACACATGCAGCATTTTTAAAAATTGCGTTTTAAATTTTATTAGCAGAGAGCAGCTGCCTTTAATTGAATTTCGCGGAGTGTATGTATGGGTATATACATACATAAGTATGTATTCAATTAAATTTGTGTGCATGGACATGGTTATGTATACATATGCACAAATTTCGTATGTACAAGACCTATTTTATATGTACATAGCTGTGTACACAACATGCATATATGTATGTAATTACAGGTGTACATATATACAACACTAAGTAAATCCATATTCATATGCGGAATAAACATTATTATGATATGCACATTCACAACCATTTCATAACAGTATTCATTTCAGTACAATGTACAACATTTAGCAGCAAATTCAGCATTTTCCACATTTCGTTTCACTATTTTATGCACACCGCGTACATTCATTGGCCCTAGCCTGATCAAAGTAATTACTTCCTTCCTATTTAGTTATTACTAACAAGCTTTTACAGAGATCAGAGATCGAATGCCCACCCGTTGACGCACTCGTGGGAGCGGCTGGAATCAAACTACTGCTGAGCGTCGCAACGTGAGCGAATCGCGGCTGAGACTGAGACTGAAACAGAAACTGAGTCTGAAACTGAGATTGAGCCTCGTCAAATATTTAAGCACTACAGCCTTGATCTTGTTGAGCTTTTGAGCGGGGGGTGTGATTTAAAGTAAAGCTTGCCTATTCATTTTCAGACAGAACTAGCTAATGCAATGATCTGTTAATACCCTGTAACTGGAATGAGAAAATTTGAATGTTACATTTTTAGAACTACAAAATATATATGTATAAAAAAAATTATGCTGGGGTAAAATTGACATTTGGTTTCGTATTTGCGTACCTTAACTGTAATGAAAATGAGTAATGAAAGTAATCCATCATAAGTTAAAACTTCTAAATTTTAGATTATATTATTTATGGTTTATTTATTTCTCTTAAAGATGTAATTATTTTACAAATGTTGTCTTTCGCGAGTCTAATAAGTTCGGTTTATGTTTTGCTTAATACTCTGTACTTGGTAAGAGAAATATTAGAATGTTTCAATGGAAGTCTTGTCTGTCTGTTATATCTTTTAAACTACAAAATATATATATTTTTCTTTACTACAGTAAATTATGCTGGTGGTAAATTTGACATCTAATTCTTAGATGCGCATTTTATAGGTAATGAAAATGGGTGATCAAATTTATTTATGATCAGTTGGATATTTATAGATTTTAGATTATCTTTTTCTTGTTAATTTGATTTCTATAAAAATTTGAATATTTTACAAATGTTGTCTTTTGCAAATTTGGTAAATTCGGTTGTAGTATTTCTGTTTTTTTAAATGATTTTTGCTTGTGTATATATTTAAGAATGATGATTCAATAGTTTCCAAGCTTTTGTGCTTGACTGAATAATGTTTTAAGCGGTTTGAGGCAATGTTACTGAGTAGATTTGGTGTGACCTAATTGTAGTCTTCAACTTTGTCTTAATTATTTCTTCTAGGCTTTATTTGTGTGTTATTTTTTAAAGTGAATGTGTAGTGTATTTTAGAGAAAAGGTGTTATATAACTTAATTTTGTTAAATCGTTTCAAATAAGTAGCTTATAACTATGACCAAAATTACAATTTTCATAATATTAAATATTTTGGGACCACCAATTAAAAAATGCTAACTTTTTAAGCGACTTAAAAACCCGCTGTTATTTTATATATAGTGATGAGCTTAGTTGAGATTAGCTTTATTATAATTGTATTTATTTAGGATTGCTTCGAATGCATCGCTCACGAGTTAACTCCTTGCTATGTTCAGCTTTATTATGACTTTACTTGTTTAAGATTGCTTAAATTAACAGAGCTCAAAATTAGTTACAAACGCTGTGTTACTCGAAGGGTATCTCGCCTCTTCGTTGGTATGATTAGAACTGATTTACGCAAATGAGTATTAAGAATCTCGTAACAAAGGGGAACCGCTCCATGCAGCAAAAGTACTTCAGGCGGGCGCCCAAATTACCAAACGAATATTGTGCAATAAAGTATCGCTGATCGCTGGGTTGTTGCACTTGACAACAACAACTTTAACATAGACGCAGCGTTGAGCCGTTGTGTGCCACCGGGGATATAGTGGCCTTCTTACATAAATTCTTAACGCTAGTATACTCAATAATGAAATGAATTATATTTATCGATTGTAAAATCTTAGTATTAGATTTCCCTAGGATGCTACTGATATTAATAACCGTAATTTGATTAGCGAAGATGGATTCTAGGTCAGAATGGTCAAGGAGACTGGGGTTTACAATTTTTAATTTTGAGAGTGTGAGCGTAAGTGAGATATTGTTGATCTGTGTTATTAGTATTCTGTTTCATACCAACGAGGTCTCATATAGGTGAGCCGTGTCGATAAGATTAATTTTTGCAGCTTTTAATAGACGGTTTACTGTAGTCAGTTGATTTATTTGTGTCTGGGTTTTCGTGTGTATAACTATCTGCTTTTTGTTCGCGTCGACTAATTGCGACTCAGTGTATCTTATATTTGAAAGGTCATTTGCGTCTGGGCTACCGGAAACTAACTTGCAGACCGTGCCCAAGAAGTCAATCCTTCTTGCATTCTGTGGTGTACGTTAATAGCGGATAAAAGGTCTGGTATGTGTCCGGTGTCTATTACCAAAAGTTTCCGCATATGTGTTTGGGATATATATTTGTCAATTTCATAGCACTTTTATCGGAGCTTATCCTTGTGGACCACCACATTCCCCCTTTAATGAGCACCGTTGTCCCCAAATCAGTTTCGACACTTTTTTCTATTCACAATGGGGATAAGCTTGTTGCATAATCTCCTGTTGAATTTTAGGAAAACTTTTTTTTTTGGTGACGGAGTGCACCGACTTATTGTACTCCATCGTGGCCTGATGGCTGAGAACGACTGTGTTTTCTACCCCCCTTTGCGGCTTAATGCACCTCGTTATTTCTAACTCATCGTTTGACGTAATGTGGACGCAAAAATTGTTCAGCAATCAGACTCATTGTAGGCTCATTATTGCAGTTAACCTGATTACTGCGTGCAAAAACATAATTCGGCACCAAAAGAGGTGTTTTCACATGCTCAAAGATTTGCGACGATATCAGATGTGTTACTCCAAACATAGAGAATTTATCTATGCATGTTAAAAAGAACTTCTTATCTGTGGAAAAATTATCAATGTGTAGCGTTTATCCTGTGAATGAGGGAATTGGTGTTTAACCAAGTTTCTGTTTTGTTTGGTGTCTGTCGTATTTTGCTTCATAGCAAATCTTACTGTTCAGTATGTCCTCAATTGCAAGTTTTGCCCTTTTTGGAAAGTAGTGATCCGGCATGATCTGCTTTATGTTTTCGCTGTTACAATTTCTCTTCTCTCAGTACAATCGAAGATGTCAGTACCAAGAGATCTATCGTCCCTATCACTCTCACACTCGGGCTCCGTTTGGGCCTCAAGTTCAGCAACTGCTTCAGCGGACGACACGTTGTAAGTCTCCGCAGCCTGGTCCGGGCTTGCAGTAACATGGTCTACCCTCTGCATTCTCGGCCCAGTCATTTGGTCCGAATTGCTTAACCTCTTGTTTTTCTGGCTGGAGTTTGCGTTGAATCTGCCTGAACACGAACATTTCTGATAGTATGTTTTCTACCTAAGCTTGGATGAGGACTGATCCACATCCACATCCACATAGGTTCGGATTGTTAGCCGTTAAAGGACTTGGCTTGAATCTGATGAGAGTAACGTTGCCCTGTTTGCAGAACGGACTTTTACCTTGATCTGCTTGGCCGTTCTGTTCACTGTATTTTTTCCTTTTTGCTCTGATATACTGGCTGTCGTGACTTTTCTTCTATGATTCTAGGGTAGTTTGCACTGAAATTGTATCTTTTGTGGTTTACTTCCAGAGCCAACGCTAGTACGTCAGTCACATGCCCCTCGCCACACATTTGTCGTATGTCATGTTCACCTTGTTAGTTAACAAGGTGTCTGTCAGACACTTTCAGGCCCTCTCTCAGACCACTCTTCGTGGTCAGAGTAACTGCAACTCATTAAGGAACCGAACACTAACTATAATTTAAGGGTTTTGCAGGAGAAGGTGATTTCTTTTATGTACTCTTCTATAGTTTTTATAGGTATTCTGATGCTCCCTCGATACGTCCTTGCTTAAGCACACCTCCAGTCTCCAGTTGTTTTTGTTCTCGTTTAAGTCTTTTTCTGTTTTTTCTTCTCACTTTTTATTTCCGTTCAAGTTTTTTGCAGTTACTTTTTTATTTTCGTTCGGGTATTGATGGTTTTTTTGTAAACTTTTTTCTCTTTCGAGTTTTGCTGCTACTTTTTTTTGTTCAAGCCTTGATGTGTTTTTTTCACTTTTCAGTTTTTGTTTTATTGCAAGTTGTTTTGTTGCTCAGCCGTAGGTAGCTGTTGGGTACCAAATAAATATTTACTCAGTGATGAGTTTAGTTGAGATTAGCTTTATTATAATTGTATTTATTTAGGATTGCTTCGAATGCATCGCACACGAGGTTAATGCCTTGCCATGTTCAGCATAATTATGACTTTACTTGTTTAAGATTGCTTCAATGAACAGAACTCAAAATGACTTACAAACGCTGTGTTACTCGAAGGGTATCTCGCCTCTTCGTTGGTATGATTAGAACTGATTTACAAAAATGAATATTAAGAATCTCATAACCTTGCAAAGTGCAGCACAAGTACTTCAGGCGGGCGCTCAAAATACCAGACGAATATTGTGCAATAAAGTATTGATTATCGCTGGGTTGTTACACTTGACAATTTCATTTCAACATATTTGGTCGTCCGATCCCGATTAGTGTAACATATGCATGGATATTGTGCAATAAATTGTCGTATGTCGCTGGGTAAGTCACACTTGACAAGAGTCGCATCACCGAGAAAAAATTGCTTAAGATATTTAGTTATATATTATAAGCTTAAGCAACTAGTTCGCAAAGAAGCGTGATTGGATTTGAAGAGGAATAGAGATACATATATTTCATATGCTTACGTTATAAAAGTTACTCGAAATTATAAAACCCTCAGAAAGTAAAGTAAAGTACACAACTGTCTGTACAATATTTGATATTGCTGTCTGATGCAACCGAATCTGTCATATTTATTGTATATATTATTATATTATGCGCCTACAGCGAAAGATAAATAGAGTGAGCTATTGAAGCTTATCGAGAATTTTGATAACTAATGAGATCATAGATATCACCTTCAATTTGTTTCTCACGTCATATTATAATATATTGCAGAATCATTGCATTTTCATGGGCGTAGCTAATTTGTAGTTTATTGCAGATTGAGTTATTTTTTTCCGTTTTTACGCTTATCCTCAAAAACCTATAAAATCGTCTCCAAAACTTTTTTTTGCATGCAAAACAAACTTAAATTTAAAAAATATGACAGCAAATCCATTTTTATGGTTCCGCGAAATAGAAAATGCAAAAAGGGAATTTTTCTGCAAATAAGCGCGAAAAAACTTAAGCCGTCTAAAAACAGTATTTGGACAAAAAAAAAAAAACATTATTTTTTAAGTAGGCCCAAATCAATGTATCAGAAAAATGTATTCTGAATTTTCAATGCAGAATTAATATACATTAAGAAAATTCTGTACCATTGGATTGGAAGTTTGAATCATATTTTATCAGAGATATTTGAGTGGCAATTTAAACTTTTATAAGAAACACTATGAATTAGAAAATTATATTTTCAAGTTTAACGGAGAAATATAGTTTTAGTGTTTCCATCATTTTTTCAAACATATGTAATATGTATTTAAACTTGTTTAAAAAACGTTGAGCGCCCGATTTTCTTCGACGTTTATCAGAAAAAAGTACTTTCAAATTTTAATGCACAATTCAAACAGATAAAATAACACTGCACAACAGTGAGAATAATTCGTAACATTTTTGTCAAAGATAAAGCAGAGGGAATTTTAACTTTTAAGAAATTGGGCAGCATATCGTCGACTACACCAGGAGCTACAATTGAGCAAAGCAGACAGTACATTTAGGAGCAGAACCACTCTTACTGTGGATACAACAGGATACGATACGATTGTATTTGTATTTCACACCAATTACGGTTTTTATGATTTATTTGTTGTGGTTTTAAAGTCGCCTGGTTGATTCGAGTTCAGGCAAGCAGCTTTCTGATTGGGAATAACTTAAAACAATTTAACGACATCATGTGTACAGGAAAATGTTGTCTAGTTAGCGCCTTGTGAAATTGGATCGACTTTGACATCGGGAAACTTAAATTCGGGAAATTTAAGCATATCGGTTTTGCCATCGCTGCCATATTGCTTGGCAACCCGCTCCAGCTCGTTCTTCAACTCGCGCTCGATTTCCGGATTCGAATCGACCATTTTGCCACCGCTGCAAATGCACATTTTCTTATTTATAAATAATTTAAAATAATTATTTTTTGTTACTCACGCGCTCTTCTGTTTGTATTCGCGAACCTTGTCCAGGAACAGCTGCTGGATGGGATCGGAGGCCTTGTTGAGAGCGGGTGCAGCAATGGCAATATTGCGACGCATCTCCGTCCTCAGCACACGGACGCCGGATAGAATTGATTGCGTCAACATCTGTAAAAATTGTAGTAATTTTAACACAATTCTTGTTTTGTCTTCGGCGTAACAATTTTTGGTAACCTTAAAAGGTTATGTAATACATGTTGTTTTTCTAGCACTTTTAGTTGCCAATAAAAACGGTTTAGTTACTTAAGGTTTTTTGTGTGGTACCTCAATTATTTTGGCAACTTTAAAGTTAATTTTGGCTCATTATTTTACCTTATTTCCCTTTTGAAATGCTCCTTAAGTGCGAATATGGAAAATTGTCGAGTGCACAACAAAGTGACAGCGTCTTGGCAACTGAACAATACTTAAGATCTAAAACGAAAAATACTGAGTGTACTAAAAAATACTAACAAATGTATCGATAAGTGTATACAAAAATTATATAAATATAAATATACTAATTACTGAGTACATAAAATAATAAAATATATTTTTACTATAAATAAAAGATATACAAGAAAATAAATATTTATTTACACTTATTGTAATAAAATATCGATGTTACGAATGTTGAGAAATACAAGAAAATATATTTAGTCATATTATGATATAATATCGATAGTGTCTAAGCATCGATAGGGCACTTTAAATGAAATCGTCTATCGAAAGCGGCTAGTTTTCCACGTCAAACGCTTGCAAGCCGGAGAATTACATTTTGTTGATTTCATTGATTTGACGTAAGCAAATTGCACTCAAAATGGTCAGTTTGCTGCAGGAGATCGACACCGAGCACGAGGACATGGTCCACCATGCCGCCCTGGACTTCTACGGCCTGCTGCTTGCCACCTGTTCGTCAGATGGCAGCGTTCGCATTTTCCACTCGCGCAAAAACAATAAAGCACTAGCGGAACTCAAAGGACACCAAGGACCCGTGTGGCAGGTGGCATGGGCACATCCCAAATTCGGCAACATTCTGGCATCGTGCTCCTACGATCGCAAAGTGATCATATGGAAGTCGACAACACCCAGAGATTGGAGCAAATTGTGAGTGTTCTCTTTGTATCTGTGTGCAAGTATTTACAGTTAAGGTCAAAATAATAGTAGCACTCAATGTTTTCATAGCTCCTCTCAGCATATACATATTTGATTCCTCCCCAGATCCTTTGTTTTATTTAGAATTTTATATTCACTTTGTTTATCTTCTGTTTTGTGCACCCAAAATAATATTTAAAACTGATCCACCTTAATAGGAGTTTTTTGAGTAATATAATACAATAATATCTTATTTGCTTATCTAAAAAGCATTCGATAAGAATATGGCTCACTTTATGGTGAAAAAATGGGGCGTGGCGAACATCGCATAGCTGAAAATTGAAACAACAAATGGTTTGTTTTCCATCTGGGATTGATTCCAAGTACTATTATTTTCGAAACTTCACTGGAAAATCATTAAAGAGTGCAATAGTGTCAAAAATATATGTTTGCTGTTTTAGAGTTAAAAAACAAGTAGTTAGAAATTCAATAACATAACCCATACTACCAACAAATACACAATGCCAAAGTAAAAAAAAAACATTTAAGATATGGGGGAATACTTTATAGTCGGACGAATCTAAAACTGGTTTATTATGGTGATCAAGGATCTCGACGACATCTAAGCGAATCACCCAGCTTGAAATCTGTTTATAAAAACGGCGGATCATCCTTAATTAGAAGTAACGGATGAAATGATGGTTCCATTTGGATTTATTTGCACATTCCAAGAGGACACCGACTCCAGGTATCCCAATAAATTCTATACAAGACCAATGGGGGCAAAGGGATAACGATTGTTTCTAACGTTAATCCAACATAAAATTTCCAGCTTTGCAAAGACTTTCCGGAGCTATGGACATCGTTTTTCTAGAGATGGACCAGCTATGTAACAGTTATTTTCTATGACGGTTTTGCAACCAAATAATCAACGTAGAAAATTTAGAAATATTATTTAGACCCAGGGAAGACCAATAATACTTCACTATTATTCCACTGCTATTTATAATTATATGTAATCATAATTATATATTTTTTGATAGCTATTTGATGTTTACGTATCTTCAGTACAGATAGCAGGGTTCAAATAAAAGTTTGATAAGTTTTAAACCATATTTTAAGTATTATTTTTTTTTAACATTTTCCAAACTTGCGTGTGGACTACAATTATTTTGACCGCAGCTGTATTTATTTGTGAATGTGTATGTGTGATGCCATCATCATTGTTATCAGCAACAGCAGCGCAGCATAATTTTCCTAATGTTTTCCCCTTTTCAGATACGAATACATCAATCACGATTCCTCGGTGAACTCGGTGGACTTTGCGCCGGCTGAGTATGGCCTGGTTTTGGCATGTGCCAGCTCAGACGGTTCCATTTCCGTGCTGACGTGCAACACAGAGTACGGTGTTTGGGATGCCAAGAAAATACCCAATGCGCACACGATTGGAGTGAATGCTATTTCGTGGTGTTCGGCTCAGGCACCGGACCCGGCTTTTGATCAGCGTGTCACGTCACGCAATCCGGCCGTAAAGCGTTTAGTCAGCGGCGGATGCGACAATCTCGTTAAGATTTGGCGTGAGGACAATGATCGCTGGATCGAGGAGCATCGTCTCGAAGCACACTCGGATTGGGTACGTGATGTGGCATGGGCCCCCTCAATTGGATTACCACGCATGCAGATAGCGTCTGCCTCACAGGATCGCCATGTGATCATTTGGAGTAGCAATGCTGATCTCTCGCAGTGGACATCGAATGTATTACACACATTCGATGATGCCGTGTGGAGCATCTCCTGGTCCACCACGGGAAACGTACTCGCCGTCACCGGCGGTGACAACAACGTCTCGCTGTGGAAGGAGAACAGCGAAGGTCAATGGATACGCATCAATTACGAGTCGGGCACTGCTATCCAATCGAAGCAATCGCATCAGCTACACAATCCCCATCAGCAGCAGACGCAGCAGCCATTAAATCTCCCACAGTCGTCGGACTCTGAGCATAGCTCGAACCTATCCAATTCGAACTTGTCAAACTCACAGCTGTCAAACTAGAAATGTATTCAATAAATTCAATGTTTGTACGCCTTAATCCAACCAATTTAACCAACTTGTGGTCAATATATCTTACAAATGAAAAATACATTTAATATAGAGAAAGTACTTGCTACCTGCTTATCTTTAATTGTAAGACTAACTGGTCTGGCAATATTTCGTTAATTTGCTTAATTATTCGCTGTAATTCCTTGTCAAATTGTTATTTTCTCAAAATCAAACCATGCCAACAGTAAGTTGAAATATATTTTACTAACATTCCCAACAATAATTAGTCTTTGCAATGTCTCCACCCTGATAATTATCCGACCCACAAAGCTTAGGTTCATCTCATTCCTAAGAAAGGAAGTAACTCATTTTGAATAAAGCTAAAACACGTGCCAGAATAAAGCCGAACAGAACCAAACAATAAAAAATAAGATATATCTTCAATTTTCATCCTTTCGCGTACACATGCAGAAAACGCATTTTATACAAAAATGGGAATTATTTTTTAGTCGCATTGAAATAATTAACAATTACAACTGCAATTTCTTTCTATTTAAATATTTGTTTAATGTTCTTCATTACAACCAATTCGAAAGAAAAGTTTCGTTCGCGCTGGTTAACTACAGTAAAATTGCAACTATATATGTCATTCCCTATATCGTTCATGGAACAGCCTTTTTTAATTGTCTCTTATGCTTCTTTTAGAAATGTGGGCTACTCTAATTATATTTGCTTGGTGGTAAAACATATTTTTTAGTATGGCAGCTTGAGTACTGATGCAAACCCCCATTTTTACATTTAATTTCTGGATTTTCTTCCGCTTTGAATACGAACTGCACATAAAAATAGGCAGCCCGTATACGAGTTTGGCGAAGCTAAGAGATCTAACTCTTATAGTCTCAGAGATCGGAGAGTTAATGCAGACAGACGGACATGGTTAAGTTGACATGTATGTTGGTGCAAATCAGAAATATATACTCCTTATGGGATTTTCACACATGCTTCCTTCTGATAATGATAAAGGCAATAACGAAGCAATTCGAAACACAAGGGAAAGTTGCTGCAGCGAGAGCATGAAGAAAAGATAATTATGCCCTTGTGAAGGGTATTTTAACTATGTCGTGAAGAGTGTAGCACATTGAAGGAAACGCCTCCGACCCCATAGAGTATATATATTCATGATCAGGAACACTAGCTGAGTCTATACAGCCATGTCCATCTGACTGCCTTTTTCTATCCAAACTAGCCTCTCACTTTGAAAGCTATCTGGATTAAATTAACGTGTACCCTTTTTTGCCACAATCAATAGATATGTCGGAACTGGCTGGATCGGATTACGTTGTTTTATAGGATCCACACGAACGATCGATCGAAAAAGGAGTTATTGGCCAGAGTGTGCGGCGTAACCTCTTTATACTACTTACTTACTATTTCATTTTAATTTTTTCATTTCTAATTGGTACACAATCATTAGAATATTTGGTTTCTCCATGCTGAGCTCCCGCTTAAATTGGTTATCATTATTACCCAGGATATATTTCTTCCAAAACTTGCCAAGCCGTTTATAATATATACACTCATGATGGTATTACTGAAATCATATTATTTCAGAACAATTCACATACATACTTATATTACATACTTGTACCGTACTCCTCGTATTCACTAAATTAGATTTCTGTCTTCTTTTAATATGAAATCATGTCCAGAAAATAATTTGGTTTCCTATTTGTTTACAATATCATTATTACAAATTATAGTTTGAAATGTTAGATGCTAGATATGGCCTGTGTGGATATCAATTCGCATCTAGGGAAAAATATAATCTTGTTTCACCAGATGTCGCACTGCGTGATTATCCAAATTCAAGTGATGATTTATAATTATATGATTTGTATTGTTAAAATCCAATCTCTATTAAAACTTCTCCTAAATTAAGAGTTCTCTTTGGATGCCTACCTAATCGAATAATGCATAAGAGTCATAATGTCAAGTCGAAGAATTACAAATATTTTAGAGGAAATACTTCATGTTTCTTTTCATGGTAAGTGAAACTGGTCTTGTAATATTTCGCTAATTTTCATTATTCTTTGCTCTAATTCCTTGTGGTCAAAGTGTAATTAATGCATCAGCAAAAATAATTTTCTTAAACCAAACCATGCCTCGATTGAAATATATTTTACTTACATTCCCAACAACAATTAGTCTTTCCAAAGTCTTCGCTCCGATAATTAGCAGACCTACATATTTTGGATTAGCCATGGTAGGAAACTTTGCACCTCCTTAATTACCTGTTTGCCTGAAGTCAATTTCATTTCATTCCTAAGAAAGGAAGTTACTCATTTTGACTAAAGTTGGAACACGTGCCGGAATAAAGCCGAGCAGAACCAAACAGTCGATAATAAGATATACCCTACACTTTTCCTACTAAGAACAAATAAATGAAGACATTTTTTGGAGACATTGATACTATAGTATTACATTACAATAAAGCTCAATCGTTAGTGGTCTGAGGGCAGCGGGGGTGGGCGCGGTTGATCTTTGAAGGACATCGCCTAGGTTGTTGGCCATCCAAATTAAAAATTGTGGAAGATATGTGGCTTTATCTCTCTTATCGATTTCCTAGACCCCTAGTTTTTGTCTGACACGAACACAGACCAGTATATGTTCAAACCTCGAAGTTTCTTTCTCTAAGAGTCTCGAAAATAGCTGCGTTCAGACAGACGGGCAGACAGCATGACGAACATTGCACAAAACTAATTTTTTTTTTTTGAGTATAAAAAACCCCTAACTCATATCAAGTGAAAAAAAAACAAAAAACCCATTTCGATCAAACTTTGTACATGACAATTTAACTATTTGAAGCTTTCGATATAAAAAGTTTATATGAATTCTCATTTTTAAATTAAATTCGGACGGAGCCAAAGCTAATAATAAAAAAGATATGCCCGTCTTATCAGACCCCACCACATTCATAGGTTGTCGGGGTCAATAACCCCAAAAGACTAAAGCTGCCAACTGAGCCAAGAATAGCGCGTGATCACAACAAATTCTGACTAAAGCTTCAACAATTTCTAAATACCACTGCTTACTTTTAACCCCTTGTCTTATGAAGTAGTGAGAATTGTATTCTGAACTAGGTATTAATTATAATTTTAAAATAAATATGTTAAAAGATCGAAAATCGAACTGGTAAAGGGAAAAAAAAATTTTCAATTTGCAGTGATATCTTCAGATATGACTTAATATTTATAAAATACTTTAGCGAAACTTATCAGCAAAATGCTTCAGCTCAACAATTGCTAAGTATTTAAAGTTCGTAATATCTGGCAAAGTTCTTCCTAATATAAGGAGTATATTTATTTATATTCTATTAATCTCCTTTTTCCCTTTGCTTGAGCCGACTGATATCCTTGCTAGAGTTGGCATTGATTGATTTCGAATTAAAAATTAAATAAGAAACTTGATGCTTCAAATTGGAAGAGCTCTTTATTATTAAAATCCAATTTAGAATGCGAGGCCACGCAATTAAAATTACAATTACAATTCTGCATGGTCCCTTTACGGACGACTTGGTATATGTGAGGCAATCAATTTTATATTATGTAACTAATTTAATTAGCAATTTGCTAAAATGAATGCCGAAGAGTGAAAGTAGTTTTCTAAAATTGCTTATCAAAAAATAAGAAGTATATTTCGGATATATAGAATATCGAATAGTCCATGATAAAGCCAGTGCAAATAACAATGGCCCGCACCTAAGCATTATTATAAATGTGAATAAGTTATTAAAATGTTTAGGGCTGGCTTGTACACAAAGTGAATAAAAGAGGAATAATAATCTCTTCATAGCGACTAAGCGAACATTATCATACATTAAGATAGTTTTTAAGTGACTATATAATTTCCTTTAGGCAGTTTTGTTTTATATTTTGAACCCTTAGTGCCAATTTATATAAAGGTACATGATCAGGATCAAAGGCCGAGTCCATATATCCATGTTCGACTTTCCGGCCGTCCGTCCGTCTGTATGAAAACGCAAATCTCAGAGTCTATAAGAGCCAGAAACTTCAAATTGGGAATATAGGTTTTCATATGCCCCACACAAAACATGATTATTTAATTTAATCGATAACTGCATCCTTTTCGAAATTATTTCGATTTCCGATAGCAATAAAAAGCAGAGCTTAATCGCTTCATTTTATCTAACTGCTTGGTCCAACTTGTATACTAATAAAGCTCTAGAGCATTGTTACTTATTTTAAAAGAGTTAATTGAATTTTTGTTTTTTGATTAATACTAATTATGGGTCTGTTTTGAACAAGAAGGCACGCTACAGAGAGACGTAACCGACTGCAAATTCCCCTAATACCACTATATATATGTATATAGAAAGGCTATAAAAACTGGTAAAGAAGAAGGTCATCAGTAATACAATTTGGAAAAGTTACGCGATTCTCCTTTTAACAGGGTCAATAAAAATTTGGCGTAGCGCTAAAGGAATATTCTCTTTCATTTTTTTTTTTTTTGCTTCAGGATCAGAGTATAAAAATCCATTCTTTGAGCGTGAGAGGGTGTAGTCAAATTGTTGCACTCAGTGCCCAGCTATGTAAAGTAAAGTAAAAAAAAGTAATTACTGGCATACAAATGAGCTTGGATGCCCTCACAGAGGGGGCTTAGCACCTGCTAAGCGAGCCACATAAATACATATGTGCATGTTTATACATGAGTAAGTAATTGTGCTAGGCTTTATATGCGTCTTAGGAACTCAGCATTTGAACTAATTGTTGGTGTACAGTACGCGTCCATCGTGCAACTGAACGGGGTGGACAATGCTGATGTCATGGATTGCGTGCACCGCAGCCGTCACCAATATTACGGAGTCAACAACCAAGGCGCCCGACCAACGCCCCAGAATACAGGGGTGCACTCGGAAAAAAAAATCACCTTGAATTTTAGAAACTCGACATACTTTTGGCGCCAAGGGCTTCTCACCTTATTGTTCAGTAAGCACACTTCTAAAATTGGAGATTGCTGCTTTCTTCAAACCGGGATGGATTGGGTGCGCGCTTAGAAAGTCTTCCCACTGAGCTACGCGGGCTCTGAAGAAGAGCAGTTAAATTCTAACATAGGATTCCAAAGAGCTAATTTCAAAACTTGTTTTGAACTTCAGCATACTTTTACTTTTTAAACATTTTTTAATACTAGAAAATATTGCCAAAAAATTTAAATAATAACATCATATTTCTGGAATTGTCAATTTATGACCTAATTCGTTCTAATTTTTTGAAAATTCTTTACTTCTGTTTAGAAATTATTTCTAACCTGAAAACAACAACTTTTTAAGTTTTTGGTGTAATCTAAGTGCGGTTTTCAGAATTTCTGAGCGGTTTTTATTCTGAGTGCTGTGGTGCTCATGATACTGCATAGGAGTCTCGTTCTTGGCCAAAACGGACTTCGAAATGAACCGGTAACCCGCAATCAACGGGGTTTAATCGCGTTTTCGCCTACCACCCTAACACACTCACTCCGTGAAGCCCAACTGACCGCAATATTTGGAATTGTTGCAAAAGCTTTCTTAGTATTCGGCATTGATTTTTTTCTTTCGAATTTTAGCGTTTCTGGGCGGTTTTTGTTTTGGCTCTTCTAGGACTGTTTTGTACGCACTAAGAAATTTGCATATTCTATGGCTTACAGGGTGCCTGCTTTGAACTTTTGCATAGTTGGGGTGAAAGGTTATCAGTAATATGCCAGCGCGACTTGCAAATTGTATTTATTATTTGATGACGGAATTGAATGACTTTTAACCCTTTATATCTATAGAGTTATATTTAACTTCCGCCCTTAAGTTTTAGTAAAAAGATTAGTGAGGTTGCGAATATGTAAGTGAAAAGGATACGGTCATATCTCTGACCATATATGTATGTATATAGTATGCTTTTTCCATGTTTTTATTTCGCAGTGTGCAGTTAAAGGGCGCGACGAAACGAACTAATAACATTTTATTGTTGTATGCACTGTTAAGGTGAGAACTTAAGGAAATTTTGAAATTCTATTTTTTAATGGCCTGCAAGTTTTTTACGACTTGAATACAAACTTTTTTATGTATGTATCAAAGAATCAAAAAAGTTCAAGACTTATGTATATAAAATTTGTTGTTGAACGTACGATGAAAAATCCGAGGGAACTGCAAACTGGCTCTAGTCTAAAGCTTCCGACTAGTAGAGGCAAATAAGCAGGAAGAAATTTTTATTTACTGGTCCGGATATGCTTCCGTCTGGGAAAATACATTTCACTGAGTGACAATTTGCAAGTTTCACGAATTGTGTACAGCCAATTGTTTCAGTGTAGCCCGTGTTGGGGTGTCCTAGTTGCTCAAAACAAATAAAGTCTGCTTAATCTGTAGATCTGACATAAAGACTTATGGCTAAGACCAACTAGTTGGAGGCGATTTATATCACCAACACACTCCTAACCGCTTATGACTATTATGTGCTATTGATTACACCACCACGCAGGTGTTATTAAATGTATTCCGTGAGCATTTTGAACATTTAGTTGAATATTGTCGACTATTTTGGTAAACATAAAGGTCAAATGCCAATGCTGCGAATACGTAATAAAACGATAAATCAGCAGAATCAGCTCAATGCACACTGGTTGGAGTTCCATGTTTTTGCCACAAAATCTCTGAAAATTATCATAGTTACAGTTAGTAATTAAAACTTGTTATTTTTGATATTAATATGCTGTCAGCAACATTTTAATTCTTGTTTTCTAACTTTCACCACACTCAGAAAAAAATATCCATGATCATTACAAATTCGCAATACTCTTGGCAGAGTATTAATTAGAAAGTATATTTCTAAGATTTAGACAGTGTTGTTTTCGTATGTGTAAACATTATCTTTTCTCTTGTTTATATTATCAATAAGCATTATTTTTTTCTCAAATATATATGTGAAAATACCAATATTTTAAATAGTTTATAAATTTTTATAATTTAATTTGAAAAAAAAACTTAATATTTTACGGCGTTTCTCTAAGGCACACAAGAGATAAACTCAAATTTAAAAATATAAAATTAAAATGAATAAATTTAATAAAATGATTAAAAATCGACCATTTGTGAATCATGAAAGATTTATGAACCCACGCACACGTACAAAATACAGCGAGCTCATAGACCATCAATAATATCCCGCATTTTTCTGTGCCCAAAAAGCAAACCGATCACAAAACATTGCAGCCATAATACAAATTCAGTGGTGCAGGTATCCAACTAAAAGTTAACTGCAGCATGTGCTTATGAGATTCAAAAACATTCCTTTCATACACACCCGAATAAACTAGATTTCGGGCTCAAACTATCAAATTATTCCATTTGATTGGTTTTAAATCATTCAAACCATTCGTTTTTTGTTGACGCTCTGATAAGAATCAACTCATATGAGTTTATTCATGCGCTGACTCATTTCTGCTGACAGAGATGCAGAAAACTTTGGAGCCAAAGAAATCATATAGATTAATTGATTTATGGTTCCTTGAAAATGTCAATAACTATCGAAATGATTTTTATTTCCTGTGCGGTACGCTCAGAAAAAAATTGGTCTACATTTTAGAAAATCGAGCTGAAAACTAAACATTTTTTTTTTGTTTTTCGAAATATTTTGGAAACATAAGAGTTATGAAAACTTGCCATAAATCGACAATCTCAATGATTTTTTTTTGTTCAGAAATATATTCTATTATTAACAATTAATTTAAAAAAATATATAAGAACAACCCATAATATTAAGAAAAAATCCTTCCTAAAATTAAGAAGCAAATAATAATATTTACTGGTGCGACTTATATTTTTTTATTTTATTTTATTTTAGCTCGCGATCCAAGGGTCGGGCTTCCGAATCGCCGTTGAATCGTATTATGTTTTTTTTTTAAATTAAATTATATGAGTATATAAAATAATTAAAATGCTCGAATAAGATCAATTTTGCAACCTTACTTACTAAAAGCATCTTCAAGATTAAACATATTTTTTTCTAAGTGATCGAAATATTTACCCTGAGATTAAGAAATTTACCCTGAAATTATGGTTTCGAATTGTACTTTCTAACTAAAAAGATGAATTAAACTTGACGCCAGAAGTATGGCGAATTTCCAAAATTCAAGCCAATATCTTTATCTAAGTGTGCTTATATCCCATTTAGCAAATGCAATTGCAATTGCAAATACTAACAGTATGCATATTGGGAAACGCATGCTACCGCGTTGTGCCAAAATCAAATTTCATTGGCAAATACTTTATGTACGACAATTCATGTAGCGAGGTGTAATTTCGCTAGGAACTATATACAACTGGGTGGTCATAAGGGCACATATGTGGAAGTTCATAAGTACATAAAATAAGTTTTTCTTTTTCGTCACAACACTTTTCCCTTGACCTCAAGCGACGTTGGCTAGCGTGTCGTATGCGCAACGTTGTGAAAGGTGTTAAAAATGAACTTGAAACCTTCGGTAGAATGCGTACACACAAGTAATATATATGCATACTTATTTATAAAATAAACATATAATTTGTACTCAAAATCACACGTTCAACAAGCAAGAAAGTTGCAGTCAAAGTTTATTTCTGATACGAGTGTAATAAAAGCTAAGAAAATACCATGCTTTTGGACGTATGGAACTTCAAAGTTGATGAAGGAGATTATTAGTATTCCTTCTTATCGTTTTACTTTCCTTATTAATAATTTCAAATAATATTGGGTCTGATTGGCTATTGTCTGGTTGACCCCTATCCTTGCAATAAATGGTGGACAATATTACATTTGAATGCTTCCAGACTTATTATATCCCTTAATTTTTAAATTAAAAATTATTCAGTACACAGTAATTTTCATCCTTAAAAATTTAAGTTTATATTAACATCACTTCCAAAGTAAATGACCGATATTAGTTTATAATGACATTAGTACAACAATAAATTAAAAAACTTTAAAAAGTTAAATTTCTAATTTTTCTAAACGTTTATTAAACGTTATTATTATAAATATTATTGGGATTGTGCCCCCTTCTGAGTCTATAGTTCTTCCATCAACTCCAGCTCCTTCACGAATGCAAGAATCTTTCTGAGTTTGATGGTTCCCGTGTCTTCTGAGCTCAGAGCATGCAGGATATTACTTAGTTTAGATAGGTGACTTCGTAGTCTCAATGTCCTGTCAATAGACCGGTGAGTATCTTAAGTCTATTCAATCCCATGGTTATTACCTGCTTAAATCGTTTATGATTATAGTCATCTAAAAGACATTTGGCTTAACGGAGGTCTGCCTCTGCCCTTCTCTGTTGTCGCCTCTGTAGGTAAATAAAAATATTAAAAAAAACATTTTTATGTAGATCGAGTTCTTATCAATTGCTCAGGGGGTGACACTTTGACTAAGTTTAAAATCATATCCATACCTTCACATTTAAATACAATTTTTGGTAGCAAGAACTACTTCGAGGCGAATAAATATATATAGAGAGTTCGACAATTATTATTATTTTCATAGCTTATCTGGCAATTGATCTGAAATATGTATGATTGTACTTATTTGGTGTGCATGCAGGAACGCACAACCGACTTGCATGTTGAAAATGGCAATGAAGGAGAATGTGTCCAGGTGCAATTAGACCAGACGATAATATGAAACTAAAGTAACTAAATTGACTTTCACTGAGGAGTTAATGGGCTGCTTTCGGGCTTTTCAGCATTTATAGCGGCATGATGACCTCCAAGCATGCTCATCGCCAGTTTCCCAGATTTCGTGAGCAAATTATATATTCGCTTATTTGGGCAGTTGGCATTTGATGGCGACTTTCGCACTAATTAATCATCAGTTAAGAATAATATGCCAGGCAGATTGTGAGTAAAGAAATTGTATCCTTTTATTTTGGGGTAGAGCTCTACGTGTAGCTGCAGCACCTTAATTTTGTGAATTTTAGTTTGGCACTTGCCAAAGTTCGTGATATTTCTATATAATTTTCCACGGATTTGGGCCAGAACATTTATCAATAATGTCAAGAAAAAAAACTACAAAATAACTATGTCTGTAGAAATATACTTGTACAGTCAAATAAATATATATATACTTATACTTACAAAAATAATTCGTAGGTACTTAATTAGGCATGCCATGCAAGAATTTATACATTTTGCAATTCGTCTGGTCGAGTATTTACGTAGTACCTGCACATTGGCACAAAAGTGCGCAATTTACAATATGTATTATTAATATTGGTCTATTATAATAATAATATAATATGAAAATATACTAATAATATAAAAAAAAAACAGCTATTAATGCGATCGTGGGTAATTGTTATTTTAAAATCAAAAATTAGTTTAAGATATTTTCGGTAACCTTAGGTTATCTCTAAACCAAATAAATGAAGATCATGTGTATACATGATAAAGGCTTTTAAAAATATACATATGTTCTTTTTTGTAGTATAAATTAATACGCTAATGTACTAAGATTTGTTAATTATGTTTAGTGTGCGTGTTAAATTAATTTTTTCTGCGTGGCTTAAGAGAACCAAAATAGATTTAAATGGTACACGTTTAGTAAAGGGCAAATGGATTTGCTGTCAGACCGGTCAAAACAATCGTTCTTATTCATGTTTACGCCCTAATAAAGTCCACATTGACATATTTTCAAGCTTATTGCTGAAGAATAACACAGGCTCCGGTTTGTCAAAGCTGAATATTGCAAATATCAAACAAAATAACACTAGACTAGACTGAAGTACATACCCATGTAAGTGTTCTACAAACGGTTATTATTTTTCTCTTTCCTTTCCATCTTGCTCGTGCCTGAAATCCAATGGATCGATAGGGAAATGCTGATTGGTAAAATTGCCAATTTTTTTTACGTTGTGGGCGTGGCGTGCAACCTTTTTTGAGAGTTTGGCTACAAAAGCAACAAGCGCCCACTCAACATTAATGGTAGTGCAAGTAAAACGTAATTAGAAACCCTGCACAATCCGTCCAAAAGTCAGGTAACCCAAAAAAACAAAAAAACAAAAAAAATAATGGGCAAAATGAGAATTTGCTGTTGCTGTTTTAGCAAAAGTAGTTGTTATTGTTGTTGTTGTTGAAGTTGTAAGTGTAGTTCTTGTGCGTGCTAATACTACACGTTAGTGTTACACATGTATGTTTGTGGCTTGTGCACGTTTTGGTTGGAGGCTCCGAAACTAGGCTATGCAATGACTCTAATGACTTCGCCGTTATTATAATACACACATAGAGTTAGGCCAGGACGAGGACGAGACGAGGCCGCCCTTACTTTAACGCAACAACAATAAAAATTGCACGAAGGTAAAACTACAAAAAAAAAAAAATAAATTAAAAAAAAAACATCTTCGTTAACGAAAGCAACACGAAGTCGCTAAAAGTGCGTATATTTAGGTACAATAATGAATACCCTGAAAATCCAACTTTGGGATGCAAGCAAATTTCAAATCATTTTTCATTGCCTTTTATATTATTTATAATAATACAACAAGTATTTTTAAAATCAGCTAAAACGCAAAAGTTATACGTAATTTTTCAATAAATGATACACATATTTCACTTATTTATTTCATTTCAGTTATTACAGAAAAATTAAAAAAAAATTATTCAAAATTATATAGAATAAAATAAGAAATAAAATAAGAAAAACTATATATAACATTTTACACACACTTAATCTATTTATTATATTTTTTAATTTCTGTCGGTACAATAAAATATATATAAATAATAAAATTAAAAATAAAAAAAATTTGAATAAACTAATACATTTTCATTTTAAAATTAAATTTAAAAAATAAAGGATTTAATAAAATATCTCAATACATATTTGATTGTAAATTGTAAAAAGTAGTTTTTGACTTTTAAAATCCTAAAACTTATGCTATAAATCAAACTCGAACTCATTAAATTATAATTTTTTTACTCTCTCAAGCTCTTTGAAGATTTCTTTAAGGACCCTGAAAACCATATCATGAATCACACTCATTCGATTTTTTTTTGTTTTACCTATATTCTCTATCAAGTTCGAGGAGAGTATGCAAAGTTCGTTATCAAGACTACTACGTAATTTGGGTGTTACTTGACATTGGATAAGGCTCAGAGCTAGAGGGTAGGGTAGGCCTGTTGTAGACTGGCGTGAGCGAGCCGTAGCAAACCCTCAGCAGAGCTGTTGGTGTACAAAACTTAAGCTACGTGTGCACTAGGAAATTCATCACTTGAATTTCGAACGCGCTGGCGACTGGTTCGTTTCTTCGCAGTTGACTTGGGCCTAGATAGTATCGAGGATTAAATTGTGAAATACAAGGTGTAAAGTTCGAAATCAGTTGATTTTTAGAATCTGCGTCAATTTGATTAAGTGACTGCCGAATTGTATGAAAATTGATATTAATCTGCCTGTTAAAGCCTAGTTTGTGAGAATTTGCTGTTTACATAACAGTTCATTTTTGGCGCCTTTAATTCGCCCCCACAAGCTTTATAATAGTGCACCAATATGCAGCCCTTAAAGCGCTTCACACAATGTGGCAGCCTGACAATGCTCTTCGGCGTCTTCATCATACTCTTTGGGGTGAGCTCCACAGCATTGACTACATTCGGAAAGACCAATAATCAGCCGCCGCCCACTCAGGGACCTATTAGTAAGTTGCATTCCACAGAGAATTAAATAAAATATTTATATGGCTTCAAATTTGTCTGTAAATTAGAAGAAAAGTTCTTAATATTAACTTGAAAACTGATTTACATAATATTAAATTAATAAAATTTGCCTAATACACATTTGCAATCGTAGGCAATTATTGAAAAAGGTATGCATTGAAAATACTAACTCTTTTTTGGTCTGATTGGGCTTCTTCTGGGTTTCCCCAGATCAGCTAGAAAAAAAGTTATAATTTAGATTTTATTTTGTTTAATTTGTTTAATTTTATGTGGCGATTGATCTTAGACGGCGTTAAATAAATAATAAGCATATACCGAAAAAATTACAGTCGTAAATAAAAGATGTGAATGCTACGACTTTTAGTAATTCCAGTTTTCCTAACTTTTGAAAGATGGCCTGAATCACTAAAATCCCATAACTGACTTAAATTTTCACTGGCTTAACCAAATGGAAATGAAAAGGATATCGGTTTTTTAATATCAGGTATTACAAATATACCGAATAAATCCACATACTATGGAAACTATGTATACTACTATTCATATGAAGTATAGTGCTGGCAACTTTATCCTATCTATATCTTCGTGATTACAAATAGACTATTTAACTGATTAACAATTGATTTCTCTGATTATTAATTTTAATTTACTAATTAACAAATTGATAATTAATTACAAATTTACATATAATTTTATACCTGTTTTTTCTCTCTTAATAATATTTCATAAATATAATAGTGAGATTGAGGATTTTACTCTTGTTCAGATTCAAATTTAAACATTATTCTCATAATTATATATTCTCGCATTGCATATCTTAAGCAATTTTTGTATTTTTTCATATAAGTAAGCCTTGTATAGAATTTTTACTATATTATTGATATTATTAGAATTGGAATTATCAGGGATTGAATGGATGAGCTATTTGATAGGTGTTTAGAGCGTAAACGACTTAGAAGTGGATGTAAACAGCCCATATTTAAATGGGAAAGTTATTTTGCCTAAAGGCTGTATGTTTTTTTGACTACTTCTATGAAATCATTGAGATAGCTAACTGGATTTTTTTGGTCTTATTTCACAGAATGAGTTTTTTTTTGTCTCAGTTTTTGTAAGTGACTCATGACTGCAATAATTATAGTGTGCATATTTTACGTTAGACTCGCAAATGTTTTTTATTAGGTGCAATATAATATACTTATATTAAAAATAATATTTTTCAGCAAATGAATATTTTGTTTAAGATTCTTTAATTATAATATAAACTAAAGTTATAGTTGTATAGTTACGCGTAGTCTAAACGCATAAAATGTGTACCCAATGATTGTGCTTGTGATTGTGATTGTGAGAACACCCGAATGGAAGGTATTTAAAATAGTTTACTCCTATTACTAATGGTATATATTTAAGTCTTATGCCAAACATATTTACAGCTAGAGTCACAAAAAATTTGAAAGCAAGGCGACTGGTCAAAACAGAGCGTTGCTATTTATTGGTATATTTTGTTGCATTAGTACTCTCAGCTCAATCAAAAGTTGAAACTGTCATAAATGGTCTAGTAAAATAATCAAATTTAATATATTAATATGTTAAAATATTAACTTCTGCTCGGCTCTTATCCCAAGACAAATTAAGTACTAGGTACTACTAAGCATCTACTTATATGTATATATGTTAATGACCAAGTCGCCTAATGACATGCCATGACTGTCAATCTCACTACCTGCCTACACAAATAACTAAACCGTTTGTCTAGTCTTTTGCTCCAGCATAAATCAAAAATTGATCAAACAAGTCAAACAAATCAAATGCAATGACAACAACCCTAATGGCAAGTCAGAACGGTAAACTCAAATTATGGGCATATCACGAGTATTGTCATTCAACTCGAAATGTGTGGGCGGTACTACATACATATAATGATGAGGTTGCCGACTAGCCAGAATTATACAGGTGTATCTATGCTAATTGCTAAGACGCTGTCAGACAATTATACACTCAGAAAAAGCGCCGCAAATATACAAAATCGCTTTTTTTTAGAACTAAAATTTAAATATAAGAAAAATGATTTCTATAACTTAAAAATGCTTGAATAAATCGACAATTATTTTCTTTGAAATTAATTTCTAAAATATTGAAATGAAAAATTAAGAATATTGCATCCTGAAATTAAAAACAGATAAACCTTGATCTTTAGATATTTACTTTCTGAATAATAAGGAGAGCTACCCTTGGCACTGGGTTGTTTTTTTTCTGAGTGTATGAAATATTTTCGAATTTGTTGAATCAATTATTTGGTGTGTCTTTTATTTCCAGTTAAGGGTCGCGAGTGTAGCACAAACGACGACTGCTCGACGGCAGAGCGTACCAGCTGCGTCAAGGATACCAATGACTACAAGATGCGTTGCCTATGCGGAAATGATTCGCCGCCCTCAAATGGACTCTGCCCTGATGTGCTAAAAGGTAAAAGCCAAGTCCATCAGCTAACTGAATTGGGGCACCCAGAAATAGAATGCTTTAGCTGGCGCGAACCTAATTGGTAGACTTGCATATCACATTTATAATTCAAGAGGCCACCTTCTTTGTTTGCCTGTAGCTCAAGTGCCAGCTGCAGCAAGTGCAAGCTGTAAATGATAACTAAACAAAGCTTTATTATATAGACTGCAGCTCACTTGAATAGTACCCACTTATGCGAATGTTTTCCAAGCACGTTTTCACCTAAATGCACGCAGCGACATTTTCTTTATTTTTCTTATATATGTATGCAGTTTAATTTCAATTTATTATAATAATGAAAAACTGATTATCAGAATAAATACTATATGTAGTACAAGTAATTCGCTGAAGAACTAATTATGAGAGGTTTACTTGCTGGACTACCAAAACATTGTCAACAATTTCATAATTGTCAGCAATATTAATGACGCATTTTAAGAAGTGTTTGATTTTACTACTCCATTGCAACTAGAGCAAAAAAAATATGCTCTTACTCCAATGAAAATTTGTTTGCTCTTCCTACGTTTATTGCTCTTGCAAATGACAGAGTAGAGCAGAACATCTACTGGCTCTGCGATTGGCTTTTTTTATTAAAGGTAGCGAAAAGCTGGGGAAAAGTTTCTTTTGGGTTCCCTATTATGGATTAAGTACATATTGCTTTGTAATAAAAAAAAGAAAATAATATGGCTGTTAAGGCAGCTGACACGTGGCATCTAGCAAGCAATAGTTGTCCACAGTTGGATTGAGAAATCGATAACAAGTCGATACACCTTGATGTGCAAACCAATAAACCATTTGTTAATATAACTCGCCCATAAAAACCAGAGAACTCTATTTGATACGCTGTTTTTCGAACTAGAATCACCAATTTTCAGACAGCTAAAAAATTGTTATATTCCTCTTCCTCTCACAATTTTTGAGCGAGAGTTTCCAGTTTTCACAGACAGCTTAGTGGCACGTCCCAACCATACCTGCAACGTTCTTACTTGTAATTAATTATTATTTATATTTTCAATCAATGATTTTCTCATGTAAAATAAAAAGTTTTCAGGATGTATAATTATTTCCAATTTATAATATACAAGTTATATTAAAACGAACATAGTTAATACATTTGATTGTTCTAAACCTAAAACACACAATTTTATAATTTCCAAAGATGATGGAAAAATCACAAAATTCACCATAATTAATATTTTAATTAATGTTGCAGGACTGCGGCATAGGTGCAACAGCAATCATGAGTGTGAGGATGGAATGGTGTGTCAATTTGAGAACAACAATCGAACCATTGGCGTATCCAAGTTCATAACGAGTAAAACCAAACTGTGTCTGTGTGACAACGATAATGGTTATGTCGAGGATATATTGCATGATATTTGCAGTGGTGGTGAGTTCAACCATATTCGCCGAATCATTATTGATAAATAATTATAATGTAATTAATCGACATTTTAGCAAATCATCGATTTCTGGTAAACATTTTGGTATCACTTTGCTCACTGATGGCGCCGTTCTTCTTCTCTGCTCACATGAGCATGAGAAAGCATTTCTAGAAGGATTATTGAACCAAGGCAAACGAATCCCAATTCAATTATTACGTCTATGTCGTCATCTCCAAGTGATCTATCGAATGTGCCTCAATAAATAAAAACAACTAAACCATTGTTCGAAATAAATGCTCCAATAATGCTCTCAAAATTCAGTAAGCTATTCAATTGGCTATTCAAATCGTAAAATGCCCGTTTCGGTAGTCATTAGCCTAAATGTCGTTATATTGAATAAGTTTCATAAGTACCACCGTCAATTTTATTCGCTTCTCACACAGGTCGCGTTACACATATATACTTATTATCTAATAAACGTTTTATATAAATCCAATTCACGAACACTAGTCGGTACCTTATATATATATATATATATATATATATATATATACGTATATACTATATATATATAGTAAATAGCTGTTGCGTAATATGCAATTTAATTCAATTCAATATATAGAAAATGTTCGCACATTTGTATCAAATAATTGTTTACATTTAAATCTATTGTGTTGTACGTTCAGCATTAACCTTAAAACCAGTATACAAAATAAAATATATATTCTTTCATTATAGGTAACCATACCTTAACTAACTATGAAAATGGTATCTCAAGATGCACACCAGAGAGCTGTAACGATTACAGACACTATTTCTGCTATATTAGAATCAGGGGAATTCGAGCTCGAAATCGAGGCGGGTTGATTTGCTTCGCTGATGATCAGTTCATGTATCATTTTGATTGTTTCCTTTTGCTCGAACGTCGACACAAACATGAAGCAAACAATCACATCCCAAACCCGAATCCTAAAATCAACTGCATTCGTAAGCGAACAAATATCTGCCGATCGCTAAATAGCCCATGATCGATGCAGTTCTCTGGTGCATACAATTTAAAAGCTATACCCTGTAGATCAAGCTCTAAACAGAAATTATTTCAAAATCGGATTTGCTTAAAGCATTACATTATTGCTTCCAAATTAATTTTGTATGTTACAGTTAAGAATCATTCGGATTAAAAATATTTTTTCCGTAGCAGTTAAATTTTATTAAATAAAATTCTACAAACTTAAACGTCGTTTTATTACTTAGACTACTCTTTGAATTGTATTCGAATTTGTTCATTTGTTTTAGTTTGTAAAGCTAAAAACTACAAACAAAAAAAATATAAAAAAGCTTTTCGCCCAACGTGGGGCTCGAACCCACGACCCTGAGATTAAGAGTCTCATGCTCTACCGACTGAGCTAGCCGGGCAGTTGACTAATTTATGCCAAATACAAATAAGAAATTACTTATGATTTTAATGAAAGTGTTTTATTACATTGTTTGCTTAGATATTATAGATTTATGTATTTTATTCAGACAATAAACATGCCTAAATGAGGTAAGACATTAACAGTTTTTGCTTGCCCCTAAACCGCGAATATTGAATCTTTATAATAACGCTTCACTTTAAGTTGAGTTAAAAGCTTTCTTCAAAACCAAGTCCAACACATAATAAAAGCTCTGAACGGAAGGCTACAGCTGTCTTTTATTTTATTTTTACGTTTAAGATATGTCACCTAAAAATATATTTATGAAATTTTGATATGATTTTAAATTTGGTAAGGTAAAAAAACGACAAATTAATTAACAAAACGATAAACGAAGTGAGAATTAGTGAGAGTTTTGAACATGAAGTGCAGAAAAGCAAAGACTGTAAGGTACACACAATGCAATATTCACAAAATTGACATTTAATCACAAAACATTAAAGCAAACAAAAAAATAAATCCTTTTTTCATAAACATAGTTTAGTATTATTATGAGGTGTTACGACATATTTTGTTCTTTCTCTAAAAATCGAATTGATTAGCCTTGAGATGATATATAATAGATAATCCTGACAAATATGCAGATTTAAATACAAGTTTGGAAATTGTAATTTCTAAAAATTTGAAAATGAAACAAAATTTTTTAATGGTCTTGCGACTGTGAAATAAAAATATATATAATTATAGGCAACGCGGCATATTTTGATAATATTTATAAATAAACTGAATTTTTTCCCCAATGAAATTTATTTCCTTTTGGTACACAGCTTTTGGTGCTATTTAAGCTTTAAATTAGAAAATTCATAAGTGCAACTCGCAATATTCGAAATTTTACTATAAAAAAATGTATGAAAATAATTTTTAACAATTTTACTGTACAATATAATATATTTTTAATAATTTAATAAAATGCAGCAATAATGCATCGATTCCGAGAACTGTAACTATATTACTATGTGATATATGTTTGCTCCCATTGGAACAATTGGCTGTTTCTTAAGGTTATAATTCAATATAGATGTAGTAGATGGATAAATGGATGTTTTAAAAATAATAATCATAGTATTTTATTATAGATGAAAATCATTTAACTTTTAAATGCAAAATATATTTACAAGATCATTTTTCAATCAAGACAAAGCTGCATTTGACTTAAAAACAATCCCCACATTCAAAATAAAAAGTATATCCAGTCACGACCTCTAGGTCAAAACTAGGTCATTATAATATCGAATAGAATGTATCCTTACTTAATAAAATCCTTTTGAACCCAACCGCATGCAACATAATAATACATTTTATAGAATAATAAAAAACTTCTACCTTTCACATGTCAGCTATTTTAAACTTTTCTTATATTGATATTGATCAAACTTATTTGAATTTAGCAGATTTTTGAATTATTTGTAAATTCTGAAAAATTGTCGTTTTTTAAAATAAATGCTGTTCATTTTTGCATCGGTGCGTTTTCGCATTTCAAATAGATTGTTAATGAAATTTGTATACAACTCCAATACTTGAAAGCGTTATGCATTGCGAAAAAAGGAAACATGTATCGAAGAGATATACACCCAATACAAATTAGTACAATTATTTATTTAAATTATTTATTTTATAATAAATCAAAACAAAACTAAACATGTAGAGAAACAAAAACAATAACATAATGTTAACGCAAAAGGAGCAAACAGTGCATATCGGGGCGAAGATATCGAGGACAGATATCGGTGTTAACAATTCATCAAATTGCGTCGTTATCGAGCACTGCAATCGCAGCGTGTGCTGCAAAGTTATTTTTTAGTACTATTTTGAAGACCACATTTTTTATATTGTGCCGCGTTCATAAATTTTTACAGTTAAACACAATGAAACGATTAACGGACGAACGTACAAAAATTCTCTTCGAGAAGCTTGCCAAATAGTAAGTGCCGAGGACAACAATAAAACGATTATTATTAATGAGTTTCTGCTCCCATTCAGCATTGGGCCAAATGTGCAACAATTAATTGATCGCCCCGATGGAACATATTGTTTCCGCGAGCATCGAGACCGCATTTACTATGTCTCTGAGCGCATCTTGAAGTTAAGCGAGTGCTTCGGCTACAAGCAGCTCGTCTGCGTCGGGACCTGCTTCGGCAAGTTCTCCAAGACGAACAAGCTGAAGTTCCACATTACGGCCCTCTATTATTTGGCACCCTATGCGCAGTACAAGATTTGGGTGAAGCCCTCGTACGAGCAGCAGTTCCTCTACGGCAATCACATCCCCAAATCGGGACTGGGTCGCATCACGGAGAACGCTGGTCAATATCAGGGCGTCGTTGTGTTCTCTATGAGTGATCTGGCACTGGGATTTGGTGTTCTCGCACGCTCCACAACTGAGTGCAAAACTGCTGATCCTCTGACCACGGTTTGTTTTCATCAATCGGACATTGGCGAATATATTCGAGCCGAGGATTCGCTGTTTTAGCAAAGTTGACTTAATTAATTAGCCCTTAGACCTATTAATTATTAACGACTAACATTAAATATTGTGTAGAATTTTAAAATCCAAATACAAAATCAAACTCAAAAATAAGCGAAATAATAAACAAATCACGCCGACTGTGAAAGAATCGATAGTTTTACCACAAGGAAAGCATCGATAATATCGACAGTGACATTTTTTTACGGTACGAGGCACGACTCATTTCGTGCATGAATATTTGCTTCGATTATTCCACTTTTAGAAAATTTCTGTTTTTATCTATAAAATATATGTACATATCACAGCTAAGAATTGAAAGGAGATTGAACTATTAATGTCATCAGAATTTAATTATTGATGTTGGTCGGCTCCCTAAACTACTACTAATCAATAAACTTTTAATTTTTTGGAAAAAGTTCGAAATAAAAATCCGACTAAATTTTATATTTTACAAGAAAAAGAATAAACGCTAATTCGAATGCATGTATTTAGCAAAAACAATTGAAATTAAAAATTTCTTCGACCTCACTCAATTAGGGATATCGTAGAATATCGCTAATATTGTCAAACAACAGTGGCTTGCGGCCGGCAGTGAGAAAGTCGTGACACGTAACGCGTACGAAAAATACCGCACAAAAGTATCACTCATCCATATGTGCAGTTAGTTCATTGTTGTCGTTTGCAGACGGGCAAAAATAATAATAATAGAGTCGAGTTTAATGGCACCACAAAAGAAAGCAGCTGCGATATGGCTGCTGTTGTTTCTGCAAAGCACTGCCACTGGTAAGTAACAAAAAGAATTCAATACAAAAAAACACAATCCCTTTGCTGACTCAGCTTATTCTTTTTTTTTATTTTACTTGTGCCTTGCAGTTTTCAGCGAACGAACGCGCGATAAAATGTACGAGCCAATTTTAGGCGCCAGCTGCTTTCGACGCTTGAACGGAACACATCAAACTGGCTGCTCCTGTGAGTATTTGGTGGGTGGGGAGGGTGTCCACGGCCAAAAGAATAATCATTTTCCTTTGCACCACAGCCACCTACTCGGGTTCAGTTGGCGTGCTGCATTTGGTTAACGTCGATGCGGATTTGGAATTCTTGCTCAATAGTCCCCCGTCGCCGCCATATGCGCCTCTGATACCCCCACATCTGTTTACACGCGCGAATCTGCTTCGCCTGAAGGAGGCCGGTCCAAGGATCATATCCGTTGTGCTGCTCATAAATCGCACCGATAAAATGAAACAATTCTCGCATGAGCTCAATTGTCCCAATCAGTATAGTGGCCTCAAATTGAACGGGAGCATGAGCGAGACGGCAACGTGTGATGCCAGTGGCAATGTGGCCAACACCTGGAATCGTTGGGGCACTGGCCTGCTGCACGAGGATTTCCCTTTTCCCATCTACTACATCGGTGAGTTCAAGGACATTCTCAAGCTGGAGGATTGCTTCGAGAAGTTCAACAATTTCAATTATGAGTCGCATGCGCTGCGCAGCCTTTGTGCCGTCGAAGTCAAGGCGTTTATGTCGGCCGCCGTTAATTCAGAGGTATGCATACGACGGACGAACTTCATCAATAATCTTGGCGGTAGCCGTTACTGTGATCCCATGGAGGGTCGCAATGTATATGCCACATTGTACCCACGTAATGCGCCCGAGAATGTTGAAGTCAATGTTGCACGCAGCGAGAAGTTCATCATTGTCTCCTGTCGTCTGGACACGACCAGCATGTTCGATGGATTGGGTGAGTAGGCAAGGCAAGCAATAATTAGTAATTACTGACAGTGAATCTCTTCTAGGCATGGGTGCGATGGGTTCGCTTGTCGGCCTGGCAATTCTGACGCAGGTAGCGCATATGCTGCGCCTGCTTCTGCCCTCACCTGGTGCACTGAGTGATCGCCAGAGGAATGTACTGTTTGTGGCATTTGATGGCGAATCTTATGATTACATTGGCTCGCAACGATTCGTTTACGATATGGAACATTTGGCGTTTCCTTCGCCCTCCACACACACTGCTCCCATTTCGTTTGAGAACATTGAGTTTATTCTCGATATTGGTGCGCTTGACGATATGGCAAACATAAAGCTGCACACGCTGACCTCAACACTGCTGGCCAAACAATTGCTGCAACAGCTCAATCGATATGCGAAAAGTCCACGCTACAATTTCACCGTCAACATTGAGTCCAATGTCGGCTATCATATTCCGCCGACATCGGCGCAATCTTTTTTGCGTTACGATCCCAAATTACCGGTGCTAATCCTAAACTCAGTGCCTAGCAATAGGTACTATCATTCCATCTACGATGATCTGGAGAATGTGGATTTTACGTATGGCAATACCAGCAAGGATTATACAACTCTGGCCGATATCGGCGACACAGTGAAGACCTTCAACAGCAGCGCCCTGCAAATGAGGGTGCGCAATGTCTCCTCGATTTTGGCGATGACACTATATGAGATCTTGTCGGGCAAGCAGTACCAGGGCAGCTTGGTGGCAAATCCATTGTTGGCCGATGAGTTCTTCTACTGTTTCCTGCAGTCCTCCGACTGCCCGCTGTTCAAAGCTGCCTCCTCTCCAAATAGTCCAGCAGGTCCACAGCAGCCCCCCATGCGGTGAGAATTCCAATTATTTAAAATGTATAAACATGTATTAATCGTCTGCTCGTCATTTAGCTACATAAGTGTGCAAGGTGGTTCGCAAGAGTCGTCGGGTTGGACATATCGCATGCTTGGCTATTTGCTCTCGCATCTTCAGCCAGCAGTGTCCAAGGAAAATTGTACTCAATTGCCACTGTTCTTTTTTGCCGGGTTTAATGGCACCGGCGAGTGTCGACTGACAACGCAGAATTACACACATGCCCTGAGTCCGGCATTTCTGATTGACAGTAAGTCTACGGAGATACTCACTGGCTGCCATTTAACGTTGATCTTTGATTTGCAGACTATGATTGGCGTTCAGGTGATTACTCAACGTGGACTGAATCAACGTGGTCGCTGCTCAGCGCACGCATCTTTTTACGTCCGTCCAATGTGCATGAGATAACCACTCTAAGCGTTGGCATTGTCGTCTTCATAATATCCTTCTGCTTGATATATATTATCAGTTCGCGTTGGGAGGTCCTTTTCGAGGATGTGCCGGCAAGCAACGCGGCGTAAGTTTCTCTCTATATTCATCATTCATATATTCATGGTCATATATAGAAAGTGGTTTCTCCTTGGAAATGGTCGTTGTTCCACATTAATGTTATCTGCCCTCTTTTCATTCCTTATTTGTTAATCTTCAATTTATTTTATATTATTTTTAGATTATTTAATTGATGTTTTTCAACTGTTTGGCCCTTCAACAAAAAAAAAAAAAACAAAAAAAAAACAAGCTGTGCATGCAAATCTCACTTCAAAATACTAAGAGCAGTCCATTAGCTCATAATTAATTTATTTATAAATATTAACATCGTTTGACTTGCAATTCTAGTTTGCCAACGCCTTGTTAGTGGCAGGACAAGACAAACACAGAAGCATATGAATTATTGCATGGGAGTGAAAGCTGCAAGAGAGCAAGTAAAATTAATCGAAAACAGACAGGAAGAATGTGCGCTTGATTCTGAAATAACTATTGTAATTACACCGTCTAGAAAGACACACAAGGAGATAGGTTTCTATTTTTTTTTTATTTATATTCTTGATCTTGTATGATATAGACTAAACTACGCATATACAAGCCAAATGCCCACGATATCGTAAAACCTCTAACGAAAAGACACTATATTGATATTCCAATTAGTTACGTTAAGAACGCGTAAATAAAGATTTATTTATATGTATTTTTGTATTTTTAAAACGCAACTAGCAACTAATCTGATTTATTTGTATTATCGTTAATAAATAGCGGTAGAATTAAGTCTGTAATTAAAGCATACAGCAGTTCGGTTCTAAATACTTTCTCAATTTAAATTAATATTACAGCAAAGGGACGCATTTCCTGAGATCGAAATTTATTCGTGTATAATATAATATATATATAATAATAATAAATGAATATAACGTATACGCCAATTTCAATTTTTTATTTTTAAGGACTGTATTTAATGCTAATATGGAATTGGCGTACAGGAGTTTGGTTTTAGATTGACATTGAAAATAATAATTAATTGAAATTAATATAAAATTAAAATTAACGCATTTCCTGCTATCTAAATTTATTCGTGTATTGAAAAGATCTTATCTAGACAAATAAAGTGAAATACGTTTAAGCCAATCTCTATTATTTATTCTTAGTTAGCAATTCATCACAGCGCACAGTGCTCCTTATTTAAGGAGTAATCGTTCTAACAAAGACCAAAATTTGCATATTAATAAGTTAAGTTAAGGTACACATAGCCAGCCCTGCCTCTGAAGATTAACAATGGAGTCAGCTATGACACGCTTGGAGCACTTCATATAGCCACCGCTGAGGAGCATGACGACAGGTATGTTCAAAGAACGAAATGTGCTAAAGACTAAGCGGTCTCGCTCGATGACGCCCTCGGCAGTTATGGCTAAATTGCCAAGGGGATCTCCCTTGAGGACATCGGTGCCGGCATTATATATGACAATGTCTGGCTTGAATTCAGTTAGTGCTTGCAGCAGGCATCGGCTCAATTGCCTCAAATAGTAGGCATCCTCGGTTAGATGCTTTAGCTCGACACCGCAGCGTATGCTCAATTTGGCCTCGTGATCCATTGGGTAGACGAATGCATTGTACATGTCCAGGATGTATACATAGTCCGTGTTCATAAAATCTCGCTCATGACCATTGCCCTGATGAGCATCCAGATCCACGATCATTGCGTTGCGCACCCTCGTCGGCTCCAGATCGAAGAGGCGGACGAGCAGCAATGTTATATCAGCATAGGGACAAAAGCCACCACCTTTGTAAGAGCAGCAGTGATGGAATCCACCGCCTAAATTGATAGCCCAGCCATATTCCAAGGCCAGTTTACCAGCCAATATTGAGCCAGATGCCTGATAACGCATCGGACGCAAATATCCGCTTTGCACCGTGAAATTGGGCATAAAGATCATGACGGGCACCTCAGCAATGCAGGCGACCTTGGCACTCCATTTGAGGGACTTTAAATATTTTCGAGTGTGCACTCGACGCAGTTGCTCCTTAGTAATCTCGACGGGGTCGTAGAATTGGCCGGCATTCAGCGACAACTCATCGCAGAGCAGCTGAAAGTAGTATAAATAAGAATGTGTTTTATCTATCTATGTACATAATATTTGTATTGACCTGTTGTATATGCTTGCCCTTGGCTGCATCGAAGGGATGAAGCTTCTCCAGGCCAGCGAAGCGCACGGAATAATTCTTGGAGTAAACTATGGGAAGCTTATCACCTTCCCCGACATCCTCGCACTTCATCCTCCAATATTGTGCTCTCTTTTATGAGTTGTTTATTAATATTTGAGACACATCGGTGTATTTATTATAGTGGAATGACACGTTACATATTTAGAGACGCTTATACGAAAGCATCTTCCAAGCGTAATTCGTTTTTGCTTTAATTGGTTATCGCTGCTTCACGTGTGCTTGGGTCTTGAGTGGATAAATATTGCATTCATTGGTTTTCTTTTTTCACTGGGGCAACTCACGATTTTTTTTTGTCAACCGGCAAAATTTTATTTTAGGTTTCGAGCTTTCGTAAAATATACTGTTGCAATAATCGAGTCCTTATGTCTACAGTGCAGGAACTTTTATTATCGATAGCACAATGTGTTTAATGACGTTGCGATGCAATGTAATAAGTCGATAGCTATCGATACAACTGGCTGTAAGCGCCAACAGATGCATTTGAATTTTTGTCCCCTGTTAAGAAGCATTTTCGGTTCTATAATACACTGTACGATTGTTGAGGCTTTGCAAAACACGATAATTGTTTCTCAAAGGCTTGCCACGGTCGTCTGCCAACAACCAGAGGTTTTGTAGCTATAATAATGTTAGTATTAACGGTTAAATATATTTTGGAAGAAATTCAGCTTACATTTGTTTTTAATACTTCTACAGGCTTTGGGAACACATACCAATTGACGACCTCTGCGCATGGTGGGGCTGTCAGTGATCCTACAATGTAAAGTGCAATTACGGCATCTATTTGGGAACTCGATTTCACTCGCAAACCTTTGTAGGTAAAAAAATCGGTGCATTTTACTCCAGCTAAAATATCACTTAATGAAAATGTTCCATCAATTGTTGAAGTTTTATTGAAATTCCTGACAAAACTCGATTTATTAAAGACTTCGTTTAGGACCCGTGGCTTTATTGTGGTACACTAAATATCACAAATACATACGTATATTTATTTTAATACTAGTATTTTTACATGTTGTTTTATTGTTTTAGTATATACAGACCACAAATTTATTTTTTATTATAATATTAAATAAAAATATACAAAATTCTGAATAAAAATAAAATAAAAAAACTAAATAAAATAAACCCACAAAGACTGAATAAGGAATAGTAAATAACATTTCCATAAATTTAAACATTTAAAACAAAATAAAAATTCCATAAATATATTACAAATTAAAATGGACAGTAATTGAAAAATTAAAACAATAAGGCGGAAAAAGCTAAGAACATTTTTGGCAGGGGTGTATTAAAATGTAGCATTTAAGAATATAGAGAAATGAGTACCTTCGACCAATAGTGAAAAATGTTATATTTAGGGTTGTAGAAATAGTTCAAAGAGACAGAAAAAAGAAGACATCATAAAAGAAAGAAGAATTCTGCGATAAAAGAAAATTAATTCCTACTGAAAAAACTCAATTCGACGTTGCTAGTTTTTATATGAAGAAGACAATATACGCATATACATCTGCGTACAGCTAGCAACTATATCAGCTAACATTACATACATATCCCTATTTTATTGATAATATCGTAATATTAAAGAAAAGAAAAATATAAATTAAATGAACAGTATTCAAAAACACGACTGACAGAAGATAAATAGAAAAGTTTGGTGATGAAAAGGTCGTAAAACAGCACTCTATGAAGCGGAGTTAATTCTGGAATACCACTGGATAGTGGTATCAATTGTGGTACCGAAAAGAACTCCAAGACATTTGACTGTACGTATAATTTACAATAAACTTAAAGTCACCTAGTAGTAGTAAGAGTCATAAATATATATATTGAAGACGAGCTTACCTCAACAATATTGACCATTATTGCCAGTACAACAAACCCATCCGGGGAGCACAGGGCATTCTCCTTGAGAGCGTATGCAATATTTTGATGAAGAATATGTAGTTCAGCATCATATCGCGTGCAGTTTATCGAATGTTCAGATCCCTTCCTCTCTGGTGAACCCCAATGAAAATGAAGCTGCACAGCCTTGTAGATACTTTTGAGTTTACATCCGCAAACCGCTGGTTGACTACAGTCTTCTGCGCAGGGTATTGTCATCTTCAGGGTATGACCATTGTTGGTTAGTTTTAGGGGACGGGACAAGGCCTTGTTGTAGTTAATGAATATTAACTCTGACGCCGTTGATCTGACCGCCTAATATTTAAATTAGTTATGCAATTTAAAGAAAGTAAATATAGTGTGAAACACTTACTTTGGCTGTAGCTAGAGAAACGGGCGATTGTTGTCTGCCAGCGTTTACATTCCAGTCCTTTCCGTTTTGATCATAGTTAAAATGACTTAACCTTGCAAAATTTCCAAGTACACCATTCATTCCGAAATCTGTACCGACTAATCTAAATGAATATAAATGTGGTTTTAATTGGGTTTTGCTAAGAAACAAATGAAAAATATGTTAAACTCAATTTCGAATTTTTAGCTGCACATGTCAAATTTATTTGATTGGTATTTTTATTTGATTTTTTCTTATATTTTTTTTATCAGTAGTAGTAGTCGAATTTTATGTATATTCAATGAAATTCATTTTTAAATTTATATCAGAGTTCTCTGGAAGATTGGCCTTTCATTTATTTCCTGCGGACTACGGTAATTGTTTATCAAAGGAAGACTGCGTTCGTCTAGCAAATCCCAAAATTTGGCGATCTGTCGTCTAGGTAGTCTCACAGAATCCGAGAACACAGTCCAAGTAACAGATTCGGCGCAGTCAGGCGTAGTCAGTGAGCCTGTATTACAATATAGAATATATAAATATATATGCATAATAGTGAGAGTGAAAAATCTTCGTTGAATGCATACCATTATATGAGTAAAACCTTCCAGTAGAAATGTCTCCCAACAGATCGTTCATCGTTAATCGCCCAGCTATCGTTGTACTTGATTGGTATTCAATAACTTGAGGCAATCGATCTAAGATTCGGTTAAGGCCAAAATGCGTCGAGATCAGTGAAGGTACAGCCTGAAGCATGACTCCCAAAACGGCAAGACCATCCGAACGCAAACTTGCTTCGGGTACCGTGGCATAACGAACATTCTTATGAACAATGTGCATTTCGACGTCGTAGCGTTGACCATTGATGAGATGCTCGGATCCACGACTGTTGGCCGAGCCCCAATGGAAGTGCACGCTCTGCGCTTCAAAGGTGCCTGGCAACAGGCCACCCTCGATGAAAGCACGCTGTCCGTTATTTGTGGGCGGCAAAACTATGTTCGCTGAAGTACAGTTTAATACTGTAATTAAGGCACTGGTAAATCAAAATTACTACACACCTGTATGTCCATTGTTTGTCATCATCAGCGGTGACTGCAAGGCCCGATTGTAGTTCGTGAATCGAATTCGCGGAATGGGTTTTCGAATTGCCTGTGAAAAGGTAACTTTTATAAAAATCGTAAAGTGTTGTGAAGGTTTATGCTACTCACAGTGTTGTCCGCCAATCTAATTGGAGATTGACTTTGGCCAGTATTGCATGTTCCCTCCCAATCGCTGCCTTGTTTGTCGTAGTTGAATTGTCCACTCGCCTGTTTGGCTGCCAACAGTAAGAACTGCAGCAAGACTATAAGTCCCCGACGGCTTAGGATACACATTTTCTGTATTGATGCGTAAGTAGAAGTTACAGCTAATTTCTGACGATTTGCACTCAATAACCCTTGCAGGAAGACTGCAGTAATTGTGCGATGGGACGCAGCAATTTATAGGCGTAGAGGCTGCTTGACTGGAGCTTCTTCAAAGATAAGAATGCCGTTTCTTCCTAAGCTCTTCTCAAACCCGATTGCAAATTTGCATAGAAATTGCAACGTGTTCGACATGTTTGAATTTTGTCCTCATCACTGCCTCAGTTAGCTACACTGACACTGGTGCATCAAACTTATTTCCAATAAAAGAAAGAGCTGTAAAATCTGGTTCTAGCTGAGTGCACTTTGAAAAGTTTTCTTTCAATTGGTTTAGCCATTATTTATATAATTATTATAAATGGTCATTTAAACTTATATATATATATGTATATATGTATATATGTATATATGTATATATGTATATATGTATATATGTATATATGTATATATGTATACAGTTTCTGAAAACTGTTTTTCCAATTTTTCCATCTTTTAGATCGAAATTTTCAATATCATCTCTCCAGCCTTCTTTTAATAATATTCTTTCTTTCTTTCTCTTCAGCCTTCTTTTAATAATATTTATATGTATGTTATAAAAATATTTACTTATAGTAATAAGTTTTTCTTTAATGATGAAGAACATGCGAAAATTAGTTAACTTCCTTTCCATTTATTTAAATTAAAAAAAAAAAATTTAAAAAAAAACAAATTTAGAAAATTGAAAATACAATAAAATTAAATTAAAAATAATAGACTTAAGTTTAAAAGGAGCAGTTAAGTTAAAATTTCAAATGTAATAAATTAAATAAAATAGCTGGGTGTATTTAAACGTAAAATGGTCCAATATGTATCGCAAGAATTGGGAAATCCATAAAAATGCAATCGGACCAACATTTTTAATGATTTGTATCTCTAATCATATGGATAATAGTAATGTGAATGTTAATTCATAAATTATCTATGACGTGAAAATTCGCTACTACTAGTAGTTCGTTTTCACATTATAGATAATTTATTGAATTCTGTACTTAAAAAGTCGTGTGTAAAGTGTAATTAACAGATACTTGCACAACTTTGAGTTCTTATCTTAGGCAAGCTAGAACGGCTGTCAAAACACGTTGTGGTATATTTTCAATGTTCCTAAATAAAATCTCAAGGCAAAAATACGGTCAAAGCTGTTCTATGTACAAGTGTTATTTGTATAGTTTATCATTATCTAGGACATAAATATTTGGCAAAAGTAATGGAATTTTAATATTCCCTTGCGTATGTCAAGGCATGTGGAGAAAAATAATCCACGCTTTCTATCGGTACACACATAATTTATTATATAAAAAACATTTTTTTTACCAATAGTTGCACTCCTATAATTTTTACATATATTATTAAAATTCGACTACTTATATGGCTAAAGTATATACTATATCATAAAACAATCGCGAACAAACTCACCCGCTTCGTTAGTTAAAATGTTTCTTACATTTCTATGTCGGACCATTTATTATATATAATCTATTTTGTGTGCAATTTTCGATAGTTTCCAGTATTCAGTTTGCATAATTTTCAGTTAGTTATTTTGTTGCCCGTTAAATACATTCGAAATTACACTGGCCGATCCCGTAACTTAGGTATGTATGCCTCTGTACCTTTGTTCAAGCTGATATTTGAGAACTTGTTTTCCAAAATTGAAGTCGCTAGCTCTTAATATCTCTGATATCAGCTTGTTTATACAGACGGACAGACAGATGGACATGGTTAGATTGACTCGGCTGTTTATCCTGATCCTGAATATATATAAAACTTATGAAGTCGGACATTCTTTCTTCTACAGGTCGCTTTAGATTGCACATCTTCATTATACCTTTTTTCTTTTATAAATTTTTAATTTGTAACCCAAGCATACATCAGCCCACCTGCTGACACCTCAATTGTATTTAAAAACATGACCGAGCAATATGACATATTATTTATGTCTAAAGTTAGTCTTTTTTTCTAAAATGATAACAGGTACAGGAACGGGAATTGGAATTTTAATTCGTTTCGATTTGACAGCCTGTTGGCGACCTATCCCTGATAAATATTATGTTGCAATGTTCTTCAACATATGGCTAGTATATGGGTGGGTTTTCTACTAATGCTACCACTAATAACTACTAGTGCCATGATTAAATGGATGTCTCCGAAAGACTTTCTTTAATGTTGTCCGATGTAATCGAATGAGCAAACTACAATGAATACAAAAGATACATATTGTAGTGCGCTTGCCTAAGTTGCTAAAATATTATGCCTAAGGTTATGCTGTGGTTTTTCGTATACCAAACCGAGATTTTGCCGACACCCTCTATGAGATAAAGTAGAACAAAGTCGAGCCGTTTTTGTAGGGTTTCTTATAATTTTACTTATCGACCATTCTTAGCGATTCTGTCTGCCGAAAGTACTGGGTTTGCAAGTTCCATCGACTTGGACTTTGTATTTTGTATATTCGAACCCTTTAAAAATGGGTAAAATTGGTATAACGGAGCACATCTGTGAAAGGAATGGCATGAAAATCGACGCAAGCGTAAATATATTTTGGTGTTTATTCTGCAGAGCCCTGTCACCTACGACGCATCCCGCAAAAACAAAAAAGCCTTGAGAAATGAATATAATTTTACTTTGTGGAGACTGCATGAATGGATAGAGAATGAATTGAATAGTTGATGTCCTACGGATCATCAAATGCTATTATTTTTCGATGCGTGATGATCTTGGTGTGGTGCGCATCTGCTGTGGAAATTTGATCTGACCAGCTCAACCAACGACATTCCTTGAGTGTCGCCTCCATATTATATTATCCTTTTTCTTTTCTTTTCCATTCCCAGCAATTTTGTTCGAACTACCGCCACACGCAATATCTTTTAATTAGTATTGTGTACAGCGAGCACGTAGCGCAAGGAACTTTAAGGAACCCCGAACTGATCGGACCGAACTTCAACTATAGAGTTTGTGTCCAACACCCACTTAACTTGCGTCGATTAATTATCCTCGCTCTCATCCTTCTCTTAATTGACCCCATTTGTTTGTTTCCTAGTTAGTATGGCTACCCCATAGAAAATTTTGAAGTACACAATTCATTTATAAACTATAAACTTAATTTCAAATTGTTAGCTGCATATGTCAAATTTATTTGGTTGGTATTTTTTTGTTTTTTTTATATATATATATTTTTTTTTTTGCCAGTAGTAGTAGTAGTCGATAATTTTGTATATTCAGTGAAATCCGTTTTTAAATTTATATCAGAGTTCTCTGGAAGATTGGCCTTTCATTTATTTCCTGCGGACTACGGTAATTGTTTCTCAAAGGAAGACTGCGTTCGTCTAGCATATCCCAAAATTTGGCGATCTGTCGTCTAGGTAGTCTCACAGAATCCGAGAACACAGTCCAAGTAACAGATTCGGCGCAGTCAGGCGTAGTCAGTGAGCCTGTATTACAATATAGAATATATAAATATATATGCATAATAGTGAGAGTGAAAAATCTTCGTTGAATGCATACCATTATATGAGTAAAACCTTCCAGTAGAAATGTCTCCCAACAGATCGTTCATCGTTAATCGCCCAGATATCGTTGTACTTGATTGATATTCAATAACTTGAGGCAATTGATCTAAGATTCGGTTAAGGCCAAATTGCGTCGAGATCAGTGAAGGTACAGCCTGAAGCATGACTCCCAAAACGGCAAGACCATCCGAACGCAAACTTGCTTCGGGTACCGTGGCATAACGAACATTCTTATGAACAATGTGCATTTCGACGTCGTAGCGTTCACCATTGATGAGATGCTCGGATCCACGACTGTTTTCCGAGCCCCAATGGAAGTGCACGCTCTGCGCTTCAAAGGTGCCTGGCAACAGGCCACCCTCGATGAAAGCACGCTGTCCGTTATTTGTGGGCGGCAAAGCAATGCTCGCTGAAGTACAGTTTAATACTGTAATTAAGGCACTGGTAAATCAAAATTACTACACACCTGAATGTCCATTGTTTGTCATCATCAGCGGTGACTGCAAGGCCCGATTGTAGTTCGTGAATTGAATTCGCGGAATGGGTCTGCGAATAGCCTGTGAAAAGGTAACTTTTATAAAAATCGTAAAGTGTTGTGAAGGTTTATGCTACTCACAGTGTTGTCCGCCAATCTAATTGGAGATTGACTTTGGCCAGTATTGCATGTTCCCTCCCAATCGCTGCCTTGTTTGTCGTAGTTGAATTGTCCACTCGCCTGTTTGGCTGCCAACAGTAAGAACTGCAGCAAGACTATAAGTCCCCGACGGCTTAGGATACACATTTTCTGTATTGATGCGTAAGTAGAAGTTACAGCTAATTTCTGACGATTTGCACTCAATAACCCTTGCAGGAAGACTGCAGTAATTGTGCAATGGGACGCAGCAATTTATAGGCGCACAGACTGATTGGCTGGAGCTTCTTCAAAGATAAGAATGGCGTTTCTTGCTTAGCTCTCCTCAAACCCGGTTGCAAATTTGCATAGAGATTGCAAAGTGTACGACATGTTTGAATTTTTCCTCATCACTGCCTCAGTTAGCTACATTAGTGCCCCTGACACTGGTGCATCAAACTTATTTCCAATAAAAGAAAGAGCTGTAAAATCTATATATATATATATATATATATATATATATATGTATACATATTTTGCAGCCTAAAATAATCGAAGTAAATCAATAAAATAAATTAAAAATGTAATATTATCAGTTGAACAAGTACCGCTGGGCCAACATTTATTATGCCATGAAAATTCAACTTTCAATGTACAATCTTCAACAGTTATTTCAAAAATTGAATGCATTTTAAAATAAAATCTTGTACAAATTGGTTCGGCTTACAAACAAAACAGTTTCTGAAAACTGTTTTTCCAATTTTTCCATCTTTTAGATCGAAATTTTCAATATCATCTCTCCAGCCTTCTTTTAATAATATTCTTTCTTTCTTTCTCTTCAGCCTTCTTTTAATAATATTTATATGTATGTTATAAAAATATTTACTTATAGTAATAAGTTTTTCTTTAATGATGAAGAACATGCGAAAATTAGTTAACTTCCTTTCCATTTATTTAAATTAAAAAAAAAAAATTTAAAAAAAAACAAATTTAGAAAATTGAAAATACAATAAAATTAAATTAAAAATAATAGACTTAAGTTTAAAAGGAGCAGTTAAGTTAAAATTTCAAATGTAATAAATTAAATAAAATAGCTGGGTGTATTTAAACGTAAAATGGTCCAATATGTATCGCAAGAATTGGGAAATCCATAAAAATGCAATCGGACCAACATTTTTAATGATTTGTATCTCTAATCATATGGATAATAGTAATGTGAATGTTAATTCATAAATTATCTATGACGTGAAAATTCGCTACTACTAGTAGTTCGTTTTCACATTATAGATAATTTATTGAATTCTGTACTTAAAAAGTCGTGTGTAAAGTGTAATTAACAGATACTTGCACAACTTTGAGTTCTTATCTTAGGCAAGCTAGAACGGCTGTCAAAACACGTTGTGGTATATTTTCAATGTTCCTAAATAAAATCTCAAGGCAAAAATACGGTCAAAGCTGTTCTATGTACAAGTGTTATTTGTATAGTTTATCATTATCTAGGACATAAATATTTGGCAAAAGTAATGGAATTTTAATATTCCCTTGCGTATGTCAAGGCATGTGGAGAAAAATAATCCACGCTTTCTATCGGTACACACATAATTTATTATATAAAAAACTTTTTTTTTTACCAATAGTTGCACTCCTATAATTTTTACATATATTATTAAAATTCGAACAAACTCACCCGCTACGTTAGTTAAAATGTTTCTTACATTTCTATGTCGGACTATTTATTATATATAATCTATTTTGTGTGCAATTTTCGATAGTTTCCAGTATTCAGTTTGCATAAATTTCAGTTAGTTATTTTGTTGCCCGTTAAATACATTCGAAATTACACTGGCCGATCCCGTAACTTAGGTATGTATGCCTCTGTACCTTTGTTCAAGCTGATATTTGAGAACTTGTTTTCCAAAATTGAAGTCGCTAGCTCTTAATATCTCTGATATCAGCTTGTTTATACAGACGGACAGACAGATGGACATGGTTAGATCGACTCGGCTGTTTATCCTGATCCTGAATATATATAAAACTTATGGAGTCGGACATTCTTTCTTCTACAGGTCGCTTTAGATTGCACATCTTCATTATACCTTTTTTCTTTTATAAATTTTTAATTTGTAACCCAAGCATACATCAGCCCACCTGCTGACACCTCAATTGTATTTAAAAACATGACCGAGCAATATGACATATTATTTATGTCTAAAGTTAGTCTTTTTTTCTAAAATGATAACAGGTACAGGAACGGGAATTGGAATTTTAATTCGTTTCGATTTGACAGCCTGTTGGCGACCTATCCCTGATAAATATTATGTTGCAATGTTCTTCAACATATGGCTAGTATATGGGTGGGTTTTCTACTAATGCTACCACTAATAACTACTAGTGCCATGATTAAATGGATGTCTCCGAAAGACTTTCTTTAATGTTGTCCGATGTAATCGAATGAGCAAACTACAATGAATACAAAAGATACATATTGTAGTGCGCTTGCCTAAGTTGCTAAAATATTATGCCTAAGGTTATGCTGTGGTTTTTCGTATACCAAACCGAGATTTTGCCGACACCCTCTATGAGATAAAGTTGAACAAAGTCGAGCCGTTTTTGTAGGGTTTATTATAATTTTACTTATCGATCATTCTTAGCGATTCTGTCTGCCGAAAGTACTGGCTTTGCAAGTTCCATCGACTTGGACTTTGTATTTTGTATACTCTGAACCCATTAAAAATGGGTAAAATTGGTATAACAGTTTTGTGCAAATGTATGTAACACGCAGAAGGAAGCATCTCCGACCCCAAACATATATTCTTGATCAGGCTCAACAGCCGATGTAGCCATGTCTGTCTGTCTGTATGAACACGCAGATCTCAGATCTGTAGGAGCTAGATACTTCAAATTTAGAATGTAGGTTCTCGTATACCCTGCGCAGATCAAGTTTGCTTTATTTGATCGATAACTGCCTTCGTTTCTCGAATATCGATACATTTAAATTTCCGTTAGCAATAAATGCTACAATTTTAAAGGCAGAATCTCCTAATTAATACCTAATATGCGCACATACATATTATTATTGATCAACTGCCCAAATTTCATCGCATAAGAAAGACCCAAGTTATAATCGAAAATCGTATCATATTGATCTAATTATTAGCAGCAGCCGCAAGCATTTTCTGTATGCATAAATATACGAGCACATCTGTGAAAGGAATGGCATGAAAATCGACGCAAACGTAAATATATTTTGGTGTTTATTCTGCAGAGCCCTGTCACCTACGACGCATCCTGCAAAAATAAAAAAGCCTTGAGAAATGAATATAATTTTACTTTGTGGAGACTGCATGAATGGATAGAGAATGAATTGAATAGTTGTTGTCCTACGGATCATCAAATGCTATTATTTTTCGATGCGTGATGATCTTGGTGTGGTGCGCATCTGCTGTGGAAATTAGATCTGACCAGCTCAACCAACGACATTCCTTGAGTGTCGCCTCCATATTATATTATCCTTTTTCTTTTCTTTTCCATTCCCAGCAATTTTGTTCGAACTACCGCCACACGCAATATCTTTTAATTAGTATTGTGTACAGCGAGCACGTAGCGCAAGGAACTTTAAGGAACCCCGAACTGATCGGACCGAACTTCAACTATAGAGTTTGTGTCCAACACCCACTTAACTTGCGTCGATTAATTATCCTCGCTCTCATCCTTCTCTTAATTGACCCCATTTGTTTGTTTCCTAGTTAGTATGGCTACCCCATAGAAAATTTTGAAGTACACAATTCATTTATAAACTATAAACTTAATTTCAAATTGTTAGCTGCATATGTCAAATTTATTTGGTTGGTAATTTTTTGTTTTTTTTTTATATATATTTTTTTTTTTGCCAGTAGTAGTAGTAGTCGATAATTTTGTATATTCAGTGAAATCCGTTTTTAAATTTATATCAGAGTTCTCTGGAAGATTGGCCTTTCATTTATTTCCTGCGGACTACGGTAATTGTTTCTCAAAGGAAGACTGCGTTCGTCTAGCAAATCCCAAAATTTGGCGATCTGTCGTCTAGGTAGTCTCACAGAATCCGAGAACACAGTCCAAGTAACAGATTCGGCGCAGTCAGGCGTAGTCAGTGAGCCTGTATTACAATATAGAATATATAAATATATATGCATAATAGTGAGAGTGAAAAATCTTCGTTGAATGCATACCATTATATGAGTAAAACCTTCCAGTAGAAATGTCTCCCAACAGATCGTTCATCGTTAATCGCCCAGATATCGTTGTACTTGATTGATATTCAATAACTTGAGGCAATTGATCTAAGATTCGGTTAAGGCCAAATTGCGTCGAGATCAGTGAAGGTACAGCCTGAAGCATGACTCCCAAAACGGCAAGACCATCCGAACGCAAACTTGCTTCGGGTACCGTGGCATAACGAACATTCTTATGAACAATGTGCATTTCGACGTCGTAGCGTTCACCATTGATGAGATGCTCGGATCCACGACTGTTTTCCGAGCCCCAATGGAAGTGCACGCTCTGCGCTTCAAAGGTGCCTGGCAACAGGCCACCCTCGATGAAAGCACGCTGTCCGTTATTTGTGGGCGGCAAAGCAATGCTCGCTGAAGTACAGTTTAATACTGTAATTAAGGCACTGGTAAATCAAAATTACTACACACCTGAATGTCCATTGTTTGTCATCATCAGCGGTGACTGCAAGGCCCGATTGTAGTTTGTGAATTGAATTCGCGGAATGGGTCTGCGAATAGCCTGTGAAAAGGTAACTTTTATAAAAATCGTAAAGTGTTGTGAAGGTTTATGCTACTCACAGTGTTGTCCGCCAATCTAATTGGAGATTGACTTTGGCCAGTATTGCATGTTCCCTCCCAATCGCTGCCTTGTTTGTCGTAGTTGAATTGTCCACTCGCCTGTTTGGCTGCCAACAGTAAGAACTGCAGCAAGACTATAAGTCCCCGACGGCTTAAGATACACATTTTCTGTATAGATGCGTAAGTAGAAGTTACAGCTAATTTCTGACGATTTGCACTCAATAACCCTTGCAGGAAGACTGCAGTAATTGTGCAATGGGACGCAGCAATTTATAGGCGCACAGACTGATTGGCTGGAGCTTCTTCAAAGATAAGAATGGCGTTTCTTGCTTAGCTCTCCTCAAACCCGGTTGCAAATTTGCATAGAGACTGCAAAGTGTACGACATGTTTGAATTTTTCCTCATCACTGCCTCAGTTAGCTACATTAGTGCCCCTGACACTGGTGCATCAAACTTATTTCCAATAAAAGAAAGAGCTGTAAAATCTATATATATATATATATATATATATATATATATGTATACATATTTTGCAGCCTAAAATAATCGAAGTAAATCAATAAAATAAATTAAAAATGTAATATTATCAGTTGAACAAGTACCGCTGGGCCAACATTTATTATGCCATGAAAATTCAACTTTCAATGTACAATCTTCAACAGTTATTTCAAAAATTGAATGCATTTTAAAATAAAATCTTGTACAAATTGGTTCGGCTTACAAACAAAACAGTTTCTGAAAACTGTTTTTCCAATTTTTCCATCTTTTAGATCGAAATTTTCAATATCATCTCTCCAGCCTTCTTTTAATAATATTCTTTCTTTCTTTATCTTCAGCCTTCTTTTAATAATATTTATATGTATGTTATAAAAATATTTACTTATAGTAATAAGTTTTTCTTTGATGATGAAGAGCATGTGAAAATTAGTTAACTTCCTTTCCATTTATTTAAATTTAAAAAAAAAAAATTTAAAAAAAAACAAATTTAGAAAATTAAAAATAAAATAAAATTAAATTAAAAATAATAGACTTAAGTTTAAAAGGAGCAGTTAAGTTAAAATTTAAAATGTAATAAATTATATAAAATAGCTGGGTGTATTAAAACGTAAAATGGTCCAATATGTATCGCAAGAATTGGGAAATCCATAAAAATGCAATCCGACCAACATTTTTAATGATTTGTATCTCTAATCATATGGATAATAGTAATGTGAATGTTAATTCATAAATTATCTATGACGTGAAAATTCGCTACTACTAGTAGTTCGTTTTCACATTATAGATAATTTATTGAATTCTGTACTTAAAAAGTCGTGTGTAAAGTGTAATTAACAGATACTTGCACAACTTTGAGTTCTTATCTTAGGCAAGCTAGAACTGCTGTCAAAACACCTTGTGGTATATTTTCAATGTTCCTAAATAAAATCTCAAGGCAAAAATACGGTCAAGGCTGTTCTATGTACAAGTGTTATTTGTATAGCTTATCATTCATTATCTAGGACATAAATATTTGGTAAAAGTAATGGAATTTTAATATTCCCTTGCGTATGTCAAGGCATGTGGAGAAAAATAATCCACGCTTTCTATCGGTACACACATAATTTATTATATAAAAAAACTTTTTTTTACCAATAGTTGCACTCCTATAATTTTTACATATATTATTAAAATTCGAACAAACTCACCCGCTACGTTAGTTAAAATGTTTCTTACATTTCTATGTCGGACCATTTATTATATATAATCTATTTTGTGTGCAATTTTCGATAGTTTCCAGTATTCAGTTTGCATAATTTTCAGTTAGTTATTTTGTTGCCCGTTAAATACATTCGAAATTACACTGGCCGATCCCGTAACTTAGGTATGTATGCCTCTGTACCTTTGTTCAAGCTGATATTTGAGAACTTGTTTTCCAAAATTGAAGTCGCTAGCTCTTAATATCTCTGATATCAGCTTGTTTATACAGACGGACAGACAGATGGACATGGTTAGATTGACTCGGCTGTTTATCCTGATCCTGAATATATATAAAACTTATGAAGTCGGACATTCTTTCTTCTACAGGTCGCTTTAGATTGCACATCTTCATTATACCTTTTTTCTTTTAAAAATTTTTAATTTGTAACCCAAGCATACATCAGCCCACCTGCTGACACCTCAATTGTATTTAAAAACATGACCGAGCAATATGACATATTATTTATGTCTAAAGTTAGTCTTTTTTTCTAAAATGATAACAGGTACAGGAACGGGAATTGGAATTTTAATTCGTTTCGATTTGACAGCCTGTTGGCGACCTATCCCTGATAAATATTATGTTGCAATGTTCTTCAACATATGGCTAGTATATGGGTGGGTTTTCTACTAATGCTACCACTAATAACTACTAGTGCCATGATTAAATGGATGTCTCCGAAAGACTTTCTTTAATGTTGTCCGATGTAATCGAATGAGCAAACTACAATGAATACAAAAGATACATATTGTAGTGCGCTTGCCTAAGTTGCTAAAATATTATGCCTAAGGTTATGCTGTGGTTTTTCGTATACCAAACCGAGATTTTGCCGACACCCTCTATGAGATAAAGTAGAACAAAGTCGAGCCGTTTTTGTAGGGTTTATTATAATTTTACTTATCGATCATTCTTAGCGATTCTGTCTGCCGAAAGTACTGGCTTTGCAAGTTCCATCGACTTGGACTTTGTATTTTGTATACTCTGAACCCATTAAAAATGGGTAAAATTGGTATAACAGTTTTGTGCAAATGTATGTAACACGCAGAAGGAAGCATCTCCGACCCCAAACATATATTCTTGATCAGGCTCAACAGCCGATGTAGCCATGTCTGTCTGTCTGTATGAACACGCAGATCTCAGATCTGTAGGAGCTAGATACTTCAAATTTAGAATGTAGGTTCTCGTATACCCTGCGCAGATCAAGTTTGCTTTATTTGATCGATAACTGCCTTCGTTTCTCGAATATCGATACATTTAAATTTCCGTTAGCAATAAATGCTACAATTTTAAAGGCAGAATCTCCTAATTAATACCTAATATGCGCACATACATATTATTATTGATCAACTGCCCAAATTTCATCGCATAAGAAAGACCCAAGTTATAATCGAAAATCGTATCATATTGATCTAATTATTAGCAGCAGCCGCAAGCATTTTCTGTATGCATAAATATACGAGCACATCTGTGAAAGGAATGGCATGAAAATCGACGCAAACGTAAATATATTTTGGTGTTTATTCTGCAGAGCCCTGTCACCTACGACGCATCCTGCAAAAATAAAAAAGCCTTGAGAAATGAATATAATTTTACTTTGTGGAGACTGCATGAATGGATAGAGAATGAATTGAATAGTTGTTGTCCTACGGATCATCAAGTGCTCATCTGCTGTGGAAATTAGATCTGACCAGCTCAACCAACGACATTCCTTGAGTGTCGCCTCCATATTATATTATCCTTTTTCTTTTCTTTTCCATTCCCAGCAATTTTGTTCGAACTACCGCCACACGCAATATCTTTTAATTAGTATTGTGTACAGCGAGCACGTAGCGCAAGGAACTTTAAGGAACCCCGAACTGATCGGACCGAACTTCAACTATAGAGTTTGTGTCCAACACCCACTTAACTTGCGTCGATTAATTATCCTCGCTCTCATCCTCCTCTTTATTGACCCCTTTTCCTTGTTATTGAGTATATGCTATGGATCCATGACAATTCATTAGATTTCATGGCTTAGCATTATAATCCTCATAGATCGTGGGTATAGACTTTGACTTACTGGATGTGTTAAAACTTTTATTGTATATAGCTCGGTAGTCAAATAATAGTTTACACCTTTTACTCCTTGTTTAATTATTACTCCGATGGTTTTATAGATAGTTTATTGGATTTGTGGAGTATTCAGCTGCAGCCTTCCCTATAATTTCATTCTGGTACGACTGTTTTACGCAAATACCGGAGTCCCTTTCGCCTCCCTTAGTATTATCTATGTCGTGATTACATCAAAAATTTGTATTTTAAATTTTTCTTATGCTCCATATCTATCAACATTAATTGTATATATTAAATAGTTATTAACTATTTTAACTTAATCAGTTTTCTCGAATCATTTACCGAGTTGGTTCTGTCTCAAAAAATCAGACTTGAACTACTGACACAGGCAAACATTGTTTCATTTGTTCGGAAATAATGGTTTACCAGGCTCAGTTAGTACCAACCTCCTGTGGTCATTACTTCCACCGACCGTGCTTTAATTCCAAAAAGGAGGTGAGCTTAGTTTGCAATTAGAATCTGACACAACTTACTTCTTCTTCAACTGACAATCTTAGTCACACTTGACCAACTACGTCAAATTCATTAAGGCCCTTAACATTTCAGTCCCTTCAGACAAGAGCTGAAGCGAAACGTATTACAAATCCCGATCTGGTCGAAATGCGCAAAATTGAAATTATGCCGAAAATGGAATCGATACAACAATCGATGGCCGAAACCAGTTTGGCCGACCAAACGAATTCAAGCCCTTTCAGAAGATTTTAGAGTTAGTCCAACTGCCAAGCGTAAAAAGCCGGTATGGTAGAGCGCAAGGTATTTCGTTATGGCTTCGGAAAAGCAGCCACCTACAAGATCAGTTGCAGAAACTGCAGTGCAGGTGCTTCAAAAAACTACAACGCGCGTGCACCACAGACAACAACAATTGGCCAACAAAGCTATATTGATAAATCGTGTCAATCCTTTCAACCAGACTTACTTTTCAACAATTATGTTGACCTACCAGACGTACAAAATAACCGTTCAAACGTCGTATATATGATTTTTTAAATGTATTTCGAAAAGATAAAAAATTAAAGTATTAATATTAAGCATACCTAACGACTTACACCCTCATGCCCAGGTAGTGATTCTTGGCAAAACAATAATATGGACACTGGAACAACGGCAGATCTAAATTATAACTCAATGAACTCCAAAGTAAGGACGGCTGACGGAAAAAGTCAAAATATTGTTGGCAAAGTATTTTCAAATGTAACTTGCAGGAGGCGGACAAAAAATTTGTCGTCCTATTTAGTTACTTCTCTAGCTGCAGATCTCTACATTGGAAATTACATTTGGATAGTTTTTGATTTATTATCTTTGCATTTAATGATACAAAGCTTGAATATTTGGTCACTAAATGATCTGCCAATGCGAGAATTGACTATAATACAACAGAAATTGGTGCAGAAAATAATAAACTTGTTCCCTTAATCTTCTAACAAAGGATTGGGTAGGACAAAATTAATTTCACATGTAATTGATGTAGCAGATGCTAAACCTATTAAGCAGCGTCACTGTGCAGTGTCGCCTGCTACTGAGAACCTGATGTACTAGATCAGATGTTTCAACTTGGAGTGATTCAGAAATCAAATAACGCCTTGACGTCCCGAGTCGTATTAGTTAGATTATGCATTGATAGCAGAAAAGTGAATGAAGTAACCGTAATCGATATGATTTTAAATAGATTGCCGAAAGTAAAGTTTAATACAAGTTTTTACCTTAACGAAGTCTTCGTTTCAGATTCCTTCGATCGCCATCTCAAAGTCCTGCCGATAGTTGCCTCACATTTAACTCGTGATAATCTTTATACTTTTAAGTCAAAATGAAAGTTTGAATGGGCTGAAGAAGCCCAGCAGGCATTCGAGTCCTAAAATAATGACATGTGTTCGGCTTCAGTATTGCATAGTCCAAACTTTGCTGAGCCTTTCTCAATACAAAGGCAGTAAACGGTCACAAAGAACGAGTGCTTTGCGGCTCTTTTGGCAGTACGTATACTGAAAATTTTTCTTCCGTTATACTTCACAGCTTAATAGTCGACTTAGAGTTACCAGAATCTATGTCCTCAGCCAACGAGTCCATAAAAACAAGATTCACACAACCCAGTCTTTGCCAGACCTAAACATTGAAAATGAATTCATTTATCATCGATCCGAGCATGCGGTATATTCCAAGGTTGCAGATGATTTTTGCTGGAAACTTTGGGTGCCACAACCTCTAATATTATCGGTTCTTAAAGCGGCCCGTGATGATCCCTTGCATGCTCACGGAGGAATAAAAAAAACTCAGAAGATATTATTACTGGCTTATCATGATAACAAATGTAAAAAAACAACTATGTAAATGCTAGCGATATTTGTAAGGCCACGAAGCATCTCAATCAGACTTTGACCATACTGGTCAACCACTGCGGTTCTCTCAAAAGTCGTTTGTTGTTTTTCTGGGACCTATCCACACAGCAAATCTGTAAATATAGTCATTTTCGTTGTGCTGCTCCGCTTTTCTCTCTCTGTTGCTGCTGCTGCTGCTGTTAGGGGGGTTGGCTCACTGCCGCTCTTTTTGACATCCACGCGGTCCATTGACAACTGTGTGGATGTTTTCTTGTTGGACACCATATTCCCGGAGGCCGAGGACTCGACCTTCTTGCGTTCCTGATGCTCGGCGATGAAGAAGTGATTGCTGCGCGAGAATTTATCCATACACTTCCTACCGGCCTTTGACTTCTCGGTAGACAATATGCGCACCACATCGATGACCTCCGAGCGGGTCGGCTTCTCGATCTCCATCTCAAGCGCTGTCCGGCTGCGCTGTCGCTTTCGTATACGTGAATCACTTCTCATTCAGTGTGACGCAAAATTGTCATGCGAAATCAAAACCCCATAAGGCATCACTTTCGATGTTGTACTCCGGCACTATTAGGAATCTTTGCTGTACTTCGATTCCATCAGCCCATAGCGTGCACATAGCGGCTGCATTTTACTACGTTTACTGGAGGGAAACTTTTGCAGAACAACGTTGACCAGCTTTTTGAGTAACGCAAAATTGTCGCATCTGTTCAACTCCGCAAATTTGATTCGCTTAATGTCTTTCAATATTTGCTCGCCTTGAATTGTTTGTGAACCATTTTTGGCTATATGTGAAGGCAAGGAGCCTTCTCATTTAAAACATTTTATCCTAATATGATCAGCGGAGCCACAATTAAAGCAATTTATATTAATTTTTTATACTTAAGCCGACAACTAAATAACTAATCACAAATTCTGTGTATATTTGTCCCAGCGCAGGAATTTTCTTTCTTTCGCCTTTCTTCCTCTTTCTCTCTTCAAGCTTTGAATGTATGTCGGTAATTCAACCCATTACCAGACAAGTAAGATTTACCCCCAGAATTATCTACTCTTTCGCTATTTAAGCCATACAATTTGCAAGTTCGGCAGTACGAGAAGCGTAAGTCAGAAATCTTTAACGCTGACGAATTATATATCTTGTAAAGCTCGCACTAAATGTATCATTTAATGCATTGTCCATAAAAACAATGATATTTAGCCTTTTATCAATATCGACATTTTTGGTCAGGACTACCTAGATTTATTAACTAGCGGGACCAACAAAACATTATGTTATTGGCGGATATCCTGCCAAGCGAATTATGTCAGAAAACTTCAATCTCGGCAAAATGAAAGGCGTTGTTCGACCGGCCGAAGGCCAAACTAAATCTGTTGCTGGTCCAATCACCATATCCCTGACTCTTAATTCATCCCAAAGTCAGCTTGACTTTGAATTTCTGATGGATTTCTGGAACACATTTGGTATATCTATTGCATCTTTTGGCGATATCAATATTTCGGCAATATAAACGGAAAAGCGTGACGAAGATTCAACTAAATTTTAATTATTCTCATTCCAGAAAAAGCAGTGATTGACTTCTTTACATCGAATGGACGTGGGCTAACAACATTAATCGAACGTGCAAACCCATCAAACAAAGATTTTATCCTCTTTCTCCCGCAAAAGAAGAACTCTTATGCCTTATGGAGATGCATAATAATTCAAATGGATGTTATTGAAGAAGCTCCAAGTTCTCCCTGGTCATCTCCTATTGCCGTGCACATAAAACCTGGCAAAGTGCGCTTCTGTCTCGACGCCCGAAATCTCAATGCAGTCACAATTAGGGATGCTTATCCTATTGCAATCATGGCTGGACTGCTGAGTCGGCTACCGCCGCAGATCTGTTTAGATCGATAATCCCGTATTAAAACATCATTTACAGTCCCAATAAGACCTGTTTATCAATTGAATGCCCTTTGGATAGACAAATGCTCCGCAAACGATGAGTCATATCATATCAGCCATATCTACTGATATCACACGTATTAGTGTACCTTGAAGATTTGCTTGTATTGTACAATAGTTTTGAGTCACATTGATTGCATCTTTCAGAAGTTGCGACTCAATTACGAAAGAAAGAAATATTCGAAAGAGTCAGTTTTGTCTGGCGAAGGGACACTGCAGGTAAATCCTGACAAAGTTCATGCTGTTAAAGAGTTTCCGATTCCGAAAACTTAGAAGTAGTTCAGGCGATTTTTGGGAATGACTGGATGGTACCAGCGTTTTATTTCTGGATACTCGTCGATTATTTTTCCCCTTACCGAACTTTTGGGTAAAATGTTGTTCATCAAGATCAAAATCGCATTGTGCTCAGCTCCATGTCTGGTTCATTCACAGTATGATAATCATGTTGCTGTGTGAGGCTTCTGCATAAGAAGGAATAAGAGTGTTGGCGGTTCTGGGTATTACAAAATTTCGTATTTACATCGACGGCCATCGTTTCACTGTAGTCACCGATCACGCTAGTCTTCGATGGTTGATGGACCAATCTGACCTCAGTGCTAGGTTAGCGCGATAGGCGATTAGTCTCCAAGGTTACGGTTTCAATATTGAGCACCGCAAGGGGATCCAAAATGTGGTAGTTGACACCTTGTCCTGTTCGTTTGAGTCAGTAAACGGGATTGCTAACTTAAATGTTGAAGTTTTACCAGAAGTGGATCTGAAGCATTTCAGTCAGCAGAATACTGAGCTTTGCGAGATAATTTCAACGAATCGAAAATACGATGGGTGGAGATCGTTCGTGCCCGAGTCTTTGCGAAATAGCGTGATATGTTCAGCTTATGATCAACCATCCTCTACATACTGTGGCACAGCGAAATGTCTCCAACGAATACGACGTCATTGGTATTGGTCCAGGATGGTTGTTGATTTTCGTAACAACATTATCGATTCCGATATATGTCAATCTCTCAAACCTCCTATATGTGCTTGAATTACCAACAACAAAACATTTCAGCGGTTGTATTTAGTAATTTAATTTTAGATAATTTTTCAAAATTCAACTTCTTGAAATCCGTTAAAAAGTTCATCTCTAAAGTGGTCATCGATTATCGGAGGGAAGATTTATTTTCATGTTTTGGAGTACCAGAAATAGTCGCGAGTGACAATGGTACTCAATTTAAAAGCCGTGTCTTTGAAGATTTCCTCCGATTTCCCAAGTTGTGGTGTTTAAAATATATTTACAGGAGCCTATGCACCACAGTCGAACGCCGCTAAAAAAGTAAATCATTATATTAATGCAGCTTTAAGAGCCTATATTCGTAATGATCAGAGTGAGTGGTATACCTTCTTAAGTAGTATTAACAGCTCTCTTCGTAATTATCTACACCAGTCGATTGGCGAATCGCCTTATTTTATGTGATTTGGACAACACATGATTTCTCATAGCAAAGATTATAAATTGATGAGAAATTTGGAACTGCTTAAAGACAGCACAGGAAGGCTGCCCAGGGCTTAAGAGTCTCAGAAATTTAGAGCTGATGTACATACATCACCTCAAAACCTCATAAACACCTCAAAAAAAGCTTATAAGAGGAACTAACGCTCGTATAATTTACGGTTACAGACACGTGCATTTGAAATTGATCAGGAATTGATCATAAGAAATTTTTCTTTGAGCAAGACAGCAGCGAATTTTTGCTCTAAGCTAGCTTCTATCAGTACTAAGGCCCGAATCAAGAAAAAACTGGGCCGATCGATTTACCTTGTTGAGGATATGCATGGAAAAGAGTTTGACAATTTTCACGCAAAAGACATTTGGAAGCTAACATTTACTATTCGAATTCTTTTGATTTTTCAGCTCTTATCTTTGTCTAATAGACGAAGATCAGACCTGTTGTGTAATAATTTAGTGGTGCGAATATTTAATTCCCAAATATAATTTAATTGAGGCTTGCATATGTTAATTGCAGCGTGTGTATGTATGTTCAATGACAAATACATGTTATTTCGGCCTCGAGTGTAAAGCTTTGGTAAGCTTAGCCAGTGCGCTCACCGCAAGCCTACCTCAGCTAGTGCAGCTGGCTCAAGCGTGCGTTCAAAAAGCTATTCTTTCTCGAACTTGCGCTTGGGCTCTGATGCACTTTCTTCGACTGCAGCTGCATACCGACTTGCCGATACCCTGACTTAACCTGCAAATACTGTAATTACACCACACCAAATAATCAACACACACACCAAAATACGCTATCGACCATCGGACTGGCCGCCGATGCCTTTTCTTCATTTCATAAATATTAGAAATGGAGCGTAGAACGCAACTTAGCCTAAACGCGTAAAGGTGGTCAACAATAACAACAACAATTACAATGACAGCTACAACAACAACACTCCTCGGCACCAAAATTGAAATTTCTTGGAGTTGCAAAGGGATTAACAGCCCAACGAACTATATTGCCATCATTAATATAAATTAAATTTAGACTTAATTTATATTAAATTCAATACTTATAAATTTGATTTCATATTTTCTAGTGCAGCGCTTCATTTTGAATTGTTGCATCTTTATTTTTGATTATCATTGCCAACAATTCATCTACGTCGACAGGTTTGCTGACATCGATGGATCAATAAAAAGTATTAAGGTAGTAAGTACGTCATACCCGGATGTGGTTGCATCATGAGATGCAATGGTAAATAAAAATGAATTGGCACTTATAAGTCGAGTAAAGTTAATATAATAAAATTTGAATTATTTTTGTTTTATATAATTAATTTCTTTTTATGAAAGGCACCTTAGGTTTACAGCACCGCAAGCTTAGAATAGGGTCGAAAATTATGGGTGATTCCTACAAGGTTGGATGGGTATAGAAGGAGAACCATAACATCTTAGTTTTCCAACCTTAGATAGGGTATAATGCATATCATATCATATATATTACATTATTATTGTAACACCGTTCTATATTATTTTAAAACCCATGCTTATACTGCTGTTAGAACTGTTAACCAGCGTTGCCACCCAACAGCACTGTAATCCCAATCTAACTACTAGGAACATTAGTAAAATTATAATTAAATAATTTTTGTGGTGTAGTAAGCCAATGTTCAACATGTTAAAATTATTAAAGTAATTTAAAGTGAAATGAAAATAAAATAATAATATGGAGTAAAATTGATGCAAGCGACATAAAGTGCTAAAAGAAATGCCAGCATTAAAATTTTAAATTTAATTTAATAATCAATTTATCTCCAATCTCAATCTGATGCCCCATCTTCAATAGATCTTTTGGATGTGGAGAATATACAAGTGCATAATATCCACAATTTTGGTTTTTATTTAATTTTTATTCTTGGTGGGCAGCATCGATTTCAAAGTGTGTTAAAATGCAGTGAAATCGTGTAAAATTGCGTGCAAAGCTCTCTTAAACTTAAAATGAGTGACCCATCATAGATAAGGAAAATAAAAAAAAATAAACTCAGCACTCAACTTTAATCGCAGATAAATGAGTCCTTAAAGTCTGAAAGTATGCTAACACTTTAATATCGAAGTCACTCAATATAGTCTGCCGAAAATAAATAAACAAATAAACGAAAACGACGCACTTGAATATATAAAAGTAAATAAATAAATAAGTAAATATATAAAAAATGAAATAAGAAAATGAATTTAATAATTAAATAAATGAATATTTTTGTTTAGCACCAATACTCCTTACGTTATATTTCAATCATATTATATTAAAATCAAAGTGTTGCGAAAAAGACTAAGCTTTGGCTTATAGTCTAAGTATATATATTCAAATAAACATTATAATATAGTGCAAGTGGCTTTGTGTTATTAAATGGAAAATAAAGCTGATTGCGCAAACAACAATCTTCCTTCAATCTTCCACAATTTACAAATTGGGTAAAAAAAAACATGCAATATGGGAAGTGAAGATTTTAAAATTTAAAATTGCAAAGAAAAATACTTTATTTATTGATTTAGAAAGCATAAGTTATCGAAATTGTTGCGCAAAAGAAAAACCGAAAATTAATCAGGAATTCGGCAAAGGTGAATAAAAGGTACAAATACTTAAAAATTATTGATAATAATTAAATACAAATAATTAATATAAAATTGTATTGTACTTATACTGCCTATTGTATTCTATTACATTAGATAGTTTTTTTTCTTAATTATATTATATTTTCTTCCTATTTAATTATAACAAACCTACTTGAATTTACTTTTTAAAATTCTTTTTATAATGCACAATATTAAAATATTTGAAATTACAATAGTTGAGGGAAAATGAATTAATAAAAAAAAATAATTTAATAAATACCAAGTTATTGTTGAAATGAATCCTTAATTTTTTTTTTTTTGAGATATGCAATACATAATGGATAGAGAATGAATTAAATAGTCGTCCTAGGGATCATCAAATGTTATTATTTTTAGGTGCATGATGATCTTGGTAGGGTGGTCATCTGCTGTGACAATTAGATCTGCCCAATTCAACCAACGATATTTCTTTAGTATCGTCTCCATATTATATTAATGACACCAAACCAATTCCTTTTTCGTTTCTTTACCTTTCCTAGCAATTTAGTTCGAACTACCACCGCACGCGATAATGGCATAATTAGTATTATGCATAGCGAGCACGTAGCGCAAATGAGTTTAAATGCTACCATATTTAAAATAGATTGACCACAAACAAAAAAATAAAATAAAATAATAAAGGAGCCTATGTATTAAAGTGCACGATCACTGCGCGAAATCGGTATTCAAGCTCCACACTTTTCGACGGTTGCTTGAGTAATAAACTAAATTTGTAATCAGCAGCAATGAGGCTTAAGAAATCAAGGATTTTGTTCTTTTCTTATTGTTGTTGTTACTTATTGTTGATGTTTGAAAGTCAACTGTCTGTGTTTTAGTGACTGACCTTAATATATTTGAAAATTTGTCGTCAGAAAGGAATATACTATTTAATTATTTATGTTTTTTTTAAGTGGACTAAAAACACAAATAAAAATGCAAAATTCAAAATTTTATTCATAAATTAAATTAAATAAAATGAAAAATTAATAATTAAATAAAAAGGCATCCATATTCCGTCATAATTTCAAACCGATTTTACTCATTAAATTAGCTGATTTAACTCATTAAATTAGCTAACTTTACTTATTATCTACCTGCTGTTCAGTCACAATAGTTGTTTGTTAATTATGCTTGTCATATATTTCATTGTGTAAAACAGTCGTACCTGAGGTTTTGCACTTACTAGCGACTATTTTTCTTAATGCATGACTTAATTTATTGTCCAAGAAAAGTTTATTTTATATACTCGTATATAAAATTTCAAAAATTTGCATGTGCAGAAATGTATAAACGTCAATTTATTGCTAGGATTACGGAAGTCCAGAAAAAAATTATATATATATTTATATATAATTATATACATATATATGTATATATATATTAATTAAACGAGTCCTTGCGGTTTTTAGTTTTAGGTGCGTGTCGTATTTCTCCATGCGCCTTAGCTGTGATCGTAGGCTCAGCATATTTACGTGTGAGTTCCGCATTGCCGAAAGTATGCTGACGAGGCGCGCGTATTTTGTGACATTCGTTCAAGTGCATTGGCTTGGGTTACTTGTAATGTTGAATGGGCGCGTATGTTGTGACATTCATTCAAGTGCATTGGCTTGGGTTGGTGGTAATATTTGATGTTGCTGACTTATTTATTCAAGTGCATTGGCTTTGGATATTTGTAAGAATGAATGTTTTGCTGACTTATTTATTCAAGTGCATTGGCTTTGGATATTTGTAAGAATGAATGTTAACTTATATATGAATGTTAAGGAGGCCGAATCAATATCTGTCTGTAAGTCACTTTCTCAGAAACGTTAAGAGCTAGAGACTCAAACACACAAGCTCTTGTATACTCAAATATATCTACATTATGTTTTTAAATATCTAAAAGGGGAATGACTTATGATATGTAAATACTTGGGTGCAGGTTTCCTGATTTCGGAATTTATTTATGTATTGAAATGATCTTAACAAGGCAAATGAAATAGAAATAACAAATAAATAAAATATTTTTTCTTAAAAACTGTATTTAATGCGATCCGTATTGGCGGAAGCGTGTTTGGTTTTTGATTGAAAATAATAATTAATTGAAATTAGCTTAGGTTAGACGTTTGCCGACCATAAGGACGACATACATAGCCTATATATGGCCCGTTCTAATACCATATGGGATCTCATTTCATTTGTGAGCAGAAATCAGGGAGTAATCCAACCAGATGCATTTATAAATTTCGCAATTTTGTTCCATAGATTCAACCTCTTCTTCGTCACTGCAACTGTGCTATGTGACCCCAGTAGGCATTTTGTAATAATCCCATAAACCATTTTGCCATTATCAAATATATAATAAAAATAATACATATCATATAAATACAAATAAAAAAATGTAAGCGAAAACAAGGGAGCACGATGCAGTCGGGCGTAATCGACTGCGAAATACTTTGATAATGGTAATACCAGCGGATAACAAGTAGCAAAAAATAGGGAGGGTGTGATTTTAGCATTTCTACGGCTGAAGTTCCTGGGGCAGCGGGTGTATGCTTGGTCTATATGCGGATTTATCGATTAAAACTTTCCGAAATATCGGCTTTGTCAAATTCAATGGCTCTAACTCAAAATCTGCGGAAGATATATAAATTTAAAATATGTAGGGTTGGAGTATATGGGGCGGCGTTGGTGGGCGTGGCATATGCCGGTCTTTGAATGACATAGATAGCAAACTGCCAATCAAATGCGGTGGTGACTGTAGCCTTATAATTGTGGGAGATATGTGACTTTATCAATTTGCAATTATCGATCTTTTCGATTTCTTAGCCTCCTAGTGGACGTAGCAGTCAGATTTTTACACACAAGTTTCAAGTCTCTACTTCTAAGAGTGTCGAAAAAAGTTGCGTTCATACAGACGGACAGACAGCATGACAGACATTGCACAAAACCATTATACGATAATACTTTTGGTATCAAAGTATAAGGAAAACCAATACTTCACAGCTAATTCAATAAATTCCAGAACGTATTCCACTTCCACGTCTTCCTAGTTTCAATTCGATTTTTGTTCGTTTTGTCGTTTGAATTCGTATTGACCTGGATCACTAAGCAGCCAACACATAGAGGCGTCAAATCGACATAAAAGTGCATCAGGTTTTTCTGAGACCGTGGGCTCAGGCGGCCCAGAGAACGCAGATCATTATTTCACTTCACGTCGGGTAAATTAAAAACCCAGCCATTTATGATGGGTACCCTTTCCCAATGGGTCTAATGGGTTGTGAATATATGCGAAAGAAGTAGCACAATTTGCTACCAGACCGCACAGACTATTTAATATATGCGAAGATACCAGCAACACTGCATTCTTGTCTTTTTGTGTGCGCGCTGCCACTTGATTATCAATTTTATTAGTTTTTGGGCTTTATGTGTAACTTTTCGTAAACTGGGGTGATTTAACTGTTGACCAAATTCGTAATGCAAAATGTGTGGTGCAAATCTAATACAGGGTATCACATAAAAAATTCTTTGTTTCTCGACGGTCACACATACAAAACTGATCCAAAGTTAAGCTCACGGTAAGGAAATCTAATCCAATCTATTAAAAATCTACTACAATTCTGTTTTCTGTTGTTGTGTGCTTAGTGCTATTCCCAATACGCGCTTCTAGGGACCCTATATATATAATTCACGTTGTGTTCCTAGATATATCAGCAAAAACCCCGGCCACATTCCCGAAGAGCTAATACTTTGACAGGTCCCAATCGCTTGACTATATTATGGCGAATGAATAAAAAAACAAAAGATTGCACTATTATTTCTAGCATTTTTCAAAAACGTGCAAGAAGTTTACAATTTTGCCATTTGTCATTTGACCTGAAATTGTTTTCTTCTTTGATGTTAAGCTATAGAACATAGATGTTAATAGACTCCTGCTCATGGAGTGCGGACGACTGCCAGACTGTCGCGTATGCGGATAACGGCGCGGATATCTTCAGAGGAAACTACTTCCAAACTCTATGTGACCTAATGACAAGAAAACTAAAAATACTGTCATTATAGGCAAATAATTGCGGGTTAGACGTAAACCCCACGAAAACAGAACTCGTAGAGGACTGTAAAGTTGTAAAGCCAAGAAAGGCACTCTATTGCCCCTCCTCACAGATAAGAAAGTTATATCTATGCCTCTGGACACCCCTTGGGTCGTTCCTCTTTCGACGTAGCTAGAGAGAGTTGACAATCAACGTCTGGACTTCACACTCCCGCAAGTAAGCAATAGACCAGCAGGGCTACCGTTATCGCTTCTGGGATAACGTTGTTAAAGGCACCCTCGATGTCTAGGAAAGTCATAAAGAAATACTACTGGAGAGCCGTACGTGTAGATTTGCCTATTCTGTTGGGATCCCGAGATAAAGTTGGGGTCTATGCAATTATTTAGGTGTATACTTATGAGTCGCTCTAGATGCTTTAATATGAAAAAAGATAGACTGATGGGTCTAAAGTCCTTTGCGCTGATATGTGATATCTTACAAGCTATGGATATAAAGCCAATTTTTGGCTATGGCCAATTCGTGGCTGTTGCGCCCGGATTTTGTAATTGGGCTGGACTTATATTGTCAGAGCCTAGGGACTTAAACGGCTTGAAGCTGTTTATTATCCATTTTAAATTTTCTTTTTATTGAAAAGGTTAAACTGGTGTAATCAATTCAGATTGCGTACAATTTAGGGTGGTAGGTTGTTCTGAGCTACCTGGGAAATGTGAACTTAAGAGGACAACCAGTCATATTTTTTCAGATAACCTAGAGTGGCGGTAGTTTTGTATTATTCTTATTTTTCTGTAGTACTCGATCTAGTTTTCCGTTATGAATTTTTCATTTTTATATACGTAAATATATTATATATTTCAAACATATATTATATACGTAAATATATTATATACATATCCCTTTTTATATTATTGATTATATCGTAATATTAAAGAAAAGAAAAATACAAATTAAATGAACAGTATTCATGATCAAGACTGACGGAAGAGACATAGAAAAGTTTGGTGGTGAACAGTTCATAAAACAGCACTTTATGAATCGGAGTTCATTCTGGGCCCCATTAATTATAGTGATATCAATTGTGGCACCGAAAAGAACTCCAAGGCCTTTAAACGTACGTATAATTTACAATAAACTTAAGTAGTAGTACTAGGAGTAATAAATATACACATTGAAGACAGGCTTATCTCAACAATATTGACCATTACTACCAGTATAACAAACCCATCCGGGGAGCACAGGGCATTCTCCTTGAGAGCGTATGCAATATTTTGATGAAGAATATGTAGTTCAGCATCATATCGCGTGCAGTTTATCGAATGTTCAGATCCCTTCCTCTCTGGTGAACCCCAATGAAAATGAAGCTGCACAGCCTTGTAGATACTTTTGAGTTTACATCCGCAAACCGCTGGTTGACTACAGTCTTCTGCGCAGGGTATTGTCATCTTCAGGGTATGACCATTGTTGGTTAGTTTTAGGGGACGGGACAAGGCCTTGTTGTAGTTAATGAATATTAACTCTGACGCCGTTGATCTGACCGCCTAATATTTAAATTACTTATGTAATTTAAAGAAAGTAAATATAGTGTGAAGCACTTACATTGGCTGTAGCTAGAGAAACGGGCGATTGTTGTCTGCCAGCGTTTACATTCCAGTCCTTTCCGTTTTGATCATAGTTAAAATGACTTAACCTTGCCAAATTTCCAAGTACACCATTCATTTCGAAATATGTACCGACTAATCTAAATGAATATAAATGTGGTTTTAATTGGGTTTTGCTAAGAAACAAATAAAAAATATGTTATATTTATTTTTAGCTGCACATGTTAAATTTATTTGATTGGTATTTTTATTTGATTTTTTCTTATATTTTTTTTTATCAGTAGTAGTAGTCGAATTTGATGTATATTCAATGAAATTCGTTTTTAAATTTATATCAGAGTTTTCTGGAAGATTGGCCTTTCATTTATTTCCTGCGGACTACGGTAATTGTTTATCAAAGGAAGACTGCGTTCGTCTAGCAAATCCCAAAATTTGGCGATCTGTCGTCTAGGTAGTCTCACAGAATCCGACAACACTGTCCAAGTAACAGATTCGGCGCAGTCAGGCGTAGTCAGTGAGCCTGTTTTACAATATAGAATATATAAATATATATGCCTAATAGTGAGAGTGAAAAATCTTCGTTGAATGCATACCATTATATGAGTAAAATCTTCCAGTAAAAATTCGTCCCAACAGATCGTTCATCGTTAATCGCCCAGCTATCGTTGTACTTGATTGATATTCAATAACTTGAGGCAATTGATCTAAGATTCGGTTAAGGCCAAAATGCGTCGAGAAAAGTGAAGGTACAGCCTGAAGCATGACTCCCAAAACGGCAAGACCATCTGGGCGCAAACTTGCTTCGGGTACCGTGGCATAACGAACATTCTTATGAACAATGTGCATTTCGACGTCGTAGCGTTCACCATTGATGAGATGCTCGGATCCACGACTGTTTTCCGAGCCCCAATGGAAGTGCACGCTCTGCGCTTCAAAGGTGCCTGGCAACAGGCCACCCTCGATGAAAGCACGCTGTCCGTTATTTGTGGGCGGCAAAGCAATGCTCGCTGAAGTACAGTTTAATACTGTAATTAAGGCACTGGTAAATCAAAATTACTACACACCTGAATGTCCATTGTTTGTCATCATCAGCGGTGACTGCAAGGCAAGATTGTAGTTCGTGAATTGAATTCGCGGAATGGGTCTGCGAATAGTCTGTGAAAAGGTAACTTTTATAAAAATCGTAAAGTGTTGTGAAGGTTTATGCTACTCACAGTGTTGTCCGACAATCTAATTGGAGATTGACTTTGGCCAGTATTGCATGTTCCCTCCCAATCGCTGCCTTGTTTGTCGTAGTTGAATTGTCCACTCGCCTGTTTGGCTGCCAACAGTAAGAACTGCAGAAAGACTATAAGTCCCCGACGATTTAAAAGACACATTTTCTGTTTCGATGCGTATGTTGAAGTTACAGGTAATTTCTGATGATTTGCACTCAATAACCCTTGCAGGAAGACTGCAGTAATTGTGCAATGGGACGCAGCAATTTATAGGCGCACAGACTGATTGGCTGGAGCTTCTTCAAAGATAAGAATGGCTCTCCTCAAACCCGGCTGCAAATTTGCATAGAGATTGCAAATGTACGACATGTTTGAATTTTTCCTCATCACCTGGTTCTAGCTGAGTGCACTTGGAAAAGTTTTCTTTCAATTGGTTTAGCCATTATTTATATAATTATTATATATGGTCATATAAACTTATGAATATATATATATATATATATATATATATATATATATATATATATAGAAATATATATATATGTATACTTACTTTGCAGTCTTAAATAATCGAAGTAAATCAATAAAATAAATTAAAAATTTAATATTATCAGTTGCACAAGTATCGCTGTGCAAAAATTTATTATGACATGAAAATTCAACTTTCAATATAAAATCTTCAACAGCTATTTACAAAATTTAATGCTTTTTTAAATAATTTCTTACAGAAATTTTTAAAAATAGATTTGAAGCAGCTCCCACAAAAAAAAAAAAAACAGTTGCCAAAAAGGTTCCTCCAGTTTTTCCATCTTTCAGATCGAATTTTCTCCTCTGATCACTTTCGTCCTAAAAGAAGTCGGCTGTGAACATATAAGCTTTCCAGCTCTTATGATACTAATACATATTTTTGTTTTTAACTTGATTTGCGAAATGATTTAAAAAGTTAACAGTGTGGCTTGTGTTTAATGAATATTAAAATTGTATATTAATAGAAAATACTCTGAATGCGTCTGGTATATCTCAATAATACGGTAGATCTCGCTGTAAGTATATATAGTAATAACGAAAATAAAAAGATAAGAGAGGGAGAAAGAGAAAGGGAAATATAGATAAATAGTGACAGAGAATATTACTATTTACAACCCTCCAATCACGTTTTTAACTATAGGCTATTAAATCATTTGAGTTGTGAGATAGACTATCTTAAGCAAGCTATGAAAATTATGACAAACATTTTTTTTACCAAGATTTATTCTCCTAGAATTCTGACATAAATTATTAAAATTATACTACTGATTTAGTTAAATTATATACTATATAAGAAGCAATCTCGAACCATCACACCAGCAACGTGTGGTAAAATGTTTCTTACATTTCAATGTCGGACTACTTATTATGTATAATATATTTTGTCTGCAATTCTTGATTTTTATTGTTTGCCGATAGTTTCCGGTATCCAGTTTGCTATATTTACTTCAGTTCATTATTTTTTTGTCCGTTTCTAACTTTCGAAAAAAATTGTTAAAATAATGATTTGTTATTTAAATTATATTTATTAAGATTTCAAGTCTATTATCGTTTCTTGTGAAAACCATAAATCTGCTGATATAGGTATACAAATAGGATATTGAATAATTTTTTAACACACTCCAGATTAATATTATCTTTTAACTCACTGCAGATTAATATTATCAGTGTGTCGTCAAACCAGAATAGGAAGCGGAACAGGGACCGTATGTGTAAATTAAAGTTCCATCAAAACCCAAATTACGGATCTGAAATTAATTGTCCCGAAAAGACCATATCAGAACCAAAACTTCGTAGGGGAACATTATACTGGCCGATGCCGTAACTTAGGTGTATGTAACACAGGTAAAGTTCAAGCAGTTCTTTAAGAACATGTATTCTAAATTTGAAGTCTGTAGCTGGTTTCAAATCCAGAATATATATACCTTATAGAGTCGGACATTCTTTCTTCTTCAGATATGCCCCTCCCATCGCTGATCGGAAGTGAGTACCTGTCTGACTTGGGAGATGATAGCAGGATGTTCTTAGCAACGTACGCTGATTAAACTATTATTTTGTGTGCGCACCAAGAGGCTCGTACTGTAGTAAGGCGGAATCAGTTCTTCTTGGATGAATTTATGAAATGGGCTAACTATTGGTGCTTTATGGTCAATGCTAACAAGACGGCGCATGTCATTTTCTCCAGGCGCAGACCTGTTCAATCATCGAATTTGCCAGCTATTAAGTTGAATGGGGAAGTTATTGAGTTGCGATCCAAGCAGAAGTATCTGGGTCTACTTTTAGATCAGAAGCTGTTGATGCATAGTCATGTCACCCAACTCTGCATCAGACTTTCTGCCCTTTGCAAGAAGCTTGACTGTCTGCTTGGTAGATGTAGTGTGCTGCATAAACACTGCAAAATAGTGGTTTATAAGCAATTGATGGTATCAATCTGGCAGTATGCTTTTCCAATTTGGGGAGCGTTAGTTTCAGACACCCAAGTGCGCCGCATTGAAACTAAGCAGAATGTAATTGTTCGGAAGATTGTAAATGCCAGTTATTACACCAGGAACCAGGTGATAAAAGATGCTTATAACATCAGGACGGCTGAGGAAGTATTTCAGGTGGCCAGTTGCCGATATGCTTCTTCGTTGGGCTCGCATCCGAATGTGGAGGCTCGCAGGCTGCTATTTCAGCCGTTTGTGCCTAGACGTCTTTTGCGTCCTAGGTACACTCAGCAGTTGGATACATCCTGCCACTTCAGCGCCAGTTCAAGGTGCGACCGTCACTTGAGGAAGTATTGCCGTCTCTCATTAAAATTGAGCAGAATGCAGCACATGAAGCCAGGGAACTGGACCGGCTGCGTCAGCTATCTCAGCAGTATGCTGGGAGGTTCAACGAGATGATAATTAGCACGCTCCGCCGCAAGTTTAGAGATGGCTTTATCTCTCGTGAGAGAATGTAGGTGATCATTGCAAATCAGCCTGCTCAAATCCAGGATATTATTTTGCCACAGATGCACCTTGGCACTTTGCATGCTACGCAGCAGCTACGGAAAGTGCGCCCACCTGCTCCGTTTGATGGAAGGAAGATTAACTCTTTACGTCGTGACTTGGCCGTATTACTCGGGAGAACCTTGAGCTGGAGATTCGGGGCCAGCCAACTCATATTCAAGAGTTGGTTCTGTCTCCAGTGCGGATTGTTGACAATGGGACTGATCGGCAGCAGGTTGAGCCATTGCTGCTGGAAAGGAAGAGTGATCCCCTTGATGGAAGATACTAGCTTGCCAGTGCGTCCCAGAGTCCATATAGAGCAAGTTTTGATTTTGCCCCCACTTCAATTACCGTTATTTCCTGGCAGTGTAGCCATGCAGCTTCAGCAGGAGAATCCCCCCAAAGATGATAATCTTGAGACTTTGCGGCAGGAGCTTGAGAAGAGCATGGATGATGAGCTCCTTCTTGAGCAGCGGAAGTTTGAGCAAGTGTTTGAGCCAACTGGGCAGTCACGGTGTGGAACTTTGGGGTCCACTGATATTCATCGTCAGCATCATCTGCAGATGCAGCAAGCTCAAGTCGCCTCCGTTAAACGTATGTGTACAACTCCACATATGCCATCTAAACGGGTATGCATGCACCCATGCATGAAGGGACCTGCGATACGTCCTCCCAGTGCTGTTTCGTTACTTGCTCCTGGCATTCGTAGAAGTAACCCGGAAAAACGGAAAGTAAAGAAGGTTCTGCCCCCTGCAAAACGAATTTGTATTCGTGAGCATGACCAGCCAAATCGGATGCATCCACAAGTGCCGGTGTCTTCGGATCGGATTTTGCTGTCCTGGCAACGACAGCAGAATTTTGAGAAGACGCTGCAGCAATGGCTACAATTGAACCCGCTGTATGCCCATGGACTTGGGTATCAATCTAGCTGGTTTGATGTTTGCTTTCCGGCTCAACTTTGGCGGTCTGTGCACAGCTGGAGGCTGCAGGCTTATCGGAAGACGCGACCTCCTGACAGACGGCTAAGTCTATAAATACTTTTTATGTGTGATCTTTTAAAAGAAGAAAAAAGCTGTAAATAAAGGATAATAATAAGATATAAGTTGACGACCTGGAAATTTGTTTGTTTGAACTTGGATTACGGATTGCGAATTTTGTGCTACTTACCACCTTCCTCTTAATTCCGCTTACAGCTGACATATGCGACAGACGATTCTTCTTACCCACAACTTTCCAATCAGCATCAAGCATCTCTGGCGTGGTCTTTTGTTGCAATTTAGAACCGCCGTCACCAATTTCCACACCACCCACAGAGATAATAGTTTCACAATCAGAAGAACCGGAAAGGTCACAATATCCAATAGATTTACATTCCTCACTGGTCAATAGCGAACCAAGAGGCAATTCCTTCTTCACCAATTCAGTCTCTGGATAAGCTGTTCCATCAGCCATCAAATTATCCACAGCTGTATCTGAATCACCATCTTCCGAAAAATCCATCGAATCAATTTCATTAAAAGCATCCTATTCGTATCCATTTTCATTCCAGGTCAACAAAATTATCCGTTATCAGGTAAGTAGCACAAAATTCAAAATTCGCAATCCGTAATCCAAGTTCAAACAAACAAAATTTCCAGGTCGTCAACTTATATCTTATTATTATCCTTTATTTACAGCTTTTTTCTTCTTTTTTAAAAAATTCCGGGATATACGGGCATCCGCCCATGGGATAGAAGCTCCCTGCTTCACGCACGATATATTTCACTTATTTTATTTTATTGTTTCACGATTTAATTCCGTTTTCATATTTTCAATTTATTTTTATTTTTTTTTTTACTTGTGTTCCCGTTGGAACATTGGAGGCAACTGATGACTGAATTAAAACTGTCGCCAGCTAGCCCTATTTTATTTTTCGTTGCTCTATCATAGCAACCTACAAAATACAATTCACATGCCAATTGACAAATTTTGAAGGGGCAACTCTGGACAATAAAAAAAAAGGTCCAGCTGTATTGGCTGCAGCAACTGCATCTGCATCAGCACAACGGGGTTGTACTCGCGGTTTAGACCACGGAGGACCATCTAAATCCAAGTTCCCCATTGTGTGAGCGGCTTGAAAAAACGTCACGATAAAAAGACCATGGAGGTCCAAGAGGTGCCAGATGAAAACAAACTGCATCTGCGGGTGGAGCGATGTCTAAAGCAAGAGTCCAAGGAGGACCATCCAGGTAAGTAGTCACATTAAAGGAAAACGCAAACTTTGAAGCGGCAGGTGGAGCCTAACTGGCCGCTTAAGATGCAATCTGTTGATGGTACGCCTACCTGGACGCGAACCAATTCTGAGAAGGCTGAAGAATTTGTTCATCATCACGTTTCAAGCCCAACTGTTTGAACACGGAGGAAAGTTGCTGGTGAATTACAGCTACTGCAGCAGCAGCGGATTGCGGGCGGTGGCGGTGCGTCTGTCTCCTCCTATCGTCCCATAAGCCTCTTGCCTGGCTTCTCGAAGCTGTTTGAGAGAGTGCTTATGCGGAGACTTTTTGAGTGTTAAGACTTTGCCAATGCCGTGCCTAGCCATCAGTATTCCAGTTCTTTCCGTTTTGATCATAGTTAAAATGGATTGAACTTGGAAACAATTAATTTAAAAAATTTTACTGACTGATCTAAACTATAAACTCAATTGCAAATTTTTAGGTGCATATTACACGTTTAATTGGTTGGTAAGTTTTTTTTTTTGTCAGTAGTAGTAGTACATTTTTATTAATATTCAGTGAAATTCGTTCTAAAATGTATCTCGGAGATCTCTGGAAGATTGGTCTTCCATTTATTTCATGCGTCGCCGGCGTAGTCAGTGAGGCTGTATTACAATGTTTAATATACAAATATACATGCAAAAATCTTCGTTGAATGCATACCTATAGATGAGTAAAACCTACCAGTAGAAATGTCTCCCAACAGATGGTTCATCGTTAATCGCCCAGCTATCGTTGTACTTGATTAATATTCAATAACTTGAGGCAATTGATCTAAGATTCGGTTAAGGCCAAATTGCGTCGAGATCAGTGAAGGTACAGCCTGAAACATGACTGTCAACGCGGCAAGACCATCTGGACGCAAACTTGCTTCGGCTACCGTGGCATAGCGAACATTCTTATGAACAATGTGCATTTCGACGTCGTAGCGTTCACCATTGATGAGATGCTCGGATCCACGACTGTTTTCCGAGCCCCAATGGAAGTGCACGCTCTGCGCTTCAAAGGTGCCTGGCAACAGGCCACCCTCGATGAAAGCACGCTGTCCGTTATTTGTGGGCGGCAAAGCAATGCTCGCTGAAGTACAGTTTAATACTGTAATTAAGGCACTGGTAAATCAAAATTACTACACACCTGAATGTCCATTGTTTGTCATCATCAGCGGTGACTGCAAGGCCCGATTGTAGTTCGTGAATTGAATTCGCGGAATGGGTCTGCGAATAGTCTGTGAAAAGGTAACTTTTATAAAAATCGTCCAGTGTTGTGAAGGTTTATGCTTGTCCGCCAATCTAATTGGAGATTGACTTTGGCCAGTTTCGCATTTTCCCTCCCAATCGCCTTGTTGGTCGTAGTTGAATTGTCCACTCGCCAATTTGGCTGCCAACAGTAAGAACTGCAGCAAGACTATAAGTCCCAGACGGCTTAAGATACACATTTTCTGTATTGATGCGTAAGTAGAAGTTACAGCTAATTTCTGACGATTTGCACTCAATAACCCTTGCAGGAAGACTGCGGTAATTGTGCGATGGGACGCAGCAATTTATAGGCGCCTAGGCTGCTTGGCTGGAGCTTCTTCAAAGATAAGAATGGCGTTTCTTGCTTAGCTCTCCTCAAACCCGATTGCAAATTTGCATAGAAATTGCAACGTGTTCGACATGTTTGAATTTTTCCTCATCACTGCCTCAGTCAACTGCATTAGTGCCCCTGACACTGATTCATCAAACTTCTTTCTATATAATAAAAGAAAGATAGAAAGAGCTGTAAAATCTTGTTCCATCTGGCTGCACTTGGAAAAAGGGTTCTTTCATTTGGCCATTATTTATCAATTTATTTATAAAAATTTTTTGTTTATAACATATCTATTATTAATTGTCATTTAATTTTGTATTTATGTATTTATATTTCCAGCCCATATATCCCAGCCTAAAAGAGTCGAAATAAATCAATAAAATAAAATAATTAGTGCAACAAGTACCGCTATGAAAAATGTATTCAGTCATGAAAATTCATTTTCCAAGGTACAAATTTGAACAGAGATTTAAGAAATTGTATTCATTTTGAAATATATTTGTATACAAATCTTATAAAATTCATGGTTTTCCCTCCTCTGAGCACTTTCGCCCTAAAAAGAATCGGCACTGAATATTTAAGTAAAAGAGATGAGTGAGGATATACTCGTATATATATATATTTAATATTGTTTTTAATTGGGTTTTGCGAAATGAAATAAAAGACTGACACCGTGTTTTGTTTAATTCATATTGTATAATTGCTTAATTATAGAAAACTAAACCGCAGCTGCTCAATTCAATTGCGTATTCATTGTACTCTACACTGATTGTTATTTTATGCGTTCATGTTTTTACTCCATTTTGCACGCGCATTCACTCAATGCAATTTGTTTTGAGTACGCTACGAATTGCACCGCGACCTACTCGATCTATTGTGCCCCCTTCTGAGCCTATAGCTCTTCCATCAGCCCTTCCCGCACGAATGTGAGGATCTTTGTAGGGTTGGGGTCTTCTGTGTCTCTAAAATTCGTAACATGCATCCCTAGAAGGCTGCATCTTCTTCTAGTTAAGGCGACAGATTCTGCTATGATGTGCATCGAGGAATCCTTCTCTCTTTCACAAATCCTGCACAGATCGCTATTGAATATACCTAGTTTAGTTAGGTGACTTCTTAGTGAACAGTGTCCTGTCAATAGACCGGTAAGTATTTTAAGGCTGTTCTTTCCCATAGTTATAATTTGTTTAAATTGTATAAGATTACAACCACCTAGGAGGCATCTGGCTTTTTGGAGTCCTGCTGCCTCTGACCAGCTCCGTTGCCGTCTCTGTCTCTCCTCGTTTCTAAGTTCCATAGTGTGTCTTCCTATGCAACAATACGGTTCTGTCCCTGTTAGAGGCCTTTCTGCCCCCATTCTTGCTTGCTTATAAGCCGCCTCGTTTCCCGCTATGTCCATGTGCCTCAGTATCCCTCGCAGGGTAAGCCTGTTGTGAGTCCCGAGTGGGTCTTGCTTGGAACGAACCTCATGGACTACTTTCGATGTTATCTTATTCTCCATTGAAGCGTTTAATGCTGCTTGACTATCGGATAGGATGGATATATCCGTATTCCGATAGTTACGTTCTATGTTGAAGTCCGCACATCTCCCTATCGCACACACCTCAGTCTGAAATATGCTTGAGTGCGTTCCCAGGGATTCATGGTAAAATACCCGAGGTGAGTGAACCATCGGTGTACCATTTTATGGTTTGCGGTTTCATGGGATGGACTTCATCCAGAGTTGCCCATTCCCTTTTACTACTCATATGAAATTTCGCTCGAATATGTATTCCGCTACCATTTCGTCCCTAGGTTGCGTCAGTAGGGGTAGTTCGTTTGAAAGGAGTTGGGCATCTTTATGGCTTAGGATATGGTTGCCGCCAACTCCTTCTGCCGATATCCTAAGAAGCGTGGCTTTCTGCTTGAGCCTTATGATATGGTGGAGTGGTGTGAGCTCCATTAAGGCTTCAAGGGCCATTGTTGGGCACGTGCGCATAGCTCCTGTCATACATACGCAGGCCATTCTTTGCAACTTTTGTAGTTGTTTCTTCACGGTGATCATCCGCGCCCTGTTACCCCATGCTACCACACCATAGGTTAACATGGGTCTTACTACCATCAGGTATAGCCATCTTAATATCTTTGGTGATGCACCCCATGATTTACCGGCAATACTAAGACATGTGTAAAGCGCCCTGGAGCACTTTGATATCGTGTTTTGCAGATGGGTGCCAAAGTTAAGCCTGCTGTCAAATGTGACTCCCAGGTATTTGACCTCCCTACTCGTTTCTAGTAGGGTCCCTGAGAGCCATATTTGTCTCATCCTCTTTAACTTATGTCGTCTGGTAAAGGGGACGATGACTGTTTTCGTAGGGTTTAGGTTGAGTCCAACCTCCATACACCAGTCATAAGTTATCCTTATCCCTGACTGGACTATGTCACAGAGTGATTCTTCAAATTTGCCTCGCGCCATGATAACAATGTCATCGGCATGTCCTTAACATTGAATACAACTCTTAGCAAGTCTGTTTAGTAGTTCGTCTACTATCAGACTCCAGAGTAGCGGAGATAACACCCCCCCCCCCCCCCCCCTTGGGGACAGCCTTTGGTAGTTAGGACTGTTACAGTGCTATCATGTAATTATGCATCAAAGGCACCTTCTACATCTAAGAAGGCGCACAGTGCTTCTTCTTTATTATCAATTGCCGCACTCAAAGTACGTCGTAGCTGATAAAGTGCAGTGTCCGTGGACCTGCCTACTTTGTATGCATGCTGCGTTGGGTGCAGCGACCTTTTTTTAAGCAAAGTGCTTCTGATTTTGTAGTCCACTAGCTTTTCCAACGTTTTCAGTAAAAACGATGTTAAGCTGATGGGTCTGAAGACTTTGGGTCGGTAATATCTTTCTTCCCAGCCTTGGGGATGAAGACAACCCTAGCTCTCCTTTATGCGCCCGCTATGTATCCGAGGGCTAGGCTACTTACTAATGCTTTCCTAATACGGGAGAGGAGTATTTCCTGTTCCGTTTGAAGGAAGGCTGCCGATATGCCGTCCATTCCAGGGGACTTATAGGGCTGGAATGTTCCAATTGCGCAATTAAGTCTCTCCCTTGTGACTGTCAACTTGGCGCATTCCCAGTCGTCAGTTGACGGCCTGTATCTACTTACTCTTTCGATAGCCTCTTCCTGCAGTGGTGTACTTCCTGGGAAGTGCGTCTCGAAGAGTAGTATTAGTTTCTGCACATTACTGCTCGTAAAGGAGTTATCTTTACGCGTCAGTGCTAAGTTTGCATCAGGCGTTCGTTTCGCCAGTGCTCCACGGACTTGTGCTGACTATGCTTTCGCAGAAGTTTCTATATTTCTTCCGTTTTGCCTTTCTGATCACCTTATTATAGGATGTCAGACTTTCACGATACTGTTCCCATATTCTTTGCCTTATTAAAGATGCGATGTGTGGTGACGCGCAGCCTTTCCAATGAGCATCTTTTTCCATGCATTTTTCCCTACCGGGCAATTATCCTGTTGGGGGTGTCGAGCGGTGGTGTGTGCTGCTTCGCCTCTTGGGAGCTGGTGCTGTAGCCGCTTCCCTGGGCTCTGTGGACTTTTTCTTCAACAGAAGCAAGTCCTTGCTGGAGGTACCGTAGGTACCACTCGACCCTCGAACCGTAGAGGTTCTGCCGGATCAGATCATCCACCGGGTTGACCCTCGGTGGCAGGAGGGCTAATTTTTAGACCGGGCCCCCAGTCAAGCTGACTCTCGGCACGGTTCTTAGTCCGGCCCGGAGTGAGGTGCGGAGACAGGATGGGTATAGGTAATAGTGTGGGAAAATAGGGGGTAGTGAAAGGCTATGCTTCAAAAGGCTGCAACACAAGCGCCGGTACGAAGTGTCGGTACGATTGACAATATCGCACCCGCTGTTTATCCGGGACTGATTATTTACGATGAATCTCGTATTATTCGCAGCTAACCTCTTCGGGGGGAGGCCGTTTGCTATCCGCAATCCGCGAGTTTAGACCAGGTATGAATGAACATAAATGAAACCTTTTCTTCAATACGATTAAATCCCAAGGCCCTGACAATATAAGTTCAGCGCAATTACAAAATGCAACACCCACAAATTGACTACATGCAATTTTCTAAAAAGCTCCCAAGACTGGCCAAATCCCTCCCGCTTTGCTTCAGTCAGAAATCATCTTTATACCCAAATCATATTTATATCCAAAGATGTTATGCGGTGCGGAGTAAACTCCAACGCGATTTCCGAGCTTTGTGCCATCTGTGTAGAAAGCTACGGTTGCTGGTGGACCGGGTGTTTCGTGTCTTATGGTCTTATGGTCGAAAGTGAGCCAATTAAGAACAAGTGGCAAATCGAGTACAAGACGAATTATGACAAAGACGGTTTAGCACCCAACTTGTTGAAGGAAGGAAGCTCGCTAGTACATTTCTTTCTCCATATAAAATTAAGACTAGCGCAACGGTCGATATAAGGTCAAAAAAGCTGCTCAAGATATGAAAATGCATACGAGGAATGGATGACGTTTGGGCCAGACTTCGATGATCAAGATGACCGAATGTAACGAGAATTTACAGTAGGATTACAGTGCTGTTGGGTGGCAACGCTGGTTAACAGATCTATTAGCAGCATAAGCATTCGTCTTAGAGGAAGAGTCGTAGAAGAACAGCAGAACGAGAGAGTCGAGTTCGTGAAGCTCAAGGTCGTCAAAGTCCCGAGTACCTAAAGTGGGAAAGTTGTCGGTGCGTCGAGGAAATAAATCGTTGGTTTTTAAAGTCGAACATTGCCTTGTACATCCAATAGGCATCTTTCACTAAAATATACTGAATAATAAACAGGACATAATCATTCCTACATTATATTATATATTATATATAATATATTTGATATATATAATAATATTGATTGTTCTGTGCCAGACAGTCCATTCCAATCGTTTCTTGTCGAAGTACACAATTCATTTCAAAATCCGTACCGACTTGTCTAAACGAATACGTATGTGGTTTTAATTGCGATCTGCTAAGAAACCATAAAAAATATGTGAAACTCAACTGCGAATTTTTAGCTGCATATGTCAGTTTATTTGGTTAGTATTTTTTGTTATTTTTTCTTCTGTTTTTTTATCAGTAGTAGTCGTCGTATATATATTCAGTGAAATTCGTTTTAAAACTTATATCACAGTTCGCAGGAAGATTGGCCTTCCATTTATTTGCTGCAGACTACGGTAGTTGTTTCTCAAAGGAAGACTGCGTTCGTCTAGCAAATCCCAAAATTTGGCGATCTGTCGTCTAGGTAGTCTTACAGAATCCGTTAACACAATCCAAGTAACAGATTCGGCGCATTCAGGCATAGTCATGGAGCCTGTTTTACCATATAGAATATATAAATATATATGCATAATAGTGAGAGTGAAAAATCTTTGTTAAATGCATACCACTATATGAGTAAAATCTTCCAGTAGAAATTCCTCCCAACAGATCGTTCATCGTGAATGGCCCAGCTATCGTCGTACTAGATTGGTATCTGATAATTTGAGGCAATCGATCTAAGATTCGGATAAGGCCAAAATGCGTCGAGAAATGTGAAGGTACAGCCTGAAACATGACTGTCAACGCGACAAGACCATCTGGACGCAAACTTGCTTCGGCAAACGTGGCATAGCGAACATTTCTATGAACAATGTGCATCTCGACGTCGTAGCGATGACCATTGATGAGATGCTCGGATCCACGACTGTTGGCCGAGCCCCAATGGAAGTGCACGCTATCCGCTTCAAAGGTGCCTGGCAACAGGCCGCCCTCGATGGAAGCACGCTGTCCGTTATTTGTGGGCGGCAAAACAATGTTCGCTGAAGTACAGTTTAATACTGTAATTAAGGCACTGATAAAATAAAATTGCTACACACCTGTATGTCCATTGTTTGTCATTATCAGCGGTGACAGAAAGGCCCGATTGTAGTTCGTGAATCGAATTCGCGGAATGGGTACGCGAATAGCCTGTGAAAGGTAACTTTGCTTGAAAACGTCCAGTGTTGTGAAGGCTTATGCTACTCACAGTGTTGTCCGACAATCTAATTGGAGATTGACTTCGGCCAGTTGCGCATGTTCCCGCCCAATCCCTGCCATGTTGGTCGTGGTTGAATTGTCCACTCGCCTGTTTGGCTGCCAACAGTAAGAACTGCAGAAAGACTATAAGTCCCCGACGATTTAAAAGACACATTTTCTGTTTCGATGCGTATGTTGAAGTTACAGGTAATTTCTGACGATATGCACTGAAAAACGCTTGTAAGAAGACTGCAATAATTGTGCAATGTGACGCAGCAATTTATAGGCGCAGAGTCTGCTTGGCGGGAACTTCTTTATACTTAATTATAGAAAACTAAACCGCAGCTGCTCAATTCAATTGCGTATTCATTGTACTCTACACTGATTGTTATTTTATGCGTTCATGTTTTTACTCCATTTTGCACGCGCATTCACTCAATGCAATTTGTTTTGAGTACGCTACGAATTGCACCGCGACCTACTCGATCTATTGTGCCCCCTCCTGAGCCTATAGCTCTTCCATCAGCCCTTCCCGCACGAATGTGAGGATCTTTGTAGGGTTGGGGTCTTCTGTGTCTCTAAAATTCGTAACATGCATTCCTAGAAGGCTGCATCTTCTTGTAGTTAAGGCGACAGATTCTGCTATGATGTGCATCGAGGAATCCTTCTCTCTTTCACAAATCCTGCACATATCGCTATTGAATATACCTAGTTTAGTTAGGTGACTTCTTAGTGAACAGTGTCCTGTCAATAGACCGGTAAGTATTTTAAGGCTGTTCTTTCCCATAGTTATAATTTGTTTAAATTGTATAAGATTACAACCACCTAGGAGGCATCTGGCTTTTTGGAGTCCTGCTGCCTCTGACCAGCTCCGTTGCCGTCTCTGTCTCTCCTCGTTTCTAAGTTCCAGTTGTATAGTGTGTCTTCCTATGCAACAATACGGTTCTGTCCCTGTTAGAGGCCTTTCTGCCCCCATTCTTGCTTGCTTATAAGCCGCCTCGTTTCCCGCTATGTCCATGTGCCTCAGTATCCCTCGCAGGGTAAGCCTGTTGTGAGTCCCGAGTGGGTCTTGCTTGGAACGAACCTCATGGACTACTTTCGATGTTATCTTATTCTCCATTGAAGCGTTTAATGCTGCTTGACTATCGGATAGGATGGATATATCCGTATTCCGATAGTTACGTTCTATGTTGAAGTCCGCACATCTCCCTATCGCACACACCTCAGTCTGAAATATGCTTGAGTGCGTTCCCAGGGATTCATGGTAAAATACCCGAGGAGAGTGAACCATCGGTGTACCATTTTATGGTTTGCGGTTTCATGGGATGGACTTCATCCAGAGTTGCCCATTCCCTTTTACTACTCATATGAAATTTCGCTCGAATATGTATTCCGCTACCATTTCGTCCCTAGGTTGCGTCAGTAGGGGTAGTTCGTTTGAAAGGAGTTGGGCATCTTTATGGCTTAGGATATGGTTGCCGCCAACTCCTTCTGCCGATATCCTAAGAAGCGTGGCTTTCTGCTTGAGCCTTATGATATGGTGGAGTGGTGTGAGCTCCATTAAGGCTTCAAGGGCCATTGTTGGGCACGTGCGCATAGCTCCTGTCATACATACGCAGGCCATTCTTTGCAACTTTTGTAGTTGTTTCTTCACGGTGATCATCCGCGCCCTGTTACCCCATGCTACCACACCATAGGTTAACATGGGTCTTACTACCATCAGGTATAGCCATCTTAATATCTTTGGTGATGCACCCCATGATTTACCGGCAATACTAAGACATGTGTAAAGCGCCCTGGAGCACTTTGATATCGTGTTTTGCAGATGGGTGCCAAAGTTAAGCCTGCTGTCAAATGTGACTCCCAGGTATTTGACCTCCCTACTCGTTTCTAGTAGGGTCCCTGAGAGCCATATTTGTCTCATCCTCTTTAACTTATGTCGTCTGGTAAAGGGGACGATGACTGTTTTCGTAGGGTTTAGGTTAAGTCCAACCTCCATACACCAGTCATAAGTTATCCTTATCCCTGACTGGACTATGTCACAGAGTGATTCTTCAAATTTGCCTCGCGCCATGATAACAATGTCATCGGCATGTCCTTAACATTGAATACAACTCTTAGCAAGTCTGTTTAGTAGTTCGTCTACTATCAGACTCCAGAGTAGCGGAGATAACACCCCCCCCCCCCCCCCCCCCTTGGGGACAGCCTTTGGTAGTTAGGACTGTTACAGTGCTATCATGTAATTATGCATCAAAGGCACCTTCTACATCTAAGAAGGCGCACAGTGCTTCTTCTTTATTATCAATTGCCGCACTCAAAGTACGTCGTAGCTGATAAAGTGCAGTGTCCGTGGACCTGCCTACTTTGTATGCATGCTGCGTTGGGTGCAGCGACCTTTTTTTAAGCAAAGTGCTTCTGATTTTGTAGTCCACTAGCTTTTCCAACGTTTTCAGTAAAAACGATGTTAAGCTGATGGGTCTGAAGACTTTGGGTCGGTAATATCTTTCTTCCCAGCCTTGGGGATGTAGACAACCCTAGCTCTCCTTTATGCGCCCGCTATGTATCCGAGGGCTAGGCTACTTACTAATGCTTTCCTAATACGGGAGAGGAGTATTTCCTGTTCCGTTTGAAGGAAGGCTGCCGATATGCCGTCCATTCCAGGGGACTTATAGGGCTGGAATGTTCCAATTGCCCAATTAAGTCTCTCCCTTGTGACTGTCAACTTGGCGCATTCCCAGTCGTCAGTTGACGGCCTGTATCTACTTACTCTTTCGATAGCCTCTTCCTGCAGTGGTGTACTTCCTGGGAAGTGCGTCTCGAAGAGTAGTATTAGTTTCTGCACATTACTGCTCGTAAAGGAGTTATCTTTACGCGTCAGTGCTAAGTTTGCATCAGGCGTTCGTTTCGCCAGTGCTCCACGGACTTGTGCTGACTATGCTTTCGCAGAAGTTTCTATATTTCTTCCGTTTTGCCTTTCTGATCACCTTATTATAGGATGTCAGACTTTCACGATACTGTTCCCATATTCTTTGCCTTATTAAAGATGCGATGTGTGGTGACGCGCAGCCTTTCCAATGAGCATCTTTTTCCATGCATTTTTCCCTACCGGGCAATTATCCTGTTGGGGGTGTCGAGCGGTGGTGTGTGCTGCTTCGCCTCTTGGGAGCTGGTGCTGTAGCCGCTTCCCTGGGCTCTGTGGACTTTTTCTTCAACAGAAGCAAGTCCTTGCTGGAGGTACCGTAGGTACCACTCGACCCTCGAACCGTAGAGGTTCTGCCGGATCAGATCATCCACCGGGTTGACCCTCGGTGGCAGGAGGGCTAATTTTTAGACCGGGCCCCCAGTCAAGCTGACTCTCGGCACGGTTCTTAGTCCGGCCCGGAGTGAAGTGCGGAGACAGGATGGGTATAGGTAATAGTGTGGGAAAATAGGGGGTAGTGAAAGGCTATGCTTCAAAAGGCTGCAACACAAGCGCCGGTACGAAGTGTCGGTACGATTGACAATATCGCACCCGCTGTTTATCCGGGACTGATTATTTACGATGAATCTCGTATTATTCGCAGCTAACCTCTTCGGGGGGAGGCCGTTTGCTATCCGCAATCCGCGAGTTTAGACCAGGTATGAATGAATATAAATGAAACCTTTTCTTCAAGACGATTAAATCCCAAGGCCATGACAATATAAGTTCAGCGCAATTACAAAATGCGGGCGCAACAGCCACAAATTGACTACATGCAATTTTCTAAAAAGCTCTCAAGACTGGCCAAATCCCTCCCGCTTTGCTTCAGTCAGAAATCATCTTTATACCCAAATCATATTTATATCCAAAGATGTTATGCGGTGCGGAGTAAACTCCAACGCGATTTCCGAGCTTTGTGCCATCTGTGTAGAAAGCTACGGTTGCTGGTGGACCGGGTGTTTCGTGTCTTATGGTCTTATGGTCGAAAGTGAGCCAATTAAGAACAAGTGGCAAATCGAGTACAAGACGAATTATGACAAAGACGGTTTAGCACCCAACTTGTTGAAGGAAGGAAGCTCGCTAGTACATTTCTTTGTCCATATAAAATTAAGACTAGCGCAACGGTCGATATAAGGTCAAAAAAGCTGCTCAAGATATGAAAATGCATACGAGGAATGGATAACGTTTGGGCCAGCTTTCGATGATCAGGATGACCGAATGTAACGAGAATTTACAGTAGGATTACAGTGCTGTTGGGTGGCAACGCTGGTTAACAGATCTATTAGCAGTATAAGCATTCGTCTTAGAGAAAGAGTCGTAGAAGAACAGCAGAACGAGAGAGTCGAGTTCGTAAAGCTCAAGGTCGTCAAAGTCCCGAGTACCTAAAGTGGGAAAGTTGTCGGTGCGTCGAGGAAATAAATCGTTGGTTTTTAAAGTCGAACATTGCCTTGTACATCCAATAGGCATCTTTCACTAAAATATACTGAATAATAAACAGGACATAATCATTCCTACATTATATTATATATTATATATAATATATTTGATATATATAATAATATTGATTGTTCTGTGCCAGACAGTCCATTCCAATCGTTTCTTGTCGAAGTACACAATTCATTTCAAAATCCGTACCGACTTGTCTAAACGAATACGTATGTGGTTTTAATTGCGATCTGCTAAGAAATCATAAAAAATATGTTAAACTCAACTGCGAATTTTTAGCTGCATATGTCAAGTTTATTTGGTTGGTATTTTTTGTGTGAAATTCGTTTTAAAACTTATATCAGAGTTCGCTGGAAGATTGGCCTTCCATTTATTTCCTGCGGACTACGGTAATTGTTTATCAAAGGAAGACTGCGTTCGTCTAGCAAATCCCATAATTTGGCGATCTGTCGTCTAGGTAGTCTCACAGAATCCGAGAACACAGTCCAAGTAACAGATTCGGCGCAGTCAGGCGTAGTCAGTGAGCCTGTTTTACAATATAGAATATATAAATATATATGCATAATAGTGAGAGTGAAAAATCTTCGTTGAATACATACCATTATATGAGTAAAATCTTCCAGTAAAAATTCGTCCCAACAGATCGTTCATCGTTAATCGCCCAGCTATCATCGTACTAGATTCATATTGAGTAACTTGAGGCAATCGATTTAAGATTCGGTTAAGGCCAAAATGCGTCGAGAAAAGTGAAGGTACAGCCTGAAGCATGACTCCCAAAACGGCAAGACCATCTGGACGCAAACTTGCTTCGGCTACCGTGGCATAGCGAACATTCTTATGAACAATGTGCATTTCGACGTCGTAGCGTTGACCATTGATGAGATGCTCGGATCCACGACTGTTGGCCGAGCCCCAATGGAAGTGCACGCTCTGCGCTTCAAAGGTGCCTGGCAACAGGCCGCCCTCGATGGAAGCACGCTGTCCGTTATTTGTGGGCGGCAAAACAATGTTCGCTGAAGTACAGTTTAATACTGTAATTAAGGCACTGATAAATCAAAATTACTACACACCTGTATGTCCATTGTTTGTCATCATCAGCGGTGACTGCAAGGCCCGATTGTAGTTCGTGAATCGTATTCGTGGAATGGGTCTGCGAATAGCCTGTGAAAGGTAACTTTGCTAGAAAACGTCCAGTGTTGTGAAGGCTTATGCTACTAACAGTGTTGTCCGCCAATCTAATTGGAGATTGACTTCGGCCAGTGGCGCATGTTCCCGCCCAATCCCTGCCTTGTTGGTCGTAGTTGAATTGTCCACTCGCCTGTTTGGCTGCCAAGAGTAAGAATTGCAGAAAGACTATAAGTCCCCGACGATTTAAAAGACACATTTTCTGTTTCGATGCGTATGTTGAAGTTACAGGTAATTTCTGACGATATGCACTGAATAACGCTTGTAAGAAGACTGCAATAATTGTGCAATGTGACGCAGCAATTTATAGGCGCAGAGTCTGCTTGGCGGGAGCTTCTGAAGCAAAGATAAGAGGTCTTTTTTTGCTCAGCTCTTGTCAAGCCCGGTTGAAAATTTGTATAGAGGTTGCAAACTGTTCGGCATGTTTGAATTTTGTCCTCATCACTGCCTCAGTCAACTGCATTAGTGCCCCTGACACTGATTCATCAAACTTCTTTCTATATAATAAAAGAAAGATAGAAAGAGCTGTAAAATCTTGTTCCATCTGGCTGCACTTTGAAAAAGGGTTCTTTCATTTGGCCATTATTTATCAATTTATTTATATATATTTTTTCTTTATAATATATTTATTATTAAATGCCATTTAATTTTTTATTTATGTATTTATATTTCCAGCCCATATATCCCAGCCTAAAAGAGTCGAAAATTCATTTTCCAAGGTACAAATTTGAACAGAGATTTAAGAAATGGTATTCATTGAAATATATTTGTACACAAATCTTATAAAATTCATGGTTTTCCCTCCTCTGATCACTTTCGCCCTAAAAAGAATCGGCACTGAATATTTAAGTAAAAGAGATGAGTGAGTATATATATATATATATATTTAATATTGTTTTTAATTGGGTTTTGCGAAATGAAATAAAAGACTGACACCGTGTTTTGTTTAATTCATATTGTATAATTGCTTAATTATAGAAAACTAAACCGCAGCTGCTCAATTCAATTGCGTATTCATTGTACTCTACACTGATTGTTATTTTATGCGTTCATGTTTTTACTCAATTTTGCACGCGCATTCACTCAATACAATTTGTTTTGAGTAAGCTAGGATTCGATTTGCTTATTTGATTGTAGTCTGTACTCAAAGAAGCTGCAGGTTGAATACAGACGTGCAGACACACTAGCGGAAATGATAATTAAATATCAGTATTCAAGCTAATCGCACAACAAGCCATTATGTATTATAAAATATATTTTCACATTTTCTTGTCGTTATTGAACATTTAAATTTCCAAAATTCATTCCAAGTGCGCTCTCTTCCTAACGTAATATTTTGGCAAATACTACTTTTTATTGATTTATTTTTTTATTTTATGAACAATTAAATTTATATTAAATATGACAAAAGGATAAATGAATCTGGGGTATTCAATAGAAAAATTGTTAAACATTTATTACAAAGATTAAGTAAATTCAGAAAAAATCCAATAAGGCAAAATTTGATTCATTTCAAGAGATTGAAAGAAAAGGAAATAGAATGACAGAGGAAATAAATAAGAGGGGGAAATCCTTGAACCTGTATTATTATTACAATTATTACAGACTTATTAACATATATTTGTAGCACATATGTTAAAAATCACAGGAAATATAGTTGAATAGTAATAGTATTTTAACTCAATATGTTTAATTTTGATGGATGATGATGATGATCAATACAATTTATATTGATTATTAATATTTCTCAAGTTTCCGTAAATAAAAAATAAAGTTTCCCGAAGTTTTAATATTAGATGGTTATTATAACAGATATTAATAAAGAAGAGTAGGTGAGCATAAGTGAACTTTCTTTTCATTTATTTATTTCGATAATTTAGACTAAGCGCAGCCTGCAAACTTTAAAGATTAAATATTAAAGGAATAGTTTAGTTAAAATTTAAAATGCAAAAAAAAAAACATAAAATAGATGGGTGTAAAGTGGTTATAGCATGGATTGGGAAACCCATAAGTATGGAATCAGAACAAAATTGTTAATGATGAGAGACACAATCAGATATAAAATAGCATGTAAATGTTATTTGTAACTGCACGTGATTAAAATTAATTTTCACATAAGAGATAATTTATTGAATTCTGTACTTTAAAAGTCGTTAAGTTTAATTAACAGACACTTGCACAACATTGAGTTCTTGCCTATAGGCTTATCCTCTCGCCGATAAATCACATGAGTTATGATATAGACTATCTTAGGCAAGCTAGAAATTCCTAAAAAAAAATCTCAAGGTCGAAATGAAAGCTAGTTTATGTATATGTGTTATTTCTATTTGCATTTATATTTAGCTCAGACAGAGAAATTTAATAGACGTAATGGAATTTTAATATTCCGTTGCCAAGAACAAGGAGTGAGCAGGAAAAAAACACCACAATTTCTATCAGTTCAAAAATAATGTATTGTATGAAAACATTTTTTTTTACCAATCCTAGAATTTTGACATAAGTTATTCATATTAAACTACCTTTTTGGCTAAACTGTACACTATATCATAAAATAATCTCGAACAAACTCACCAACTACGTGTGCTAAAATGATTCTTACATTTCTATGTCGGACTTCTTATGTATAAATAATCTATTTTCTCTGCAATTTTTATTGATTGCCGATAGTTTCCGGAATTCGGCTTGCATTTATTTATTTCAGTTAGTTATGTTTACGCTCGTTTCAACTTTTGGAATGAAGTTGAAAAAAAGATTTGTTATTTAAATTAAATTAATTAACAGTTCAAGTATATTAGCTTTACTTGTGGAAACCAAAAATCTGCTGCCATAGGTATACAAATAGGATAATGAATGACTGAATAATTTTTTTAGCTCACTCCAGATTAAAATTAATTTGCGATCCGTGTGTCAACCGCATTTTTAAAATCAAAGTTCCTTTAAAACCCAAATACCGGATTTGATATTAATTGTCCCGAAAGGAGATATCAGAACCAAAGCATCGTAGTGTGTGTACCTGTGTTCAACCTGGTATTTGAGAACTTGTATACTAAATTTGAAGCCTCTTAATGTATTTAATATCCGTTTATTCATACAGACGGACAGACAGATGGACATGGCTAGATCGACTCGGCTGTTTTTTTTCCTTATACAGAATATGGAGTCGGACATTCTTTCTTCTATAAGTTACATAAGCTTGCACAACTTCATTGCACCTTTTTTTAAATCAATTTTTAATGATTTTTAGGGTACCTACCTGCTGACACCTCAATTTCATTTAAAAACCCGACCGAGCAATATGATATATTTATTTGTCCAAAGTTAGTTTATTTTTCTAAAATGATAACAAGTACCATTACAAAAATTGTAAAATGTCTACAAGAGATTAGTTGCTCCCAATTCGTTGAATATGCCTCATTAACTAGTAACGTCATGATTAAATTAATTTTTTCGAATAACTTCCCTTAATGTTGTAATGAAAGTCACATATTTAAAAAAGAATTGAGAAACACAAGAAAATAAAATTAAATTATAAAAGAAGCCCATGTATTGATCACTTCGCTCCATCGGTATTCGAGCACCACTCTTTTCGACAGTTGCGCGATTAATAAACCGAATTTGTAAACAGCAGAAACGATTTTGTTCTTATTCTTATTATATTGTTGTTGTTAATAATTGTTGATGTTTCAGAGCCAACTGGCTGGCTTTGTGACTGCCACTAATATTATTAAAGTTTGTCGCCAGAAAGGAATATACTATTTATTTATTATGTATTTAATTTATTTAAAGTTGACTAAAACACGTCCACAAATAAAAATACAAAAACTCAAAATTAAAATTAAACTTATAAATTAAATTAAATTCAAAATTAATTATTAAATGAAAATGCATCCATAACACCGTCATAACTTTAAACTGATTTAACTCATTAAGACAAGTGACTTAACTTGCTGCACAGGTAAAGCTCGAGGCAGTTAATAATACAAGCAAGGGATATGTACAAGTTGCTTATTATTATTCTGTACCTTTTTTTTAAGATAACTTAATTTATTATCCATGATAAGTCTTAAAAAAAACTGTTCATTGAACACCGTCGCCCTTCACCACACCTGCTTTTGGAAAATCAATTACTTTCCACAATTCTTGAAGGGCGTTTCTCTTCATTGAGCGGAAATGTTTTTACACCCACCCCCAAATATTGAGTTAGTTTATATATCTATCAATTTTGGAGCTAGAGTCTTTTATATTTAAAATGTGTTTCAATACTTTCACACCATAAACATTAATATTTTATTTTTAATTAAGTCATTAAGTGTATCATGTTTTACAAAAGAAGGCAGCAAGCGTATTCGACCTCCTTACCATATATATATATATATATATATATAGTGACATATTCAGATCACGCAGATCCCTCATGTCCACACTCACGCTTATCATACAGCATGTCAACACCGCAGACGCACTTTCTACTAATAGAATCATAGCAGGCAAGATAAGATGAGCATAAACAAAGAATGCAACTACCAAAAGAGACCCTCCATAGAGCAGACCGTGAGATAAGAAGCAAGTGCGAGGTTTCCTTAGCATAAGGAGAGTTACATTTTGTACACCAATCTGAGAAGACGTGTTTTTGAATAAAGAATGGTATTTTTTACTAATTAAAACCGTTGTCAGACTTTTAATTATATATATATGTATACTACACACATTATTTATATATATTTGATGCGATAAAAAACGGGTCGATTGTTGCGCCGCTGAAGTACCCGGTAATTATTTCTAATCAGATTCCCATTGGAATCCTGCAGTTGCCACAACTTGGCCACATCTGCCATGGCTATGGGCAAGGGCTGGGCAAACACCGTCCACGTAACAGCCTCGTTGCACTCCGGCGTGGTTAACGATCCCCTGTAGGTGTAAAAGTTGCGTGTATTCAAGTCGCCCAGCAATTGACCAAGTGTGATGGAGCCTGGTAGGTTGGCTTCGCTGTGATATTCAACCAAATTGGGAAGCTCGGCAAATATCTTCTGTAGTCCTGGATAAATGCGATCCGGTATCTGTAAAGAGAAGGAATTGATTTCTATATTTTTGACCGAAATGAATAAGTACACAATTTCTGAGAAATATTCCGGTATTTATACTCTGATAGCGAAGGTTTTGAGAGTATATTAGTTTTGTGCAATGTCCGTCATGCTGTCTGTTCATCTGCCTATCTGTATAAACGCTACTTTCGACACTCTTAGGGAAAAAGACTTGAACTTTGAAACATATATGGGTCTAAGTATGGTCAGACATTACGGTGGTACGACCACTAAGAATCTAGGGAATCGATAAAATCGATAAGGCCATATGTCTCCCACAATTTTATGGCTACAGTCAGTTAATTTGGTTGGTAAGTTGTTAGCGATATCCCTCAAAGATCGACATTGGGTAAGAATCCTTATCGCATAAAAACCGCCCACACTTTTTGAGTTAGGGCCATCAAATTTTGAAGGTATATCACGGGTAACCTCATTTAACTATCGATAAAAAAAAAACATTGGATGGTCACGCCCACTCCGCATCCCAAAACTGATGGTCTAAACCGATAAAACTATTTATCTTCTAAAATTTGAAAGCTAAAATGCAGTGGCGTTTCCAAGGATACGTTACCAAAGGCAGAACGAAGCACCACATAAAGCACATATATATTTATAATCAGCATCAATATCCGAGTCGATCTAGCCATTTCAGTCTGTCTCTCCGTTTGTATGATCTCAGAGACCTTAAGAACTTAAAATATCAAGTTGGGAATATAAGTTTTCGTATGCCAGTTTGAACACAGGCAACACCTAAATTTTGATCTTATGCTCTGATTCCAATTCTGAAGCTCAATCTGTAAAAATGCGGTTCCTGTTCCGGGTTCAATTCCGATTTAGGTTTAGTATTAACTCACTCTGACAATCTTAAACATAATGCCGATTACGGCTACGCCATCTGAATAGTTTAAGGCTTCGTCTATATTCGTGTAGCGTATATTCCGATGCACAATATGCATTTCCGCATCGTAGCGTCTCTTATTCACCATATGCTCGGATCCGCCGGAAGCAGGCGATCCCCAATGCAAATGCACGCCTTCGGCCACATATTGTCCCTTGAGCAGGCCGCCTGCAATAAATGGTTTTTGGCCATTGCGTGTTTCTGGTATGACCATGTCAACTGAACAGTAACAAAATACAACAACAAAAATGCGATTATCAAAAAGATTTATACAAATTGCAATACGATCTTTCACATACCCGTGTATCCTTTGTTAACCAATTTTAGCGGTTTTTTGAGCATTACGTCATAATTTCCAAAGAAAATTCGTGGTAGCGGCGTAATAATAGCCTACGGAAAGCAAGACATTAAACGAAAACCACACTCAGAAAAAAAACACCATCAATTTTGGAAATGCGACATACTTTTGCCGCCAAGGGTTCCTCACCTTATATTGCGGAAATAAATTTCTAATATCGAAGATTATGGCTTTCTAAAAAGCAGTGATAGCATTGGATTTTGCTAAAATTAAAAAAAAATATATGTCTAATTTCCAAGGTGATTGTTTTCTATTTGTGTATTTTGAGGATTTCTTACATTATCTTTTCTGTTAGCTACTCATTAGTTTTTTAAGATTTCACATGTGCACAAACAGTGTAAACTTAATTTGAAAATCCTACGATTTGATTCCGCGACAGTAGGTTAATTTCATTACATTCATTACTTGTTTGCTAAAAAAAAGGACCTGCATTTAGACTTTGCAGAACTATTTTCTATTATTAAAATATATTCCTAGACATAAATTAATAGAAAAAAGCGCATATTTTTGAGATTGTATAGTTAGGGCTGGTCTTTCCAAAAAGAAGATAAATATTCTTTCTTTTTTTTAAATTAATACTAAAAACAAGAAAAACTTTCTAATTTTAGACCGATTTTCATTTTATGACGATTTATTTTCTGAGTGTATACTTTTGTTACCCCCTATACCCATAATCGAAAGCAATTTGCACAGATAAGGCTAATAGTGAAAAGAAGCGAAAAATTGCGTAGAGCTTAAAGAAAATTGGACCATTCGGAAGCAATTTCATAAAATGAGCTCTCGAGCAGCATTTATCAAATTAGCTGTCATCGTTTGTAACGGAAACAGCGAGTATTGTGTGCTGTAATAGATTGCAGTGCAGGTAACCAGCATTCAGTTAACTTGTTTGTGTGGCATGTGTAATCAAATTTTAATTTACGGATTGCTGACTTTGGCGCATTTACATAAACGTGCTAAGATATTTTCTATAATAATATTTCTTTGCTTTTTCCATGGCTTTAAGATAAACTAAAATTACGTTAAACTGTATCCATGTCCACACATATAGAGGTGAAGACTGAAGAACCATAAACATCTCTCAACTAAGATGTAAGTATTAAATATGACATAAAATTTGCTTACACTATTAATAGACAGTTTAATAGGGCTCTGTCTCATACCAGCCGCACAAATTCCCTCCCAATCGGCACCGTTTTCGGTAAAATTCCAGTCGGCATTATCCGCACTATCATTATCTAAAAGAAGAAGCAATCAACATAATTAATGAGCTGAGCCATATTTATCAGTTTCACTTTCTTCCACGCGCTAAATGGTTTTTGCCACTTCTTTCTCACATCATCACTTCAAAATTCTTCTTTACGCACAACGAAAAATATAACTAATATTAAGCGGAATTGGGTGAGAATTGAGATTGATTCTTTTCACACAATAAAGAAAAGAGTTACATTTCCACACTTACTATTTGGGGGTGGCTGATATGCGAGTGCCGCCAATATAAATATTCTTTGGAGGAGATTTGATGATTGCATCATTTTTTTGTCTTATTATTTGTACGTTGATAATTGTTGTTACTGTCAATATTCTTTCAAATTTGAAACGAGACGTTTTTTTATGTGGAACTACGATTAAATTGCCTGCTGCGGCTACCGCTCGAACACAACTGAGTAGGCCTGAAAAACACCAAACCTTTTATACCACCAAGAGAGCTGCGCGCAGCCGCAAAAGCCACACAACCGTCGCAGTCGCATCCCAACATACACTTCAAATACATACACTACTTTGCATCGAAGACAGCAGACAAATAAGCCATCTCAACAAGAAATTTTACAGCTAGTTTTAAAGTTAATTATTAATTTAACTCACATTTTGTACTAATTTCTTGAGCTTACTTAATTATTAAATTATATTATTAAACATATTCGACTGATTGTTGTAAATGACTTCATCAATATGTTAAATTTGCATAACATTTATTTTTAAATTTTTGCTTATTTATTTATTTAATGTCGATTTATATCAGTCGAAATGGAGAAGCACAAAAAATAAAAATAATTTATATATAATTAAATTAAATATAGAATTTATGATTTATGCTCGTTAAATAGGCATTTAAAAAAATAATAATAAGGTAAATTAAAATAATCATTCCTTATTGATTAGACGATATTAGCCATGTTTTGTGTGATTTTAGTTGACAAATACTCATTATTCCTTAAGCATGCGGCATATATAGCAAGGGATTGCTTTATAAATATACACATATATTGTTAAAAATTAATTGAAGCAAATCAAAACGCATTTAAATACTCTTGATAATATGGCTTAAGTGCTGTGAATATAACCTCTTTTTGCAGTTGTGTTCCTATACAATTTAATCGATTTTTATTTATGTATGTAAGTCAATTAAAATTATAATATTTTTCTTAGGAGTTGTTGAACGATTTCTAATTTACTCTAAATTGGACTTGCTCCACTGACGCGAATGTTGAAACAAGCATAGAACTCCCTTAACATTTTTTTTACAACATGTGAAATATATAGAACGTCTTTACTTTCTCCTTTGTTCTTACGCCAGTGTTGCTCTTTAATAAATTTAGCATACTTAAGCTTTGTTAAAATATGGATTTTTTATTCAAATTTTTTTGTGAAAAAAAAAATATAAGTTGGTATTTGGAATTCGTGCTTCACCACAAAGCTACAAATTAAACAATTTATATCAGTCGCAAGAACAATAATAGAAAATGTCTAAATTAATCTTTTTTTTTTTTCTTTTCTCTTATCAGCTAAATTTCCTTCTGCCAGGGTGTGAAACTTCGGTGCATACAAAGCAGCTGTAGAATTTGATTTTTTTTTTTGCGATTTTGTTAATTTAAGCTGGTCATAAAGGAAGAATTGATCCAAAATTTCCTGCTTACGTCGTATACGTTAATTGTTCTTATACTGTATAATAATTGGGTCATCGAGTTGATAATAAACATACACATTTGTATTCGGTACTTTGTAGTTTACACGAGCTGCAGATCGAATAACAATTTCGGTAACTTAAAAGGTTTGTGAAAAGGTCTGGATGGTCCAGTTCAGTTATAAATATATTTTAATATTGTAATCAACGTTTCAGATACTAGTGTTAAAAAATCCAAAACCGGTGAACCGATTAACCCAATACTTTTAACAGCTTGCAAGGTTTCGTTGAGTTGTTTTCCGACAGGTGGCGCTGTAGACATGCATTTCAAACAATGTGCTTAAAATATTTAAACAAAATAAATTCAAAATATTTATTGAATAAAAAAATTAAATTTAAGCCGTCTAAATGACGATTGTGACGGAACATTTTCTAATATTTCTTAATGTCAGAATACATTCCTTATAGTTTTTTTAATGTACATGGTTTTCATGAACTCTGGTAGGTGGCGCTGTACACCACACGTTTAGCAATTTTGGGAAAACTGTAGTTGGGCAAACTATTTTCAAAATGTTATTTTTACGGATATACAAAGTTTTGTTAGTTCAGAGGGCATATATATCGTGAAGATAATATAATTAAATATGTATACCATTTTATGGTTATGTTGTGGTATAAACCATAAAAGAGTATTTAAGTTTTCGCTGTGTTAAATGTTTTATTTAGACACCCAATTTGAAAGTAAATAAAATTTATCATTTGTATTATTTTATATGAAAAATTAAAAAAAAAAAATATATCAAAAATATATTTATGGCTATATGAAAATAAAACCATAATAACAACCATGCTGCAAGTTGAGTCACATTTATTCATACTTTACACGAATCATTAATTACCAATTTCATTCACATTTGATTTAAGTTTAACTTTAAGTCAGGCTCCTATAACGATGAAGAGACATTAAATTAAGTTCACAGTTGCTTACTGCGCATCCAAAATGTAACTTATATATTTTATTAATTATTTTTTGTGAATAAAAATCAAAAGGCAATTGGTAAATGCTCCTAATTGGGGCGTCTCACTTTTCGAGATGAATCAAATAAGATTCAATTATGTTTAAGTATAAGTCCATATCATAAAACCAAAGTAAACCAAATATAAAAAAATCACATAATGTTGCAAATGTGACTGGCAACCCTCGTTTAGCTTATCCTAAGTTTTGCATTGTCCGTTCATTCGCATGTACTCAAATATTAATCTCTCAATAGTTCTGTACTCACTCCGTTTTTTGACTGCCGAATGCGTCGCGTCATTAGACTAATAAAAGTGTGATTCCTGCATATCGTTATCTTGTTTGTATACGCTGTAAAACTGTGCGCTTGGTAGATCTAAATCCAACACATAAAATAAAGAGAGCATTTTTAAATATAAATATCGGCTATGATTGTAACCAAAGTTACAGCTTGTAGTTAAAAAATGAAATTCCGACTTCAAATTGGTTATTTAGTTATTATACCGAATTATTACCCGAATTGAAAACCACTCATCAATTATAGAAATATCCGCCTAATTTCTTATTAGCCACAGCACAGTTTTAGCAAGATCTCCATTGCATTTCCGATTCGAATACACCAAATATAAACTTTATAATAACAACAGAAAGCGAATCTCGCTTGTCAAAATAAAATATGTAAAATAAATTCAAATGGAAATTAAGTATATCAAATTCCGACGCTGTAGAAAGTTGATTTCGGCAAAAAAAAAAATATATATATATATATAAAATGCACATATTAAACATAACATTAAGTAAAGTTCTTTTAATACAGTTTTTGATACTTACTATATCAAAACACAATGTATAATGATATAATCATGATCATAATCAGAGCGCACAACTTCATTGAGAACTAAGCATAATTTTCTTACACAATTATACAGAATTGAATATATAACAAATGAATCAGTTTGTTGGGTCAAAAATCACCAACGGCATGCGATATGAACTCAAATTGTCGCTCCACGCTCGCGTCTAAATCCAGAGTGTCGTCAATGAAATGCATTTCGACATGCTCCTGAAATGCCTTAAACGACACCTGGCACGAATAGAGTTTGCCGCACATGGGGCATGTCTTGTCTATGGAATCAGCGTTAATTTTCTCTTGGATGATATTGAAGCGGGGCGTGGGAGTGGGCGGAAGCGGTGTAGTCATCGTTGTCACATGCCCGTTAAATGTAAGGGGTGAGGGGTGCTCACTGTTATCTTCAGTCTCCAAGCTCTTATCAGCCATTTCCGGCTTGTTGGCCGCCTTCTTGGCACACTCGGGACATGGATGCAAAGCTGCAAAGCGATAAGTTAGTAAATAAAAATAAAATAACGCAACTCATCGACTGACCCAGTCGAGTCTCCAGCTGTGTAAGCGCCGAGTTGAGCTGCTGCTGCTGTTTCATCGCCTCACGTCGCAAATCCTGCAGTCCGTCCATGCAGTGCTTGGCATCCGCATTGGCATCAAGCTCGCCGCTCACAGTGCTCACGTCGTCCACATTCAGTCCGTAGGGGTAGCCCAGTTTCGTCTCGAATTCGTCCAGGGCCACTTCTTCCAGGCTCACCTCGGTGATCAGTTTCTGGCGCAAGTGCGGGTTTGGCGAGTGTTGTGTGAAAGTTTTCGATCGAATCAGGTTCTGATTGGCACCAATTGAAGTTATGCCGGCGCTGCGTATATACGAAGTGTTCGCCGCATCGTCGTCTCTTGTTAGCTGTGGCTGATCTTTCGATATTTTCGATAGACGCGCCCAGAGTCTCCGATTCTCGTTAGCCACCATGTTAATCTGATCTTCGAGCTGCTCCTTTTGCCGTTGCAGCTCATCCACCTTCGAGCGAAGCGAGATGACATCGCCATTTGTTGACCCAGTCCCAGTGGCACTCACAGTCCTAGTGCCAGTACCAGTTGCAGTGTTTTCCCGCAGACGTTGGTTTTCCTCTTCCATATTGGACACTCTTCGCTGCAGCTGAATGCATCTTTCTTTCATTGTCTGCAAAGCGACTTGCAAAGCGTAATTCATTTTATCACTGGTCGATGAACTGCTGCTGGCCAGGGATGTGGGTGTGATGTTGGCAGCTTTCGTTTCCATCGTCTGCCTTCTTGGAGTCGTACTCAATTTTATAGAATTTAACTAGACGTGTTTTTCTCTAGCGTAGCTGTTTTCATTTTTCTTACTTACAATGACGAATGTCTTTTATCGATATGGCATATCGATGTCGGTCTCTTCATTTTTTACTTGAATGTATTTGATCGATATGTCGTATCGATATTACAGCTCTCTCCATCAGTGCTGTAGTTTTGGCTTTTTTCAGTTTGCCTGATATATTGGCAAACCGTCCTTGCCCGCAAATCTATTATTTTTTCAAAGATTTCAGCAGCATAAAAACATAAATGAGTTAGATTTCTTCTCAGATGGCAACAAGAGTTTAGTAAATAGCATTCTTAAATATAAGAGCATAGTGTGGCGGCAAAATTGCGGCAATTCAATTGTATGTTTAACTTTGTTGCAACATATCGATGGAAATGCCAGCAAATATCGGAGGACACAAAGACAAGTTTGATAATTCGTCTCTACAGCTGTGAAGATGATAAACGGCAAACGGCATTTGCTTGTTGCAAAATTAATATTATTGTTATTTTAGTACTTTAAATTCTTAATAGTCGTGCATATCGATAGAAATGCGCCCAAATATCGCACGACATAAAGACAGGGCTGTTAAATGTGCTAACAGCTGTGAAGATGTTATGCGGCAAGAGTTTAGCAAATAACTTTTTTAAATATAAGAGAAAAGTGTATGGAAACATCTGGCAGGTCAGCAGGCGCTGTAAGATAACACACCAATCGCCGAAGGTTTTGTTCTTCGGCACTGACAACTTCTCGTTGCCAAGTCTAACAAAGTTACATCAAAGTAAAGTCGACGTTGCCGTGGTCACCTCCTTCAAAAGCCCGGCAAATTGTGTGCGAAGCTATGCGGATAAGCACAAACTGCCGCTCTATCGTTGGCCCATAACGGCGGAACAGTGCACCCCCTTCGAGCTGGGCATCGTGGTGTCCTTTGGCCATTTGATACCGCTGCATATCATTAACGCTTTACCGCGGGGCATCATCAATGTGCACGCCAGTTTGTTGCCCCGTTGGCGGGGAGCTGCGCCTATTATATATGCTATCATGAATGGAGATGCGAAGACGGGCATTTCCATAATGCAAATACAGCCTCATCGCTTCGACGTCGGTCCCGTGAGTACAGCAAACTAAAGAAGCTGTACTACTAAACTAAAACTGAACAGCTAACCCAACTCATTTGCCCCTTGCAGATCCTCAATCAGCGCGAGATTCCCCTGAGAAGCGACATTTTCTTGCCTGAGTTGCACTCAACCTTGTCACATTTGGGCGCCGAGCTGCTTGTGGATACAGTCCATCATCTGGAGGAGAGACTCTCAAAAGTGACGCCTCAAGATGAAACACTTGCCACTTATGGCAAGTAATTTGTTACAATCAGTAAATGCAATTATAGCATTTATAACATTTTTATAGCTCCCAAAATAACGCCACAAATTACGGAGATCGTTTGGGGTCATCAAACAGCGCTGGAGATCTTTGCGCGGCATCGTGCACTTTATGGCTTCAAGCATCTAAGCACAAGCTTCGAGGAGCGACAAATTCAATTGCTCGAGCTGAAGCAGCCCGAAAGGGAGTGGGACAGAGCAGCAGCTCCAACTGCAGCCTTAGCTCCTGGCTGCTTTTGCTTTAATCGCCTGCGCAGATCGCTGATAATTGGCTGCGCAGGCGGCACTCGGCTGGAGTTGAAGCAGCTCCGCTTGGAGGGCAGGAGACCGATGAGTGCCCAGGATTTCAACAATGGTTACCTCAAGCGTGCACAATCCCGGCAATTTACGCAGAATAAACAAATCGCAATTTATTGATTGATGATAAAATTTTTAACCCAAATTGGTGGGTTTAATTTCATTGGAGGATTGCTGTGTGGATTTTTGCAGCAGATTTTTGGTGAACCACATGGGTCGTGGTTTCTTCATTTCCACGATGCGTTTGCCTTGCTGCTCCTCCGTTGTTGCTGTTGTTTCGCCCTCGTAGAGGACAATCACTTCCTGCTCGACGGGTTCCAGGCCAAGTTGCGCTTGGATTTTGTCCTGCATTAGCTGCGTTTCATCGCGCACTTTGGCGTAGCAGTGAGCTGTAGTTTTAGATGATTGATTTTTTAATTAAGTGTTATTATACCACTTGTTCTGACTTACGGCAGAGCACGCCCGTTTCGTGGTCATTTCCGCATTGCAGGCAGGAGCGAAGATTTCTCTTCTCCTTCAGCGGTTTCCAAACATAATCGGGATGGCCAAATTTGCGATTTAAGCGCTTTTCAACGCTGCGCCGGTGTTTGGGAACAGCCCACAAAATGCCATCGCCAATTAATTCCCTTAGACTGAAGATGCTGCTGCTGTTGTGCGGATCGCTGTGTGGTTGCACTATGTAGGCTAGCGCAGGTGCAGGTGGTGCAGCGTTGGTCAGGAACATCCGCTCCAAGTATCTTACAATGTTTGTAATTGATAAAAACAAGTTACGAGACATCGTGCAAATCGAGCAAGTTTATGTAAATGCAGCGATGTAATCGGCGTGTACCAAGGTATCGATCAATGTCGACTCATATTGTGTGCAATATATAGATGTTAATATCGATTAACCTCGAAATATATTTTCATTTATCGATATACCCACAAATGTCGTCTTCATTGTGGCTTTGCATTCAAAATGCACATGTTTGTTATGTATTTATATATCGTTTGCATTTCAATATTCGCTAAATCGCTTTGATTGCAAACTAAATTCACATACTCGCTAAGACATTTTGAATAATGAAAGGAAAGCCAACGATATACTGTTATCGATATGCATCAGGTGTTGCACAGCTGTTTCGCTGGCAAACGTGAGTTGGCAGCTCCGTCCGTTTTCCAATCGGCGGCCTGCACAGCTGTTTTAACACTATTACGTCAAAACAAGTCTGCTTGTGTGCCAGGAAATTTAAAAAAAATTTGTGAAATGAAAAGCCAGGCAAAGTTTAAGATAACTAAAAACAATTAGCATATGATAAGATTCTAATGCCCTGCAATACGCCGAGGTGAAAACATGATGACGTTGGATGTGCAACAGGCGTCTTAACCAAGTCGGCAAGTACAGGCAAGTTTAAGCGCCCGTGCAGTGCATGTCAAACTGCACAACGGATATGCAATTTCTGGTTGCCACAAGCAGCGGTGAAGTCAAGTTCAAATTCAATACGCTTTTGGCAACGTCTTCAAGTCGCTTGGCTTTCGCATTCGCACTCGAACCCACCACCGCTGAGCGCGAATAAACTCACCACGGCTTACTGGCAAGCTTGCTGCGCACACAGCGGCCAAAAGGCGAAACACTTCGCTGCAGCTGCTGTAGTCGGACGCAAGCAAAGCGCTCTGTCGTTTCAATTATTTGGCGCGTGTGTCTCAGTCTCATTATCTGAACATCATATATCTTAACTGTATCTGTATCTGTGCCGTTTTTTCCAATTCGATGCAGTCTTAAGCGAAACAAAAGCCAGCAATAATAATGCTGTTCAAAATTTAACGAGTTGCATTTCATTCGAATTGAAAATCCTTCAACAGAAACACAAAAAAATAATATTAAATAAAAAAGGAAAACCAAAAGCAAATCAAAATCAAATCGATCGCAGCATAAATAAAAAATGGCCTGTTTGAGCACTTCCGGTCGCGTCGCGTGCGTTTCGCGTCGCCAACAGACGCACAAATTCATCTGTCGCCTGTTCCTTAATCATCAGCTGAGCTTGCGACGGCAGAGCAGCCAGCTGCCACCAGCAGCATTAGCAGCAGCTGCCCAAGGACAATATATGAAAAAGTACACAAACAATAAGCCACAATTGGTGCGTAGCTTTCAAGGAATAGGCTGCGGCATTAACCAGGATTACCTCAGCTTGCTGGTGAGTACAAAACGATAGATAAAATGTTTATAGTTCGGAATGATCTGTAAATTTTTTTATTATAATTTAGCCTTTAAACACGAAAAACGCATTTGAAATGTTTATTTATTATTATTATGTTTTCTTTTTGTTTTTTAATATTTTTGTTCAAATTTAGGCATTATAAAGTAAATATTTTATCTAAACTTTTGCTTATTAGTATTGCTTTTTTCCTTCACTTTTTTGATATTATAAAATTAGAATTTTAAAGAAGTTGCATTTTTAATAATAATTTATTTTTAGAGCAAACTTTTTTTTTATTATTTCTCCCATTCTCCATGTGAGTACAAAACGAGAGAGCTCCAAATATTAAATTGTAGCGATTGCTTTTTCAAAAATTTTATCAAACTTAAGAACTCATTATAGGTTTATTTATTATTATTATTAATCTTTTATTATTTACTCTTACTTTTCTAATATTAATTGGACATCTTAAACTATTTAACAAAAAAATGTACATGATTCATTAATTTAAAACATTTTGTGAAAATTTTAAAAATTATACATTCTTTGGATTGTCAAGAAAGTGTTTGGACAACAGCTGTTGACGATTTTGCAATTCCTTTTTCGGCCGATCCCGTTAGAAAGCGATTTTTTGTGTAGCATTTTGTATGTGACCTTGGTAAACGGTAAAAATATTCTGTTGACATTTGTCCGTTCAAGATAATTTTTGCATAAAAAAGGAATGTAAATGAATAGAAATGAAAAATAGAATGTGCATTAAATGAAGCAACTCAACACTAAAATCAGCTCACGCATGACTGCTATGATTGATTTGATCTGTTCTTTTGATTCGATCATTTGCTTCACACAAGCACGAAGGGAAGAAGAAGCATCTAGTAATTTTTTACAGGTTTGATTGTCTTCATGCTCGTACTCTGGTGCACGGACACCAACAGATACAGGTAGAAAATTAGAAGAAAAAAAACCAAAAATTATTTTTAAAAAAATAAAAAAAACACGGCGACGACAATCACAACAATGACATCGACCGCCAACTAGTTGACAACAACAAGTCGTTGCTTGATATGCCCAAAGTGCATCAAGTGCTTGCCGCAAATGCGTCTGCGTGACTTAAGTTTTTTTTGTTGCTCTTTTTGCTTTGGTCTGCTTTGTTGTTTTGTTGGTTTGTTGCATTTGTTCGCTTTTCATTTCGCTGCAAAATCAAAAGAAAATGAAAGTGAAATTGGTTGTGGCTTTGACTTCGTCGTTGGTTATTCGCTATTGCTTTTGTGCAGCTAGCGTAAAGAAGACAACGACAACAACAACCACGACAACAACAACATTTTTGTTGCTGTGGGCGCTGTTGCTTCTGTTGGCGGAAGCCGTTATTTATTATATATTGGTTGATTTTTTTCGGTATTGCAAATTTTATCATCACATATTTGCAGATGAAACATTAATTTTTTTTTTATTTATTTATATATTTTACCCCAATAATTTCTCTACACTTCTTGTGGCTTGTTTTTTTTTTTGTTGTGCAATTTATTTATTTAATTGTTTGTCGTTTGTTATTGCAAAAGTTGAACTGTTGCTGTTTGTGAACTCTAAGCACGAACCAGTGCCCGATAAACCACAAAGTAAATACATATGAATGTCGAACTGTGAGTTAAGTCACATAAGCGTTGCATTTATTTTAACTTTGTTCACAGTTTGAAAACTTTCTATTTATAAATTCAAAGTGCATACAAAATTTGTATAAATGTAGCCAGGATAAATAGTTAGTATTATTTATTTTTGATTATTATTTATTTATGTTTATTACATTCAATTATTATTTTTAAAAATTTTAAGAATTGGGGAGACCCAATCCTCTCTGCGAAATTCGATTAAAAGCACCAGTGTTTATGGTGCTAAAAACTGTACCAAGCCTACCGGGACTTTGCTTACGAATTTTATAACGGTGCTTCTTACACTGTTATGATGCATTTGAATGAATGATTACCGTAAGTCTTTTTTCCAAGGTTTTTGCATATCTGTATTTTTTGAGATTGGCTGGGTGCGAAATTCGGCAAGAGGCAATCACTTACTAGCCTTCGGAAAAGTAAGTAGGCTGTTAAATAGAATTTCTTTGAATGGGATAATAAAGTATACATAATAATTTAATATTTTATAGGTAAAAATAGATTAGCTACATACAAAAATTTTGAATGGGAAAGGGAAAAACACTCTAGCTTGAGGAGAAAGCTACGATCATTGCTTACAAGGATACTGGACGCAGTTTTTTTTTTTAACTTTATAAAGCATCAACCAGACCCAAATGCCTTATTCCAACAGGATAATGTTCCAATACGCGTGTCGGGGGCCTGTCGCGAGTGGTTTCGGGAAAACGATGTTAAACTTTTAGAAGGGCTAGCAAGATCGCCCGACCTGAATAATACTATAGGAACTACTGTTCCGTCGAGCTTAAGTGGGTAATCGACAGCACGAGCTACAAAGGCTGTCGATGAGGAATGGTCCAAAATCCGACTATCTGAGTTTTAAAAAGTTGTTGAATCGATGTCAAATCGTTTTTTTTTATTTATAAACAAATCTGGAGTCGAAACTCATTATTAATTTGTTTTTTGTATGTCATTTCTACATATTACATTAATTTTATTAGGACTGCCTTTAATCGAAATTCGCACCTTAACTCACTTAAAAAAAAATCCTTTTTTAAGGTATATTTAAAACAGCTAACTTTTGTGGAACAAAAAAAACTCATACATTTTATTTTCAATTTTATAAGGTTTTCCTTTAATCGAATATCGCAGAGTGTATGTGAATACAAGATGAGGTGATGAACGTATAATCAAGGAATTTAATGAGTGAATTAAATTAATTAAATTAGGATTGAAGTAAAGTATTTTCTTAATTATGGCAATTTTCTAATTTTCTGCTTAGCTCGTGTGAAAGCATTTTCCTATTGATGGGAAGTTCTGTAATTGGAAGTATTCGGGAAATGAATTCGTTATGCATTTTCCATTTTACACTCGGATTGTTCGCATTGCCATGAAAATGTGCGAGCATTAAATTTGAGAATTAACACTCTTTATTGTTTTCGTGCACGCAATTTGAGCGGCCGTGGTTGAGAACTTGAGCGCTTGCCTTAATTGCTTTAGCATTGCACTTTTTCGCTCAGTGCATTGCATTTATGCCTTGTAAATAATGTGCTTTAATAATGGCCACTGTTTCAAGGTTTGTGTGTGCTTGGGGTCTTAGATCGGTCAAGTGGCAAACAAAAAATAAAAATAAAAAGGTAAAAAGGCCAAGTGCCCATAAAAATACACATTTTAATTGACTCGGTTGACACACATTAGGGTTATATTTAAGTTTAGACTCACATTTAAAAAATTACGCATTAAATAATATATACATTTTGAATCCAATTTTATGAGCTATTGAAGAAAATGAAAATGCAAGAGTCAAATCCAAAACCAATCCCAAAGGCAACTTTGTATGCAGTCGACGGCATCAAATTAGTTATGCATTTTCGCTTGCTGGCTTAAAATTTGGTTAAACCGAATAAAAATTCATTCAATTCAGCGCCAAATGGTTTATGCCCAGCTCACACACCGTAGTATGTGTGTATGTGTGTAGCTCCATCATAGGTAAACAATAAACAAAAAGCAAAAAGAAAGCGCACGTCGCAGCAGCAGCGACGCAAGCAGCGCAGCAGGCAGCGCAGCCGAAAACGAGTAAGAGCGCTCTAGTCGCGAGTGCTCGACTATAAAATTCCCTTTTTCGTCCTAGTCCTAATAATCCTAGAAGTGTGTAAATATTTAAAGCAAAGCAGCGAAAAATACTTATAAAGTTAAAATTACGACGAAATATCGAAATTGATTTAAAATATTGAAGAAAATAAATGAATAGAACTTGAGCTGCGTATGGTAAACGAGAACCTATATTTCAAATTATGTGTCTAAAAAACAATACAGGGGACAAAAAGGCGCCAACAGTAGTCAACAGAAATAACACCAATAATAAAATAGCCACATAGCTATGCCTTATAGTGTATATACACTAAGAAAAAAATCGACCTGAATCATCAGGAAAACTAGAACATTTGTCTTTTTCTAAATATAATAAAAGAAAAAATCCTACAAATTACAAAAGCTTGCACTAAATCGACAATCCTAAATATTTGGTATTTTTTTTAAATTTAGAAATTCTTTGTTACAAGAAATCTTAAGAAACTAATATTTGGCGTTTGTAAACATACAAAAAAACTCTGATTATTTGATATATTTTTTTTATTATGTTGTAAGAAAAAAAATCCCTAGTTTTTAGAAATATACTTTTTGAATAATAAGGAGTTGCCCTTAGCGTCATAAATATGGCGAATTTCGCAAATGCAAGTCGATTTTTTCTAAGTATAAATATATATAGTATACGCTTATGTATGTGTATATGTATCCATTTGTAAGCATAAGAAACTCAATTGACTTTCTTCGTCGTTTCATTTGACGACAGACAGACAACAGCTTCAAAGTCAACGTCGCAGTTGCCACTGCCTCTTATTGCTGTTAGCTATGTAAATACTTATTAATCTTTATCTATTCGGTCGCAATACGCAACGGAAACAAAACAATAGCCTAGACTTCAGCTAGATCAGGGATTGTTATCACGATCGACGCATATGAATTGCTTCTTTTTTTATACGAAATTATATGAGTATACAAAGACTGTCTTCTGGCTTTCGATTCTGCTGTTGTTGTTGTTTGTGTTTGAATTAATATTTTCACTTTCATTATGAACGCGTGAAATTTGCGAAGAGTTTAACGGCTGCGTGTGAATTTGATGAGCTGTTTGATCAGTTTAAGCCATGGCCTGCATCTGTGAATTTGCTTAGACCAAGTCTAGAAGAGACATTATTAAAGTCGAGAGCTTGTTTGTGTCTGAGTCGACTTAAGACCAAGTCTCTAAAGTCTGCGAAAGTGAAACCCCATTCAGGTCGCTCTGACATAGTATTCGTTTGCTATCAACTATAAGCACGCTGTGACAGATTAGGTCGAGTCAAAGAATGTAGATAGTGTTTATTAAATAGTATTTGTATGATTATTACTACATTTCTAAATAATGATTATTTTCAGCTTGACTGCTCTGCTGTATGATTTATTTCTTGGCTGTTGGCCATCCATTTTTAATGAGAACACTGTTAGAGAATAGATTTTAAGTTACTATTTTGCAGTTACTGAGTGAGATTTGTTTAAATTTAAAGAGTCACAGAGAGTTTTTTACTTTTGCTTTCTTTGGAGTCGGCTCATAATTTTGTGAAAAATATGTTTAAGAAACAAACAAAAAAAAAAGATGAAAATATAAATAAATACTTTGGCTAAATGTTAAAAAAAAAAACAATATCTATGATATGTATGATGTGGCCATATCGTAAATCTTTGTCTTTGTTACCGTGTCATCATTTACGTGTTATTGTTTTTTTTTTTTACTTTTTTTTGGTGTTGTTTTTGTTTTTGCTGAGCCGGACACTTTCACTGGCAAATGGGATTGCGAGACGAGCTAAAGTGCGAATCGCCGAGTGAATTGGCTGAAAGGTATCCAAGGAATGCCAGCACAGTGTATTTATTAAACGTTAAAAGATCAACATTCTGCAAATCTATGATATACAAACATATATGCAAATCAAATTGAAATCGAAAATACGCCGATCGATTGGCAAAGTCAATTTAATTCCGGGCATGCCTAAGCGAAGCTACTTTCATTCACCTGCCGTACACCTGCTTTTAGTTGTTGCCTCACTTGTTGTTGCTGTTGTTGTTGAACTTTTCTCATATTGTTGATGGCTTGCTTGGTGTGGCTTGGGCCTGCATTGGGTCTTGGTCTTGTTGCCGTTTGGCTATTTCGCTTCCATTTCTTTGGCTCGTACTTGGTGACCCAATTCCAAAGACGCATGCGTTTCGTTTGCTGTCGTTGTTGTCCTAAACTGGTTTTACTTTTGGTTTTTGGTTTTGGTTTGGTTTCGGGCCGCATTGATTGGCGGCTCTTGCGGCCAACTGTTAACTGTTAACTGTTAATGATTTCGGCATTGCTGTTGCTGTTGTTATTGTTTTTCTCTCGGCAACATTTTCGAATTTCGATTTGAAAGCCAAAGAAGCGCTGCCATCGCCATCGCCATCGTGTAACTGTAAAAAAGCAAGTTTGCAGCTTTTGAACAGCAGTCCGAGTTGCATAACCCCGCCAAGCACCAGACGCGAACCCCAGGCGAACTCAGAGACCCAGCCCTAGCCGCACGTCGGGAGGCTGGACAGCAGGCCGATCCCATCTGTCGGCTCACATTCCATCAATGTCGGTCAACAAAGATGACTTTTTTCAGGCAATCAGCACTCAACATATTCGATGTTTTGTTAGTGCACATAGCACCGTCTTAAGCATATGCATAAGCTCCTACACTCAGCTGAAAATCGCTCTACATTTCACAAAATCGCTGCAAAATTAAAATTTTTCTGTTTCTAGAAATCATTTTTTTTTATATATACACCAAAAAATTTCTTAAATTGAAAAAGTCTTTTTCTAATTTTTAGAAATGTATTCTATTATTAAAAAAATACATTTCCAAAAAGTAAAAATGCAAACCCAATGAGCAATTTAATTGGTACCATCTACTGCTTTGTTCGATTTTAACTGTTGTGTGTAGAATCTTAAGTTTTTCAAATTATAAAATACTTCAAATACTAATGTTTATTAATAAATGCAGTAAAAAATCTGATGTTAGGAGTCTGAATAAAATAAAAAAAGAAATACCTTATTTTGAACGAAAATAAAAAAAGGCAAACACCAACTAAACGCTAACATAGAATCTCAATTTATCTTTCTAAATTTATAAAAATATTTTTTAAAAAAGGGCGTTTATTTTAACTTTAAAAAAATTAATTTGTTGATAATATGAAACATTTTTCAAAAATAGAAAAAACCTTTGTACAGTGCATCTCAATTTTGGTCGGTTTATTAGTTAGATGTTGGTTTTATCTGTTATAATATGCGTCTTCTATAATAAGTAACATTAAAGTTATAAATACGTATATATTCTACTGTTTTATTTTACGATTTTCTTAAAGTAGCTTAGATTTGTTTCTAAGTGTGCATACATAAATAAAAAAATGAACCCTTTGACTCCTGACCAGACCCTGATGCAGCAACTTGAACTATTAAATTTCTTTTCAACCCCATTTGTGTTTAAACGTTTTTAGTCTTTGACATATTTGCTTGCTTTGTACAAAATAATAAAATTGATATTTGTCGCAATTTGGGCGGAAAAAAATTTCCCTTAATTTACATTTAAATTTGGTTAAATGCCTGCCATGAATCGCCCGACATGTCAAAATTATACGTTGACTTCCTGATTAGACAATAACAACAACAGCAACCGCATAATAAACGAATTTGAGCAGCAAGTAAATAAAGTTAACTGATTTGTTGCTTATTACAGTTTGCATTTTGGTGTTTTTGTTTTGGGATTTGGAATTTGGAATTTGGAGCTTGTCAGTTATTTTTTGCGTTTGCTTTTGCTTTTGCCGGCCATTCATTTTCACTGGTGTCGCAGGATAAACTTGAATTTGACTGGTTTTTGGCACTTGTTGCAACTTGTTTTCAAAATGTCTGCATATTTGGGCTGCAATAGTGTTTTTAAAAACGTTTTTTCTTTTCGTTTTTTCTTCGTTTCTGTCTGTATTTGTATAAATTGCTATAATCACAAGCACTCGTCGACCAGTCTATAAATTACTTATTTAAGCCGCAATGCCACAAATAAAACCGAATATTCCGCGATTTCTAGTTGCGCGGAAGCCATGGCGTTTTTTGTCAAAGCACACACACGCATACACACGCACACCTGGTGTGTTGAAGGTGTTATAGCTGTGTAGGCGTTATGCAGTTGTCTCGTTAGCCACAAAAACTTTGAGCACTTGATTAAAAAATGAGACAAGTTGATAGCTTTAAAAAAATCTCAACAATTAAAACATTTCGGAAAAATTAGCACCAAAATAACAATCTATCTTTGTCGGGGGTTTTTTTTTTTTTTTTTGCAATAAACCAATTATCACAGCTACTGAGCATGAATACAATGAATTAATAGAACCCTAAATATCATAAAACGATAATATTATACTGCTTTGCTGATATTCCCAAAAATAATAAAATAAAACTAAAGTGATCGAAAGTCGTTCTGAAATCTGGTTTTAATAAAAAGGTAAAAAGGTACCTTCTTGGTCTATATGGTCGACTCTTTTCCTCTTTTGGGCATCCAAAAGTTCTTCGTTTTTCATTGATTAAGCTTCCGCCACGCTTTATTAATGTGAGTTTAACTCTAATTATTCATCTATTTTATTTACTTAATGAATTAATGTGGACTACAAAAAGCACTAAAAAATGTAAAAAAGTGTTAAAAAATTAACATTTTATATTTAATTTAAAATTAAAATTGAAGTTACAAATTGAATGATATAAATGTACAATTAAATAATTAAATTAAAATGTGAAGAAATTATTAAAAATGCATGAAATCTATGGGTATTGAAATCGAAAATGGTTAAACATTTATTGCAAGGATTCGGGTAAATCACACAAAATACAATCAGACAACAAAAATGAAAGTGAAACGTTAAGAGAGGAGAGAACCAGAGCGAGAGAAAAAATATAGAAGAGATCTGGCGAATTTTCATGGCATTGTATAGGAACAATTGAATAAGTCTTAAGTTATGAAGTGTTAATATATTCGCTTCATCGAACAATTAAAAAATAAACCCTATCACAGAACTATTATGCGGGTTCAATTGTGATTCCAAAATCAGTATACACTTGAGTTTCCAGCAAGAAGTGAAATCACAAAATGAGTTTCTCATTGCTTAAAATTCTCTTAGATACAACTATCGTTCAGTAAAAATGTTTCGATTTCTTGAAGTTCGTGGAGAGCAGTTCTCTCTGATTGACATGACTAAAGTTGCAATATTTGATGGTACATACTTAGCTTACAATAAGCCCATTTCTGTCGTAATGAAACCGTGATGCATGGCAATTGCGACATTTCTTGAGCATCCGTGTGTATGTGTGTGTGTTTGTCTGTGTCGCCAGTAAACTTAAATATCGTCAATGTGCTATTAGATACGGCGGCTTAAGAAGCGTTCCCAATGCGTGTAACAGACTCAATTTATAAACTCAAATACACAAATATGCACGAATCCGAATATGCAATTCGAATTTAAGTACCAAGCAAATACATACACTCAGAAAAAAATCGCCTAAAAACTAGGAAAACAAATTCTTAAAATTATAAATGCTTAATTTTTGTATCTTTTACGAAATGGTTTCCTTTATTAAGAAATAAATTTCTAAAAAGCAGAAATTAAACTCTTATTTTTGGGAAAACATTTTGTTTTTTTAATTGGGAAATAATGTATTAAAATTGCTGCTTCGGCTTCTGTCCTAGATTTTATTTTTTTTTATATTTTTAAATCTTAAAATACTTAATATTAAAAATAAAAATAATAAAAAGAACAGGTATATAAGAATTATATGTAAAAAAGGGAATTCGACATATTTTATCTAAGTGTTCGAAAAGTCGAACCGGGAATTAGGAATAAACGTCAAGGTGAGCTGCCCTTTTCTAAATTTCATGCGCGATCTTTTTGCTCAGTGTTCGAGTTCGAAAATGCAATACGCATTCAAATACCAAACAAATACAAACCCTCCTTATTGGTACTCACAATGCATGCGATGATATCTCCTAGCAATATGTTATGTTAACACGCATGTTAACGAATCCCCACAGCAAAAGCTACTGCTGCTGTTGATTCTGCTGCTGTTGTTGCTGCTGCCGTTGCTGCTGCTGTTGTCAACATTAAGAAAATCAATGAGAGAATTTACTACTAACTGCCATGGCCATGGAGAGCGATTTATGCAGCCAATTGTCCCAGCTTTTGCTCCTCTCCACACCTTAACAACAACTCAAGCGGCATTTTTATTACGTCAGCGACTTCCACAACGACAACGAAGACAACGATGACGATGACGACAAAAAGGGAAAGTCCAAAGTGTCGCTGGCTTGCTCGGTCGGCTCACTCTTCATCTTCGTTTTCGCCTTCGTCTTCGTCTTTAGCGGCCCTCAACAAAATGCTATTCACTTTCTTGGCCGCTTTTGGCCAATACTTTCTTGTTGTACAAATCTGCCCGTTGGTTATTATTGTTGTTGTTGCTCTTGCTGCTGTTGCTGTGTATAGCTTCCGCTTTTACAGACCGTTGGCTGCTTTACCCGTTTTACCTGCTTAGTTGCTCTTATATGTATCTCTTTTTAAGTGCAATCAAAATCAGCAGGTGAATGATGAGTATCAATCCAAAAGATCTAATCTAAGATTGCAACTATATCTAAAAATGTGTTATATAATATGAAATTTACACTCAGAAAAATATTTGTCTTGAATTTTGGAAATAACTCACATTATTATCAAGCACACAAGGTTGTGTCTTCCTATTCTTAATTTCACTATATATTTTTTCTAATATTTGGAAAAATACCTTTTTGTTACTTAATTTATTGTAATTCCGCACTGAGATTTCCCACTCAGATAGACACCAAATTTTATTACTTTTTCTGAATTAAAAAAAAAAATATTTTTTTTCAATAAGGGATTTTAATTTAACCTTTCGAAATTTATTTTTCATTATTATAGAAAAAAATTGAAAACAGAAATCGAAAATCCTTTTTTAATATGAATACATTGTGAAATTATTTCTAAAAACCAGAAAAATAGGAAGAAATACACATAATCCGGCAAAGAACTTGTTTTTAATTTGCAAAGTACATGTGACTTTGTTTGTCGGTATATTAGACGTTTGTTTTATCTATTATGGGATAGAATGTTTGAGGTATAAAGTCACATTTCATCAGCTTTAAATTTCAACTGTTTTATATGCTTCCCCCACCCACAAATTTTTTATTGTGCACTTAATGCCCAAGGACGTTGAAACACATATGCTTCATGTGGCATCCATAAAAATAGCTAAATGTAATGCTAATTTTAGGCGAAATATAGACACAGAAATAGACATACTTCTGGCATTCACATATAAATGCAGACATTATGAAAAGAATCAAAGTCAATTAAAATTCAAAGCAAACTTGAATAGAGTAGTCAATATCTAATGCCAAATGTTGCAATTGCATGACAGGCTTGTCAATCAAAAGTGCGCCAAGTCAAAATTACATCAATCAGCGCACTTGTCAGCTACTTGAAAATCGTTAACGTCTTTTTGTATTTGTTATTTGTTTGTTTTCTTTTTTTCTTTTGATTGTGTTTTGTTGTCTACGCGTGTGTCACTTACAAGATTTTGCACATTTCAATTGCTTTGTGGCAATTCGGTTCCATCTTCAATCGCAATCAAGCACAGGCCGCTCCAAAATCCTCAAGATTATGTCGTGGGAGCGCCCCGAGGCCCAAAGCAAAAATGTTAAATTCGATTATTATACATATATATTATATATATATATATATATTATATATATATATATATATATATATATAAATATATGTATGTATGTACACCTGTTAATTTGTTTGATGAGTGTGTGTTTTTTTGGCTTGACTATTAATTCACATTTGACGCATCGCATTTCAATTGCTGCAAAAATGTGTTTATACATTTTGCGCATAGTTTTATTTTTTTGCTGTTGCAATAATTAAATAAATTACTAACGCGCAAATTGTGCAGTAATTTGTGTAATCGACATGCTTGTAGGGTTGTTAATAATTGATGAATCCGCAAAAGTTAAGAAAGGTGCCGCAACAGTCATAAAGACTATCCCTCGCCTAAGCTAAAGCCATATGCATCTTGTCTTACATTTTTTCGAATAATCAAGGCAAGATTCCAAACCCTATTTAACTGGCAACAATTGTTTGTTTTTAGTCTTAAACCGTGATTGGATTATTGCGCACTATAAAAAGGGGTCTTTAAAGAAGGTTTACTTCTTAAGACGATACTTAAAATCCTAGGCGCTATTAAGGTGTAATTTTAAGAATTATATAGAGACCCTAACATTATAATATGATAATGCACTTTTGAGTCCACACGTTGATAAACTTCAACACAGTTCACATTTTAATTCACTGGCTAGTATAAAACTTGAACGAACATCAACTACAGTTTACACAGTAAGTGACTGCTAAAAAATGTTATTGCAAATGTAAGAATTGAAAGTTTTTTCAGTTTTTAACCTATTTCCGGCCACTAGTTGTTGGGTACAAGCAACAAGAAATAAATAGTTCATATTTCGTTTGCACAGATTCATTATGCACTATATGCTGAATGGGCAAAGTTGCAAAAACGAATTACGATCAGTGTGAATTTCTCTGTATTTGAAGCATGTCCTTTAAATTCCGCATTCGCAAAATTAATTTTTTTTTTAATTTTTCATATTTTCCTAAGTTGTTTATCTTATTTTCAATTAAATTAAACATAAAAACCCCATGGTCTTTTTTTTTATTATTGAGTGTCTTGGCCTTTATTGTGTTAATTCCAACTCTTTTTTATTCTAGTCTCGCGTTGTGCGTATCTAAATACGATATATAAAATACCCATGAATCGTCTGCTCAAATTTGATGTGCTTATTTATTGTCTACTGACTGAGAAATACCAAAAGAGGAAATTAAACAACCGCTTTTAAATAATTTGCAATTAAGATGCTATAAAATTTGAAAGATAGTGTTTGGTACTTGGAACGATTTCAGAAATGTTTAGTTATGCATTTGATATTACTTTTATCTTTCGCTCCAACAATATAATAATATAATAAACTGAATTGAGTCAAAGTCCTCTGCCCGCCAGTGGCAGCCAAGTGCGACGAATACTTTTCTTCCTATTTGCGCAGCACGCATTGCCAGCAGAAAACTAAAGCAATTTCAGCTTGCAAGATTAACAATTATTGCTCGTTAGCTGTTATTGCTATTTAGAATTGACTTATCTCGACTTTAACTGCACGAAGTCGAAATGCTTATCATTGTTTGTTAAACACCTTTGAATGAAATTGATGTGCGATAGTCTGCTATGTGGCTGGTTGGCTGTCTGGTTATTTGGTCATTGGACATTGGCCATAAAAACAATTTTAAAATTTATAAATCATTCAACGTAGTTTGCGAACGAAAAAATAGCCACGATTAAATGCATTTTTGCACGTTTCTTAACCAGCAAATGAAGACCAACAAAGAAAGAAGAGAAAAAAGTGAAATTAATGTTGATTTTTGTTTTGATTTTGTGTATAAGAAGTAGCCAAACATTTGTTGCGGACTTTTGCACTTGTATTATTTTCACGCACATATTGAAACTGAAACTTTTCACGAGCTGAATTTAATTGGCTTTATAATTGTGATGGGTTGATTTTATAACAATCAGTCAAGTTTGGTCGCTATTGCCAGGCGCTTTCTACTTCAAATACTTATATACTTAAATATATATATATATGTATATATATATTTATATATGTATATATATATTTATATATGTATATATATATTTATATATGTATATATATATTTATATATATATATGTATTGTATTTATGACACATATGTTTGTCCACTCTTACTCAATATAAAAGTGGGTCATTACAAGCTCAATGTGAACGAGATCTTTTCAATGAACACAAAAGCGAGCGATGGTCAAAATTTATGCGTAAATACATATATGGATATGTACATAAGTATTTATTTTTATGATACGACGACCACCATCAATGAAAAGTCATCATCAGATTCAACCAGTTGGAGCAGTTGGGGCGTCGTGTTCGTCTACACGTGCACCAAAGGCCATTAATTATGACCGCTTATGAGATGCTGGACTACTCTCTCAGACCGACCGGTGTGTTGCCAAGGGCGTTAAACTTTATGGCCTCTTGATGGGAGCGATTTGGGCTGCAGGATCTATACACTGAAAAAAAAAAAAAAATGAATTTTTGAAAAGGGCTCCTCATCTTTTTATTCCGAAATTTAATTGCTAAAATTTAATGTTGTGCAATGCTTAATTACAACGAGGATCTTTCAACATTTTTGATAATATATATATAATTTCCACGGTGTTGATTCCTATGCTTACCGTTATTAGCTCTTTTGTTAATTATATTATCAATAAACATTGGTATTTTAAGATTTCACATAAAGTTTATAGATTCATACAAGCCTTGGTTTGTGAGTTGATTAAGTTCGCACTGAGCTACTCGGCCTTTAAGACGGAGGACAGCTAAACTCTAATATAAAAGCTGTGTATTCATTGATCCTGAATTTTGGAAAGAATTTTTTTTAAAATGAAGGTGTGCATTTATAAGTTTTAATACATAATATTAGAAAACTAAGAGAACCATATTTGTCGAAGAGAACCATCGAATTGTCGATCTTGTTCTTATATTTACAAATCATTTATAATAAAAATAAAATTCTAGTTCTCAGGACGAGTTTCAGTTTATGCCGATTTTCTACAATTTTGCGGTATTTTTTTTTTTTTTTTTTGAGTGTATGCATCTGGGTCAACATGCATGTGATTTTGTTGTCTGCGATTGTATTGATGCGTAATGGCCACGCCCAGCTCCATCGCATCTCATCTCAACGCATCACATAACCTAACACAAATATTTGCAGCTCAATTGGCTTTGGCTGTAGAAGATGCCTCCATTTGGCAGCAGTAGTTTTGCGCTCTCTCTGTTGACAGTTGGTAACATAAAATTTACATGTTATCGTGCTTACATGCGCACCACTTTTATTGACTGACGTACGAATTGGCAAATACAAAATATATTATGCACAAATATGTACATACATTTGCATGTACATATGAATATATATGTTTAGAGTCATGTTCAAATTCCAAATAGCAAGTTGCACAATTGCACACAAGGGAAGCAAACAAAACAAACACACAAGAGGAAATGTAAAGAAAGACACATTTTGTGTATTTAATGCGGACTGAAAACAGTCCACATATTTTTTGAACAGGTTCTTAAGATACAAATTTAAAATGTTAAATAAAGTTGCAATTTAAATAATATAGATTTATGGAGAATAACAAAATTTCAGTTTGAATGAAGAAAATGGATATAAAAAAGGATAATAAGTAAATATATTTTATAATATTCCAACAGCTTAATGTTCATTACATGTTAAAGACAACCAAAATAGTTTTTACAATATTAACACTATTACAACAGTGGCTCTGAATTCAAATTTTAGTATTCTGAGTCAAAATTTTAGTATTTTTAAAAATATAATGATCTGATCACAACATTATTTCATGTAGATCCAGGAACAATAAGTAGGTGGGCTTTCAGTCTGCAAGGGATTATTGTTTTCAGCTTCACAAATATGGCTGCTCTTTCTTAATTATATATATATATAAATATTACAAAATAAATTTATATTGTTTGATTTAGGTATGTTTGGTTTCAACCAATGTCCATAGGTAAAAAAGAAGTCATTGCAAATATGCTAATTGAATTTAGTTGTAGTAAAAAACCTGTTGTAAATAAAGGTGTCTAGAAAAAAATCGTCTAAGTCTGAATATGACATGTCTGCTCAAATTAGTTATTAAACAAATACCAAAGCCAAGTTGCCGGTTTTGCTATTTGGCGAAAAGGGCGTGTACTCAGAAAACTCACAAGAAAGTTACAAATTAGCAAATTCTAGAAAATGTATAAATTAGATTTAAAGATGAGAAAGAAAATCTTATAATTATTCTTTATTTTTTATCATTTAATTTGAATTTAATTTAATATAATGAAAATTAATTTTGTAATTGACTTAAAACAAATAAAACCATTCCAGGAAAATTTAAAGCAAAGTATTTATCTGTATTATCTATTTGGTTACAAAAAGGATAAAAGTATACATTTCATTCATTCATGTTGTGAAACTACTCAGGCACATAACCAACATTATTTGCATGTACATACATATATGTTAGCCTAATTTAGAAATGATATCCCAAAGCTGCCTGCCACGTGGCAGTTGCGCTTTGTTGTGTGCAGCAACAAAAGTATTTGCGGACATAGTTCAAATTGGCGACAAGGTCAAATGTCGATGCGTAGGTGCTAACAAATAAACTTCAATTTGTTGGCAATTTGCCGCTGCAATTTTAATGTTATTAATCTTGTCAACTAATTTGAGTGTCAAAAAAAAAACAAGTTGCTTTTGTTTCCATTTGCTTTGGGGCAGCAAACAAAAACTCGTTAGTGGTGCTGCCAGCAATTGAAAGTTGTTAAGTGACTCAAAAACCGTTTTCGGTTTTTCGTTTTACTACGTTTTTATGTTGTGTTACCGCTGACATTAGGAGCTATGACCGTTTATCCAAGCGCTGCAATTTTCACACTTTATTACTAATTACAGCATTTATGGAAAATTCGTTAATCACACCGTTCTTATAATTTTTGTTTTATTTAACTCGTAGCAAAACTCACACAGCTGCAGTCACAGCTCGCAGTACTCAGGCTGCTTAGCATCAAGTATACGCAAACACAGCTCCGTTCACACACAGCAGCCCGCCGGACCTGTGAGAGAAATCCAAATTGATCCCTATATAATCCTCGACGACGAGCTCAAGTACTTCTACGACGATGTGAGAGATGTAAGTTCAATATATATATATATATATATATAAATATATATATATATATATATATATATAGTTATCATTGTTATTATATGTATGTGTTGATTTTGTCCAGAAAGCTGAAAATAATTTTTCAGAACTAATATTTGTATAATTACTAACTCAAAAACTTTAGCCTTAAAATTATGTTAGATATGTGGCTTTATCGATTTGCAATTGTCGATTTTATTGGGCGTATCACTTTTTTTCTGACGGGGGCACAGACCAAAATATGTCCCAAATTTCAAGTCTGTATATCTAATGGTGTCGAAAAAAGTTGCGTTCATATAGACGGACAGAAGGAAGGACATTGCACAAAACCATGATACTAATATACCATCGGAATCAAAGTATAAAAATGATTGCAACTAATTTTGACACTAATTGTCAATATTTTATATCTACTTACCATTAATATAATCTGTTTAACTTTTATAAATTGGATTATTCAATATTGCCTTAAATAATGAGCTTAAGCTTGTAACACTTGAAAAAAAATATTACTGAATAATCAATAAAACATACAAAAGGTACAAAGTGCTACGTTCATTAGAGATTCGGAAATCGATTAATTGATAGTCGAAAATCGATACCACATGAAAATAGAGTAATCTGCAGTCAGTTATGTCCGACTGCAACGATCTCAAATGTTTATTTTAAGCCTATGAATCATTTGGACAAAATTCCAGACAGTAACCAATGTTTTTCTGTTATCACATTGTTATTTTCCATTTATATTATTGTCAACAATCAAACTTAATACGTCACAATAATATCAGGGTCTTTTCCATACTTAACTTAATTAGCATTTCTGATATTTTTGGATACCCTGTAGTAGCGGATATGCATGTATAAGTAAAGGCACATTAGTTTTGAATCGGTTGACTCATATTTCAAAGAATCCGATAAAATCGAGAAATATCCTAGATAAGGAGTTCAATATAAATAATTTGAGAAATCAATATATATAGATATAGCCATGACCTTCCATTCAAATGATTACCATTCCGAGAGCTGAAGTGAGAATTCGATCTCATGATAGAAATTAACACTGGTCAACTTAATTTCAAATATCAATCAAAATATTCACACTCACATTGGTTTTTCGCTACAGGGTATATGTTTAGTCGGGCCCGGCACCCGCACACATTGATAATTAATTGTTTTTAACAAAAGAATGAGTAAATAGTTCACAAATATTTGTTAATTTTTGGTCAAAACGCAATCCTTCATCATTCCATCTCCACAGCTATTGCAGTCGGGAACATCACAGCCAGAACTGGACACCATCGCGTGCTACTACTTTGATGGGCAGGGCAAGGCGCTGCGTCCCATGGTGACCCTGCTGATGGCTAAGGCGTTAAACTATCATCTGAACAACGAATCACAGTGAGTGTGGTTGGGTGGGAACGGAGTGGATGACCGATGGGTGGTGCACATATTTGTAAGGCGATGCAATGTAATTAACAGACCTTTGCGATATGTGCACATTCTGCTCGTCTATGCTGCGTCTATGAAAAACAATTAATGCCAAAATATAACCACATATATACTGATTAAGAAATTATATTTACCCATCGCCTATCGCCTTGACAGCCAATTAGTACACAAACAACGACAGATAGCCCTCTTCTCCGAGATGGTCCACTCGGCCAGCTTAGTCCACGACGATGTCATCGATCAGTCTGACTTTCGACGCGGCAAGCCCAGCGTAAATGCTCTGTGGAACCACAAAAAGGTAAGCGCGTTATGAATATCAGATGAGATATGTATGTCAGCTATATGATATATATATATATATATATATGTTTATCACACTCAAGTGGAATTAATAACGCTGAAGATCATCAAACGCAAGAAAAATTATTTCACGCATCTCTGACTTGGTCATCAATGCATTGTGTATTTGAAATGAATTGTGTGAAGATTTTGTCAACAAGTTGCTTCATTTGAGAGGCCTTTGAATGAAGGTCTTTTAATAATAGACTGGGCTTTCCATTAACAGTTTTACATTTTTCCATGCGACACTTTCAAATTAATTTCGATCGTCATCTTGACAAGCCGACGCAAAAAGCGTGTTGTGTTTTGATGTTATCGGTGTGTTGGACCATAAAAATTAGTTGCTCAACAAATTGATTTGTACTCTTGTCGATCTCTTGTCGATGTGTTCGTGTGTTCATCAAACTTTATTTTCAGCTATTTAAAAGTTAATTACGATTTTCGTCATTGTGCTTACAGGTCACAATGGCTGGTGATTACATTCTATCGATTGCCTCGATAATGATATCGCGATTGCGCAGCGATGATGTGACGATCGTGTTGAGTCAGGTAAGCTTGATCAATTGCTTTCAATATGGGTGACTCGATTCACTACCTACAAATACATAAATAAGCGTATATATAATATAAATGGTAAATATTACAGCAAGTATATTAAATGAATCCCAATCAATACTTTAAGTCTACTAACACGTGACAGTTGTCAAGAGTCGACTTTTTCTTGAATTAAATAACGAAAAAGTGAGGCATATTTGAACTACGCAGAATTTATTCATGATTTTTTTTTGCTGCTATTTTATGAGTATTTAAAATGTTGACATGGCATGTAAACGCTTGCAATTAGAGCGTCTCGATTTAATTTAGAATATATCCGTCAAATGTCTTAGTTTAAAAATATATCCGTAATAAACAAATGTATATATGTTGTAATGCTCCTCACATTTACGCTATAATTATTCAAATCTTACTAATATATTCTGTGGTGCTACCATTGGAAAAAGAATGTCGGCTTTAATGATTCAATTTTGATTCAGAATGGTAGAGCGTGCTGAAGTTGATAATTTATTTAAGACATTCTGCGAGGGTATGTTTAATTTCGCATACTTAAGATGGCTAATATTTGTATTTATTAAGTTAACAGGTTAGCCGAATATCAGCTAGTGTAAGTATTTAATGTTTCTATAGTTTCAAGTTATTTTAGGCACATATTTGACAAACCTAGATGATTTTTAAATCAAACACAAACAGTGCCTATGTGTTGTTTGCTGAGATTGTTCAAAAGCAAACCTACCGTCAAGAATTCACCACAAAAAGTCCCGGACTTGTGTGCTGTCTCCGGGTGCATAAATACCTATTCAGTGTCGAAATTCACACGCACGTTGGCTCAACAGAATAAAAAAAAAAAAAAAAACATACTCGAAATGTAAACAGTTTTTAAATTAAGAAATGTCCAGCATGGCTTTGTATCCATGTGAAAAACCTGTTCCGTTAACGACCACAAATGACGGGGCCTTTTCAGCTGAACTTCCTGGAACCCTGGGATAGTTCAATGCAAAGGCGAAGGGCATCTGATTGGAACATTCATTTTTTTGCACTACACCATAAACCAGCGTGTTTCGCCTTGCTGAAGTTACCCCTCAGTCATTTACAAAATTCCAGAAGAATCGCTTCGACTAGTGAAATACTAAATAAATTTCGGAGCTACAGGCAGTTTTAATAAACTTTAAATTAGTCACCTGACAATTTCACTTTCTGTTGCTTGAGTGAACTTGAAGCTGGCCTCTTTCAGTCATCTCATCTCGATCTATTGTTATTTACACAATCGAGCTAATGGCCAAAGCAAACCACAGATCCGCTAACACTTTAACGAGCCATCTCTGGCAGCTATTGAAATTGCTAAGCTCAATACCCATTAAATGGGCAGAAAAGTGTATAATAAACTAGGGAAGACGTAAGAATCAATTTTACATAGTTACATCCGACTAAGAGGTACCCATTACTATTATACTATCTATCATATCTATACATAAATCTTACACCTTTTCGATATGTACATCCAAGAAAATGTATACAGTTGATAAGTATTATTACTTGGCTTTTACAACTATCGATAATCGATTACCGAGGTTAGAAATGGGAAGGAGTTATCGATCAAATGAAACTATTTTAATCTGCGCGTGGAATACGAGACAGGCTGACATGTTGTTACAAATCAAGAAAATATATAAATTATGCAGAGGAGAAGCTTTCTTTTGCCTGTTGCATAAATTTCAGAAATTCTAAAAACCCTTTAGCCAGTTTTTAATTGGTACAGGGTATAAAACTTAACTAATATGCAACTTTCTTAAGGTAAACTTTCAATATTTTTGATTCTAGTTTTTAAATTATGGGAAATATATTCGTTTTATCGACTCACATAATATATACATAAACCTATTGTACATTTTTACAATACTTAAAATACTTTTGGCTTTTTAATTGGACTTAACCAAACTCATCAGTTGTATTTTAAAATGTAACTTACACTTTGTAAAAATCAAATTAACTTTGGACTACTATAAATTAATGTAGCTTACATTGGCGCATATTGTGTAAAGTTTGTGTTTGTCGGTTCCTATGAAGACTTGTCCATCAGTTTTTTTTAGCTTAAGCTCGACCTGACGAAGATATTCAAAACAAGATCAAACTTGAATTAATGAGCTTGACTGCTCTTACAACAGTTCCAAAGGCAAGCCCATAAAATCCCTCTTATACTGAGAGTAGTTTTGTATTTTTTATATTTTTGTTGTTTACTTTTTGTAATGCTTATAAGCAGCTTTTGTCCACTGATTTGCATTTCCTCTTATCTATGAAAGACTGTTGTATTTGATATGCAAAACATGTGTCAAAATAATTTCAACGAGCTTACACACGCTGCCGGCATTAAAATATTAGCAGAACGTTCGAATCCAATGGGAATTTTTTGGTTGTTTCTATATAGTGGGTTAAACCAGTCGGTTAAAGTTTTGAATGCTCGGTTGGCACTATTTTACAAATGGCAAATTATATTTTAAATACATCGCATTTACGCAAACATCTAATCAAGGTAAAGCTTAAATACGCTGTACAAATATAAATACACATATTAAATGTTTTCATTCAATTTGCATTAAAAAAAACTATATTTCAAATAAATGGGAATTTAAAGTTTATTTATTTATTTTTTGTTTTTGAGCTGTATTTGCTTTAAATATCAAGGAAAAAATATGCACTTTAACCAAGAAATGTATTTCTCAATCTTCTGTAATTTTGTGCATCGATCTTCATCAAAATGTTAAATTGTGGAAGATGTGATTTTTATCGATTTGCACGAATATACTTTTATTCCAAGTCTATGTACGAACATTGATATCAGATCATAAAAATTGAGTTATTCATTTATTTGTAGAACTTCCCTGACCTACGCATCGATGCATTTAAAGTCTCCCGCAAAATAAGGCGTTTCACATTTAAAATGAGAGTTATCAATTGTATACCCTGTACCCTTTTAATATTTTATTAATAACACAAAGAACCGATTCATGTTGATTTAAAAAAAAAAACCCGCCACACAATTGTATTGAAATGTCGACATTTTTTGGTCAACAATTCAATGTTATAACAATTTAAGACGGCATGAAATATATATTTGCTTAATTTGATTTATTTTGCACAGCATTTCGAAAAGCTAATTGTTAAAATGTGCTCCAATTTAGGCATATAAATGAAAAATCGGCATCGTCAGCGACTTACAAGGCTTCAACCAACTGCAATTTGTTGCTCTTCTCTTTTTCTTGCTCGGCGGGTTGATGTTGTTTTATTGTTGTTGTTGATGTCTTTTGCTGTTGTTGGTGGTGCTGGTCGTACGCAATAGTCGCACTTATTTTGGCCGCATGTGTAAATTAGTTAACATTGAAAATCAATATGTTGTTTTTGCTTCTGAGGCGAACTACAGAGAAAAAAAAACAACTTCAAATAACGTCATTTAAACAAGCCAACTCGCTGGGATTTGGCCAAAAATATATTTGTGACCGTATCGGTATCTGAGCTGTGACTCTGGCTCTCACCTTGGGCTCCTTAAGCTACAACCGACAACCGACAAGCGACAACTACAACTACTGTATATTTGTTATACTAGACGACAAAATACTACTCTGCCGTTTGTTTGCTCAACATTTTGACAACTACCTGCGAAATTGTCAGAATGAATGAATGAATGAATGGAAATATTTATGCGAGTAGCTCCAACTATGAACAAAATCAAAATTAAGCGAAGGGCGCGCCAACATTTTTTATGCAAACAACAATAGCATCCAGCCACGAGGGTCTTTTGTAAAGTAATGTTTCCAAGCCATTAGTTACAAATTGCATTTTAAAAGTTTCCAACTCTAGCTCTTTTCTCAATTTACACTAAATTGGTGTTATCGATTTCCCAGTCCGTTTAGGCATTTCGCCTTTTATGTAAAGCAAAAAAAGTCTTAGATTTCAAAATGAATTTGACAAGGCCCATTTAATTTTATTTATATTTAATAATCAGAAATCAAATGAATCAATCAAAAATCTATATCTTAAGTGAAAACGGTGTTGTGTGATAATATCAGAATTATTAAAGCTTGAGGACTTCTGCTTATATGCCTGTCCTATATGTGTACAGGCGGCCAGCCGTATTGTAAGGAACACGTTTCCTTCACGACAAAATTATATAATATATATATATATAAAAAAAATATAATAGTATAATAAGAAATAATGATAAAGTAATAAACTTATAGTTTATTAATAATAACCAACCAGATAATAAAATTGGGTTCAGTAATAAAAAGTAGCATTTTTGTCAAGAAGACAAAATAAGAAAATTTGCTTGATAATATTGACGTACTTAGTGAACAACCCTTACACTTGTATGCTTTACTGCTCATAAGTTTATCTTTGGCGTATCTGACTGGTGTTATCCATCCTGCTGGATTCCAAACTATCAATGAAATTTTATTTACCCAAATTATTTGGCACAACTATGTTTGCCGAATTCATTTGAGTTGCCAGCCATGCGGAAGTTGCCCGCATATCGATCATCTTAGGTTTCTACATACATATTTATATGTATGCTTATAGGTATATTGCAAAATTGGGCGTGCTACATCCAACAATTTAATATTTCTTTAAATCAATTTATACGTATCTGTCTGTTGTTAGAGTCATATAATTTTGGTTGTTCGTTTCCTATCTATGAGTCTAAGTTGCGAACTACTCTCATTTCGGGAAGGAATATTTATGTTTACAGCAATAAAAAATAATTATTTTAATACTGTACCTATTAAATTAAACACGGTAGATAAGGGCAGAAAGAAGCTTACGGTATATGTATTCTATATTTATATATATTTAAAATAAGTAGTTAGTATGAATTAGTTCACATGCCCAGCCACAAAAGTATATGATTCATAATATTAGAAATCGAGGACTCTGAATTGATTACATAATTAAGTTGATTGTGATCATTGGAAAATACTATTTTTTTATTTATTCTTATTATCCTTAATTAAAATAACTTAATTCTTAATTCATAAACATGACAGTAAATTTGAATTTCACTTGTTTCAGATCTTAACCGATTTAGTTCAAGGCGAATTCATGCAGCTCGGCTCGAGGGAAACGGAGAACGAGCGCTTCGCACACTATCTAACAAAGACATACAGGAAGACCGCTTCGCTGATTGCCAATGCGCTGAAGGCGGTAAGTTGGGCGATCATTAAAAATGCAATTTGAATTGCAATTGCACATTTAAATGCAATTATTTGCTTGCATTTGGATTTGCACGAATGCGTTTGTCATTGTGCCCATTCGGACAGGTGATTGGCCAGCAATTGACTTTGAAATCTTTTTATTTTTATTTCGCAGACCGCCGTCATCGCCCAGGCTGATGATAATGTCGCCGAAGTGGCCTTCCAATATGGACGCAACATTGGCCTGGCCTTTCAGCTGGTGGACGACATGCTGGATTTCGTCTCCTCCACAGAGCAAATGGGCAAGCCAACGGCAGCGGATCTAAAGCTTGGTCTGGCCACAGCGCCGGTTCTCTTTGCATGCGAAAAGGTGAGCGACGTAATAACTTCCGTATTGCTACAACACTACCAAAAATCTGACTTTTCAACTTTCGACGCCAGGGGTAACTTAGTTTACTATTCAGAAAGAAGATTTCTAAAAGTTTTCTTTTCTCATTTTTCGAAAATATATTTCAGATGTGTAAATATAAATCTATAACACTAGCTATTTTGTTATACAAACTATTTAAGATATACAAACTTTTGAGACAGTTCACAAATTCGTACAATTTAATTTGATAAACCTTCCGATTTTACGGAGGGCTCTCTAACGTAGACAACTAGTAAACTCAAGTATAAAAGCATAAAACCAAGGAGAACTTTCTAGTTTCCCATTGTAGGATGATTTTTTTCAAAGTGTGTTAATATACGCATATATATATACGAGTATATATAAATAAGTGCTTATAGAAGTCACAGCATTTGCTATTTGTCCAGCTGTGTGTTTGCATTGGCAGCTATGTGCATTTCCCACTTGTGGTCATTTACAAAGCATCATCGGTCATGATGTTGATGATATCATTCTGCTTTTGGGTGTGTGCACCGCGTGCCATCAAATGCGTTTCCATTTTAGATCAGTTTATTATGCGGGGCGCGACAGGCGTGCGCGTGTAATGCGTATTAACTAGCAATCTTAACTGCAACGCTCTCCCAAGTCACCTACGAGGTGTCTATGTAAATCACATAAATAAAATAGCCACACATATGTATTAACGTATATTGCACACATACTGCTTATGTACTTAACAAGATCGATGCTAATCTAACTTCAATTTCGCATTTTCATTTCACAGTATCCCGAGCTGAATCCCATGGTGATGCGTCGTTTCAGTGAGCCGGGCGATGTGGAGCGTGCCTTTGAACTGGTACATAAGTCACATGGACTCGAGCAGACGCGTTTTCTGGCTAAGAAGCATTGCAATGAGGCGATACGTCTGGCACAGGAGCTGACTGAGTCTCCGTATCAAAAGGGTCTGCAAGTTGTTGCCGATTTAGTCATCAATCGAATGAAGTAGAAACCGCAGCAAAATATACTAAATTAAAATTATACATATACTAGTAAGTTAGTAGCAGGCAACACTTAATGTTAATTAAGTCAGCAAATGAGTGCAACAAGGAAAAAATTTGTAAAAAAGGAAACTAGTAAATGGTAAAAACAAGATTTATTATTTAGTTTTTAAGCATTTTTGTTGACACTGTAAATAATTGCATAAAAAGTACACAAGACGTTGAGACAAATTTATGATAACGATGTACATTGTATGTAAATATGTACATGTAAAATTTGAAAAGAATTTTTAATAAACTTTATATGCAATGTTTTTGAAATATATGTATATGCATGTATATAAATCGCAATATAAGATCTTATTTTTTGTACAAATCGAACCAATTCAGCTTAACTTTAAGGAAGAGTCCACTGGAAAAAATTGATTATGTTTACTAATGCTCTTGTTTGATATTTGGATGATTGAAAATACAAAATACTAAAGAAAATCAGTGCTAAAAATTTACATTTTTTGTGTAATACAAAATAATTGCGCTAATGTAATAAGCTGATTTTGAACCTTAAAAATCAATAAGACAAATGATTATTAGTCAACGCAACAAACGATATTTATACATAATGAGCAGTGTTTAATAATTTAGAAAAATATAATTGAAATCATATCTAAATTTGTGTGTTTCTAAGACATGTCTGAATGGTTTTATGGCCACTGCATGCTTTTTGTCACCCATATAAGCATATTCAAGCACAAATTTACTTATTATTCGTTTTGTTTATTTTTTATTTCTTTAAATGCGGTTTTTTTGAGTTTTAAAGCGTTTGTGCATCAAATGCACAGCATACTCATATAATCACAAAATATTTGCTACTTAAGTCCATAATGCAAATCAAAGAGATAATATATTGCTTAAGCTGCCCCAGTCTTAATTTAATAAAAATTATTTTAATCTCCATACACAATAAAAATATAAATCCAAAAAAAAGAAAAAAAAATTGAAATGCAATCCTCAATGAACACATTGGAAACGAATGTTAAATGATTGTAAATATATTTAAGACTGGTTTGTAAGCAACCCTTCCCGGCTTCGGTGTAATTTTAGATAAGCCAAAGGCACCTTTACAGCCAGGTACAACGAAAACTACATAAATAGATCAACTTCATATTCTAGCATACAAATCACATGGGTGCAAGTGTTATTGGTCTACTGAATAAATGAGCAAATGTTGACAATGTTTTTGATAATGATAATTATGTAATGATAATAACGATGAATAAAATGCGATTTTTTGAGAAAACCAAACTAAGAAACTTTGAGAAAATCAATCGTAGATTGAAATAAGAAAGAACGCTGCAGTTGGAAAAGATTCGGCTTGTGAGCATAGAAAGCCGCGATAGCTAATGTGGCCTATGTTCGTCCTATGTAGAAGATTACCAGTAATCTATCTTCCTTCTGTATATCCAAGGGCAGGAAAGTTTTCAGTACTCTGTTAAGAAGGTTGTCTCCAGAATTGTGACAGAGTAAGATTTTTTTTTTGTGTGGTGTCAGCGATCACTTTTTCAGCGGACGATGTTTTTGAGGAGGTTACCAGTAATCTACTCGTCTACCTTCAAATAATTCCAAATCGATAAGAACACGTATCTCCCGCAATTTAAAAACTGTATTTACCAAATCACTATATTTGGAACGTATTCTACCCGTAACCGCCTTTGAAGAGCATTAAAAAAAATTGCCTTCCACTGCGGCCCCCGTAATTTGAAAGCTAGAGTGACCATATTATACCCTAAAAAAAACAAAAAATAAAGTGGCCACTCACATCCCGCAACCAACAAGTTAAAAATTCGATATCTCCCACAATTTCAGAGTATGATTTTCAATGGTGATATAAAATAATAGTGGTTATTTACCGTATAAACATAAAATGCTGGTATGACGTGTTCGTGAAAATTACTGTTACTTGAATGAATATTAATATTAATTAATATTGCTATGAATGAATGCTAAAATGATAAATTCAGTTCAAGGTCTTCCAAAAACAGTGGTACATAAGGGGAGTTAGTGTGGGTGAAATCGTTTTAGCGTTCTTCTAAAAAGTTAACTTTTATGTACAATGTTTCGAGAAAGTGAATTGGAGTTGGAGCTTAAAAGGAGTTTGCTTTAAATATAAATAATGATGTCCATGAAAGACTGTAAGGGTCTCCATGTACAATTGTGTTTCTTATTAATGAAGTGTTGCACACAATTAAATAGAGTTTTTGATAATCTTTGTAAATGTGGATTTTTGGTTGAATAATTCTTTTTAAAAGTATAAGTTTCTCAGAGAGTATCAATTTTGAGCTGTGTTTTATAACCAAATATTTTTAATTATGATTATTTTTAAGAATTTCATCTGTGTGACGTTTGCTGAGAATAAGCCGTAATTACCAAACCTGGAAGATAGATTACTAGGAACTTCTTCAAAATAAATGTAGAAAATTTCATTGCATCGCCAATCTCGCGCTAAAAATTGTAAATGCCCATAGCCAGACTCACCAAATTTTTAAAGGTACATTAATGATTATTAAATTTGTCCTAAAGTGATCCTAGAAATGTTTGTTCTACATTTTATGATAAGCTGATTTTAATATAAGGTTCGGCACATCGCAAAAAATAAAATTAAGGTGGAGCTTATTGAGGAACGGGCGAAAGGCAAACAAATTACATAACTTCAAATTGTTAATTTGATTTAATTGAAAATCTTTGTCAGAAATTTTAATATCATTATGTTTGAGGCTACTTTCCGCACTAGATTGCTACTAGATTGTCAATATCTAAAGTGACCTGTAAGAAGATTTGACAATAGTCTAGCACTGCCTATTAGCCTGACAGAGATATAAAGCACAAGGATATTCGTGACTGCTACATTTAAAAATAAACCGCACTGAACTTTAAAAAATCGGTATACTTTTGCCGCCAAGAATAACTCACCATATTACTCAGAAAAGTATATTTCTAAGACAAAAAGTTGTGTCGTTCTAAAAAGCAGGGTTCTTTTTTTCTTAACTCCTAAAATTTTAAAAAATATGTTTAATTTCCAAAGTGTTTTTAATTTATTCACCGAATTTGTACATTAGCTTTTAGTGTTTATAATTTATTATTAATAACATTAATATTTTAAGATTGTTTAAAAAAAAGTGTAAGAACTCACGATTATAGGTCGATTTGAACTTTGCTTTGAGCCTTTGTTAACGAGCTGTGTGACTTCCCATAGAGCTAGCCGGTCCCGAAGCTTCAATTTAGCAAAGTATTTTTGCTGTCAAATAGAATCCTTTGTAATTTTAAAAAAATTGCTTTAAATATATTTGAAATAATTTTGAAAATGACTGTATGAATGGTCAAAGACTTGCATTAAAATTAGGCCATACTGCAAGGCGCACTTCACATGGGTTTACATTTTAAGGAACGGAGGTTGCTTCGGCTCCGGCTTCAACTGAATGTTTTCCACATTTGACACACTTGCAGAGCTTATGGTTTGGCAAACATCAACAAGTTAGTGAGGGCTGCTTAATTAGGTTAACGTTGGCTATGAAGTGGAGCACGCAATATTGCAGCCGGAAATCCCAAGCCCCAATCCAATATTGATAGTTTTGGGAACTTTCCATTTTAATGCAACCACACGAATCAGGTCAAACTGTGGCACAATTTAACCAAAGCAACATGGCCTGCCATAGCTATAAAATAAATGTATTCAATGTCCAAGTCCTGTTAGGCTTGGTAAACGAAACAAAACGAAGCGTCCCAGAAGCACTTCAGCTCAATTGCAGAGTGTGCAAGCAAACAAACGCGCAAAGTAAAGTGGCAGCGTGCCTAACTGGCAAAATATTTAAATGGCCCGGCCAGAGCAAGTTACGCAAATGAACTGCAATCCTGGCCTGACTTAACAAACAACTTCAAGGACAGAAGCGTGCCCGCTCACTTGTGCACCTTGTGCACCGCCCTAACCTAGACTATAAATAATTTGCTGGCTGGCGACGCTGCCTAGACAACCAAAGTGGTTGGGCTGGGCCGGACGAAAGTTGAGCCGAGACGAACATCCGTGCCAGGCACGGATCAGCACGGCCAACTCGACTTCGACTGTATGATATAGAAGTCGAAGGTTTGGGTTTTTGCACGGCGGGACTGTTTCAGTAGCGCGTTATTTGCTGAACGTGGCGCTACTTCCGCTATCCAGCCGCTCACTCTGCAAGCGATGACAACCAGCGATGAGATGGGTGCCTTCTGCCACGACCACATCCAACATCCGTTGATGTGGTGTGATGAGAAGAAGCGGCTGGTCGAGCGCAAAAATGCCGAGGAGAGTTTACGGATGTGGCGACGACGCAAAGCTGAGGAATGTGCCCGCAAGGAAAAGGATAAACAGGAGGTAAATACATTTTTAGGTATATAATATTACCGACTGACTGGTATACAGGGATGTCACAGAAATCAATTCCAGCAAAGTTCCAAACGATTTGTATTATTTCGGTGTTTTAGTTGCTTTCAAATCGGTAGTGTTTTTACAACAGTTTGTTTCTTACTCTTTTTATAATTGACGTTTTTTTATCTTATCATATGAATGAATTCGCACGCACGCTGATAATGCCAAAAACATTTTTTTTTTTGCATCGTTTCATCTACAATTGGCTTTTAACTGAATGCATCTTTGGTGTGCAGATTATGTGTCTATGAAACTTAATTGATTGTAAATTACAGTGCCACTGCACTGCATTTTGGATGAAAATTACACAAATCAAATTCGAAATTTGAAATTGAAAAGTGGTCGTGAATAGGTTAATATCAAATGCTCTAACAACTTCCTAACAACGCAACTGATATGGCTGATACTTATGCATCATCAGTACCCAGAAAGAGTAGTATCCAAGGAAGCGTGCTTTTTACTGCAATCGGATATTCATTCTTCTTGATAAATATATATTTATGTTACATAAATGTATTTTATCATTTTTAATTATTTTTGTTTTTACCTATTTTTCAACTTAGTGTTTCTTTTGCTACCTCTAAAATTCACTGCGCTTTCTCTGTGAATGTTAACTCGAGATTTAAGGATATAGCTTATTATGGTTAACATTTTATATGAGGACTTTGTAGTGGTTCGGGCTCGTACTATTTTGAAAAGTATGTTCTGCATCCGTCGTATACTTAGATGTAAATCTTTAAAATGTGAGCCAGATCACGGTTCGTTTTGACAGTCCCAGTCATACGGAGACAGCCATGACCTAACTTATCTTGAACTGATGAAGCAATTTGGAAATATTAAAACAATGTTGAAAATAAATACAATATGTTACAAGTGTTGGTAACGCAACGTTGTTCACCTAAAGAGTTCATTTCTTGTTATCCTTTTCGCATTGTTCAGTGTATATTCATTTATTTAAAGTAACCAACTACACCTACACGAGATCCCGCACTTAAGTTGAGTTCAAAGACCTATGAGCGAATTTATTAACTTGGCCAGAAATTGGTTCAACAAACCATTTGACGAGTTTGACTTCACCAATACGTAGTCAAGGCGAGCAATCAACCAGAAGCAACATAGTTCCACTGGGATCAGGTCGCGTGTTTATGATTGCGAATGCGACTCAAATCCGACTGAATTTAAGGAGAAAAAATGGGTGAATGAAAAGCAAAGCGGCCCACATTGCAACTATAACAACAACCTACAAACAATAAACAGGAGAAAACAAACCTGATAGAATTCGATATGGGGTTGGGCTTGTTCTTGGATGGAGTATATATTTATACACACATACGTATTTACACAGCAAAATATAGGCATTGAAATAGCATAAGTAATAAATGGATACCATTACTATTATCATCTCTGAATCTGTATTCGTTGCAGTACTACGATTTGTTTCTGCAGCACTGCCCCTGGGGCAGGCCAGGTGGGGGCGCTCCAAATGTGGAGGTGCGACGAAAGGATATTACCGCAGTCGGACTGCACTCAACGCCAACTGTTGTAAGTGTAGGGTGGGGTGTGTGTTCAGATAATGTGTCTAATGTCTCGACTTCGAATCTAACTACCTCTACGACAGACTACCGCCCATCGCATCAATTCACTGCAGCCTTGTCGCTACAATGACTATTTCTCAATGCAGAAAACTTGCCATAAAAATCCACTGGCCGCCTATCACCACCATCATCATCATCATCCGCCTCCCCCCGGTGGACGTTTGGCACACGCCCATTCGATACATCATCTGCAGGAGAGTGGACCACGGAGCAGCACCGTGACCATCTGTGAGCGAGAGCATCCGCTTAAGGGTGGCGTCAGTCTGGCTCAGAATGCTTCGAATGGTGAGAGTCTGCAGATCGATCTGAAAGAACACAACTCAATGTCATTTCGCAATAAAGGGCACGTGGACATTGAGTTGCGCTACAAGCCCTCGCCGCCGTGCAAGGGCAAAGCCATGCTGGACAAGATTGTTGTTAACAGTGAGACCGAACACCCGCTGCAGGAGAAATATGCCTGCCAGAAGAAGAAACTGCAGAGCAAGTTGGAAAAGCCGGTGAGCGGCAGTTACAATTCACGAGGGGCGTGGCATTTCTAATCTTATTGCTTTCATACCAACATTTTCAGCTCTTCAAAGAACCCTGGGGCAAGGCCGGTCCCGGTGGCAAGCCCTGGCGCAGTCCCAAAGAAGTAGGCAACACTTTTATGAAATCTCTGGTAGGCTTCATTTGAATAAACGGACTTGAGAATGTGAAACAAATGTTAAATTACTTGCAGGGCTGGACAAATAAGGAAATGCTGAAGGAGTTGGACCAGGACAATCCCGTGACTCCCGCTGAAAAAAACACATTTCGCAAATCGAAAGGTAGTAAGCCATCCAAGCTGCAGCGCTGTTGCGAGCGTTGCACCTGCACTTGCCCCGCCATGAACAGCTCCAGTCCAACAAAGACGTCCCGAAAGATTGCCGCAGTAGTGCCACCTCCACCCCCACACCCGCACCAACACCCATGTGGCAAACGATCGCCGCCCGAAGAATGCAAGCCCGTTAAGCTCTGTCCGCGCCTGCTACGTGGCCACTGCATGGCCAGCACCAACAACAGCAACAGCACTGGTGTCGATGGCACCCCGGATGCTGGAATCGAGAATGGAGGAGGCGGTGGTGTTGAGCTGGTGCCATTGTTGGCACGTAGGCGCGGCCTGCATCGCCCAATCAGCCTGTCCAGCACGGATGTGACAAAGAGGACGCCCTCGCATGATAGGTACGCACCACCCAAGCACAAGTCAAAGTCCAACAAAGAGCAGAACATCAACAACATCATCAAGAACATTAGTCACATGAAGCGTCATTCCAAGAACTTGAACTGCAAATTGCAATGCTGCAGTTGCAGCTGCGGCTGTGTGGCAGCCACAGCAACGCCGCCCCAAGCGCCCACCTGCTGCCTCAGGCGACTCACCCTGCACATACGCTAGTCATCTGTCTATCTGTCATGTGTTTGTTGCAACCAAATCTCCATCTGCATCTGCATCTGTTAATGTGTCTCTCTTTGTATCGATCTGTGTGTTTGCACCTGCATCCGTTTCCCCCTTCCGTTTCCGTTTCTGTTTCTGATTCTGTTACCGTTTCTCATTTGCTTGCTCTGCGACAATTTCTTTCAATTTGAGTTCAGCTTTTGAAGTTCATAGCAATTGAATAGAAATTTATACGATTGCGTCATCTTTGTGTTTTTAATGGTTTCTCTATCACTTCTTTTGGCTCATTCAGCAACAAAATATCAATTGTAATACAAGTGAAAGTATAGCAACCAAAAGAGTAAACCCAAACACACCAAACTAAAAACTAACTGAACAACCCCAAACAATATCCAAATCATAATACAAATCTTCTATGTATCCATCCCCGTGAAAAACCGAAACCCAAAAAAATCAAAACAAAACGAAACCAATCGCTAAAATCAAATCAAATGACTTATCACAATACAACAATCAACAATGCTGCTGCTGCTGCTGCTGCTGCTGCTGCCCATCGCCCATCACCCAACTTGCAACTTGACATCCCACTGTGGCAATCAAATGGTGTAGGATACAAACAGCCGCCGATATGCGCTACCTGCACGATTTGAACGTGCAAATATCACAGAAACGGCGCTCGGTCAGTGTCTCCAGGCAGATGGAGCGAGACTTGTGTAATCAACATTTCGACACATTCGAAACATTCTGGGGACGGCCCGGACACGGCGCACCCTCTGGCGATAAGATAAACAAATTAAAATTGGATAATTTGCTTTACGGCGACCCTGAGACATCGTAAGCTGTACGGGTCCAAGTCCAGTTCCTGCTACAGGTACTCGATTCGCATTCGGCTCGTTGTTTGTTCGACGCAAATCGTTTGCACTAAAATCAATCGATGCCGCTTTTTGGCGCCACGGCCCAGCAGACGATTTGCTTATCTGCGGAGTAGAAGTTGACTTCAAAGTTTTGCCAACTTGCATAGTTCGCAAGTTGCCCAAAGTTTTGCATTAGTCAACTAGGTCTGGTGGACACAAAAAATGATTCGATTTTGTAGTATTTAGTTAGTTTTTATATCCCACTTGAATATATCGAAATTGCATTGAAATATGTGAAATAAACATCAAATTTATTTTAGTCATACATAGTATATATATAAAGTAAACATATTGTGTAAATAAAATGTATTCTGCGTATTTAAAGTTCGTACAAACAGTTTATCGTTTTTGTTCCGGGTGTGTTGTCTAAATAATAGCATTGTACAGTGGTACTCAAACCAATTAGACGATTGTTACTCTTATAGGAACTTAATGTAAACAATTCATGTCAAACTGTAGGTCCGTACGTCCAACTGCGTGGTTATTTTGTTTCCAGATAGCCTGGTGCAGTCGAGCCTTAAAGTGTAAAATCTTGTTGATAGTATTTGCGATTTAACTACTGATATTAATGAGATTGAGTGTAATGTAGTCGAATTAAGGAGCTGAAAGGCATTTCATAATTTCGATGTGCTTACCATGTTCAACAACTTAGTATCTTGCTGAAATAGATATTACTCATAACAACCGCCAGAAAGCCAGACCATTCCCATCTCGCCAATTTAAGAGCTGGTTTTACCATACTTGATATGCAGATGATTAGCAACTTCCTTATAAGATTAGTAAGACCATGCATTGACCAAACTCATCTAGACTCAAAAAAGTCTGTATCTCCAGCAATTTTACAGGTTGTATTACAAAATTTTAGGTGCTCATAATGCTGATATCAGAATATTCCTTGCGCTCGACTGCAACGTTCTCACTTGTTAATTTATTGTTGTGTACATTTTCTTCTCTAACTCCCTATTTAACTACCATCGTAAACATGTTAGCTTATAGTTACATGTAAAGACGTCGAGCTTTCAGTAGGCTCAGTACTGATTTTGGAGACTTACATTAATAGTGTAAAACTATTGAAAGAGCCTCTTAGGCAGAAGCGATCTACTGAGCTTTCTTTGCCTCAAGACCCAAATTTATAGGCTCCGGTTAGGTTATCGCCTCCAAAACTACTAACGCCTACTAATGATAATAATCAGCAGTTGATGCAGTTTATTTTTTCTGCATAGCAGTAGGGAATTGAGAATTCTATGACAGGAAGTGGCTTATTGCTTTTGATTTTTAATTACTTCATTATTGGAGTTTATTTATTGCTTTTGGGGAGGGGAGTGACAGGTGTGTAACCTTTTTTAGAAAACTGTGTGTGTTTTTGGATCACGTATGAGACACTTATGATTGAAAGGTATAAATTTATGGCTGACCCTTTTTTATTGTGGGATGACATCAGGTGGAGGATCACTCAGCAGCACTTGTGTGTGCGTACATGATTGTGGTTTTAAGGAGGATATTGTGTGCTAGGCGTGTAACCTGTAACCTGTGTGTTAGAATCAAGTGGAAGATCAGGAAGCAGCTACCGCACTGTTGTGCATGATTTGATTTTTGAGGGTGGGTGCAATGATCAGTGGAAAGGTAATGCTCCCTTCTCTTTTCTCAATGTGTAGAACTCACACGACATCTCACACCTGAATATTTTCTCACACAATAATTAAAGTATTATTGGTGTAAACTGTTGTTAAGTACGTTCTTCACACGTACATTTGCCACGTGATTCTCGTGATAATTTCACAATAATTTTAAATAATAGCCTGCGTTGCTTTGTGCCCCTGTGGGCTTCATACCTAGGTTTGTGGAGTTTAAAATGTTTAAATAAAAGAGGTTTTTTTTTTTAATTTTCATAATTTGTTTTTATTTATAAATAAAATCTTTACAAATGTGAAAGTTTGTTTATTCTTATTGATATAGTTTAATTTTAAGATACATGTACATTATGAAAGTATATTATTATTATTATCCATTTTGCTTAACCTCTTTCGTAAGTTAGTGTATTGAAATATAAGACGATCCAGTTTTCTTTTATATGATACGAAGTAGTGGCAAGCACATGTATCAACTCCATCTCTGGCGTTATCCGATGAGTATGAGCACACTGTCAAGTGCTTTCCCTATTTTGATTTAATTAGACGATAGTTTTCATAATCCAAGAAAAATACTCGGTATTCCTCCAACAATTTAGAATGTTCACGGAAAATTACATCCTCAAACTCCTTAAGGAAATCATCAATTTTCCTTACATTGTTTTAAATCCAAAATTCGAAATTAGACCCATTCTGTTGTGTATTCTCCAAAAGCAGAAATGTAACTGAAGAATTATTTTACTTTATTTATAAAGTGTCTATACTTATGTAACTTTCATTTGTAATACTTGTCCATACTGGTTTACATCTTTTTTTATATTTATTTTCCCATATTTCTTGAAATTTCAAAGCATAAGCGAGTTAAATCAATTTCTGGTTCATGCCCAAAAGACGCATTTAAATATAAAAGTTGTACATCATATTTCCCCATCTTTGAACATTTTGGGATAATATAATTATTATATATATTATGTTGCAAATGTGACTCAAATGTTTGCAATGTAACAATCTGGCAACCCTCGTTTAGCTTATCCTAAGTTTTGCATTGTCATTATACTAATAAAAGTGTGATTCCTGCATATCGTTATCTTGTTTGTATACGCTGTAAAACTGTGCGCTTGGATCTAACAAATCCAACAGGTTATGGGCCCAGTGATAAATAAATAACAAAACGTTGACAATAAATAGTGTAGTTGTGAAAAATGGCTGGCGCATTTATTAAGATTGAGCCACTGTGTGCGGAGAACTATGACACGTGGAAACTGCAGATGCGTGCTATATTAGTGAAAAACGAACTATGGCAATATGTTGATGGAACGAAAATTTGCCCAGAAAATGTGGCAGATCGAGCAGTATGGAAAACATACGATGAGAAGGCACGCGCGGACATATTATTGTCGATTAGCCCATCGGAATTGGCTATAATTGAAGATTGTAATTCGGCAAAAGAATACTGGTTGAAATTGCAGGAGACATTTCAATCAAAGGGGCCAGTGCGAAAAGCAAGCCTGTGTAATGGTCGCCGTTCAAAGGATTCCGGAACTGATAAATTTTAAATTATACCGCCTTTCCTTTGTTCGATAATATCGATCGATGGCGATAAAATGTAAGTCAGTTTCATCGCACCCAGCCGTCAGTGACCTTAACAGAAATGTTGCAGAGCTTGGCTCTCCCGAGGAAAGAAACACAAAAACTAAATTCGAAAAAGAAAAGCTTTTTGTTTTTCGTTTTTTTTCTGCTTATAAAAGAGCTGGCGGAGGCAGGCTGGAGTTTTTTTTGCCTCGTGGTTTTAGAAAAGAAGTCTGCTCACGTCTATTAGCTCGATGGCTGAACATTAGAGGTTGGATCCGTACACCTCCAATTCTTCAGAGATTTTTCACAATTTGGACCACCACACGAGGGAAAAAAGGAAAAGCGAGACGACTCCACCTTGCAGGCCGTCGCGGCAGCGATCATCCAAGTGTTGACTTGAAAAATATTTACAAGCGCTTTGGCTTAAAATCCCAATCAAACCCACACCAGCGAAACGTGTGTTGGCGCGCCAAGGCAAAGACACGTGGAATTAAATTTGCGCCGTGCCATCCCTGGGCCTTCCTCATCGGGAGCACGGGCGCCCAGCTGCGTTTACACAAAGCTTGAGCCAAAGCTTGGGATTTGGATTTTTGCACCGCAGCTGACATCTGTGCATCACCACCCGCCGCAGAAACTGGCGCTCCTAATTTTCTGTGCCAAATGCGTGCGAAATTTGTGTTGTGCTCATAACCCAAAAGTAATTTGAACCTGCAAATTACTCATAAGTACTTGCTCATCAAAGATTCTGCAGTGGCAGAAAAAAAAAAAAATTCATAAAGGCAAAACGAAAAAACAGGTAAGTGAAGAGCAGACGACATACATATAAAGCCCATCTAAAATATACACATACACACACCACCCCAAGCATCGATGGAAAGCTTTCCACCGTGGGACACAAGTAAGTGCAAAAAAAAAAAACAACAAAAAAAATTCTTTATCTGTTGCGTTTGCTTTTCGTAAGCTGAGCTTCTCTGATATGCTGCGCCGAGAAAGCTTTCTGCACGTGTGATCACCTCCACACGCAGGCGAAAGAAGAAAGCATGTCAGATGAGAGCAAGCTTAATTTTATTTGCCTCATTATTTAACTATTACTATTGCCCACAACAGATAGAAAAAAAAAAAAAAATAATAATAAAATATAATAGAAAAAAAAGAAAACAACAAAAAAATAAAATAACTAATAAATCAATGAAAAAAAAAAAAAAATGAACAGTAACTACATTCTGTACCTCGACAACATCCAACAACCACACCCACATTCTTTAAGCTTGTGCAGCGCGAACAGCTGTTTATTGCAAGCTTCAATGACCTGCGAGGTAAAGTGGCTGCGATGATGGTTCCCCCACTTGTAAAAATTTTTTTTTGTAAATAATTAAACTTAAAAAAAAATAAAACAACAAAAATATATATATGTATATATACTAATAATAATAATAGATTTCCTTGGAGTTTGTATTAATATCTAAAATTCCGGTTTTTCTCAGATTTTGTCATTAAATAAAGTAATTATTAAGTTTTTTTAAATTAAATTGTTAGCGGGGTCAATTTTCAATTAAATTTTTGTTAACTTGGAAATTTTTTTGCTTAAATGAATTAATTTTTGGCAATTAATTTTTTGTTTAGAAATTTCATAAATTTTTTCATTAATTAAAAATTTTTAGTTAAATTTTTTTGTAAAATTCCCAAATGAGGGATTTCTAGAATTACATTTTTTTTTCTTAATTAAATGCTTCTTATTGTTAATTAATCTGTAAGTCACTTCTACCTTATAAAATTAATACCTCCCATTCTGTGGCCAACCCTAGGTGCCCGGAATGATGATGGATGAAAATGAATAAACCCGAAAAGAAGTAATCATGAAGTGCTAAAGTCGTAACGTTCCTGGGAGGCATGGTAGTATAATGAGTTAGGATAAGTTTTTTTTGGGGATCATCGACTAACTGCTTCGATGATCATGGTTGGGTTAGGGTATAGAACGCGAGCGTCGACTACCACCTCAGACCTCGCCCCTTTCAGGGCACCCTGAACAGATGACAACCCGCTATAACGGGAATTGGTCTAGTCCCTTAATCGTTTGTGAGATTTGTAAACCCAAACGAACTCTCCGAGGGGTATCGTCTCCCCATGTAATTTCGATGTAGATGGAATCCTAAAAAAATTAAAACTATGTTGTCCCTACTGAGGCTCAGCAACAACCCACCCCATCCCGAAAGAGCTACGGTCCAGAGGATTCCGCCCGCTTTGTCCCTCAGTTGAAATAAACGTTCTCCCGACAAGAAAAAAAAAACACAAAAAACGTTTGCCAATCGGGCGTACCCGACTACCAAAGGTGGCAGCGTATACGTTTGAACGGTTGACGAGAACTGTCAAGTAATAACATTATATGTTGTTGTTGGCATTGTTATTGTTTAAAATGCTTTTGTGAGCATTACTTTTGTTGTTGACAGTGTTTTTGTTGATGTTGTTGTTGTGGCTGTTAGCACTGTTGGCATTTGCCAATTTTATTGCATTGTTGTTGTTGCTACTGTTGCTGCTTATCAGACGAGTGCGCAGATTGTAGCGGTGTTCACTGGTCAGCCTGGCAAGTGAAGGCGAGCACCAAGAAACTGGAGCTGCGGTGCCAGGCGCATCGCCGGCAGTAGAGGTAGGAGGGGTGTTGCTCATAATTGTGCAATTGACGCGCACCAAGCGCACTCACTCTAGAAGAGTGGTCGCGGCGCACGCCCAAATTGCACTAGTTTAACGACTCTCACTAAAATCGTAATTCGCCTGCAGTATTATTCGCGAGCGTCGATAATTTGAGAGAGCGGGAGAGAGATAGCGCGCACGTTCACACGTACAAGTGCCGATACAAAGCAACTAGCAGACCAGCTGCGCGCGTCGTTCGTATCAGCACTAGAGAATGATCAGCGGCCGTAGACGAAAGAGTGCATAGGATACGACGAGATAATCAAGCTTAAGCACGACGTGAGCTCTCAGCGGCACAGAAACAGGCAGAGCAAAATTAGAAAGGGCAACGCACTGAGCAAGAGCGTATGCACCTTGCTTATGTTATTTGTTATTATTTTGATTGCGCGTAGTTTTTACATTTGCGCGTATTTAGCACATATTTCCCATTTTAAACACAGGAATACTGTTATTATTATTATTATTTTTTTTTTTACGACATTAATATTATCGTTAATGCTTTCACTAATTTTAGTGATTGTCCAATACATGTATAATGCTTTTTGAGCACAAACTATCGCAGTCACCAAAATACACATTCGCGCTCGACGAAGCTAAGATGATAACTAGATACTTTGAACATTTTCAATAATGAGCAATCGTAACACGCGCAATTTTGCGCCCAACCATCAGAAACCACATCGTGGTAACAATGCTTGCAATAGCAAACCGCGCCAATGGCGCAACGCATCACCTGTAGATCCAGAGGTGTTGCCGCCTCGTCCAAGTTCATCAAAAACAAATGAAGCACTTGTTATGAAAAATAACGAAGTTTGGCTGCGTGCGCAAATATACGGTAACTTGTATTACTTGAATGGCGAAGAGCATCAAGTGAATAGTGTAATGTATGGTGGTCAAAACGACCTTGATCTATGGCATTATAGAATGGGACATCTGAATGAAAGCGATTTGAAAAATATGGCTAAAAGTGGTAAAGCCTACGGCATGAAGATGTGCGGGAATGAAAAATTTTCGAAATGCGAAATCTGCATAAGCGAAAAGCAAACTGCAAGCATTTATAAAAGTGGAAACGAAAAACGTACGACAGAACTACTGGAAATAGTTCACAGTGATGTATGCGATCATATCCCAATGAGAACGCAATCCCTGGGAGGATGTAAATACTTCGCTACTTTTATAGATGACTATTCGCGCTATTGTGAAGTTCACTTTCTTAAACAGAAATCAGAGTTATTTGAAGCTTTTAAAGTATATAAAGCTACAGCTGAAAACTTCCCGGGTAAGAAGATAAAAGTACTTCAGTCAGATAATGGGACTGAATATTGCAACAAAGAGTTCGACAAGTATATGAAAGTGAACGGAATCCGGAGACGCCTAACAACACCACACACGCCACAGCAGAATGGCTTAGCTGAGAGAAAGAATCGCGGGGTCTATCCTGCGAGATTCCCCATACTTACTGGATGAAGAAAATACCTACAGTGTCGCATTTACGTATATTTGGTACGAAGGCATATGCATTAATAAAGGGTTCAAATAAGGGTAAATTTGAATCAAGCTCGGAAGAATGCATACTGGTCGGCTACTCAAATACATCGAAGGCATATCGATTATATTTATTTAAGGTAATAGTAAGCAAAGATGTCAAGTTCTTGAGTGTTCCAGGTTTCAAAAGTGAGTACGCTGATTTCTACGAACGTTATCAAGACTCAAACGGAGGTTTCGACATCAATATCACGAGTAAACCTTGTGATGGGTCTACCAGCGAAGCTAGTTGAGCAGCAGCGTGGCAGAGGGCGTCCCAAGATCGAGAGGACAGGCCAGCGTGGTAGGCCACGGAAAATATATCGACCAACAGCTCAGGTGATCAGCAACGACGAGCAGAGCAGCTCAGGCGAGACATTCGAGGAATGCGAAATTGCATACATGGCTGCGACAGATGATCCAACTACACTGAAAGAGGCGAAAAGCCACAAGGACAGCGTCAGTTGGACAAGGGCAATTGAAGATGAGTTTCTGGCACAGGTACACAACGCTGAACACTGGAAGACGGCGAAGCGCATCCTTCGGTACCTAAGCGGTACCAAACAACTCGGCCTGTTACGGAGTCGTCGATGCTGACTGGGGCGCTAATTTGACCGACAGACGGTCATATTCTGGACAGGCGTTTATATTAGCAGGTGTTGCTATAAGTTGGGAAGGACGAAAACAACGCACCGTCGCTTTGTCAAGCACAGAGTCCGAATACTTGGCAATGAGTGAAGCACCAAAGGAGGCCTTATACTTGAAGGCCATACTCAACAGGATTGGCAGAAGATGTGATTCGGTTCTGCTCCTAAACGACAACCAAAGCGCTCAAAAATTGGTTAAAGGTCACGCACAAAACACATCGATGTGCGCCACCATTTCATCCAGTAGAAGCACCAGAGTGGCGACATCCAGGTTGGCTACATGCAGACGGAGCAAATGCCAGCAGATGTCCTAACGAAGGGTCTAAGCAGTGCCAAGCAGCATGGTTGCGTCACTAGTATTTAAGTTTAACAGAATTGTTGCTTTGAGAGGGCGTGTTGCAAATGTGACTGAAATGTTTGCAATGTAACAATCTGGCAACCCTCGTTTAGCTTACCCTAAGTTTTGCATTGTAATCTCTCAATATTTCTGTACCCACTCCGTTTTTGACTCCCAAATGCGTCGCGTCATTATACTAATAAAAGTGTGATTCCTGCATATCGTTATCTTGTTTGTATACGCTGTAAAACTGTGCGCTTGGATCTATAAAATCCAACATATTACAAATTTGATTTTTAAGTAGTGTGTTCCAACATAAGAATTAAGTGAAAAATACCCCTTATCTTATGAAGGCTTTCCATGATTCACTATCAAATTCAATTTTATTTCCGTATTGATTTAAAATTAATATGCATTGCTTATCGGATTTTCTAATCATAAAATGACACTTTATGCTCCCAATCTTGGGATTATCAATTATTGCATCAGGCATCAAGAACTCAAACTGCTCAAGCCTTAACTGGATATATTCCTTAAACGTCAGTAATTGAATCCATTCCTCTTTTCCAAATCCAATGAAATTACGTTTATGCTGCTGCATCCAAACCATTGGTGTAAATCGTCTCGTTGTTGAATAGCCACACTTTAATTTTAGTTGTAGATTAACAAAATACTCGAAACCAAAAATGATTTCATAATCTTGAACTTGACCGAGGGGTCAACCCGGTGGATGACCTGATCCGGCGGAACCTCTACGGTTCGAGGGTCGAGTGCTACCTACGGTACCTCCAGCAAGGACTTGCTCCTGTTGAAGAAAAATTCCAAAGAGCCCAGGGAAGCGGCTACAGCACCAGCTCCCAAGAGGCGAAGCAGCACACACCACCGCTCGACACCCCCAACAGGATAATTGCCCGGTAGGGAAAAATGGAAAAAATTCGAGACGCACTTCCCAGGAAGTACACCACTGCAGGAAGAGGCTATCGAAAGAGTAAGTAGATACAGGCCGTCAACTGACGACTGGGAATGCGCCAAGTTGACAGTCACAAGGGAGAGACTTAATTGGGCAATTGGAACATTCTAGCCATATAAGTCCCCTGGAATGGACGGCATATCGGCAGCCTTCCTTCAAACGGAACAGGAAATACTCCTCTCCCTTATTAGGAAAGCATTAGTAAGTAGCCTAGCCCTCGGACACATAGCGGGCGCATGGAGAAGAGCTAGGGTAGTCTGTATCCCCAAAGCAGGGAAGAAAGATATTACCGACCCAAAGTCCTTCAGACCCATCAGCTTAACATTGTTTTTACTGAAAACGTTGGAAAAGCTGGTGGACTACAAAATCAGAAACACTTTGCTTAAACAAAGCATGCATACAGAGTAGGCAGGTCCACGGACACAGCACTTTCTCATCTGCGTTGTATGTTGAGTGCAGCAATTGATAATAAAGATGTAGCACTGTGCGCCTTCTTAGATATAGAAGATGCCTTTGATAACACATCACGCGATGCAATCAATGCTACTCTTGAAAGAAGAGGCCTGGACCATACTAACACCAGATGGATACTCGCACTGCTACGGTCAGGCAAGCCACGGCATCATTACATGATAGCACTGTAACAGTCCTAACCACCAAAGGCTGTCCTCAAGGGGGGTTGTTGACTCCGCTGCTCTGGAGTCTGTTAGTAGACGAACTACTAAACAGACTTGCTAACAATGGTATTCAATGTTAAGGTGTAATGGCCGGCAGATAGATCGATAGGCGAGGGATATCGATGGGGGACCATCTTCGGAAATAGAGGGGGGGGGGGGGGGTCGGGAGAAAAAGAAAAGAAGAGGGGACCGCATGCGCATGCGCTGCAAAAAGATTTATTTTAAAAAGAAATTCAAATAAATTAATTGTGAATAAACCATTATCATAAGCTAGAGTTTATGAATTGAGTCTGAATAAAGCATCCGAACAGAACAAACTGGTTTTTTTCATTAAAAACCGCAAGGACTCGATTAATTTATATATATATTAGGTATTTCTTCTTTTCTCTTTTCATGTCAACACCCTACATTTTCTGCTTTCATAAATTAAAGTAAAAGATACAGATGTACTTCTTTTTGGTTTTAAATCTATTTCTTTTGTTTTTCTTAATTTTATTTACATTTTTTTAAAATATTTTTTTCTTCTTAGTGTTACTTACATTTTATTTATTTATAAATTAATTAATTTATTATGTATTTATCCATTTTTTTTCTTACCACTATGAATTAATTCTATAACGCCCCCAGGCATATGTACTTATCCCATCTTCTTTTATTTTTCTCTTATCATCTCTAGAACTTAAAGTTGTTTTTCTTATTCTATGTGTATACAAATTGTGAATCTTAGATCTAAACATCAACATGCTATCACAAAATGTTTTTTTTCAAATAGACATTGCTTATAACTATTTATAGTCAACATATCTAACGCAGACTTTTTAACACTTTTTGATTTTTTGATGCATCCACCCCCCTCAAGAGACAATGAACACATTTTGGCTCTAAGACCAACAAACTCCAACATTCTTTTTCCACTGTTTTCGACTTTCATCATTCCCAAAACTTTCTTATTGCACCTTCTGATCCCATATTTTTTTGATAACTCCTCCGGATAGTTAGATCTCATTTCTACATCTTCCGCAATGTCTTTAAAGAAATCGTTAGTCTCAATAGAATATATAAATGAGTCTGTATCCATATAATTCAAAGAAACTTTATCTTGATACTTTGGCTTCATGTAATCATTATGAAAATCGTACATTTGCCATTTTGACAGTTCGAGAACTGTAAAAACCTAAGTATATTGGCTTATCATACACATTATGGAGTCGATTCATTTGAATCGCATACATATATTCTGCCAATTGTGCGGAACTATGGAAGTTGGCCTTTGCAATGAGTGCACGAGCACCCAATCTATTTCGATTTGTGGTTTCCCACAATGTGACCAGTTTTATGGCTTTACGTTTTTCTACGTTTTCCATCGTTTTTTTCCATAGACAGCGTTATTAAAAATTTATATGTATTTAAGTCTATGTACTTTTTAAGCCAGGGAGACTGCTTAAACTCTAAAATTTTATGTATTTTTGATAATATTAAGCCATTTCTTAGACATTGCTGAAGATTTCTATAATGGATAGGATACTTTATTTTTGACCTAGTTTTTTAACTTTAGCCTCCGGAGTAGGCTTTTCGTTTGATGGGCAAAAAGGTAGATCATTATGGTAATCGTGAAGAGAGTCTGGATACAAAAGATCTACCTCGAGAATGTACCCAGACTCTGAATTATCTTTGATAGATGAAATATCAAATGCATTTAATTCTGCATCATTCATCCATCTAAAGCCGGAATATGGGAGATATTGAGACATTGCCCAACCATATAAATTATTGGCTTCTAAATACATCAGGAATTCTGATGGCTCAATGCTGTCATAATTCTCCATATACATATGGTTGGCTTTCGAATAGCGCTTGCAGCACTGAACTAGTCCACCACGAATACCATTTTAAATGAACCTATACATATTAATGTCAGTTAATAATTCTAGTTCTATTTTTGTTGTTTTTAACATTGCATCACATGAGAGACCGGGTGTAGTGTAATAGTGGGCGTGATCTAATGAATATATTTTCTTGCAAATTGCACGAAAATCTTGAAACACATCCGACAGTAAAAGAACATCAGTTTTAAGATACAATTCCATGTAATCTTTAAGACTTTGACATCCAAAAACTGACTAGACTTTTTAGGCATGGGAATAGTCTTCGACTGAACATTCTGTGTTTGTCAGTGTTGAAGAATTTATTCCTGGGGGGAAGAGCTGACTCATCTAATCTGCTCTCTGAGTCAATATACTCATAAGGAAATACCCCCTTCCTACGTATTAGATGAAATTCATCATCTAATGGGAAAAAGGCTTTTACGTTATTGAAACTGGCTATATCTAGATTGCTACTAAGTGCATCTAGATTTGATGCCATGAAACGGAACGTATCTAAGAATCGAATTTCAAGGTTTTTGTCATGGGATGCAATATGAATATATTTTGAAAGTGAAATGTACAACTCCTTATTAAGAGGGAGTACTGTTAAATCACCTTCAACTTTATTTCTCTAACGAACAAATGAGAATCATATTTTGAAAAGTTGTGGAAAAATACAGGAATAAAAGGTACAATTTGAAAATTAAGGTTGCAGGCATTATGTGCTGCACCCCAATACAAGCCAGTTAAATGACAATGATCCCTAACTCGATCATTGCCTAAAGTCTTTTCGCAGATGTGACAAATGACTGCATTTCTAAAACTATTCTCATCATCTGCGTTCATATATATGGAATAATACAAGGCATAAATATCGTTAACATCTTTGATAAGAGACTTGACGAATTTTACACCTGCATCTTCACCAGTTTCTAAAACAAGCTTATCTAACGCATGTAACGGTCAGCACGCTACATAAAAAAAAAATGTAGAGTTGCAGCGCTAATCGTTTGCGACAAATTTGTCGCCTGCGCTGTAACGGACGAATCGTACGCAAAGCAGTGCATCTGAGCACGCAAAAAGCTGAGCCTCCAAAAATTGAAACTTTTACGCAACCGGAGCATGGTCAAGGTTAGCGATAGATCGCTTAAGGGAGCTTTCGAAACGCAGCCAACTTTGTTGTCTCCACTTGCATCCGGCGGCTTGAGCGAGCACAAGCAGGTATAAAAGGGAGCTGATCTCAGCCAAAGCCCTTCTCCTTTTTAAAAAAATTATTGCAACGTGCGGATGCAACTAATAGGAAAACGTCGGTCGGCGAAAATGTATATAACACGTGGCAGCTGAACAAAAAAAAAAATTATAAATAAATAAAATAAAATAAATTTTAAATAGTGCCAAGTTCCTTTCGCATCAAAAGCAGAAAGAACACCAACAAATAAAAAAAAATAAAATAAATTTAAAAAAACCCACAAATTTAAAAGACACCAAATCCATCAATAAAGATATAACTGTGCAAAAAAAAAAAAACGAACCAACCAGATAATTATAACCGCCCCATATCAGCCTATCAGATGCCCCGCCTACCAAAGATCTTTTGGATGTGGAGGATATTCAAGTAAGTGCATCTGATCCTTAAGTTTACTTTTCGTTTAAATTTTATTGTTGGTAAGCCGAAAACAATACTTCGATGTTAAAGTGTGTTAAAATGTGAAAAAGTGTAAAATTACAAGTGCAAAACTCTCTCAATTCGGGGATGAGAAAGACGGAGAAAAAAAAAAACTCACTCAACTTTGATCGCCCTTACAATGAGCGGAAGAATTTTGAGCTTTGCGAGTGAGAATTCTGGCATCGCGATCGAATACACCCACACACGCCCCAAAAGGGTATAAAAGGCGGAGGCAGCCACGCACTCCACTTCTTTGAAAATATCGAACAGCAAGCAGCATTAGAATGAACGCACAACAAAATACAAGTGTAGACGTCAGCGGGTCGGCATCGGGCCGCCGCCGAGCCTCGGACCCAAATCTCTTTGGCCGGCCCAGCGAAGCTGGTGTTCCGTGCGACGAGAGGGCCGGTCCGGGTGCGCGCGTGGCTACTGGTTGTCGGCCGCGGCGCCTAAAGAGAATGAGAGTGCGCTTGGTGCGCGAAGTGCACGTCGAGAGGCGCCGAGCCCTGCGTAGCATCGCGCATGAGCAGCGAAATCGGCAGCGCGACGAGATCGAGCTGCTGGCGTCACCGCTCCACGCTCCCAGCGTCGACGGAGACTCATGGAGTGAATGCGACGAGGGAGAAGTGGCATCACCGCCACACGCCCCCAGCATGGGAGAAGATGCGGTGGGGGACGCAGTTCCGGAGGCCGACGAGGAGGCACTGCCACGACGCCGACGCTACCCAAGCGATATGGACGACGTCAACCCGGTGTGGCTTCGTTGGCAGTACCCGGAACTGATCCGGACGCCGACACCACCGCGGTACGGTTCGCCGGGCCCCGCCCCCGCACCGATTCTTGGGAGGCGGCCAAACCTGACGAGGTCGAGGACTCGGAAGGTGAGACCGAAGGCCAGAGGACACTGGACGAAGAGGAGGAGCCCATGCTTATATCGTCAGAGGACGAGGAGGACACTGGCGAGGAGCGGAGGTCGTCGGCGTCCCCTGTAAGCCCGGACGACGAGGAGACGATGCCGTGGCCACAAGCGACGCCGGAACCGGAGATCATTGTCATCTCGGACGAAGAGGAGGAGGAAGAGCAGCGCGAGGATGGAGGAGAGGCGCAGGGGCAGGGCGAACGCCCACAAATACCGCCACCCACCATGACCGCCATCTACGCCAGGGCCTTCGCGGACGGCCACTGGAGGCAGCAGGTAACACTCGTGTGTGTCTGGGAAGAGGAGGCGGGGTTGCCACCCACCTGGCAGCTGGATCCCATGACAAAAACCTTGAGATTAGATTCTTAGATACATTCCTCTTCATGGCAACAAGTCTAGATGCACTTAGTAGTAATCTAAATATACAGTTTCAATAACGTTAAAGCATTTTCCCATGAGATGAATTTTATCTAATACGTAGGAAGGGGGTATTTCCTTATGAGTATATTGACTCAAAGAGCAGATTAGATGAGTCAGCAGGGATAAATTCTTCAACACTTTGACAAACACAGAATGTTCAGTCAAAGACTATTCCCACGCACAAAAAGTCTGGTCAGTTTTTGGATGTCAAAGTCTTCAAGATTACATGGAAATGTATCTTAAGACTGATAATAAGGCGTCGAAAAGATAGAGTTCTAGTTAAATGGCTTGGGTTCTCCAATGAACAGGACTCTTGGATAAATATTAATGAAGTTCTATAAAATCGTACGTATGCGTACTATTAATAGTTTAAAATTTCATGAGCAGTATTGATTTGTGATGAACCTGTCAGTAATTCCCTTTAAACCTTCGGACCTGTGCACTAAGGTTTCGGTTAATTTATGTATGAACCGAATATACTCAGTGTAGGGAATTTCGGATATAAAAGAGCGTCTTGAATACAAGTAGCTCATTCAAAAAGATGTCGAAGAACATTCAGGAGCTGTTCAATTTCATGGACGACGAGGAGAATTCAATGCTGAGTCCATCGGAATGGCTTGAGCTCTTGGAAATTGCACCCAGAGAGAAACGGAAAATCGAGGAGGACGCCTTGTTGCACAAGAAGCAAAAGGTTGACGACTCGGAAACCCTCATCTTCGATATAACCGAGGAGGGACAAAGGATGGAACCCACCTTCGATGAGCCCATTGCTGAGGAATGGGACATAAAGAAAATTTTCGATGCTGATGATGTTCTAGAAAATTCAGTAGAATTTTTAAACTTTATTAAAAATATTTAATAATAAATACTAAATTTAATCAATTGTATTTCATTTATTCATTACATTCAAATAAATAAATAAAGCATTAGAAAATACATTTAAATAGAGACATATGCAAACACACACACCTACAGCCTAAAATCTTTTGTTTATCTGCTTTTTTATCCAGGTACACTGCATTTCTAAATACAGGCACAAACAGATACACACATTTTCATATAGATATATTTCTTTTTGGTTTTAAATATCAATTTATGTATTATTTCTTATTATTATTATTTTTTTTTTTTTTGATTTTACAACTTCTTTCACGAATGTTGTATTCAATGCATATTTCGAAAACATATCAATAACTGTCAATAGAAATTTATATCCTTTATTCGATGATGAGTACTGTCGCATTTCCACTAAGTCTGCTTACCAATGATCATGGATCCCCTTCATAACATGTAGTTCCTCTATTAAATTCCTCCTACTCATGATTCTCTTTTTAATTATTGATCTTCATTTTTAGCTTTACTTTAATTATTTTTTTTTTTATAAACTATAACATTTTTAACAGTTGATATTTACTACCAATGCTTTGACCATTTTCCACATAGACTGCCAAGTGGAATTACATTTCTCTTTATTCCACTCATTTGAGGAATGTCTGAACTTGCTAACGGTCCCATAGATCATAACTCTTATTATGATTGGTGTTACCAGCTGCCTGTGAGCCAACTAAACGTTTAAGTCTATCAACGATCTCAGATGAATCATCCCAATATACATAATTTGGCTTAGTTGAACTGAGTGTCATAACACCTCCACCCTTATGCATGGATTTATTTTTAGAGGTGTAGACATTGCACTTAAATCATCTACAGCAGGTAGAAAATACTTGAATCCTAGCTATATAAGGCTAGGATTTAAAGAAATAAAGTCAGTCCGAAATTACAACTCACCACGAACAGTTGTTGAATGAGTTTTCCTTACTAGCCTCTTGAGAGGGCAACTGTTCATCAATAGTGCAGCACCACTATATATTTCCCGCTTTATGTCCTCTCCTCAATCACATTCAGGATCATTCGGCTCACATTTTCCAATTGTCGTTTTGGAAATGATAACACAAAAAAATCAAAGAGCATTAGGCAAGGAGGATTCTTATCGAGGATAGGTAAAGACGTCAAAAAAAAAGTACGCGGCACCAGTCGTGACCGAAATAAAACATCCCGCGATAAGAGTTCTCCGAACTGATGGGATAATGAGTCTACTATACCGCAGTAAATATGTACCTAGATAATGTGCTAAGGAGAAGAATAATTGTATATAGTAAGATAATTCAGAAATGTTCAATAAACCTGCGAAGCAATTCGGCAGCAGTCTATTTCCGATACAACGTCCTTGTGTTCTAAATTAGCTCTTGGGATCACCTTTCAGTTGTACTTGTGTCTTATTATTACACCGCGCGTAAATTAACTAGTCATGTTATTGCTGTTTAAACAATCTAAAAATTAATTCACCCTTTCGAAGTGGGTATGGCGCTCAATTGGGGAATGTATGTTTTTTCAGTCTTCAGTGAAAAAAAAAAATGGGACCGACTAACGCGAGGCAAAATACCATCCACCCAATTATTCACAGACTTCAACATCCATGCATGACAATGAGGGAGATGCTCGAAATACCTACGTCTGCATTGAGACAAGAAGCCTAATACCAACTAGAAATCGCACAAGAATCACAGTAACTTGTTGGTAACAATAACAAAGGCGATAACAAGTTCGAATTAAAATTAATTAAGTAATTAACAGGTTGATGAAAACGGCAGAGCAACTTGGTGGCTCTGCCTGCATTTCAAGTGCTGCATCTAGCATGTCAATATATTTAAGCTTAAACCGTTTGTGAATCGTAAGATAAACGTGTATCAAAGAAAATGCCCTGAAGTAGGCAACACAAATGCGTAATTGCACTTACCAGAGCTGGAGTCTCATTACAACATCCAAAATCTCATTTAATGTATTTCAGTATTAAGACTTGCTTACACCCACTGGCAGTGCTGCCATACATTTTTTATTTTTTTAAGCGAAGCGTGAAATTGCGTTTTTGATTTCTGGTGGCAACGTTGCGCCCAGAGACCAATAAGATAATATTAAGACAAGGTATCTGTCAGCGCATATATAACTATTGATTGTGTGGGTCAACTTGTAAATAGAATAACTAGTCATAAGCAAACAATACCGTCTAAGAATCTTGTATATAAACTATGAATTTTTACTCAATAAATCAGTATAAAAATATATCTTTGCGTATTCACTTCATTCAGCCCAATTTGTTCCAAGTACCGATTACGGCGACACTTTGCTACTGGTACATGAACCGGTAGCACCCCAAACATATTTCAACATACCCATAGAATTGACATTCGATATTAAATTCTTACATTTGGTGACCACCGACTTTTGCAGTTTAGTTGCATTTGGCGAACTATTCATAATTAGTTAACTTCGTGAAGCAAAAATTATTTATTGAATAAATAAATAATACGGTGATTATCATTAATTTAGTATTATCGAAATGCTTCTTGACAAGTTTGGTCACTTCTTTTCAACTAGCAATGAAAAAGAAAGATCAAGTATACAAAATCAAATTGCTGGTGTTTTACTTGATGTTGATCAGAACATTAATTTTTTTAACAAACGTCTTAAGAATGTGGGTGAACCCTTGGAAGATAATGATGCGGTTACTAAAGTCTTTTTAGAAAGAAAAGTAGAAGAAACAATGGAGAGCTTTGAAAAACTTTTAAAAGGAAAAGATCAGTCGGATCAGAAAACAATAAGTAAAATATCATTTACAATTCTTCATGAAATTAATAAAAATAGAATTGATGTGGAAGAACTCTTGAAAAAATCAGAAAGTTCTTTACAAACAAATTTAAATTCGCAAATAGAATCATTAAGAAGTTTATTTAACGGTGAAAATCAAAATATAAGTTTAAATATAGACTCTTTAAGATTCGATAATGAAATAGATAAATAATGTGTCTTATGTGTGTGCCATGAGTTATAATCTATAGGACCGTTAACAAGTTCGGACATTCCTCAAATGAGCGGAATAAAGAGAAAAATATTTTCCACTTGGTGGAAGACTATACGGAAAATGGTCAAAGCATTGGTACTAAATACAAACTGTTTAAAAATTTTCTGCAGACAGCACTTTTCGAAAGGAAGCAGGAAAAAATGTAAACAAATAAATAAATAAAAATAATAATAATTAAGGTAAAGCTAAATATGAAGAAAAATAACTAAAAAGATAATCATGAGTAGGAGGAATGTAATGTAGGAATTACATGCACCAGCTCTTAGAAATTTCACCCACCATCGATATAACCGTAGAGGGACAAAGGATGGAGCCCACCTTCGATGAACTTCTTGCCGAGGAGCCCATTGCTGAGGAATGGGATATAAAGAAAATTTTCGATGCTGACAATGTTCTAGAAGATTTTTTAAACTTTATTAAAAATATTTAATAATAAATATTAAATATAATCAATTGTATTTCATTCATTCATTTAAATAAATAGGAAACATTACAAAATACAACTTTCTTTATATTATTATTATTATTATTTTATTTATTTTTTTTTTTCGAATCGTATTCTATACATACACACATATACACTTTATTTTCAGCTTCATGAAATCAAATAAAATGCATATATGTACAACCTAAAATCATGTGTTTATCATCTGCTGCTTTTTATTCAGGTACACTGCATTTTTACACAAGTACACACTTGCAACCTCAAGTCATGTGTTTATCTTCTCATTTTTTTTTTACAGGTACACTGCATTTCTAAACAGAGGCACAAACAGATACACAAACACAGACACACACACACACACATATATATATAATTACGTTTTTGGAGAGTGTTGTACCGGCAGCGCCAATTGAAAAATCCGACAACGGTTTTTTAGGAATAATATAATTCTTTATTAAACAAAAAAACACGTCTTCTCGGCTTCGTGTACAAAATAACTCTGCTTATGCTAGTGGTTTAATCTATAAGGAAACCTCGCACTTGCTTCTATCTCATGGTCTGTTTATGGCGGGTCTCTTTTGCATTCCTTGTTTATGTTTATCTTATCGTGCCTGCTATGATTCTATTTAGAGAAAGTGCGTCTGCGATGTTGACATGCTGTAAGATAATTTATTATTTATTTATTAATCCATTCTTTTTTTTATTATTATTATTTTTTTTTACTAATCTATGAATTAATTCTAAAATGCCACCAGGCATATGTATTTATCCCATCTTCTTTTATTTTTCTTTTATCATCTCTAGAACTTAAAGTTGTTTTTCTTATTCTATGTGTATACAAATTGTGAATCTTAGATCTCAACATCAACATGCTATCACAAAATGTCTTTTTTTCAAATAGACATTGCTTATAACTATTTATAGTCAACATATCTAACGCAGACTTTTTAACACTTTTTGATTTTTTGATGCATCCACCCCCCTCAAGAGACAATGAACACATTTTGGCTCTAAGACCAACAAACTCCAACATTCTTTTTCCACTGTTTTCGACTTTCATCATTCCCAAAACTTTCTTATTGCACCTTCTGATCCCATATTTTTTTGATAACTCCTCCGGATAGTTAGATCTCATTTCTACATCTTCCGCAATGTCTTTAAAGAAATCGTTAGTCTCAATAGAATATATAAATGAGTCTGTATCCATATAATTCAAAGAAACTTTTTCTTGATACTTTGGCTTCATGTAATCATAATGAAAATCGTACATTTACCATTTTGACAGCTCGAGAACTGTAAAAACCTAAGTATATTGGCTTATCATACACATTATGGGGTCTATTCATTTGAATCGCATACATATCTTCAGAAAATTGTGCTGAACTATGGAAATTGGCCTTTGCAATGAGGGCACGAGCACCCAATCTATTGCGATTAGTGGTTTCCCACGATGTGACCAGTTTGATGTCTTTACGTTTTTCCATCGTTTTTTTCCATAGACAGCGTTATTAAAAATTTATATGTATTTAAGTCTATGTACTTTTTAAGCCAGGGAGACTGCTTAAACTCTAAAATTTTATGTATTTTTGATAATATTAAGCCATTTCTTAGACATTGCTGAAGATTTCTATAATGGATAGGATACTTAATTTTTGACCTAAGGTCAGCAACAAGTTTTTTAACTTTAGCCTCCGGAGTAGGCTTTTGGTTTGATTGGCAAAAAGATAGATCATTATGGTAATCGTGAAGAGAGTCTGGATACAAAAGATCTACCTCAAGAATGTACCCAGACTCTGAATTATCTTCGATAGATGAAATATCAAATGCATTCAATTCTGCATCATTCATCCATCTAAAGCCGGAATATGGGAGATATTGCGACATTGACCAACCATATAAATTATTAGCATCTAAATACATCAGGAATTCTGATGGCTTAGTGCTGTCATATTTGTCCATATACATATGGTTGGCTTTTGAATAGCGCTTGCAGCACTGAACTAATCCACCACGAATACCATTTTGTATGAACCTATACATATTAATATCAGTTAATAATTCTAGTTCTATTTTTGTGGTCTTCAACATTGCATCCCATGAAGACCGGGTGTAGTGTAATAGTGGGCGGGATCTAATGAATATATTTTCTTGCAAATTGCACGAAAATCTTGAAACACATCCGACAGTAAAAGAACATTAGTCTTAAGATACAATTCCATGTAATCTTTAAGACTTTGACATCTAAAAACTGACCCGACTTTTTGTGCATGGGAATAGTCTTCGACGAATATTCTGTGTTTGTCAAAGTGTTGAAGAATTTATCCCTGGGGGGAAGAGCTGACTCATCTAATCCGCTCGTTGAGTCAATATACTCATAAGGAAATACCCCCTTCCTACGTATTAGATGAAATTCATCATCTAATGGGAAAAAGGCTTTTACGTTATTGAAACTGGCTATATCTAGATTGCTACTAAGTGCATCTAGACTTGATGCCATGAAACGGAACGTATCTAAAAATCTAATTTCAAGGTTTTTGTCATGGGATGCAATATGAATAAATTTTGAAAGTGAAATGTACAACTCCTTATTAAGAGGGAGTACTGTTAAATCACCTTCAACTTTATTTCTTTAACGAACAAATGAGAATCATATTTTGAAAAGTTGTGGAAAAATACAGGAATAAAAGGTACAATTTGAAAATTAAGGTTGCAGGCATTATGTGCTGCACCCCAATACAAGCCAGTTAAATGACAATGATCCTTAACTCGATCATTGCCTAAAGTCTTTTCGCAGATGTGACAAATGACTGCATTTCTAAAACTAAACTCATCATCTGTACTCATATTTATGGGCTTTATGGTGGTTAGATAACAGGTACAAATATCGTTTACATCTCTGATAAGAGACTTGACGAATTTTATACATGCATCTACCCCAGTTTCTAGAACAAGCTTATCTAACATGGGGTTAAAGGCGCACTTTATATAGTACGAATAAGCAATGGAGATATGCTGAGAAGTTGCTATAACATGCTCACTAAATTGTGAATTGAGGGGGGTTACAACACACTCAAAATCTGCGTATACAACAAAAGGTACGTCTAAACTACGATTAAAATTCATAAAATTAAGACTGTCTTTATCGTCCGATGGGAGCGTTGCCACAGCCTTGCCGCACTGCTGACGGTGCTGTGCATGCATCCACTCATTATGTGAGTAATTTAAGCACGTCTTGCCGAAGTATAGCTGTGACTTGTGTGATGTAAGTTGGCGTCTTACAAGTCTGGAAGTATAAAAAAACAAATATATATGTTTTAGAAAATATGTATATGTATATTTTTTATTTACTTAAATATTACATTGACAAATTTTTTATCACACAAAATGTCCGCGCGCCTCGGTCTCCAGCAACATTAGGCTAATGTGGGTATTCTTCTCCATCTCCGTCACAAATCAAGGCCCGTTGACTGTATTTGTCTGCTCATCGAAACCAAAAACATTGATGCTAATGCTTTGGTTTTGAGCTTCAAAATTTTTTATCTGATCCAACGGTAGTGGGAAATCCAAATTCGAAAAATTGAGTGTTAGCGCTTCAATCAATCAATCAATTTTTATCAAGTCGCTCTCAATCCCATTAACTTTGTACGCTGAGCATCGTGCAGGCTGGTTATTTACTGGTGTTTTAAGGGCTGATATTAATGCCCATCCCAAAATTCATCAGCATTTTTAACATTAATTAATGCTTTTATGTGTTTCAATAAAGCTTGAAACCTTAAGTGGAGTATATTTATTGATGTTTACCTCCAGCCTTAAGATTTGCGAAAGTGTCCAACCACTATCCTTCTCTTGAAATTCATCCATTTTCGCGCAAATGATTGATGCATGATCTTTAATTGTCTCTCCCAGATCACTATAACACTCATATTAGACTGATGCGATTTAATCGTCATCAGCAATTCATCATCATCAGCGAATTTAATATACTCTGCAAAGAGTTCTATATTGCCCAGAAACTTTGTTGGATCGACGTGTGTTTATTCTCAAATGAGAATGTCGAAATCCGATTCTTAAATCCGCTCGAAATTAGTTTAGGCGTAAAAACGAGCATCTTGTGGGAATTGGAAGGAAGATACGCGCTCCACTTTGCGGATGCAATTTGTTAATTGCATGCGGTGCAGACCCTGGCTTGAGTTGGTACTCTATTAGAGTTGATATTGGAAGCGACGGAGTTGCTTTTGTTGGTGGTGGTGACGGAGTTGATGATGGGGCTGGTGTTGGTAGTGGTGGTGATGTTGGGATTGGTGATGATGTTGTTGTTAATGATGGAGTTGGTAGGATTGGTGGGTATGCTTTTATTAGCCACATAAGTCAAGTGATCGAAATAATTTGGGTGGCTCTGTCGTTGAGCCCAGTTATTCCGGGCGACATAGTTAACTCCCTTGACGGCGTTCACGGAGTTGTTCTTGTTATTGAACATTTTAATTGGTTGTTTTTTTTTTGGTTTTGCTTTAAACTTTGACTGCACAACACACACGAGTTGACGATTGTAGAGTTCGAAAACTACTAAGGTTTTAAGAAATCAGAGTCCAAAATATTAGATATGAAGCCCGCAGGTGCACAAGGCAGCGCATGCTATTATTTCAAATTATTGTGAAATTAACATAAGGAGGGTCACTCAAACAGAGTGCATTGTAAAAGGGGGAGATCCAAACACACGAAGAAGGTGCCAGCACGTGGCAAACGTAAGACCTACTTAACAACAGTTTACATCAGTAATACTTTAATTATTGTGTGGGAAAACAGTCAGGTGTGAGATGTCGTATGAGTTCTATACATTGATAAAAAAGTGACAAAAGAGAAGCGAGCATTACCTTTCCACTGACCATAGCACTCAATACTCAAATCATGTACATGCACAATAGTGCAAATCGACTTGCCGATGCACTGACCTAACCTGCAAATACTGCAATCACACCACACCAAATAATCGACACACACACCATCGGACCATCGACCATCGGACTGGCCGCCGATGTCCTTTCTTCATTTCATATATATTATTGTGAGTATTTTCCGTGCATTAGTGATTGTGAGTAGGCTCTAAAAATCTCACTTGTGTTCGGCCATAGGAAAATAAAGTTATTCAGATTCGGAGTAGAACACGCGTTGACCCCTTTCTACGCTGTGGAGTGCTCAACGCAACTTAGCCTAAACGCGTAAAGGTGGTCAACAATAACAACAACAATAACAACGACAACTACAACAACAACACTCCTAGGCACCGAAATTGAAATGTTCTTGAAGTTGCAAATGGATTAGCTATTTTGACATCTTTATTATAAATGAAATTTATATTAATTTCAATACTTATAAATTTGTTTTCATATTTTCTAGTGCAGCGCTTTATTTAGAATTGTTGCATCTTTATTTTTGATTATCATCGCCTGCAGTTCATCTAGGTCGGCAGGTCTGCTGACGTCGATGGATCAATAAAAAGTATTAAGGTAGTAAGCACTGCATATCCGGATGTGGTTGCATCATGAGATGCAATGGTAAACAACAAAGCACCGTCGATTTTGTGTTGCATTTAGATGCACATATATTGGGACCTATAATTAGATTAAAGCTAATATTGTAAAATTCGATTTAATTTGTATAATGTGAAATGCTAGAGCCATGAATTGGGCTCTGAATATCTTCGATTTAGTTTATAAATAATTTCTTTTTATGGAAGACACCCTAGGTTTACAGCACCGCAGGCTTGTTTAGGGTAGGGTCCAAAATCATGTGTGATTCCTACAAGGTTGGGTGGTTATAGAAAGATAACTATAACATCATATTAGTCCGCGACCATTTTGCCTGGTTTCATTCCGGTCTTTAGTCCATCTCTGTGTACGACATTATTATTGTACCACCGTTTGGCTAGGCAGCACAAGACCCACGCCAAATTTTCCAGAGCAAGGCCGTTCAAATAGGAGTGTGCATGCTGAGATGACTCTGTAGGTGTCCGTTACAATACACACATGGCACACGGTTTTAGTGTGCTCTCGTAACTGTGTTTTTACGTGTTGTTGTTTCAGCTGTTCAAAGCTTCGTCTATTTTCGTAGTTTATTCGTGCAGCGCTAAAGCTTGGTGTTGTTGTTTCGTATTTAATCTTGTTGTGCGATTTTAGTTTTGGTTATTTTCTCTGTGCAGTGCCGAATCTCTGTAAAGTTATATTCTTTTTTTTTATCACATAACAGCTTGCTACTTAAAAAACTGCAAGAACCAGGCTTGATGATTTTATATGTTGCTGGTTGTGTGCCAACGTGGCACACGGAAAATGTGCTGGTTACACGCAACGGGTAAAGTACACAATCAGTCGGGGTTAAAGTGGTATTGTGGGCGATGCCGCAAGGCGGAGTCCGATATCCATATTTTTATGAGGCAAACTAGACGGGGCCTTCCACGACCTTCGTCTAGCATTCCGTAGGCTCAGTGATGATTGTGATGATTGGAGAATCAATTTAATAGTGTAAAACTATTGAAAACTCTTAAGCAGAAGCGATTAACTCAGTTATGAGGCCCAAGGGCTCCTTGACTTCCTTTATTAAAATCTCACACGTTCCTTGCAAAACTTTGAGACGACGTACATTTCATATGATTAACTACTAAACAATAACTATTTGCTTGCAGCACAGTGTCTGAATACATATTTTAATTTCTGCTCAGGATACGTTTTGTGGTCGACTAGCATTCACACCTCATTGGCTGCCATCATAAGTCACAGGATATTATTTATTTTTGACAGGCATAGATTGTGGTATGAGATATGAGGTAAGTGGCATATTAAAGCGGCAACATTTACCTTCCTACAGTCAGTGGTATTACGATTGACACTCTGAGAAAACACCCGATTCTACGCATGTGTGAGTCGAAAGGCATCTGCATTAAATATTTGAGCGAAAAAATAAATATTTCAATGCTTGCCTTACGTGTCAGGCAACATGTGTTTACATGTCCTAAAGCTGAGTCGGTACCAAAATTATGTTACTCATACCAAATTTTACCTCAGCGACAGCCATATCCCAGCATCAGACCCATTTCCTTGTTATGTCCTTCGCACGGGCGCCTACACGACTGTAGCTTGTGGCTGGGTTCTTCCTGCAGCAACCACTAATACTAAAATGGTAAGTTACACTTGGCCTCGTTTACTCTCATGAACATATACTAAATACATATATAAATGTGTATATGTATTCAACTTTTTCAATATGTGTGAGAACACTCTTTTGGGGACCGCGTTTCTTTGTTACTTCCACGTGCATTTCTATATATTAAATGCAATTTGTATACCGAAGTTGACGCTGAAATTCGAATTTTGCGTGCCATGATTGAGGACTGGTTTCTTTTGTTTTCTCCCGGAGGCTCAGTTTAGTTCCTAGACCGTACATAAGTGTAGCGAAGAGCATTGACCGGCTTGCTGTCGATATGCTCGACTATGTTTTCAGACACCGTTTGCTTAACTTTTAACTTTTAGGCCATCGAAATGTATTATTTTTGTAGTTCTCAAAACTTTCTGGGAAAGTTATTTATAATTCATTTACCTCATAAAATATTTTTCATTTTGGTATTCAGCCAAATGGTTTCTGGCTAGCCGCTGAACTTGCATTTTGCTTGCCAAAACTTTTCCTTTTACAACATTTTTAATTAGTTCCCCGAATTGTGGAAACGCTGCAATAACTCAGGCAGCCAGCGAGTAAAGGAGGGATTGCAAAATTATGGAAACGTTAGTTTGCGTAAAAATCCCGCATTTAAAGTCAACTAATTCAACAATGATTTATTTTTAATACAGAGCAAAGCTCAACACATTTGTTCAATTGGTTGGGCACAGTAGAATCTTTCCTAACGTGAATCAAAATCTTCTCATTAAATTTACATACACAGATCGAAGTCATATAGGAGCGATCCCAAGAATTTTCAGTATATTTGAGTACGAGCAGCATAATAATGAGAATTGCCCGAGTACGCTAAAATCATAAGCAATTACAAGACAAGATAAGTTCAAAACATAGTCGTACAAAATTGATTGCATACCAACACCTTTACTTATATCCTTTACCTTATATTCTGGTTGTTTTTTTATGGCCATTAAATCAAACTATGACACTTTCTGCTAGCGGAAATCTAAAAAACTATACAAAAATATTTTACATGATATAATTTTTACTTTTTTCGTTTTATGCGTAAGATCGGTCCCCAAATTATTTAAAAGATGTCTACAAAAAATGCTGTATGCAAGCGTGGTTACATTAGCTTACATATTCATTAAAAATCATGTTTAGCAAATTATTTATAGAGAGAATAAACAAGTTAATTGGATGATTAAATTTTTCCATTAGATTTCAAACATATTTAAACATTTTTTGATCATTTCTTAGCGTGCAGAGTCAGCAGACGAATGCAAGAAGTCATCTTTCTAACGATGGCTCCTTTGTTAGACATAGTCCGATGTAGCCAACTTATTGAAAAACTGTTAGTTAATTTGATATGTGACTTAATATTCCGATGCTGATATTATTTTACTTAAATGCTAAGGTCACAGTAATTCAATTCGTTACACAATTCACTAAACTACGAAAATTATTATATCACCTGAAATGCAATCAAAAACTACAATTAAATAAGTTATGATTTAAACATTTCTATGAACATTTTTAGTGTTATGACTACAACTATGATTACCAATGCTGTGCAGGCAGATTTCTTGATAACAGTAGCCGAAGCCTTGTGAATCTTAGTGAGCTTAGTGCACACGGTAAATATGGTTGTATATGACCGTAACTCGATACAAATGTGCAAGTGCAAGTGCATCAGCCTTACATTCCCACGCCGCACATCACAGCACAGCTGCACTTGCTGCTAAACGGTATTAATGCACTTCCTGGACACGCGTGCTCTCGCTTCAGTCGTGTTGGCACACAAAAGGTAATAAGAACCTCCAAGTGCCACAAATGGCGTGCAAAGGCAAACAGGCAAACCACAACGACTACGTTTTTGCGAAGACAGACCTGAAAATAATGAAGGTGAGCGCATTTCATGTTTAGTTTGCGTTTGAAGTGCACCTTATTTTTAAATTGCGTTCTGCTCTTGATTTGGGCACAGTGTGTTATTTTGCATGTGTCCGTGTGAGCTCGAGTCCAACGTAAAAGTTTTATTTAAAAACCTAAACAGTAGGACCTTTACACCACACCTTTGTTATTTTTTTTAACAATATCTTGGAAACGAAGGTCTGACTAAACTTGATCCTGAATTTCCCTAATACCGAACTGCCTATTTTCGAACTATTCCTTTCCTTGTGTGTATTATAGTTTACACTTGAAATTTGTAATGCATTAAGAGAGACTTATTAACCACCATGACACCATGGTGTCGCATTGCCCTTGCATCTCGCAACGAACGTGTTTTTTTATTGCGCATCTTAATTACTTATTTTCCTTCATGCTAATTTTAACTATATTGTTATTTTTATACCCTGAACCTATTAAAAACGGTTATAATGGTTTTGCGCAAATGTATGTAACAGGCAGAAGGAAGCATTTCCGACCCCAAAAAGTATAAATATTCTTGATCAGGGTCAACAGCCGAGTCGATATAGCCAAGTCCGTCTGTCCGTCCGTCCGTCTGTATGAACACGCAGATCTCAGAGACTATAAGAGCAAGAGACTTTAAATTTGAAATATAGGTTCTCGTATAGAGGCGCAGATCAAGTTTTCTTTATGTTGAAAATTATGTTAATTTACATTCAATGTAACCGTGCATCCATATATATGTTAAGTCCCTCGTTAATGAATATCGATACTGTTAACTAACAGCATCGCAACAGTCTTGAATAAACTTTGGTTGAGTACATAACGCTGGTGGTACTTCGTTTTATTTTCTTATTCAGGGATTCCCTGACGCGGGGAAACTTCGCTCTAACAGGTTATGGGCCCAGAGCACGTGGCCTGATAATATTGGTTAAAGTTTATTGACTCGATATCTAGAGTTACGAACTCGGATGTGTTATAAAGATAAAATCAGTTGCATTTGCGTATATGTAAATGTAAATTGCGTCGCAGAAATAGAAAATCTGGTGCGGCGAAAATATTAATTGGAGTGCGCTGGATCGTAAGACATTGGCAACGATCACGCTAAGTGTTAAGGCATCGCACTTGGGATACATCAAGAATTGCATAAAGTCGCAGGAAGCATGGACTAAGTTGCGCGAAGTTCATCAGCCAAGCGGGCCGGTTCGTAAAGTCTCGCTATACAAAAAGTTGCTCACTTCACGCATGGCTGAGGGGCAATGCATTGCTTGCTATTTGATCAAATTTAATGAAATCGTGGATCCGCTTGCCGGAGTTGGAATAGCAATAGTTGACGAGCTCAAGGTCTTTTATTTTGCTTTCCAGTGTTCCAGAGAATTTCGTTGTCGCCATCGAGACGCGCGACAGTCTTCCAACGTTCGAAATTCTATGTATAAAGTTGAAGGAAGAAGGCGAGAGGCAAGAGAGCGCAGAAAAGCACATCAATGTCGCGCAGGCCTTTACAATTAGACAGAGGCATAGCGCTAGTGCGAAGGTCACTACAAAGAAGAAACTGAAAAATGTTGCCTGTTACAACTGTTGTGAAATAGGGCATATTAAGGCGAAATAATTGCCAAAAATGATTAAATAAAGAGCGGACAGCAGAATTGCAGCTTACTGAACGCATTGGAGGCAAGCAGTTTTAAGAAATTCGGCTGGTGCTTGGACAGTGGAGCAACAAGTCATATGTGTTGTGATAAACAAATGTTTTCAAATTTTGAGGCGCATACCGAATCGATCGGTTTGGCGGACGCCGACTTCTTGCAAGCAGAAGGCAGAGGCGAAGTCAAATTGAAAACGGATTTGTGTACACTGGTCTTAGATAACGTATTGTACAGGCAATTTAATGTCTGTGGGTCAAGCCGTAGCAAGGAAGTGCATTGTAAATGTTGATGCAACAAGTGCAAGAGTCTTTAAAGGTGGCGAGTGTATACTCGAGGCAAAACGAGTAGGAAATCTGTATACGTTTGAAAGTCATCGTAACAGATTTTATGCTGCTGTTAAGTCAGACAGCGAGTTGTGGCATAACAGATATGGTCACCTGAATTATGATAGTTTACGTGAAATGGCAAACAAGGCGCTGGTGCGAGGAATGGAAAATGTTGACGTGTTGCAACGGGTGTCGTGCAAGACATGCATGTTGAATAAGGTTCACGTGCAGCCATTTCCAGGATCAACAGAAAGCCGAGCCCAAGAACTTCTGGAACTAGGCACACTGATGTGTGTGGCCTTAAGTATTTCCTTACGTTCATTGATGACAAATCAAGGCGGAGTTTTGTGTATTTCCTCAAAGTAAAAGGCGAGTACAGAAATCTGGTAGTGCGTCAAACAGGAAAGATGATCAAGTGTATTCACAACGACAACGGGCGCGAATATGTACACAAAACGTTCAACGAGTATTTGAAAAACAATGGAATTGCACGGCAATTGACTGTGGCGTACACTCCACAACAAAACGGTGTCGCAGTACGAACTAATCGTACACTTGTGGCTAGGTGGCTAGATGCTTATTGGATCAGTCAGGATTGGATCAGTTACTGTGGGCAGAGGCAGTAAACACAGCGGTGTATTTACGTAATCGTGCAGTCACAAAAGCACTGATCGAGATGACACCAATGGAATCGTGGACTGGTAAGAAACCAATGACCAAAACCAATTCCGTTGCAGTGACACTGGACAAGGGTCATCACAAGGGCAAGTTTCCCAGGGGGAAAGAATACCGCGTGGTGGGTTACTCAATGCAGGCGAAAGGCTATCGGCTCTACGATGCAGATTCCAAGACAGTGGTCGACAAACGAGATGTTCTCTTTGACGAGGTCAGCTGCTTGGAGCAGGCAAAGGGCGAAGTGGAAACATTTGATATGTCAAATGTAGGGCATCGAGTTGAGCAAGCTGACAAAGAGGATGATGATGGAGAAGACATCACATCTCGCTCTGATGCGGATGACAAAAAGCTGGAGGAAGAGCAGATCCCACGAATTGGATCTGGAAGACCGAAATAGCTAAGAACGGGCAGACCTGGTCGTCCGAGGAAGCAATTTAATATACTCAGTGCAATGGTTACAAGTGATGTACCCATTCCAACAACCTACGAGGAGGCAACGCGCGGTTCGCATGTTTCGTTTTGGCAAGAAGCAATGCAAAAGAAGTATGAGGCATTGATTACGAATCAAACCTGGCAGCTAGCAGATTTACCGAAAGGTCATCGTGCAAGTAGATCTACAGTTTGAAGCGAGATGCTCACGGCCAAATACAACGGTTCAAGGCACGACTGGTGGCAAAAGGATGCGAACAGCAGTAGTTAACACCAGCCGAAACGTTTTCACCGGTTTGCAGGCTGGAGAGCGTGCGATTTATATTGGCGTTAGCAGCAGAGTTGCAGCTGTACCTACATCAACTGGACGTTTGTACTGCGTATCTAAACAGCGATCTAAGAGATACTGTTTATATGAAGCAACCACAAGGATATGCTGAAGGCAATCAGACGGACAAAGTGTTACTGCTAAAAAATGCGATATATGGATTGAAGCAATCTGGAAGGGAGTGGAACTCTAAGCTCGACAGCGTTTTGCGTGAAATTGGCTTCATTGCATGCGACAATGAGCCATGCCTTTATAAGCGAAAGGGAGATAATTTGGCATTAATCCTGGTTTACGTTGATGATCTCCTTATAGCTTGTCAATCGAAATCGGACTTAGCCAGCATTAAATCGGATTTTATGAAGTCATTTGAATGCGTTTACAAGGGGCCTTTAGAACTGTTTTTTGTCATGGAAATTCAACGTGAGGGTGAGATCACTCTGGGCCATACGCAATACATCAAGGACTTTTTGTATGGACCATAGTATGGAAAGTTGCAGACCAGCAGCTACGCCATTGGATGCTGGGTACCAGACGGCTTGGAAAATGGGAGCCAATGTGAAAAGGTGGATAAAAACACCTTGCAGGCGTTAAGCATGTCCTGCGGTATTAAGCGTCTACAATGGAGCTAAAAATACACTACAGAAAGTGTGGAAAGTCTTTCGAAGGTTTTGCTGATGCCGATTGGGCTGGCAGGTCGATCGTAAATCGTATACTGGCTACGTGTACTTTCTTGCTGGCGGACCGATATCGTGGAAATCGGAGAAACAACGCAGCGTAGCACTCAGCAGCATAGAAGCTGAGTATATGGCTTTGTCTACGGTGTGCAAGGAAGCTATCGCCATGCGAAGGCTGATTATTGAAGTCGGTTGTGGCACTGAAACTGCCAGCCAAGGCCTATAAAAGGAGCGCCGCCGCACAAGGCAGGGAAATTAGATACGCGGCTGCGAAAGTAAACACGAGAGGCTGCGCGCATATACACGCGAGACTGTGCAAACATATACGCGAGGCTGCGCGAACATATGTGCGAGTGAAAATCAAAGGATACAAGTGAAAGTGCAAGGACACGGAGTGTCAAAGGACTGAATAAAAACACAAGGATCCCAGGACCTCGAGTCCTGAAATTAGGTGCGAGTCGTATATCCTTGCCACGCTTGAATTGTGGCAACAGGCGATATCCGTAAGGAACCAAGCGAAGCAAGCGAGGCTTGGTCTGTGATTTGCCAGAGAGTGAAACACGCGAATCCTGACTCACAAAAGGACTAGGCGCAATCCTTGGGAAACAAGGAAGCCGTTAATCCTGGTGAGCGTCAGGAGTGCTGTACGGAATCTCTGGCGGGCAGACTGAGATCCTGAGCTTGCGTAGCTAGCGGCGGAGTGCCTGGGGCAGATTCTGGCGCACAGGAGCTCGCTTCCAACTGACCAAGGACACCGATGTGTGGCGAGACGACACGGAACGGGCAGATTATAAACAAATAAACCCAACAGTGTAATCGCAAATAGAATAAATGAATAAAGCAAGTTTAATATATATGCATCGACGGTGTTGTTAATTATTGCAAACGCAATTAATAAATTTGTTGCTCGAACCCACAGCTCGACTGAGTAACGTTACATTGTGTAATAATGATGTTATTCTAATCATGAAGGATGTCGAAGATGAGAATGTAAGTCTTCATAGTGGCGATCAAACTGAGGATCGTGAAAATTCCGAACGAGATGACGAGGTGCCAAATATATCTACAGATGGACGAGGAAATCGAGTCAAGCGAGGCACCGGGCAAAAGTGGTCCTGGAAGGCCAAAGAAAGTACGCACCGGGCAGCCAGGACACCCTCGAATGCAGTACAACATTTTGAACATTATGACAACGGATGACGTAGCTGCACCTGCTAGCGTCAATGCAGCCTTAAGTTCTGATCACGCAAGTGAATGGAAGGCATCGATGCAGAAGGAGATAGACAGTCTACAAGAAAACAAAACTTGGGAGTTGATTGATCTAACGAAGGGAGAGAAGGCAATTGGCTGTAAATGTGTATTTGCAGTGAAGCGTGACGAGCATGGCAAAGTAAAACGCTTGTCAACAATATACAATATGGAGTAAATTACAATGAGACCTTCTCCCCTGTGGCCAGATATTCGACAATCAGATTACTGATTGCTCTAGCGGTAGAAAATGGTATGTATATGCATCAGGTTGACGTGTCTTCTGCTTAACTCAACAGTGAGCTGCTAGATGTGGTTTATATGCGACAACCAGAGGGATTTACTAACCAAGATTTCCCTAACCGAGTCCTAAAACTCAAGAAGTCGCTGTACGGCCTTAAACAGAGCGGCCGTGAGGGGAACGAAAAACTGAACACCGTGCTAATCAGGATTGGTTTCACTCCCTGCCCCAACGAGCCATGTTTGTACATACGTCGTGAAGTCAGCAAACTGAATGTGATAGTCGTAATGTCGACGATCTTATTGTGGCCAGCACAAGCAAGGAAGATCTGAACTGCGTGAAGGAACGCATATTACAGAAGTTCGACGTAGTCGATGGCGGGCAATTGAAGCATTTCCTAGGTATGGAAATTGATCATGAAGGTGAAACGCTGCCCGCGTTATTAGTCTTAATCTGTTGTTGCTTGCGAGCAACGGTAATTGTAAGTTCCTTATGATCAATACCTTCTTTGATGGTCTATGTTTAAGCTACATTCAGGAAGTATGAGTCAGCCACTTTTGGTCGCTTGAATGGCGTAGTATAAGTCGCATGAAGCGGACTTATATTCTGTATTAAACACAAAGCTATGAATAAATATAAACCCCAAGTTATAATAATAATAAATATATATTATTATTAATATAATCATAATATTGAAGTAGTATATATACACAAGTAGATAAATAATATATGAAATAAGAAAATAATTGTTGCGGTGGTCGGTGTGTAATCGATAGTTGGCGCCGCCAACCGGCAAACAGGTGGCAACCCACAGAGTGATTTTAAGGGAGTTCGCGCGCTCAAGAGAGGGAGAGGGATTTAATTTTTGGGTAGGAAAGAGAGAGGTAATTCGCGCGCTCAAGAAAGGGAGATGGAAGAATATTATCCGAGCGGCGAGCAAAAGATAGAATAAAAAGGCCAATGAGCTGGATTTTTGGAGGACAGTTGAAAGTCAGCGAGAAGAAAGGAGTGCAAAGTTCGGGAGTAAAAAAAAAAAAAAGAGCCACAAACAAAAAACCGCCGACTAAGAACCAAAAGACAAAAAGCGTAAAAATTTGAACATCCATGTAAAAAGGAAATTCTTTGTTTTCGAAAAAAAAAACGAATTTAAATGGCCCAAAAAAATATTTACAAACATATCGAGACCAAATCAAAATTAAAGCCCGAAAATGCAAACATGCAATAATTAATAAAATCCGCCGCAAACACCAGCGACAGTCAAAAAAAAAAAAAAAACCGCCGAGAAAGACACGGATCTTTAAATAAAAAGAATCAAGGAAAAAAAAAAACTGCAAAAATGCGTATTTCGTGCGGCCTTAAAATATAAATAACATTCGTGATACCAAAAAAAAAAAAAAAGAAGAAAAAACCCACTAGTAAACTCAAGGCGTAAATGCCGCTACAATCACACAGCAGCAAAAAGCATCTTCAACAACAACACCAAGGAACATATTGGAGGAGGCCAAATTCAAGGGGAACCCGGAAGATTACCAGGAGCAGACCGCCAGTCGAAGCCAACAGAGACCAGGGATCGGAACCATCTAACAAAACCGTGAGTCCGTTCCAATAAAAATCTCGGCGGAAGGGAAGTTGTATATGTACACAGGGCGCGAGCCTACCGCACCAATCGCACAGCTGACCCGGGTTACATCAGTGATGCGCAATTGGCGACAGTGATGCAAAACTTTTTTTTGCTATATTTGCAGATCGTAGTTTATGTATTTATATTTGTTTGTTGTTGTTAACTATTTAATAGGTTTAATTTAATAAGTAGTTCGGTAAAGAAAAAGTATTATATTGAAGCACCTAATCGAATAAGTTATCTTAGTTGTAGATTGTCATAAACAATAATTTGCGCTGGGCAAATAATGCACCCCGGTTTTAAGCTTAAATCGTCGCAGCGACATCTGTATGTTGGTTTTCTACGTGTTAAATGCTAGCGGATCATTGAGTGCAAGTATTTCTTCTTTCCTCTGACATAAAATTTCTGGTAGCAGGGGCCCTCATATTTATCCCGTGGAGCTCCGTAGGGTACTTAAGGGTCTTACCCCAATGACCAGGAAACTCAACCCCGTATAAAAGAAAAAGGGGGGGGGGGGGGGGGGTATATATATATATCTATGTATGTATATATATATACATAAAATAGCCTAAATTTTGGTAATGAGGTCAGGTAAAAAGACTTAAAGCCCCAGAACAAGACTGCGCCAAAGTACGGCGATGGTGAGGGCGTAGAAGGTCAAACAAAGATTTGTCACGTCTCGTTCGATTAAATTAAATTTAGAATAATAACTGTATATACTGATAAGTCTGCACCAAAAATGTTAGTCGTAAGTTATATATATATTAAATAGTCGGTTAAAATGACGGCTTAAGTTTGGTAAATGGAGGGGATGGGATCAAAATGTTCGGGGGATGAGATGTGATCTTCGATATTAAAAGGGTGGGGCGTTCAAGGTATGATTTTTCCCCACAGGAAGGGCGGGAGCGCTACGGCAATAATAGCGAGGCCACCGTTGGACGTCGAAGTAACGTAGTTTTTTTTTGATTTCAAATACTTGCCGCCACTGTCCGTTAAATCAGCTGGTTAATAGTGATGTGTAGATTTGTTTAGTGTTGTGTTATTGTACGGTCGGCGGGCATGGGTAGACCCACCCCTAATGGAGTACTGGCTGGCCGGAGCTGCCCCTCTAGGACAAACCGACTCGTAACAATATGGCGCCCAAGCCTGCAAAAAGTTTTTTTTTTCCTCTGATGTAGGCTCACGCGTACCTGGATCAGAGAGAAGAACAAATTTTTTTTGTGAGCATAAAAATAAAAACAAAAATAAAAGTGAAAACATGAGACGACGAAATCTCGCTAGAAGTTGTCTGCCACTTTAGATCATTCTAGGATCGCGGCTTGTGAGGAGCCGGAGGCTCACTACAATTGTGTGATTTGGGGGTGATCGGAGTGGCAGTCGAACAATTCATTAGGGACCAGTGTAGAGATTTGGAGACTTACGCGGCTCATGGGAGTGAGCGTACATTGCTCCTAAAATTATATTTGTTTTGTCCAGCAGCGTTCATGTCATAGTAAAGGTGGTGGAGGCATAATCGCTTTTTATTAGCTTTTATTTGCCCACACGTTTCCCCAGATGATGATATGAACGAAACTGTGACAAAATTAGGAGAGATTTTTGTTAGGATAATATTGGTGTCAGTGGTAATATTTTAAATTAGTATTTTGGTATGTCTTTCGTTATTTTTGTTGTCGAAAATCGTCTGTTTTCAGGCTCGTAGCTGTCTACAGGGCTGTTGGGATGCACGAGTGGCCCATAGGACCAGTAAGGTCACTATGCGATGCATTCGGTGTCCAAATAACGCGTGTGGAGGGCTCGAGCTAAGAAAACGGAACGGATTAGAGACGCGGTTGAATAATCTCGATTGCCGGTCATCCACAAGCGGGATGACCTGAGCAATCGACAGCTCAACCCAGGAGTCGACATTTCCTTCGGATGTAGCGTAGTTATGTCAGATCACATTCCAGAACTATTGGGATTCCCCTCCCCCCCCTCATGGTATATAAAAGAAATCGTTTAGAAGATTTTTGGTTCGAGAGGGACTATTCGTTTATAGGTGTTTATTTGTATTGTTATTCATTATTTTGTCTTTTTTTTTGAGAGTTTGGTTTACGTTCAGAACATTGTATTTATTATTATCATTATTTATTAGTATCTATTCATTTATTTACTATAATCGTCAATAATATCGTGAGAATTTATAAAATTAATAATGGCAACCGGAGGCGATCAGGGACCTCAAACACGAAAAGACGACAGTATCTGGTCAGAAAACGAAGGACAAGATCCAGCTCCTCCGAATCTGCCGTTTACCGCCGCCATGCTTTCTCGTACACCAGTGAGAAGCACGGATAAGGTACAGTCCGAAGTGCAGGACTTACTGCCAGGATTGGGTTCCGCAGAAAAGTCAGCGGTTAATGCAGCGTTGGCGCAAGCACACGCCACTTATAGGCAATCAATGTCCCCAGGCATTGGAGATGCGATTAGAGACGAGATTCGTGCCGGGATGCAAAGTATGATGCAGTTGTTGAACGAGGTACTAAGACCAGTGGTGGCCAGTCGAGAAATGGAAGCCGAAAAGCCGGTCAAGTCAGCGGAATTTGCTTGGCCTTCAGGACCATCCAATGTTTTCAGGAAAGGTGCCACCGAAGCAACACAGAATCAGGGAGCGATACCCAAGCGTAGAGTGGAAACCTCACCGGTTAGGGATCAAATTCCTCCTACACTTCCAGCCAAGCCGACAAGAAGAGACGGAAGGGAAGCGATGGTTACATATCCCGAAGTAACAAATGTAGACCATCGACAGGCTCGGGATTGGCGAAATCCCGAAGCGGGTCGGAGAGGATGGATCGACCCGGGTGAGACGGAAGAAGAACGCTCCGGACCAACTTACGAGAATATCCACGATCGTGCGCGACATTCTTGGAAGATAGAGAGGTGGGGAGTATCCTTTGATGGAAACAGTCACCAATCCGCGGTTGAAGATTTTGTATTTTGAATCGAATTTCTACAATACCAGTATCGTTGTCCGTGGGAGGAAATACTGAGATCATTTCATACGTTTTTGACCGGGAAAGCCAGAGAATGGTATTGGCTATATGTTCGTCAAGCAAGAGTCGACAATTGGCCCTCTTTGAGGAAAGCACTTTTGGCCAGATTTCGTGGTCCATGGTCGGAGCATGACCGGATGCATGAGCTGTTAAATCGGGAACAGCAGTCGGGGGAAAAGGCGGAAGATTACATTCACTCCATGCGACAGCTGGCCTCCCGCTTGCAGAAACCATTACCGGAGCGAGATCTGGTCAAGATTGCCAAGAAAGGGCTGAGGGATAATATTGCCAGATACATATACGCGATGGATGTGTATACTGTGGACCAATTGCGGGATGAAGCTTGTGAGGTAGAGAGGAGTTTTGGAATACGTTACGGCCGACCCCCGCCCGGTGACTCCCAACGTTATATGGCCGGAAGACGGGCCCTAGTGGATGAAGGAGAAGCAAAGACAAAAGTCATCGTGGAAGAAAGGAGATCAGGTCAGAAGAGAGTGAACCGACCCGGGTGTTGGAATTGTAGCGAGTAGGGCCATGATTTCCGGAATTGTCCATCGCCGGAGCGTCGACTGTTCTGTTACAAATGTGGATTCCCAGAGACCACCTCTCCGAAATGTCCAGAATGTTCGGGAAACGGTCGGATGAACGTGAAGAGGACGGACGACCCACGTTCGAGGATTCAGTCCGGCAAGGAGAAGAAATAGGTAAACAGCCCGAAGAAATTGGCCAAGATAAACACACTAATGTAATCAAGTGTTTACCTCTAGAAGAAAAGATGAGAAAATATTTAGAAGAAATAGGATAATTAACGATAGGCAATTAGAAGGAATGCGAATCGTGACACGTCGGGTCAAGAAGGCACGAGAACGCTTTAGACGAAGACGCGTATTGCGAAAGGTTGTAGTTGAGGCGGTGCGGCGTGGCGAACTAAAAGATCCACGGATATTCGCAGAAGTATTAGTAGGCCAGTACACCTTAAGAGGTCTCTTGGATACCGGGGCGAGTGTCAGTTTGCTAGGTAAAGGCAGTCGGGAATTTATGGAAGACCTAGGAATTACGATGCAACCATACGTGTCAATCGTTCGAACCGCAGGAGGCCAAGACAGATCGATCATCGGACGGGTGGAACTACCCATATCATACCGAGATCGTACCAAAAACATCACCTTCTTTATATGCCCATACCTGCAACAACGAGCATATTTAGGAATCGATTTCTGGCGAGCCTTTGAATTAGCCCCAGCCATTCTAGATCCCGTTAAGAGTAATACGCCAAAGAAGAAAGTCGAAGAAGTGTTGGCGGTGTCCATGACACATTACGGGGAAAAAGAGGACGAAGGGGAAGTAGAGACCGATTCGTGGGAGCTATCTAGAGAGGAGAGATACGAGTTGGAGGCCGTAAAGAAGGAATTTCTATGGTTCGAAGAGAGTGGATTGGGAAGGACTGACGTAGAGCGACACACAATCGAATTAGTCAAAGGGGCACAACCGTTCAAAGACCGGCCGTACCCATTATCTCCAGCCATGCAGCAAATTGTACACGATGAGGTAGATAAGATGTTGGAACTAGGGGTCATATAGGAAAGCAATAGTCCGTGGAGTAATCGTACCACCGTCGTACGAAGGCCGGGCAAAAATCGCTTCTGTTTGGATGCTCGAAAACTCAACGAATTGACCGTAAAGGACGCCTATCCACTACCCTGTATAGAAGGCATACTGTCGAGAATAGATCAAACGTATTACATCTCTAGCGTGGATTTAAAGTTTGCATATTGGCAGGTAGAACTAGATAAGGACAGCAAGCCCTATACAGCTTTCACCGTACCGGGAAGACCGTTGTACCAGTTCCGAGTCATGCCATTCGGGCTATGCAATGCAGCCCAAAGACTTGTTCGGCTAATGGACAAAGTTATACCCGCCGAGTTAAGGTCCAACATATTTGTCTATCTAGATGATCTGTTGATAATAGCCCCAGATTTTACAACCCACATGAGATATTTAAGAGAAGTGGGAGAATGTCTAAAGAAGTCAAACCTTTTAATAGGATTGCCTAAATCCAAATTCTGCTTCAAAGCACTGAAGTATTTGGGATTCATTATCGGGGGTGGTATGCTCCGCATGGACCCCGAGACGGTAATCGCGATTAAAATAATCCCAATACCACGGTCGCGAAAGGAAGTTCGCTCCATCTTGGGCACCGCCAGTTGGTATAAGCGTTTTATACGGGACTTCGCCAGCATGGCTGCGCCCTTCACAGAAGCATTGAAGAAAGGAGAAGGTAAATTTCTTTTAGGGACCGAAGCTATACAGGCAATAGAGAATTTGAAGACGGCATTGACCACCACGCCGGTATTGGTTCACGCAAATTTTTCTAAGCGATTCTTCGTACAGTGCGACGCGTCTCAGTTTGGAATAGGGTCTGTGTTGTTCCAGAAAAATGACGAAAATCAGGAACAGCCAATAGCTTTCTTCTCCGCCAAGTTAAACAAACATCAGAAGAACTATTCCGTCACCGAGAAGGAATGTTTGGCGGCGATAATGTCTATTAGGAAATTCAGACCGTATATTGAAGGGATGCCATTTACCTGCATCACTGACCACGCCAGTTTAAAATGGTTGATGTCCATGAAGGATCTAAGCGGAAGGCTAGCTCGTTGGTCCCTACAACTGCAAGGGTATGATTTCTGTATAGAACACCGGAAAGGGGCGGAAAATGTGGTGGCGGATACACTTTCTCGCAGTGTCGAGGAGATTGGTTTGGATCCGGAACAACTGTTGGGTTTTACAACCACGGAGTTTGAGTCGGAAGAATATCAAACAATACTCGAGCAGGTTCGGAACAATCAGGATCAGTTACCGAATACGAAGATAGAGGGAGGCTTGCTGTTCAAACGTACGGAGTTTGTTCGTCCGGAGTACGAGTTAGAAGGTACGATTTGGAAGCTGTGGGTCCCTAACACTCTGACAGCCGGACTGATTGAAAAGGCCCACCTAGACGAAATAGCAGGGCATGGTGGGATCTTTAAGACATTAGAAAACTTGCGGCGGCATTTCTACTGGCCGTTCAGGTGAAAGACTGGGTGAAACAATGTAGGACATGCAAGGAATGTAAAGCACCTAACTGTCGGATGCAAATGGGAATTGGCAAGGAGGTAGTAACGGAAAGACCCTTCCAAAAACTCTACGTAGACTTTCTGGGGAAATATCCAAGATCGAAGCAAGGACACTCTTGGATCTTCGTGGTCATGGACCATTTTTCCAAATTCACATTTTTAAAAGCGATGCGCGAGGCTACCGCGCACAGCGTAGTGAACTTTCTGGTCAGCGAAGTTTTTTATAAGTTCGGAGTACCGGAAAGCATTCACTCTGAAACCGTCGTCAATTTGTATCACGCACCTTTCAGAACATGATTGAATCCTTCGGGATTTCGCATATGCGCACGCCGGTGTACTCACCACAAAGTAACGCGGCAGAACGTGTTAATCGGACAGTTCTGACGTCCATAAGAGCCTACCTTGAGAAAGATCACCGCGACTAGGATTTGTACCTTCCCGAGATCGAGGTATCCATACGCAACGCCGTACACACGGCAATAGGAGTTACTCCATTTTTTGCGGTTTTCGGACATCATATGTTCCTCAACGGGGCTAGCTACAAACTAGCTCGAAAATTAGGGTCCATGGGCGAACAGGAAGTTAGTCATTTGCGCGCCATGGATAAGATACAACTCATTCGCCAGGGAATCCAAAACCAATTACATAAGGCGTATGAACGAAGTTACCAGCGTGGGGAGGTTCGCCCGCGGGTATTTCATGCGAAGCCGGGCCAAGAAGTCTACCGACGGAACTTCGTTTTAAGTAACTTTGCGAAGGGCTTTAATGCCAAATTCGCTAAGAAATTCCTGAAAGCGCGAGTAGTAAGACGAATCGGGAATAATGCTTACCTATTAGAGGACTTGCAAGGTAGATCCTTGGGGATTTTTCATGCCAAGGACATTAGGTCCTGAAACAAACCGTGGTGAGCCTCACGTTGGGCGCTGCGGGCAGCTCGTCCAGATTGGGCACGGGCGAAGGATCGGAGATAGTCCCGGAAACCCCCTTGCTCCCAAGATTCCTTCAGTGGCGAGGCGTCCCTCGGAATCTCGGGGTGATGTTGCGGTGGTCGGTGTGTAATCGATAGTTGGCGCCGCCAACCGGCAAACAGGTGGCAACCCACAGAGTGATTTTAAGGGAGTTCGCGCGCTCAAGAGAGGGAGAGGGATTTAATTTTTGGGTAGGAAAGAGAGAGGTAATTCGCGCGCTCAAGAAAGGGAGATGGAAGAATATTATCCGAGCGGCGAGCAAAAGATAGAATAAAAAGGCCAATGAGCTGGATTTTTGGAGGACAGTTGAAAGTCAGCGAGAAGAAAGGAGTGCAAAGTTCGGGAGTAAAAAAAAAAAAAAAGAGCCACAAACAAAAAACCGCCGACTAAGAACCAAAAGACAAAAAGCGTAAAAATTTGAACATCCATGTAAAAAGGAAATTCTTTGTTTTCGAAAAAAAAAACGAATTTAAATGGCCCAAAAAAATATTTACAAACATATCGAGACCAAATCAAAATTAAAGCCCGAAAATGCAAACATGCAATAATTAATAAAATCCGCCGCAAACACCAGCGACAGTCAAAAAAAAAAAAAAAACCGCCGAGAAAGACACGGATCTTTAAATAAAAAAAAATCAAGGAAAAAAAAAACTGCAAAAATGCGTATTTCGTGCGGCCTTAAAATATAAATAACATTCGTGATACCAAAAAAAAAAAAAAAGAAGAAAAAACCCACTAGTAAACTCAAGGCGTAAATGCCGCTACAATCACACAGCAGCAAAAAGCATCTTCAACAACAACACCAAGGAACATATTGGAGGAGGCCAAATTCAAGGGGAACCCGGAAGACTACAAGGAGCAGACCGCCAGTCGAAGCCAACAGAGACCAGGAAAAGGGATCGGAACCATCTAACAAAACCGTGAGTCCGTTCCAATAAAAATCTCGGCGGAAGGGAAGTTGTATATGTACACAGGGCGCGAGCCTACCGCACCAATCGCACAGCTGACCCGGGTTACATCAGTGATGCGCAATTGGCGACAGTGATGCAAAACTAAATATATATATCTATGTATGTATATATATATACATAAAATAGCCTAAATTTTGGTAATGAGGTCAGGTAAAAAGACTTAAAGCCCCAGAACAAGACTGCGCCAAAGTACGGCGATGGTGAGGGCGTAGAAGGTCAAACAAAGATTTGTCACGTCTCGTTCGATTAAATTAAATTTAGAATAATAACTGTAAATACTGATAAGTCTGCACCAAAAATGTTAGTCGTAAGTTATATATATATTAAATAGTCGGTTAAAATGACGGCTTAAGTTTGGTAAATGGAGGGGATGGGATCAAAATGTTCGGGGGATGAGATGTGATCTTCGATATTAAAAGGGTGGGGCGTTCAAGGTATGATTTTTCCCCACAGGAAAGGCGGGAGCGCTACGGCAATAATAGCGAGGCCACCGTTGGACGTCGAAGTAACGTAGTTTTTTTTTGATTTCAAATACTTGCCGCCACTGTCCGTTAAATCAGCTGGTTAATAGTGATGTGTAGATTTGTTTAGTGTTGTGTTATTGTACGGTCGGCGGGCATGGGTAGACCCACCCCTAATGGAGTACTGGCTGGCCGGAGCTGCCCCTCTAGGACAAACCGACTCGTAACATAATTTACAAAAATAAATAAATTAATAATGCGGTTTTGCCCTAATACTCCTTATGCTCCGAGCAATTTTTTTTGATTTCATTTTAATTTTTTTTTAATTTTTCGATTTAAAGTAAAAATTTAAACAAAATTAAATTCACAATTTAAAAGATTTTTTTTAACATTGCATAAGTAAATAAAATAAATTTGAATATGGGTTTACAAAAAGGAAATTTAAAAATTAAAATAGTTAAGACAAAAATGAATTTATTATATTAACTATTGAAATTGTATACCTAAAATTTTAAAATAATATAAATAAAATGAAAAAGGTATAATTAGCTAACTATTATTGTTATTAAGTTGGTAAAAATAATTTATATTAAAATCCATTGCACTTATTTTGTATTATATTAAACCATATAATTTCTTTCATATTATTGTATATTTTTGTTAAGTGCAATCAGCTCATTTAAAGTTATAATTTTCGAATAATGTACAATATAAAAATATTAGATGTTACAAAATGAAAGACTAAAATTAAAATAAATGAATATCTGTTATTAGAATATTGCTAAAATGAATAGGTAATTTTTTTTGGGAGTTATGCAACGCACACTGAATAGATGAAATAAGTAGTCGTTGTTTTAGGGATCATCAAATATTATTATGTTTAGGTGTCTGATGATCTAGCTAGGGTGGGCATCTGCTGTGGCAATAACACCAGCCCAGCTTCGACGACAAAAACCCTGGAGTGTCGCCTCCATGTTATATGTATGAGATCGTGCAATTCCCTTTTCCTCTCTTCCCCCTTTCCGGTAATTTGGTCGAACGACACCCGCACGCGATATTTTTTTTGATTAATATTATACCCAGCAAGCACGTAGCGCAAGGAACCTTAAGGAACCACGACCACCCACCGATCATACAGCCGGAGCCAGCGCGTGCACCCCTCCTTGTAGACTACACTATCATCCGCTCAACAGAATACCAGGTTATATGCTACAAAGGCTTTTACGTTATTGAAGCTGGCTATATCTAGATTGCTACTAAGTGCATCTAGACTTGATGCCATGAAACGGAACGTATCTAAGAATCTAATTTCAAGGTTTTTGTCACGGGATGCAATATGAATTCATTTAGAAAGTGAAATGTACAACTCCTTATTAAGAGGGAGTACTGTTAAATCACCTTCAACTTTATTTCTCTAACGAACAAATGAGAATCATATTTTGAAAAGTTGTGGAAAAATGCAGGAACAAATGGTTTCAAAATTAAGGTTGCTGGCATTATGTGCTGCACCCCAATACAAGCCAGTTAAATGACAATGATCCTTAACTCGATCATTGCCTAAAGTCTTTTCGCAGATGTGACAAATGACTGCATTTCTAAAACTAAACTCATCATCTGTACTCATATTTATGGGCTTTATGGTGGTTAGATAACAGGTACAAATATCGTTTACATCTCTGATAAGAGACTTGACGAATTTTATACCTGCAGCTACCCCAGTTTCTAGAACAAGCTTATCTAACATGGGGTTAAAGGCGTACTTTATATAGTACGAATAAGCAATGGAGATATGCTGAGAAGTTGCTATAACATGCTCACTAAATTGTGAATTGATGGGGGTTACAACACACTCAAAATCTGCGTATACAACAAAAGGTACGTCTAAACTACGATTAAAATTCTTAAAATTAAGACTTCCTTTATCGTCCGATGGGAGCGTTGCCACAACCTTGCCGCACTGCTGACGGTGCTGTGCATGCACCCACTCATTATGTGAGTAATTTAAGCACGTCTTGCCGCAGTATAGCTGTGACTTGTGTGATGTAAGTTGGCGTCTTACAAGTCTGGAAGTATAAAAAACAAATATATATGTTTTACAAAATATATATATGTATATTTTTTATTTACTTAAATATTACATTGACAAATTTTTTATCACACAAAATGTCCGCGCGCCTCGGTCTCCAGCAACATTAGGCTAATGTGGGTATTCTTCTCCATCTCCGTCACAAATCAAGGCCCGTTGACTGTATTTGTCTGCTCATCGAAACCAAAAACATTGATGCTAATGCTTTGGTTCTGAGCTTCAAAATTTTTTATCTGATCCAACGGTAGTGGGAAATCCAAATTCGAAAAATTGAGTGTGAGCGCTTCAATCAATCAATCAATTTTTATCAAGTCGCTCTCAATCCCATCAACTTTGTACGCTGAGCATCGTGCAGGCTGGTTATTTACTGGTGTTTTAAGGGCTGATATTAATGCCCATTTAAAGCAAAATGCATCAGCATTTTTAACATTACTAACAATACAATATAACAACATATAACATTAATAACAATAATGCTTTTTTATTCCTGAACACTTTAGGCGTTTCAATACAGCTTGAAACCTTAAGTGGAGTATATTTATTGATGTTTACCTCCAGCCTTAAGTTTTGCGAAAGTGTCAAACCACTATCCTTCTCTTGAAATTCATCCATTTTCGCGCAAATGATTGATGCATGATCTTTAATTGTCTCTCCCAGATCACTAGACGCTGTTATAACACTCATATTAGACTGATGAGATTTAATCGTCATCAGCAATTCATCATCATCAGCGAATTTAATATACTCTGCAAAGAGTTCTATATTCATTTTGCATGCTGTGTGAGTTAGCAATAGTTAGAGTTATGAATTAATGGAAGAGTTTCTTGAGCTGCTTCACCCAGAAACTCTGTTGGATCGACTAAATTTGTGTGTTTATTCTCAAATGAGAATGTCGAAATCCGATTTTTAAATCCGCTCGAAATTAGTTTCACCTCACTATTTATAGGCGTAAAACGAGCATCTTGTGGGAATTGGAAGGAAGATGTGCGCTCCACTTTGCGGATGCAATTTGTTAATTGCATGCGGTGCAGACCCTGGCTTGAGTTGGTACTCTATTAGAGTTGATATTGGAAGCGACGGAGTTGCTTTTGTTGGTGGTGGTGACGGAGTTGATGATGGGGCTGGTGTTGGTAGTGGTGGTGATGTTGGGATTGGTGATGATGTTGTTGTTAATGATGGAGTTGGTAGGATTGGTGGGTATGCTTTTATTAGCCACATAAGTCAAGTGATCGAAATAATTTGGGTGGCTCTGTCGTTGAGCCGAGTTATTCCGGGCGACAGAGTTAAATCCCTCGACGGCGTTCACGTAGTTCTTGTTGTTGAACATTTTAATTGTAGCATATAACCTAGTATTTGACGAGCATATGTTACTGTAGCCTACAATAAGTGGTGCACGCGCTGGTTCTGGCTGTATGATCGGTAGTTGCTCGGGGTTCCCTAAAGTGTCTTGCGCTACGTGCTCGCTGTGTATAATACTAATTAAAATATATCGCGTGCGGTTATAGTTCGAACAAATTACTGAGAAGGGGAAAGAGAGGAAAAGAGAATAGGAACGATCTCATAAATATAATATGGAGGCGACACTCCTGGGTTTTCGTCGTTTGAGCTGGGCTGATGTAATTGCCACAGCAGATGCCCACCCTAGCTAGATCATCAGACACCTAAACATAATAATATTTGATGATCCCTAAAACAACGACTACTTATTTCATCTATTCAGTGTGCGTTGCATAACTCCCAAAAAAAATTACTTATTCATTTTAGCAATATTCTAATAACAGATATTCATTTATTTTAATTTTAGTCTTTCATTTTGTAACATCTAATATTTTTATATTGTACATTATTCGAAAATTATAACTTTAAATGAGCTGATTGCACTTAACAAAAATATACAATAATATGAAAGAAATTATATGGTTTAATATAATACAAAATAAGTGCAATGGATTTTAATATAAATTATTTTTACCAACTTAATAACAATAATAGTTAGCTAATTATACCTTTTTCATTTTATTTATTTTATTTTAAAATTTTAGGTATACAATTTCAATAGTTAATATAATAAATTCATTTTTGTCTTAACTATTTTAATTTTTAAATTTCCTTTTTGTAAACCCATATGCAAATTTATTTTATTTACTTATGCAATGTTAAAAAAAATTCTTTTAAATTGTGAATTTAATTTTGTTTAAATTTTTACTTTAAATCGAAAAATTAAAAAAAATTTAAAATGAAATCAAAAAAAAATTTATTGGAACATAAGGAGTATTAAGGCAAAACGACATTATTAATTTATTTAATTTTGTAAATTATTTTCTTATTTCATATATTATTTATCTACTTGTGTATATATACTACTTCAATATTATGATTATATTAATAATAATATATATTTATTATTATTATAACTAGGGGTTTATATTTATTCATAGCTTTGTGTTTAATACAGAATATAAGTCCGCTTCATGCGACTTATACTACGCGATTCAAGCGACCAAAAGTGACTGACTCATACTTCCTGAATGTAGCTTAAACATTGACCATCAAAGAAGGTCTTGATCATAAGGAACTTACAATTACCGTTGCTCGCAAGCAACAACAGATTAAGACTATAAAACGGGAATGCAAGACAAGCTGCACCCAACGCAGCATGCATACAGAGTAGGCAGGTCCACTACTCTGCTACTCCGCTACTCTGGAGTCTGTTAGTAGACGAACTACTAAACAGACTTGCTAACAATGGTATTCAATGTTAAGGTGTAATGGTCAGCAGATAGATTGATAGGCGAGGGATATAGATGGAGGACCATCTTCAGAAAAAGAGGAGGGGAGAAAAAGAAAAGAAGAGGGGACCGCATGCGCATGCGCTGCAAAAAAAGATAGAAAAGAAAAAGGAGGAACAGGGACCGCATGCGCATGCGCTTCAAAAAGATTTATTTTAAAAAGAAATTCAAATAAATTAATTGTGAAGTAATTATATATAAAATAAAATAATGTAAAATAAATAAATATAAAGAAAAAAAAAAAGATAAATAACACAAAAATATACGAATTGGCGGCAGCAACAGCCGGAGCTATCCATCACCGACATCAAGGAGAAAATCGCCAGGGACAACTGGACTCAGGAACCAGGAAGTCGAAGCCCGGAGACGACTCGGATTATATCAAGACACGTGTGAGTTTGTTCCCGCCTAATTGCGAAAGATTGGGTCAAAGACAGCTGATCGGCCCTAACCAATGCAATAGTGATGCTCATTTTGCCACTCAGTGATGCGCACTTTTGAAGCCAAAAATAAAAGAAAAGAAAAATCATAAATATGTTTTTAGCTTTAAATTAAGTAAATAGATAATATCGTACTAAATATATATACGCGAATTTAGTGTTGGCCAAGAAAATGTTAGGGATCACGATGTCACATGTATCTCATGAGTTGTAAATTAAATAGTCCGAAAAAAGGAACATGAGGTGGTAAATTAATGTGATTGGGTGAGATGAGGGCATAAGAAACCAGCGAGAAAGGAATAATTGTGAAAGGTAATTTCTCCAGCATATTTAGAGGAGGAATCACTAGGAAGGGAGGGACACGCAGGCTGTACAACATCCACACAGTCAACACGGCAGCGAGCGGACTGGTTTGATGGAAATATTTGTTTTTTTTTTATTTATAAAAGAATACAAATTTTTTGTTAACTTGCCGCCCAATATACCGCGGTCGAACTACCCCTGAGCCGATAGCTGGCCGGCTGAGCGATATATTGGTGCTTTCGACAGGCAAGGCATAACAAATGGCGCCCAATTGAAAAAACTAGGCGGACATAACAAATGTCACCCTGTTTAAAAACAACACCGCGAACCACATTTGTAGCAACAAATGACGCTCGCATGAAAGAAATAAAAAAATGAATAGATAAGAAATTAAAAATAATCAGGAGATTGTACTTGAAATTCTGAGTATTAACAATATTACAATTTTCTATATATTGAACAGGTGGCCTTAACCAACAAGTAGGAGGAATGTTTAGTCGGACCGTGGATGAGCATCCTACTATGCTGAGTCCATCGCTGCCACAAACAGTAGTCCTGCCGATTTGGTCAAAGAACATCTTTCAAGTGTCAGTAGTAGTGAAAGTGAAGCTTAGCTTGTCCGTGAGCCGGGGAAAAGGCCGAGCCACGTTGCCGCTGAAGTGGATCTGAAGCTAAAAAGAAAAATAGAATTTGATAATTAGTTTACCGGCATATTAAAATTTCTTAAAGACAGCATACCTGGAAATGGGTTTACACAGTACGTCGAGTTTTCGAGTCGCGATCCGTGCATTACCGCTTAGTAATTGTCAACGTTGTCCGACTTTGAGAACGCGCGCAGACAATAGAATTAATTAATATTCCAGAATAGAGAGGAACAATTGTAGGCGAGCTAGAAAGATAAAGGAGTGTTTTAGCGTGTGATATTAAATTATTTTCGTTTCTTGTTGTATGGATTGTTACCTGTAGGTGGCGTCATACGGTGTTACCCTCATCTCACCCATCTTAATGTTTAAATTGTATCTTCGAGAGTGCTGAGTTTGAATTTTGAGTGTTAGTTTTTCGTAATATTTCGATTCCCAGCGATAGCTTAGTTCTGAACATTATTGTTACAATACAATTTTGACTTAGAGATTAGGTTAGTCAAATATTTATTATAGGTTACATATAATTGTTTTTGAGTTATTTATTGGTTGTTGGTATATTTATTGAATATTTATTTATTTAATACATAGAAGTACAGATAATTATTTTCCGTAGACATATTTATGCATATATACCTATATACATTTATTTATGAAAATTGGGGGTTAAATAATTATACTTTTTTTTTTTGTTGAATGTTGAAACATATTTAAAATTAAGAATTACATGACCGAAGGGGTATTCAGGCAGTCGAGGAAAGTGCGGCGTAGCGGGGACTTTCAGAGAGATAGAGAGCAAGAGAGAATGCGTCCGACTACTCGCGCACAAAGTACCAAACCCACCGAAGAAATGGAGAGTACTTCCATCCAGTCGGAATGCGTAACCGAGAAGATGTAGCGGGTACCTCGTCAACAACGCAACAGGCCAGGAGCGAAGTGGAGCTGTCCAGTGAGCTGAAGTCGGCTATTAATGTAGCGGTAGCCCAAGCGCACGAGACCTTGAGAGCATCGCTGTCCCAGGGAATGAGCGCTTTCAAAGAGACAATGGAGGCCAACATGTAAAGTTTCATGCGGGACATCAACGAAGTGGGCTCACCCCTGAAAGTGGAAAAAGGAAGAAGCGATTCGAGTTCAGAAGAAGCGAGAGAGGCGAGAACTCATCGACCACCTGAACCTACTCACCTTTTCGTGGATAACCGAGCTTTGGAATCCGAGCAACAGAAACCAGCCGAACAACAACAAGTTCCCGTATCGGGCTGGATGCCACAAACGGGTAATGATAGTGGACACTATCAAAGAAATCGCACGAGCATCGGGGATACGAGGCAGGAGATTAATCACACCCGAAGGTGGGGCCTGATCTTCGGCGGAGACCCGAAGGGAATGCCGGTGGCGGAATTCATCTTCCGTTTGGAACATCTCCAGTCGTTGTACCAAGTTCCGTGGTCAGATGTACTGAGGGATTTCCATGGGTTAGTGAACGGGCAGGCTAAAGACTGGTACTAGTAGTAGGGAAATGGGGATTCTATGACAGGAAGCAGGTTATTGCTTTTTTGATTTTTAATTGCTTCATTATTGGAGCTAATATATTGTTTTTGGGTGGGGGAGTGGACAGGTGTGTGACCTTTTTTAGGAAAAAGTGTGTTTTTGGATCACGTATGAGACATTTATGATCGAAGGGTATAGATTTATGGCTGACCCTTTTTTTATTGTGGGTTGACTTGAGGTGGAGGATCACTCAGCAGCACTTGTGTGTGCGTACGTGATTGTGGTTTTAAGGAGGATATTGTGTGCTAGGCGTGTATTCTGTAACCTGTGTGTTAGAATCAAGTGGAAGATCAGCTAGCAGCAGGCGCACTGTTGTGCATGTACATGATTTGATTTTTGAGGGTGGGTGCAATGATCAGTGGAAAGGTAATGCTCGCTTCTCTTTTGTCACTTTTTTGTCAATGTATAGAACTCATCATAATTAAAGTATTATTGGTGTAAACTGTTGATAAGTAGGTACTTCGCACGTACGTTTGCCACGTGCTGGTACCTTCTTTGTGTTTGGATCTCCCCCTTTTACAGTGCACTCTGTTTGAGTGACCCTTCTTATGGTAATTTCAGAATAATTTTAAATAATAGCATGCGCTGCCTTGTGCACCTGCGGGCTTCATATCTAATATTTTGGATTCTGATTTCTAAAAACCTTAGTAGTTTTCGAACTCTTCAATCGTCAACTCGTGTGTTTGTGCCTGTAAAGTTTTAAAAGAAACTAAAGAAAAAAAGAAAAATGTTTAACAACAAGAACAACTCCGTCAACGCCGTGAAGGAATTCAACTATGTCGCCCGGAATAACTCGGCTCAAGGACAGAGCCACCCATATTATTTCGACCACTTGACTTATGTGGCTAATACAAGCGTATCAGCCAATCCTATCAACTCCATCATTAACAACAACATCATCACCAATCCCAACACCACCACCACTACCAACACCACCACCAACAACATCAACTCCGTCGCTTCCAATGTCAACTCTAATAGAGTACCAACTCAAGCCAGGGTCTGCACTGCATGCAATATACAAATTGCATCATCAAAGTGGAGCGCGCATCTTCGTTCCAATGCCCACAAGATGCTCGTTTTTACGCCTATAAATAGTCAGGTGAAACTAATTTCGAGCGGATTCAAAAATCGGATCTCGACATTCTCATTTGAGAATAAGCACACAAATTTGGTCGAACCAATAGAGTTTCTGTGTGAAGCAGCTGAAGAAATGCTTCCACTAATTCAAAATGTTTTGATAACTCACACAGCCTGCAAAATAAATATTGAACTCTTTGCAGAGTATATAAAATTCACTGATGATGAATTGCTGATGACAGTTAAATCACATCAGTCTAATATGAGTGTCTTAACAGCATCTAGTGATCTTGGAGAGATCATCAAAGATCATTCTTCATTAATTTGTGTGAAAACGGATGAGTTCCAAGAGAAGGACAGTGGTTGGACATTGTCTCAAATCTTAAGACTGGAGATAAATATTAACAAATATACTCCACTCAAAGTTTCAAGCTTTATTGAAACACCAAAAGTTTTGAGGAACAAGAAGGCGATCATTAATGTTAAAAATGCTGATGAATTTTGTTTTAAATGGGCATTAATATCAGCCCTTAAAGCACCAGCAAACAACCAGCCTGCACGATGCTCAGCATATAAAGTTGATGGGATTGAGAGCGAGTTAATACAAATTGATGGAGCGCTCACACTCAATTTTTCCAATTTGGATTTCCCACTACCGTTGGATCAGATAAAAATTTTTGAAGCTCAGAACCAAAGCATTAGCATCAATGTTTTTGGTTTCGATGAGCAGACAAATACAGTCAACGGTCCATTGTATGTGACGGAGATAGAGAAGAATATCCACATTAGCCTAATGTTGCTGGAGAGTGAGGGGCGCGGACATTTCGTGTGGATAAAAAATTTTTAAACATATATATTTGTTTTTTTTATACTTCCAGACTTGTAAGACGTCAACTTACATCACACAAGACGCAATTGTACTTCTGCAAGACGTGCTTGAATTTTTCACATAATGCGTGGATGCATGCACAGCACCGTCAGCAGTGCGGCAAGGTTGTGGCAACGCTCCCATCGGACGATAAAGCAAGTCTTAATTTTAAGAATTTTAATCGTAGTTTAGACGTACCTTTTGTTGTATACGCAGATTTTGAGTGTGTTGTAACCCCCCTCAATTCACAATTTAGTGAGCATGTTATAGCAACTTCTCAGCATATCCCCATTGCTTATTCGTACTATATAAAGTGCGCCTTTAACCCCATGTTAGATAAGCTTGTTCTAGAAACTGGGGTAGATGCATGTATAAAATTCGTCAAGTCTCTTATCAGAGATGTAAACGATATTTGTACCTGTTATCTAACCACCATAAAGCCCATAAATATGAGTACAGATGATGAGTTTAGTTTTAGAAATGCAGTCATTTGTCACATCTGCGAAAAGACTTTAGGCAATGATCGAGTTAAGGATCATTGTCATTTAACTGGGTTGTATTGGGGTGCAGCGCATAATGCCTGCAACATTAATTTTCAAATTGCACCTTTTGTTCCTGTATTTTTCCACAACTTTTCTAAATATGATTCTCATTTGTTCGTTAGGGAATTAAATAAAGTTGAAGGTGATATAAAAGTACTTCCCCTTAACAAGGAGTTGTACATTTCACTCTCAAAATTTATTCATATTGCATCCCATGATAAAAACCTTGAAATTAGATTTTTAGATACGTTCCGTTTCATGGCATCAAGTCTAGATGCACTTAGTAGCAATCTAGATATAGCCAGCTTCAATAACGTGAAAGCCATTTTCCCATTAGATGATGAATTTCATCTAATACGTAGGAAGGGGGTATTTCCTTATGAGTATATTGACTCAGAGAGCAGATTAGATGAGTCAGCTCTTCCCCCCAGAGATAAATTCTTCAACAGTTTAACCAATACAGAATGTTCAGTCGAAGACTATTCCCACGCTCAAAAAGTCTGGTCAGTTTTTGGATGTCAAAGTCTTAAAGATTACATGGAATTGTATCTTAAGACTGATGTTCTTTTACTGTCGGATGTCTTTCAAAATTTTCGTGCAATTTGCAAGAAAATATATTCATTAGATCCCGCCCATTATTACACTACACCCGGTCTCTCATGGGATGCAATGTTGAAGACCACAAAAATAGAACTAGAATTATTAACTGACATTAATATGTATAGGTTCATTCAAAATGGTATTCGTGGTGGACTAGTTCAGTGCTGCAAGCGCTATTCAAAAGCCAACCATATGTATATGGACAAATATGACAGCACTAAGCCATCAGAATTCCTGATGTATTTAGATGCTAATAATTTATATGGTTGGGCAATGTCGCAATATCTCCCATATTCCGGCTTTAGATGGATGAATGATGCAGAATTGAATGCATTTGATATTTCATCTATCGAAGATAATTCAGAGTCTGGGTACATTCTTGAGGTAGATCTTTTGTATCCAGACTCTCTTCACGATTACCATAATGATCTACCTTTTTGCCCATCAAACCAAAAGCCTACTCCGGAGGCTAAAGTTAAAAAACTTGTTGCTGACCTTAGGTCAAAAATTAAGTATCCTATCCATTATAGAAATCTTCAGCAATGTCTAAGAAATGGCTTAATATTATCAAAAATACATAAAATTTTAGAGTTTAAGCAGTCTCCCTGGCTTAAAAAGTACATAGACTTAAATACATATCATAGAACGCTAGCAAAAAATAATTTTGAAAAAGACTTTTTCAAATTATTAAATAACGCTGTTTATGGAAAAACGATGGAAAACGTAGAAAAACGTAAAGCCATAAAACTGGTCACATCGTGGGAAACCACAAACCGCAATAGATTGGGTGCTCGTGCACTCATTGCAAAGGCCAACTTCCATAGTTCAGCACAATTTGCAGAATATATGTATGCGATTCAAATGAATCGACTCCATAATGTGTATGGTAAGCCAATATACTTAGGTTTTTACAGTTCTCGAACTGTCAAAATGGCAAATGTACGATTTTCATAATGATTACATGAAGCCAAAGTATCAAGAAAAAGTTTCTTTGAATTATATGGATACAGACTCATGTATATATTCTATTGAGACTAACGATTTCTTTAAAGACATTGCGGAAGATGTAGAAATGAGATCTAACTATCCGGAGGAGTTATCAAAAAAATATGGGATCAGAAGGTGCAATAAGAAAGTTTTGGGAATGATGAAAGTCGAAAACAGTGGAAAAAGAATGTTGGAGTTTGTTGGTCTTAGAGCCAAAATGTATTCATTGTCTCTTGAGGGGGGTGGATGCATCAAAAAATCAAAAAGTGTTAAAAAGTCTGCGTTAGATATGTTGACTATAAATAGTTATAAGCAATGTCTATTTGAAAAAAAAGACATTTTGTGATAGCATGTTGATGTTGAGATCTAAGATTCACAATTTGTATACACATAGAATAAGAAAAACAACTTTAAGTTCTAGAGATGATAAGAGAAAAATAAAAGAAGATGGGATAAAAAAATATGCCTGGGGGCATTATAGAATTAATTCATAGATTAGTAAAAAAAAAATAATAATAATAAAAAAAAAGAATGGATTAATAAATAAATAATAAATTATCTTACAGCATGTCAACATCGCAGACGCACTTTCTATTAATAGAATCATAGCAGGCAAGATAAGATAAGCATACACAAAGAATGCAAAAGAGACCCTCCATAAACAGACCATGAGATAGAAGAAGCAAGTGCGAGGTTTCCTTATAGATTAAACCACTAGCATAAGCAGAGTTATTTTGTACACGAAGCCGAGAAGACGTGTTTTTTTTTTGTTTAATAAAGAATTATATATTATTCCTAAAAAACCGTTGTCGGATTTTTCAATTGGCGCAGCCGGTACAACACTCCAAAAACGTAATTATGTATATATGTGTGTGTGTGTGTGTCTGTGTTTGTGCCTCTGTTTAGAAATGCAGTGTACCTGTAAAAAAAAAAGGAGAAGATAAACACATAACTTGAGGTTGCAAGTGTGTACTTGTGTAAAAATGCAGTGTACCTGAATAAAAAGCAGCAGATGATAAACACATGATTTTAGGTTGTACATATATGCATTTTATTTGATTTCATGAAGCTGAAAATAAAGTGTATATGTGTGTATGTATAGAATACGATTCGAAAAAAAAAAATAAAATAATAATAATAATAACACAAAGAAAGTTGTATTTTGTAATGTTTTTGACTTATTTAAATGTAATGAATGAATGAAATACAATTGATTATATTTAATATTTATTATTAAATATTTTTAATAAAGCTTAAAAAATCTTCTAGAACATTGTCAGCATCGAAAATTTTCTTTATATCCCATTCCTCAGCAATGGGCACCTTGGCAAGAAGCTCATCGAAGGTGGGCTCCATCCTTTGTCCCTCTTCGGTTATATCGATGGTGGGTGAAATTTCTAAGAGCTGGTGCATGTAATTCCTATATTACATTCCTCCTACTCATGATTATCTTTTTAGTTATTTTTCTTCATATTTAGCTTTACCTTAATTATTATTATTTTTATTTATTTATTTTAAGTTATTTATTTGTTTACATTTTTTGTCCTGCTTCCTTTCGAAAAGTGCTGCCAGCAGAACATTTTTAAACAGTTTGTATTTACTACCAATGCTTTGACCATTTTCCACATAGACTGCCAAGTGGAATTACATTTCTCTTTATTCCACTCATTTGAGGAATGTCTGAACTTGCTAACGGTCCCATAGATCATAACTCTTATTATGATTGGTGTTACCAGCTGCCTGTGAGCCAACTAAACGTTTAAGTCTATCAACGATCTCATTTGAATCATCCCAATATACATAATTTGGCTTAGTTGAACTGAGTGTCATAACACCTCCACCCTTATGCATGGATTTATTTTTAGAGGTGTAGACATTGCACTTAAATCATCTACAGCAGGTAGAAATTACGTGGATCCTAGCTATATAAGTCTAGGATTTAAAGAAATAAAGTAAAGAAATAAACTCAACACAAAGAGTTCTTGAATTAGTTTTCCTTGCTAACCTCCTCAGAGGACAACTGTTCATCAATAGTGCAGCACCACTATATATTTCCCGCTTTATGTCCTCTCCTCAATCACATTCAGGATCATTCGGCTCACATTTTCCAATTGTCGTTTTGGAAATGATAACACAAAAAATCAAAGAGCATTAATCAAGGAGGATTCTTATCGAGAGGATAGGTAAAGACGTCAAAAGAAACGTACGCGGCACCAGTCGTGACCGAAATAAAACCTCCCGCGATAAGAGTTCTCCGAACTGATGGGATAATGAGTCTACTATACCGCAGTAAATATGTACCTAGATAATGTGCTAAGGAGAAGAATAATTGTATATAGTAAGATAATTCAGAAATGTTCAATAAACCTGCGAAGCAATTCGGCAGCAGTCTATTTCCGATACAACGTCCTTGTGTTCTAAATTAGCTCTTGGGATCACCTTTCAGTTGTACTTGTGTCTTATTATTAGACCGCGCGTAAATTAACTAGTCATGTTATTGCTGTTTAAACAATCTAAAAATTAATTCACCCTTTCGAAGTGGGCATGGCGCTCAATTGGGGAATGTATGTTTTTTCAGTCTTCAGTGAAAAAAAAAAAATGGGACCGACTAACGCGAGGCAAAATACCATCCACCCAATTATTCACAGACTTCAACATCCATGCATGACAATGAGGGAGATGCTCGAAATACCTACGTCTGCATTGAGACAAGAAGCCTAATACCAACTAGAAATCGCACAAGAATCACAGTAACTTGTTGGTAACAATAACAAAGGTGATAACAAGTTCGAATTAAAATTAATTAAGTAATTAACAGGTTGATGAAAACGGCAGAGCAACTTGGTGGCTCTGCCTGCATTTCAAGTGCTGCATCTAGCATGTCACTATATTTAAGCTTAAACCGTTTGTGAATCGTAAGATAAACAACTTGGTGGCTCTGCCTGCATTTCAAGTGCTGCATCTAGCATGTCACTATATTTAAGCTTAAACCGTTTGTGAATCGTAAGATAAACGTGTATCAAAGAAAATGCCCTGAAGTAGGCAACACAAATGCGTAATTGCACTTACCAGAGCTGGAGTCTCATTACAACATCCAAAATCTCATTTAATGTATTTCAGTATTAAGACTTGCTTACACCCACTGGCAGTGCTGCCATAAATTTTTTATTTTTTTAAGCGAAGCGTGAAATTGCGTTTTTAATTTCTGGTGGCAACGTTGCGCCCAGAGACCAATAAGATAATATTAAGAGAAGGTATCTGTCAGCGCATATATAACTATTGATTGTGTGGGTCAACTTGTAAATAGAATAACTAGTCATAAGCAAACAATACCGTCTAAGAATCTTGTATATAAACTATGCATTTTTACTCAATAAATCAGTATAAAAAGATATCTTAACACTTTAATTTTCTTGGCGAGAAAAAAAAAACGAAGAATTTGATTTTTATTTAGTTTTTTTCTTTTTTTTTGTGTTGTACTCAAACAATCGATTTTCGTGTCACTTCAATCAGTGTGATTTGTGCGTATGTCGCCACCACTAGAGTGCGTGTGCTTGGTGGCCGCATATTCAACCAATATGAGCGACTTTTCCCATACCGCCACTGACGGCGATGCGCCAGATACTGCTGTTCCTTGGTGCTCGCCCTCTGTTGCCTTGCAGACCAGCGAACTCCGCTATAATCTGCGGGCTCGCGTGGCGAGCGGTAACAGCAACAATAACAACAACGCAGATACTAGCAATTCCAAGAGATACAACAATTACATCATCAAGATCACCGTCAACAACAAAAGCAGTGTCCACAAAAACATTAAAAACACCAACAATGCCAACAACAACACTAACAAAAACACCAAAAATAACACCAATATTAACGTCAACAATTTCAACTGCAACAACGCCAACAAAAAAAAGGAAAATTGCGATAGTTGTTATTATTCACAGACTTCAACATCCATGCATGACAATGAGGGAGATGCTCGAAATACCTACGTCTGCATTGAGACAAGAAGCCTAATACCAACTAGAAATCGCACAAGAATCACAGTAACTTGTTGGTAACAATAACAAAGGTGATAACAAGTTCGAATTAAAATTAATTAAGTAATTAACAGGTTGATGAAAACGGCAGAGCAACTTGGTGGCTCTGCCTGCATTTCAAGTGCTGCATCTAGCATGTCACTATATTTAAGCTTAAACCGTTTGTGAATCGTAAGATAAACAACTTGGTGGCTCTGCCTGCATTTCAAGTGCTGCATCTAGCATGTCACTATATTTAAGCTTAAACCGTTTGTGAATCGTAAGATAAACAACTTGGTGGCTCTGCCTGCATTTCAAGTGCTGCATCTAGCATGTCACTATATTTAAGCTTAAACCGTTTGTGAATCGTAAGATAAACGTGTATCAAAGAAAATGCTCCCTGAAGTAGGCAACACAAATGCGTAATTGCACTTACCAGAGCTGGAGTCTCATTACAACATCCAAAATCTCATTTAATGTATTTCAGTATTAAGACTTGCTTACACCCACTGGCAGTGCTGCCATAAATTTTTTATTTTTTTAAGCGAAGCGTGAAATTGCGTTTTTAATTTCTGGTGGCAACGTTGCGCCCAGAGACCAATAAGATAATATTAAGAGAAGGTATCTGTCAGCGCATATATAACTATTGATTGTGTGGGTCAACTTGTAAATAGAATAACTAGTCATAAGCAAACAATACCGTCTAAGAATCTTGTATATAAACTATGCATTTTTACTCAATAAATCAGTATAAAAAGATATCTTAACACTTTAATTTTCTTGGCGAGAAAAAAAAAACGAAGAATTTGATTTTTATTTAGTTTTTTTCTTTTTTTTTGTGTTGTACTCAAACAATCGATTTTCGTGTCACTTCAATCAGTGTGATTTGTGCGTATGTCGCCACCACTAGAGTGCGTGTGCTTGGTGGCCGCATATTCAACCAATATGAGCGACTTTTCCCATACCGCCACTGACGGCGATGCGCCCAGATACTGCTGTTCCTTGGTGCTCGCCCTCTGTTGCCTTGCAGACCAGCGAACTCCGCTATAATCTGCGGGCTCGCGTGGCGAGCGGTAACAGCAACAATAACAACAACGCAGATACTAGCAATTCCAAGAGATACAACAATTACATCATCAAGATCACCGTCAACAACAAAAGCAGTGTCCACAAAAACATTAAAAACACCAACAATGCCAACAACAACACTAACAAAAACACCAAAAATAACACCAATATTAACGTCAACAATTTCAACTGCAACAACGCCAACAAAAAAAAGGAAAATTGCGATAGTTGTTATTATTCACAGACTTCAACATCCATGCATGACAATGAGGGAGATGCTCGAAATACCTACGTCTGCATTGAGACAAGAAGCCTAATACCAACTAGAAATCGCACAAGAATCACAGTAACTTGTTGGTAACAATAACAAAGGTGATAACAAGTTCGAATTAAAATTAATTAAGTAATTAACAGGTTGATGAAAACGGCAGAGCAACTTGGTGGCTCTGCCTGCATTTCAAGTGCTGCATCTAGCATGTCACTATATTTAAGCTTAAACCGTTTGTGAAAATCGTAAGATAAACAACTTGGTGGCTCTGCCTGCATTTCAAGTGCTGCATCTAGCATGTCACTATATTTAAGCTTAAACCGTTTGTGAATCGTAAGATAAACAACTTGGTGGCTCTGCCTGCATTTCAAGTGCTGCATCTAGCATGTCACTATATTTAAGCTTAAACCGTTTGTGAATCGTAAGATAAACGTGTATCAAAGAAAATGCCCTGAAGTAGGCAACACAAATGCGTAATTGCACTTACCAGAGCTGGAGTCTCATTACAACATCCAAAATCTCATTTAATGTATTTCAGTATTAAGACTTGCTTACACCCACTGGCAGTGCTGCCATAAATTTTTTATTTTTTTAAGCGAAGCGTGAAATTGCGTTTTTAATTTCTGGTGGCAACGTTGCGCCCAGAGACCAATAAGATAATATTAAGAGAAGGTATCTGTCAGCGCATATATAACTATTGATTGTGTGGGTCAACTTGTAAATAGAATAACTAGTCATAAGCAAACAATACCGTCTAAGAATCTTGTATATAAACTATGCATTTTTACTCAATAAATCAGTATAAAAAGATATCTTAACACTTTAATTTTCTTGGCGAGAAAAAAAAAACGAAGAATTTGATTTTTATTTAGTTTTTTTCTTTTTTTTTGTGTTGTACTCAAACAATCGATTTTCGTGTCACTTCAATCAGTGTGATTTGTGCGTATGTCGCCACCACTAGAGTGCGTGTGCTTGGTGGCCGCATATTCAACCAATATGAGCGACTTTTCCCATACCGCCACTGACGGCGATGCGCCAGATACTGCTGTTCCTTGGTGCTCGCCCTCTGTTGCCTTGCAGACCAGCGAACTCCGCTATAATCTGCGGGCTCGCGTGGCGAGCGGTAACAGCAACAATAACAACAACGCAGATACTAGCAATTCCAAGAGATACAACAATTACATCATCAAGATCACCGTCAACAACAAAAGCAGTGTCCACAAAAACATTAAAAACACCAACAATGCCAACAACAACACTAACAAAAACACCAAAAATAACACCAATATTAACGTCAACAATTTCAACTGCAACAACGCCAACAAAAAAAAGGAAAATTGCGATAGTTGTTATTATTCACAGACTTCAACATCCATGCATGACAATGAGGGAGATGCTCGAAATACCTACGTCTGCATTGAGACAAGAAGCCTAATACCAACTAGAAATCGCACAAGAATCACAGTAACTTGTTGGTAACAATAACAAAGGTGATAACAAGTTCGAATTAAAATTAATTAAGTAATTAACAGGTTGATGAAAACGGCAGAGCAACTTGGTGGCTCTGCCTGCATTTCAAGTGCTGCATCTAGCATGTCACTATATTTAAGCTTAAACCGTTTGTGAATCGTAAGATAAACAACTTGGTGGCTCTGCCTGCATTTCAAGTGCTGCATCTAGCATGTCACTATATTTAAGCTTAAACCGTTTGTGAATCGTAAGATAAACAACTTGGTGGCTCTGCCTGCATTTCAAGTGCTGCATCTAGCATGTCACTATATTTAAGCTTAAACCGTTTGTGAATCGTAAGATAAACGTGTATCAAAGAAAATGCCCTGAAGTAGGCAACACAAATGCGTAATTGCACTTACCAGAGCTGGAGTCTCATTACAACATCCAAAATCTCATTTAATGTATTTCAGTATTAAGACTTGCTTACACCCACTGGCAGTGCTGCCATAAATTTTTTATTTTTTTAAGCGAAGCGTGAAATTGCGTTTTTAATTTCTGGTGGCAACGTTGCGCCCAGAGACCAATAAGATAATATTAAGAGAAGGTATCTGTCAGCGCATATATAACTATTGATTGTGTGGGTCAACTTGTAAATAGAATAACTAGTCATAAGCAAACAATACCGTCTAAGAATCTTGTATATAAACTATGCATTTTTACTCAATAAATCAGTATAAAAAGATATCTTAACACTTTAATTTTCTTGGCGAGAAAAAAAAAACGAAGAATTTGATTTTTATTTAGTTTTTTTCTTTTTTTTTGTGTTGTACTCAAACAATCGATTTTCGTGTCACTTCAATCAGTGTGATTTGTGCGTATGTCGCCACCACTAGAGTGCGTGTGCTTGGTGGCCGCATATTCAACCAATATGAGCGACTTTTCCCATACCGCCACTGACGGCGATGCGCCAGATACTGCTGTTCCTTGGTGCTCGCCCTCTGTTGCCTTGCAGACCAGCGAACTCCGCTATAATCTGCGGGCTCGCGTGGCGAGCGGTAACAGCAACAATAACAACAACGCAGATACTAGCAATTCCAAGAGATACAACAATTACATCATCAAGATCACCGTCAACAACAAAAGCAGTGTCCACAAAAACATTAAAAACACCAACAATGCCAACAACAACACTAACAAAAACACCAAAAATAACACCAATATTAACGTCAACAATTTCAACTGCAACAACGCCAACAAAAAAAAGGAAAATTGCGATAGTTGAAGATGAAATTGACTTGGATGCTGTGCCGTCTACTTCTGCTGGAGCTCGTGCAGCGCCACGTGCGCTCGAGGATCTGCTGTCAGATTCAGACGCAGATGTCGAGTCGGTCGACATGGAAGAGATGGTCCAGCCGAGTGCGTCTACTAGTAATGAAGTTACTCATGATGAGGACCGCAATCTAAGCACTGCCGCCGAGATACGCGATTGCTCGCAATTAAACGCACCAAATCCTGACACTGTTGAAGTTCGCCCAACAAGACCTTCTAAACCTCCCCCACTTATTGCTGAGGGTATTACCAATGTTGCTGGGCTTCTGCAAGCACTAAATGATGTCACGCCGCCCGACAGCTTTATGCTCAAATGCAATGGTGGTGGCATTGTAAGGGTTATGCCAAATGGTATTGATGCCTACAGGGCAATACAGAGGTTGTTCACAGATAAGCGAATCCCGTTCCATTCGTACCAATTGAAAGAGGACAGAGGTTTCCGCGTGGTGATCAGGGGACTGCATCCATCCCTGCAGAAAATGGATCTAATCAGAGATGAGCTGGGCAGACTTGGGCACGCAGTTCGTGGTGTCCAAACCATCTTTAGTCGTGCTACCAAGAGGGAGCTGAATCTTTGTTATTTGGAGTTGGAGCCGGCTACAAATAACAAAGAAATATTCAACCTACGCTCCATCTCTCAAGTGCGCATCTCAGTGGAATGCCCTGACCGCCACACAGACATTCCCCAGTGCCACCGTTGCCAGGAGTTCGGCCACACAATGAAATATTGCCAAAAGCAGCATCGCTGCGTGAAGTGTGGCTCAGCACATGCAAGTCGGGTATGCGAAAAACCTTTGGACGCTGACCCGAAATGTGCCAACTGCGGTGGCAACCATCCAGCAAGCTGGAAGGGATGCCTTGCTTATCAGCGCCAAGGAACGGAAGCTTGTGGCTCAGTCACGAAGGCCGGCTCAAGACCTCCAAAAGTCGCGCCCAAGAAGCCCGGCACCCATTCGCAGGGAAAATCTTTCTTATGCTGATGCTGCCAGACTTCAAATGGCTCCTCAGACTCAGAACATCGCCAGGGACAACTGGACTCAGGAACCAGGAAGTCGAAGCCCGGAGACGACTCGGATTATATCAAGACACGTGTGAGTTTGTTCCCGCCTAATTGCGGAAGATTGGGTCAAAGACAGCTGATCGGCCCTAACCAATGCAATAGTGATGCTCATTTTGCCACTCAGTGATGCGCACTTTTGAAGCCAAAAATAAAAGAAAAGAAAAATCATAAATATGTTTTTAGCTTTAAATTAAGTAAATAGATAATATTGTACTAAATATATATACGCGAATTTAGTGTTGGCCAACAAAATGTTAGGGATCACGATGTCACATGTATCTCATGAGTTGTAAATTAAATAGTCCGAAAAAAGGAACATGAGGTGGTAAATTAATGTGATTGGGTGAGATGAGGGCATAAGAAACCAGCGAGAAAGGAATAATTGTGAAAGGGAATTTCTCCAGGAAATTTAGAGGAGGAATCACTAGGAAGGGAGGGACACGCAGGCTGTACAATATCCACACAGCCAACACAGCAGCGAGCGGACTGGTGTGATGGAAATATTTGTTTTATTTTATTTATAAAAGAATACAAATTTTTTTTGTTAACTTTCCGCCCAATATATCGCGGTCGAACTACCCCTGAGCCGATAGCTAGCCGGCTGAGCGATATATTGGTGCTTTCGACAGGCAAGGCATAACAAATGGCGCCCAATTGAAAAAACTAGGCTGAAATAAGAACAAATGTCACCCTGTTTAAAAACAACACCGCGAACCACATTTGTAGCAACAAATGACGCTCGCATGAAAGAAATAAAAAAAATGAATAGATAAGAAATTAAAAATAATCAGGAGATTGTACTTGAAATTCTGAGTATTAACAATATTACAATTTTCTATATATTGAACAGGTGGCCTTAACCAACAAGTAGGAGGAATGTTTAGTCGGACCGTGGATGAGCATCCTACTATGTTGAGTCCATCGCTGCCACAAACAGTAGTCCTGCCGATTTGGTCAAAGAACATCTTTCACGTGTCAGTAGTAGTGAAAGTGAAGCTTAGCTTGTCCGTGAGCCGGGGAAAAGGCCGAGCCACGTTGCCGCTGAAGTGGATCTGAAGCTAAAAAGAAAAATAGAATTTGATAATTAGTTTACCGGCATATTAAAATTTCTTAAAGATAGCATACCTGGAAATGGGTTTACACAGTACGTCGAGTTTTCGAGTCGCGATCCGTGCATTACCGCTTAGTTATTGTCAACGTTGTCCGACTTTGAGAACGCGCGCAGACAACAGAATTAATTAATATTCCAGAATAGAGAGGAACAATTGTAGGCGAGCTAGAAAGATAAAGGAGTGTTTTAGCGTGTGATATTAAATTATTTTCGTTTCTTGTTGTATGGATTGTTACCTGTAGTTGGCGTCATACGGTGTTACTCTCATCTCACCCATCTTAATGTTTAAATTGTATCTTCGAGAGTGCTGAGTTTGAATTTTGAGTGTTAGTTTTTCGTAATAATTCGATTCCCAGCGATAGCTTAGTTCTGAACATTATTGTTACAATACAATTTTGACTTAGAGATTAGGTTAGTCAAATATTTATTATAGGTTACATATAATTGTTTTTGAGTTATTTATTGGTTGTTGGTATATTTATTGAATATTTATTTATTTAATACATAGAAGTACAGATAATTATTTTCCGTAGACATATTTATGCATATATACCTATATACATTTATTTATGAAAATTGGGGGTTAAATAATTATACTTTTTTTTTTTGTTGAATGTTGAAACATATTTAAAATTAAGAATTACATGACCGAAGGGGTATTCAGGCAGTCGAGGAAAGTGCGGCGTAGCGGGGACTTTCAGAGAGATAGAGAGCAAGAGAGAATGCGTCCGACTACTCGCGCACAAAGTACCAAACCCACCGAAGAAATGGAGAGTACTTCCATCCAGTCGGAATGCGTAACCGAGAAGATGTAGCGGGTACCTCGTCAACAACGCAACAGGCCAGGAGCGAAGTGGAGCTGTCCAGTGAGCTGAAGTCGGCTATTAATGTAGCGGTAGCCCAAGCGCACGAGACCTTGAGAGCATCGCTGTCCCAGGGAATGAGCGCTTTCAAAGAGACAATGGAGGCCAACATGTAAAGTTTCATGCGGGACATCAACGAAGTGGGCTCACCCCTGAAAGTGGAAAAAGGAAGAAGCGATTCGAGTTCAGAAGAAGCGAGAGAGGCGAGAACTCATCGACCACCTGAACCTACTCACCTTTTCGTGGATAACCGAGCTTTGGAATCCGAGCAACAGAAACCAGCCGAACAACAACAAGTTCCCGTATCGGGCTGGATGCCACAAACGGGTAATGATAGTGGACACTATCAAAGAAATCGCACGAGCATCGGGGATACGAGGCAGGAGATTAATCACACCCGAAGGTGGGGCCTGATCTTCGGCGGAGACCCGAAGGGAATGCCGGTGGCGGAATTCATCTTCCGTTTGGAACATCTCCAGTCGTTGTACCAAGTTCCGTGGTCAGATGTACTGAGGGATTTCCATGGATTAGTGAACGGGCAGGCTAAAGACTGGTACTAGTAGTAGGGAAATGGGGATTCTATGACAGGAAGCAGGTTATTGCTTTTTTGATTTTTAATTGCTTCATTATTGGAGCTAATCTATTGTTTTTGGGTGGGGGAGTGACAGGTGTGTGACCTTTTTTAGGAAAAAGTGTGTTCTTGGATCACGTATGAGACATTTATGATCGAAGGGTATAGATTTATGGCTGACCCTTTTTTTATTGTGGGTTGACTTGAGGTGGAGGATCACTCAGCAGCACTTGTGTGTGCGTACGTGATTGTGGTTTTAAGGAGGATATTGTGTGCTAGGCGTGTATTCTGTAACCTGTGTGTTAGAATCAAGTGGAAGATCAGCTAGCAGCTGGCGCACTGTTGTGCATGTACATGATTTGATTTTTGAGGGTGGGTGCAATGATCAGTGGAAAGGTAATGCTCGCTTCTCTTTTGTCACTTTTTTGTCAATGTATAGAACTCATCATAATTAAAGTATTATTGGTGTAAACTGTTGATAAGTAGGTACTTCGCACGTACGTTTGCCACGTGCTGGTACCTTCTTTGTGTGTTTGGATCTCCCCCTTTTACAATGCACTCTGTTTGAGTGACCCTCCTTATGTTAATTTCACAATAATTTGAAATAATAGCATGCGCTGCCTTGTGCACCTGCGGGCTTCATATCTAATATTTTGGACTCTGATTTCTTAAAACCTTAGTAGTTTTCGAACTCTACAATCGTCAACTCGTGTGTGTTGTGCAGTCAAAGTTTAAAGCAAAACCAAAAAAAAAACAACCAATTAAAATGTTCAATAACAAGAACAACTCCGTGAACGCCGTCAAGGGAGTTAACTATGTCGCCCGGAATAACTGGGCTCAACGACAGAGCCACCCAAATTGTTTCGATCACTTGACTTATGTGGCTAATAAAAGCATACCCACCAATCCTACCAACTCCATCATTAACAACAACATCATCATCAATCCCAACATCACCACCACCACCACCAACAACATCAACTCCGTCGCTTCCAATGTCAACTCTAATAGAGTACCAACTCAAGCCAGGGTCTGCACTGCATGCAATATACAAATTGCATCATCAAAGTGGAGCGCGCATCTTCGTTCCAATGCCCACAAGATGCTCGTTTTTCGCCTATAAATAGTCAGGTGAAACTAATTTCGAGCGGATTCAAAAATCGGATTTCAACATTCTCATTTGAGAATAAGCACACAAATTTGGTCAAACCAATAGAGTTTCTGTGTGAAGCAGCTGAAGAAATGCTTCCACTAATTCAAAATGTTTTGATAACTCACACAGCCTGCAAAATAAATATTGAACTCTTTGTAGAGTATATAAAATTCACTGATGATGAATTGCTGATGACAGTTAAATCACATCAGTCTAATATGAGTGTCTTAACAGCATCTAGTGATCTTGGAGAGATCATCAAAGATCATTCTTCATTAATTTGTGTGAAAATGGATGAGTTCCAAGAGAAGGACAGTGGTTGGACATTGTCTCAAATCTTAAGACTGGAGATAAATATTAACAAATATACTCCACTCAAAGTTTCAAGCTTTATTGAAACACCAAAAGTTTTGAGGAACAAGAAGGCGATCATTAATGTTAAAAATGCTGATGAATTTTGTTTTAAATGGGCATTAATATCAGCCCTTAAAGCACCAGCAAACAACCAGCCTGCACGATGCTCAGCATATAAAGTTGATGGGATTGAGAGCGACTTGATAAAAATTGATTGATTGATTGAAGCGCTCACACTCAATTTTTCCAATTTGGATTTCCCACTGCCGTTGGATCAAATAAAAATTTTTGAAGCTCAAAACCAAAACATTAGCATCAATGTTTTTGGTTTCGATGAGCAGTCCAATGCAGTCAACGGTCCATTGTATGTGACGGAGATGGAGAAGAATATCCACATTAGCCTAATGTTGCTGGAGAGTGAGGAGCGCGGACATTTCGTGTGGATAAAAAATTTGTCAAGGCAATATTTTAATAAATACTCTTTTTAAAAAAAAAAAATTTTTTTTTAAACATATATATTTGTTTTTTTTTATACTTCCAGACTTGTAAGACGTCAACTTACATCACACAAGACGCAATTGTACTTCTGCAAGACGTGCTTGAATTTTTCACATAATGCGTGGATGCATGCACAGCACCGTCAGCAGTGCGGCAAGGTTGTGGCAACGCTCCCATCGGACGATAAAGCAAGTCTTAATTTTAAGAATTTTAATCGTAGTTTAGACGTACCTTTTGTTGTATACGCAGATTTTGAGTGTGTTGTAACCCCCCTCAATTCACAATTTAGTGAGCATGTTATAGCAACTTCTCAGCATATCCCCATTGCTTATTCGTACTATATAAAGTGCGCCTTTAACCCCATGTTAGATAAGCTTGTTCTAGAAACTGGGGTAGATGCATGTATAAAATTCGTCAAGTCTCTTATCAGAGATGTAAACGATATTTGTACCTGTTATCTAACCACCATAAAGCCCATAAATATGAGTACAGATGATGAGTTTAGTTTTAGAAATGCAGTCATTTGTCACATCTGCGAAAAGACTTTAGGCAATGATCGAGTTAAGGATCATTGTCATTTAACTGGCTTGTATTGGGGTGCAGCACATAATGCCTGCAACCTTAATTTTCAAATTGTACCTTTTATTCCTGTATTTTTCCACAACTTTTCAAAATATGATTCTCATTTGTTCGTTAAAGAAATAAAGTTGAAGGTGATTTAACAGTACTCCCTCTTAATAAGGAGTTGTACATTTCACTTTCAAAATTTATTCATATTGCATCCCATGACAAAAACCTTGAAATTAGATTCTTAGATACGTTCCGTTTCATGGCATCAAGTCTAGATGCACTTAGTAGCAATCTAGATATAGCCAGCTTCAATAACGTGAAAGCCTTTTTCCCATTAGATGATGAATTTCATCTAATACGTAGGAAGGGGGTATTTCCTTATGAGTATATTGACTCAGAGAGCAGATTAGATGAGTCAGCTCTTCCCCCCAGAGATAAATTCTTCAACAGTTTAACCAATACAGAATGTTCAGTCGAAGACTATTCCCACGCACAAAAAGTCGGGTCAGTTTTTTGATGTCAAAGTCTTAAAGATTACAAGGAATTGTATCTTAAGACTGATGTTCTTTTACTGTCGGATGTCTTTCAAAATTTTCGTGCAATTTGCAAGAAAATATATTCATTAGATCACGCCCATTATTACACTACACCCGGTCTCTCATGGGATGCAATGTTGAAGACCACAAAAATAGAACTAGAATTATTAACTGATATTAATATGTATAGGTTCATACAAAATGGTATTCGTGGTGGATTAGTTCAGTGCTGCAAGCGCTATTCAAAACCATATGTATATGGACAAATATGACAGCACTAAGCCATCAGAATTCCTGATGTATTTAGATGCTAATAATTTATATGGTTGGGCAATGTCGCAATATCTCCCATATTCCGGCTTTAGATGGATGAATGATGCAGAATTGAATGCATTTGATATTTCATCTATCGAAGATAATTCAGAGTCTGGGTACATTCTTGAGGTAGATCTTTTGTATCCAGACTCTCTTCACGATTACCATAATGATCTACCTTTTTGCCCATCAAACCAAAAGCCTACTCCGGAGGCTAAAGTTAAAAAACTTGTTGCTGACCTTAGGTCAAAAATTAAGTATCCTATCCATTATAGAAATCTTCAGCAATGTCTAAGAAATGGCTTAATATTATCAAAAATACATAAAATTTTAGAGTTTAAGCAGTCTCCCTGGCTTAAAAAGTACATAGACTTAAATACATTTTTAATAACGCTGTCTATGGGAAAAAACGATGGAAAACGTGGAAAAACGTAAAGACATCAAACTGGTCACATCGTGGGAAACCACTAATCGCAATAGATTGGGTGCTCGTGCCCTCATTGCAAAGGCCAATTTCCATAGTTCAGCACAATTTTCTGAAGATATGTATGCGATTCAAATGAATAGACCCCATAATGTGTATGATAAGCCAATATACTTAGGTTTTTACAGTTCTCGAGCTGTCAAAATGGTAAATGTACGATTTTCATTATGATTACATGAAGCCAAAGTATCAAGAAAAAGTTTCTTTGAATTATATGGATACAGACTCATTTATATATTCTATTGAGACTAACGATTTCTTTAAAGACATTGCGGAAGATGTAGAAATGAGATCTGACTATCCGGAGGAGTTATCAAAAAAATATGGGATCAGAAGGTACAATAAGAAAGTTTTGGGAATGATGAAAGTCGAAAACAGTGGAAAAAGAATGTTGGAGTTTGTTGGTCTTAGAGCCAAAATGTGTTCATTGTCTCTTGAGGGGGGTGGATGCATCAAAAAATCAAAAAGTGTTAAAAAGTCTGCGTTAGATATGTTGACTATAAATAGTTATAAGCAATGTCTATTTGAAAAAAAGACATTTTGTGATAGCATGTTGATGTTGAGATCTAAGATTCACAATTTGTATACACATAGAATAAGAAAAACAACTTTAAGTTCTAGAGATGATAAAAGAAAAATAAAAGAAGATGGGATAAATACATATGCCTGGGGGCATTTTAGAATTAATTCATAGATTAGTAAAAAAAAATAATAATAATAAAAAAAAGAATGGATTAATAAATAAATAATAAATTATCTTACAGCATGTCAACATCGCAGACGCACTTTCTCTAAATAGAATCATAGCAGGCACGATAAGATAAACATAAACAAGGAATGCAAAAGAGACCCTCCATAAACAGACCATGAGATAGAAGCAAGTGCGAGGTTTCCTTATAGATTAAACCACTAGCATAAGCAGAGTTATTTTGTA